>CAMZMU010000122.1:6643726-7843726 GCA_947311845.1 Poa pratensis | reverse complement strand
ATACGTGCATATACAGTGTCCATCTTCCCCACGTCTCCCACTTGAAATCGCATAAGGAAAGTCCATCTTCCCCACGTCTCCCTCTTGAAATCGTGGAAGGAAAGAACACCCATGTACATCAATAAATGATCCACGTACAGGACTCCCCATCGCACTGGAGTAGGAAAGATCTCCCAGACCTCATGTACAATCCATCCAGAAATCGTCTAGCACAGTCGATCCATACATACGATCGCTCCACGGCATGGCCGGTCCGCTTCTCTTCCTGATGTCGCCCTCTCAGCCGCCACAAGACCACGACATACCTAGCCCCAATTCTCCCCTGCCTAACAAGGTTACCAAGCTGAATGCCATGGCGGCATGGGCTGCCTCCGATCGTCCACGACATCTTCGACGGTTGTTACGTAATCTGAACGTGGATGAATTCAAGTGCTCCATTACAGGTTCGTGGATTCCAACTTGCGTCTTCTACTGCCTTCGACGGTTGTTACGTAATCTGAACGTGGATGAATTCAAGTGATCCATTACAGGTTCGTGGATTCCAAATTGCGTCTTCTACTGCCGGCGATGATGAGGATCAGATCGATCAATGCTGTCGGCCGTGAAGACGATTAGATCGATCAATTTTGCCGTCCATGAGATTCGTGGATTCCAACTTGCGTCTTCTACTGCTGGCGATGACGAGGATCAGATTGATCAATGCCGCCGGCCATGACGACGATCAGATCGATCAATTTTGACGGCCATGACGACGATCAGATTGATACACGACATGGCGGCAGTGTCAGGGTTCTAGCCGTGAGACCGTGCTCACAGAAGGCGTCGCTCACGTACAGTGATGGGCTGATTGATCCTATCAGAGTGTGGCGTTCAGGCTGGAGGTTACGTCGGTGATCCATCGTGGTGTATCCAATGAAGCGGTGTTGATCGCTTGATGCCGGCAGCCATCACAAGCAAAGAAATAGCTGACTCACGTACAGATTATGGACATATGCATAAGCACGGAGGCGAGTTTGCTAGAAGAAGTTTTGCGGCCGGCCGGTGTGCCTTCCAATCTTGCCGACAAGCCGTTGGGCGTGCAGCATATGCATATGCACGGTAGATGTTGACTTGAATGGAATCACGTGTTCAAGAAAAATCAGTGTTCAACTCTAAGCGGAGATGAAATCTGTGTCCTCCATCGCTCTTATGTTCATCTTTCAGACTTTAAGCGGAGATGAAATCTGAGACAAGCCGCAAGGGATCATCGCGTAGCTACCACCTGGATCTGAGATGAGCTATCCGGTTAATGACCTGCTGATGTTGCAGTCCAGTCGCCCATGATTCATGCCGCGCTTACAGATTGGCCTCAGAAGACGAGGCGTTCTCCATCATCCATGCTAATTGATGCTACGAACTGCAACACTGTCGCATGCATGTCTTTCATGTTCTACATCCTGAATTTGTTGCCATAGATGATTGGACTCCTCGGTACATAGATGTTGCAGATCTTCAAGCTAAAGTATACTGTGGTTTATTAGTGGATCAATTAAACTTCAGTCTATAAATTGTGCTACATGAGAGTACAAAATACATGAGGAAACATCAAAGCGAGGTAATCTCCTTTCTCATCTCTAAATTTATACTGATGATGAAGTATAGGAAGCAGAAATATTGGTAGACGGACAGTTCTTTGCACTTGGAAGATCTGACTCTTACTCTTTAAGCACTATGAGATCGTTGAGTATATCTATAGAAGACCAGCTTTAGAATTATGTGTATTCTGATTCCTTAAGGACCTCATGGTTGCTGTTTTTAGCCAAATGAAATTAAACATCAAGCTGATTATCATAACTATTATGGTTGTACAAATATCTTATCAGCAGAGAAAATACATTATCCGGGTGATTACACAATTAAGATAATGATTTTGATTGTCAATTTTACCGACAGATCATATGGTGTTTCAATGAAATTTGAAGTTTCAGGACCACATTGATCAAAACTATGATTCTGGGAGTCTCGGGCATCATGATAGGCAAGATATATTGTTGTCATAGTTGTCATTTCTTTTAAGCACAGGGGATATTGTGCTGAGCGGCAACGGTGAAAATTGATGGTCTTAATAGGTAAGAAGTAGTAGTTCTTGAAATATTTTTTTGATTGCACATGCGATTGGTGAGGTAATCAGCTCAAGTAAGTTTTTGGTGTACCACGCAGGCTCAAGTATGCAGCTATTAGAGAAAATCCTCTTATTTGTATGTTTCTTTGTGCATCTCTACTGAAATATCACCATAATATTTTCTGAATTTATTTACAGTGGAAAATTGTAATACGCTATTGATCATTTCACCCACCTAGAGACATGTGTAAGCTCTGGGCCAGCTGCTGCGGATATCGCGTGAAACAATAATCAATTCAGGATTTAGGCAAAGGCGTGCCACTGAAGAGATCGTTAAATGGTCATTTTGTGAAGAAATTGTAATTTAAAATTAATAGTTGGATTTATATATGCTTAACATTCTGTTATGTACCAATATTTATTTGTTGCTGATATATATTAACATGCATCGGTAGGACAATATACAAAACATGGTCAAAATAATTAGGACATATTGTTTGAAGGAGCAAATGATGCTTGATCACTGGTGGAGTTCATCGAGGTTGGAAGTAGCACAAAAGTGGCAAACAAGAATTAATCTAAGACCACTCACAGGAGGTACACATGAAAGCCTTTAAGAACAATAGTCTGGTCTCCATAATGCGTGAATGTGTCTAACCTAGCTATTTTATTAGAAATGAGGAAGTACAACATATTTTTGGTTGCACAAGAAAAGTAGTAAGCAACGTACAGTGTTAAGTTTTGTATTAGGACGCTTCAATAAATATTACATCGTATCTAGTTTTCCCTATTATGTATGGGATGAAAATTGGGAATTTGAGGATGACGAAGATGATGACTATATTTACCGTGGCCTTTCTCCATCCGAGGACGAAGATTTGCTTGAAGTTGACGCCACACAACACATGGAAGAAGATGAACAAATTCCTGAAGATGAGGAATCCATGATGTTAGAATACTATGCGATGCTGGACGAGAATGGAATGGTCTAAGATGAACTCAGTGAAGATGACCGAATCATTTAAATCATAGTTCGGTGCTGCAATGAGTATTGTCAGTCCCGTTGCTCCAGTCAGTGCCATGTTTCCCTAGTTTCGTGAACGGCATACATTGCTCCCAGCTATATGTACGGCTGCTCCGTCGGTCCTGCCATTTGCATGTAATGCCACTGCGGCCTCAGTTTCAGTTAACCAAAACCAATTTCTTATACGTGACACTGAGATAACTGTCAAGTTTCATGCGCTAACCACCATTACATAATACCGATCTGATAGAAAGGGTGTGCGGAAGCTAGGACTCGATGATACCATGTCAAGCTTCATGCGCTAATTAACCACTATTCCATAAGACCGATCTGATGGAAAGGGCTAGCACAATCCACATATACTATAACAATAACGATTTACTATGATGATAAGACCTCATGTTCGTCATGCATATTTATGGAGAATGATCCACCAAGTCGACTGAAACCGCCTTGAAATATAGAGTATTATGTGAACTGTTGATCACCTCATGTTTAATTGTCCTTTGCCTTGTACTGGTTCTCTTTACCTTGCCACTTTCATTTTACAACGGTGGGTCATTCTTAGTGACAAGATCCAACGTGCACCTTGGCTTCCAGGAGATCTTTGGAAGCATCCTAGAGGAATTGGACAAACGCCGAGCGAGACGAGCCTTCCTGAGGCCCTAACTGAGCGCCTCCGGGGCTGCATCCTTGGTTGTGGCGTCCATGGATGCCGTCCCCTTTTTGAGGGCGATGTTGCTGCTTCTCTCTGCTCTCCTACGTGTTCTGAGTGAAAACTGAAAACCCAAGATCTCCGGATTGAGTAGTGGCAGCAGGCCACGTCGTGTTCTTGTACACATAGTGTTGCCCTCTGGAGGTGGTGTGGCGTCGGTTGCGGACTAAAACTTCAAGGTAAAAACTTCACAATGCCCCTAAAGAGAAAACAACACTTTCGAAGGCAGCCCATCCTAGCCGTCTAGAGTCACTTCGTAACTTTTGTGCTGCTTTTGTGTGGGAGTCGAGAGTATGCGAAGACTGGCGATTGCCTATTTTGTGTTAAGATCACTCATAGTGGTTGGTCATGAACTTCTTGTTCAAGGAAAAGAGTGTCGTTGTTACCAAGGACTTGGTATTCTTTAAACTTATTGTCCTACATTTCTCCAACAAGAACACAATATAGCGCTAAGTATCCAATCCTCGGGATACATCTTCGTGTTTGTGGTCCCTTTCTCTAAATCTTATACTTATTTGCAATCACCGGCGAGGCCTGATATGGATTCACAGTCAATGGTATGAGTCTCATAATTTGTGACGTTTGATGTTGTGTGCGTTTAGCCGCCATGTTGCAAAATCGTGTGTTTGGTGCTACGAACACATGACAGAGATGCTACAAAACATTCTAAAGACGTACTTGAGAGGTGCTTCGAAAGTTGATCTCCAATGTTGCAAAGGTGCTTTAAATTTGGAAAAAGTCCATTTTTAACCCTAAACTCATAGAGGTTGGGCGATTTGAACTCTGAAGTCTAAATCCCGGTCGTTTGCACCCTGAACTTAGCGATCCCGATCAAAATGAACCCTGTATCTATTTGGCACACCGGGAAGTAAAAAATCCCGACCAGAATTATCCCATGTCCGACTGACTCGATGGTCCCACCTGTCATATTCATCACTATCCCCCCAATTCTATGTGTAAAATCAATGGAGGTAGCTAGCCGCCGGTAAGGCTCCTGGCACTGGCAGCCCGCAGGTCCCCGCCGAGCTCGCCGCTCGCCCCCGCACGTTCCCTAATCCTTATAATCTAAATTGAGCGGCCGACAACGCACATAGAAATCTCAATGGCAGCAGCAGCGCTAGCCCCTCCTGCACGCCGCGTACATGTGCCTGCTCGTTGACCATCTGGCTCGCTCCCTCGTCTGTGCGGCGCGGCGAGCTCGACCACGTCCTGCTCCCGCATCCGTGCGGCGCGGGTGGACAGGGCAGCGAGCTCGGCAGCGGCCCTCTCCCGCGTCCGTGCGGCGCGCGTGGCCTCAAGCCTCACCAAAAGCTCGGCCAGCTCCAAATCCATGCCAATCCGTCGCGCCTCCGCACAGTCGTGATGGAAGATATGCTTCTACTTCTCCACGGACAAAGCAGCCACCGACGATGCTATGCAAGCAGCAGTATGGATGTCTCCGCTCACGCGCAAGCAGCAGTACAACGTGCAACTAGCTCTAGCTAGCACGAACGCCCACCAGTAACCAGCCCATCTAGCTAGCAGCAGTGCGGACGCGCAGCTAGCACGAACGGGACAACAAGTGACCGCGACGACGCGGCTAGCCGAGCGGAATGATTGACGAGCGTGCCTGGGGCCGCCACCGGCGACCGTAGCTAGCAGAGAACGGTCGCAGGAACGCTGCCGACCGGGACGCTCCATGTATTTTACACATAGAATTGGGGATAGTGATGAATATGACAGCTGGGACCGTCGAGTCAGTCAGACAGGAGATATTTTCGGTCGGGATTTCTTGTTTTCCAGTGTGCCAAACAGATACAAGGTTCATTTTGACCGGGATCGCGTAAACGACCGGGATTTAGACTTCAGGGTTCAAATTGTCCAACCTCTACAAGTTCAAGGTTTAAAATGGACTTTTTCCTTTAAATTTTAGTCAAAAAAAATAGTGTCGTCAATGGGATTTGGTACCGTCAGCATTTTACGAGGATCAGATGGTATGTGTGGTTGGTCTGTAGAATAAAGCCCAAAGAAATGTCAAAATGTGTCGCGTTTTCACTTCTCCCTCCGGCAAAAGGACCTCCCCGCCGTCTCGCCTCCTCCGCTCTCTGGCCCCTGGAGCAGCACTCACCACCTCAGTCCTCGGGAGCGCCTCCGTATACAAGGTGGCAGCGCCTCCTTCTTGTTCCAAACCGCTCTCTGGCTCTTCTGCTCTCGGACCTCCGCGCTCTTCCCGGACCTTCCAGGGGTTAGGGTTTGGTATTTGGTGTTGTGAGAGTTTGAGACGGTGAGTTGCTCGATCTGATTAGTGTTTCCGTTGGGCTGGCGGGAGCGGGAGCGCATGGACGACGCGCCGGCGAGCCTCGTGGCCGCCAGGGGGAGCCCCATGGCCGGTGACCTCAGGGAGCGGGACGGGTGCCTGCCCGTCGCTGACATCAGTCGCATCATGAGGAAGGCCATCCCTCCCAACGGGAAGATGGACAAGGATGCCATGGAGGCCGTGCAGGAGCTCGTCTCCGAGTTCATCTCCTACATCACCAGCGAGTAAATGAGCCCCACGCTGTTTGCTCTAATTTGGCCTTTGATTTTAGCCCTTTTTACCAGTCGGTTTTGTGTTGAGTTTGTCGATTTTTTGCAGGGCGAGGGACAAATGCAAAAAGGAGAAGCGGGAGACCATGACCGATGACGACCTGCTGTGGGCGATGGCAACATTGGGGCTTGAGAACTACATGGAACCTCTCAAGCTCTACCTGCAGAAGTACAGAGAGGTGCGTGCTTACTTGTTTGGATATTTGGGTAAACCATCTAAATTGGCTGCGTGCGCGCTGCCGTTGCATTTGGGTGCAGTCCAATGCGACCTTGCCGCTTCAGAATGTATGGAATTTTATTTTTTACTTTCTCATCAGTTCTAAGTGGTTGAGATTGCTTATCGTGTATCTGACAAGTCCTAACGTGGATTGGTTATCTGAGAGTCAAGTCCTAATGTGGATTTGTGATTTGGGAGTACAATTTGTTCTAGCTGTAGCTGCGTAAAACGTGGGTCATTCCCATGTCCCATGACATGGTCGACCCCAATCCAGGGTTTGGGATCAAGAGCTGGGTTGGCTCGCGGGATGTGAACCCAAACTAGCGGTACGTAATGACCCCCAAATCAGGAAGGGGCAAGATTGCAAGAACAATTAGCTTGATGGTGGTTCATGGATTTCTAGCAATCTAGCTCTAGCCTCTATTAGCTTTTGTTTAGGTAAGCCTTAATTGGCTTTGTTCAGCTTAGGGACTGAGGTGATTCGCACTGCTTTTGGCACCAAGCAACTTGAGGTTGTTTCATGCGTGAGAATTCAGTTGTGTCGCATTATCGTTTAAGCATCAGTATTGTTTTGCGCACTTAACTATTTTGAACTATTTTCTTGGACCAAAGTACATGCTACTCCCTCCGTCTCAAAATACAAGGCGCCCTTTAATTTCGCTGGTCAACGCCGTGTGACTTTGACCATGATTTGTACTTATAATATGTACCCAAAAATATTATAAAGATATATGAAATTAAAGAATTTTTCAAGACGAATCCAACGGTACCATATATACATTCACATTCATTATATTTTGTTATATGTTGATGGTCAAAGTTGAGCGTCAAAGACCACCTTAAAAATAGCGCGCCTTGTATTTTGAGACGGAGGGAGTACATCCCTAGTATACGCCCCCACACAATTGTTGGATCTACTAACATAGAAGTTGTGTTTTACCTAAAATCCTGTATTTTATAAGTGAAATAAAAAAAACAAATAATGAAATGCATCAAAGTATTCGGATCTATCGTAGAAAGAGCAACTTGCATTAAAAAAATCCCTGTCTACAGCCTGGCAGATCGATGATTTTAAGTTTGCCAGGGCAAACTTTTGACATGACAATTTAAAGACAAGCACGCAGCTCTATTCAAAATAAATTGGAATTTTGGAGGATTTAGTTAATAGTGATACCGTTATCAAAAACATACCACAACAATGAAAAGTTGTGACTTGTAAAAGCTACTAAAATTGACTAACGTCGCTTCAACGGCTGCCATATAGTTTAAAGAAGTGCACAAAATAACGATGAGGTCACAACTTTCTATTTAGTTTTACTAATTCAATATTAGCAGCAGCTCAGCATTAATTTGATTTAGAAGTATCTATAAGGCTACGGCAGCCAGGAAAGTAAAAAGAAGTGATGAACTAGTATCTCAGCTGTGGAGCTATCATCAAACTATAGATTACTTGCCAAGAAGTTTCTTGCAGCGAAGTAAATTCGTTTTCAGTGTTGCTAGACACCATTTAACTACTACTACTTCCGTTCCAGCTATGCAACAGAGATAGTAGTTCTTGTGACTGTTACTTTCTGTATTTTCCTCTCATGGTTGCTTTTTTATTGTGTGCATCTCTTAGCATGTAGAAATCTTTGGCCCTTTCCTTCCTAAGCAATAATTGGAGTATTGGTTGCAGTAAATGGAATAGTATAAGAGGTTTCTTATATACCTGTCAATTTTGATTTACTCTAAACCATTTGATCCTCCATAGGTTTTGTTGTACAAGTTACCTGATAGTGTGCAGTGGACAAGCTGCTTTGCTTCCTTGCATAACCTTCTTCTATCTTGTGTTCAAGCTGTGGCATCGTGCAATTTTTCAAGTCCTTGCTAAAGTTTAACATTCTTGTTCTCTGACGATATTGTTGTTTTTAGGTGCTACCTTGCACAGTGGAGGTAGAGCCAAGCACCTTGCCCATGTCTGATGTCAGGGATTGGTCTGAGCTCCCACTCGATGCGCTTTCTGCAATCTTTATGAAGCTTGGGACAATTGAGATCCTGATGGGTGCGGGACTTGTGTGCCGCTCATGGCTGCTGACGGCCAAGTCCCCTGAGTTGTGGCGTTTCGTGGACATGACACGCCACAAGGTGGTTTTTTCGAAGGCGGAAAACATCATGTGCAAGATGGCAAAGGTGGCTATAGATCGCTCTGATGGACGGATGGAGTCATTCTGGGCTCAGAAGTTTGTCAGTAGCGAACTCCTCGATTACATTGCAAGCAGGTATTGTTCTTTTGTCCTAAATTCCCGTTCTCAAATTTTGGCGCTGTGTCTTTACTCTGAATTACCAGTCTTTAGCACCAATACCATGTTTGCATTATTTACCTCCACCGACAAGTTTAGCAAGTTGCTTGCAAAGATGAATTTAACATTCAGAAGTAAAGTGATATCAAACTTGATCAATGCATTTTCGCCAAACGTGCTGTTATTTATTTTATGATGTATCAAATTGGGTCAATGCATTTTCACCAAACATACCGTCTTTTTTTTTTTTTACTCCGCCTATGTTGTCTCAACATAGCCGGTCCCAAGCCCGGATAAAGGAGGAGGGTTGTGATAGGCTTGGCAAGCCAACGGAAAAAACCCAGCCACTCTTATGGAGATGAAACCCAAAAGAACTCGTTGGGGCGTAACCCTCTTAGCGACGCGCCATATCGGAACCCGGGTGTGGTGTCAAATGGGCAAGGGCCGGGCCGCCACCCCCTTGGTGGCGCGCCGTATCTTGATCTGGATACGGTGATAAGTGAGCAAGGATCGGGTCGTCGCATCCTTAGTGGCGCGCTGCATCGACGCCCGGGTGTAGTGAAAAATGAGCAAGGGTCTTCGCATTTGACTCGACGAGTGCGGAGGGTAAGGAAGTTAGCCGAGCCTAGGAGGATCCGCTTAGGTAGCTGGAACGTAGGGTCCCTGACGGGCAAGTTACGGGAGTTAGTTGATACGGCGATAAGGAGGCGTGTTGATGTCCTATGTCCAAGAGACCAAATGGAAGGGACAGAAGGCGAAGGAGGTGGAGGATACCGGCTTTAAGCTGTGGTACACGGGGACAACCTCAAACAAAAATGGGGTAGGCATCTTGATCAACAAGAGCCTCAAGGATGGAGTAGTGGACGTCAAGAGGCAAGGAGACCGGATTATCCTAGTCAAGCTGGTTGTTGGGGACTTGTTCTCAATGTTATCAGCGCGTATGCCCCGCAAGTAGGCCACAACGAGAGCACCAAGAGAGAGTTCTGGGAAGGTCTCGAGGACTTGGTTAGGAGAGTACCTACTGGTGAGAAGCTCTTCATAGGAGGAGACCTCAATGGCCATGTGGGTACATCTAACACAGGTTTTGAAGGGGTGCATGGGGGCTTTGGCTATGGCATCAGGAACCAAGAAGGGGAGGATGTCTTAAGCTTCGCCCTAGCCTACGACATGGTCGTAGCTAACACCCTCTTTAGAAAGAGAGAATCCCACCTAGTGACTTTCAGTAGTGGCCAACACTCTAGCCAGATTGATTTTGTCCTCTCTCGAAGAGAAGATAGACGCGCTTGCCTTGATTGTAAGGCGATACCTGGAGAGAGTGTTGTCCATCAACATAAGCTGGTGGTGGCTGACTTCCGTTTTTGGATTCGTGTCCAGCGGGATAAGCGCCCAAAAGTTGCTAGAACAAAGTGGTGGAAGTTAAAGGGAGAGGCAGCTCAAGCTTTTAAGGAGAGGGTTTTTAAGGAGGGCCCTTGGGAGGAAGGAGGCGATGCAAACAGTATGTGGATGAGGATGGCGACTTGCATTCGGAAGATTGCATCAGAGGAGTTTGGGGTGACCAGGGGAAGTAGAAGGGATGCTAAGGATACCTGGTGGTGGAACGTTGAGGTCCAGAAGGCTATTAAGGAGAAGAAGGACTGTTTCAGACGCCTACACCTGGACAGGAGCGCAACCAACATGGAGATATACAAGGGGGCAAAGAAGGCCGCAAAGCGAGCGGTGAGCGAGGCAAGGGGTCGGGCGTATGAGGACCTCTACCAGCGTCTAAACACGAAGGAAGGCGAAAGAGACATCTATAAGATGGCGAAGACGAGAGAAAGGAAGACGAGGGATGTCAACCAAGTCAAATGCATAAAGGACGGAGCGGATCAACTCCTCGTGAAGGACGAAGAGATCAAGCGTAGATGGCGAGAGTACTTCGACGACCTGTTCAATGGAGAGAATGAGAGCTCTACCATTGAGCTAGACGATTCCTCCGATGATACCAGCCGACGCTTTGTGCGGCGTATCCAGGAGGCTGAGGTTAGGGAGACTTTGAAGAGGATGAAAGGAGGCAAGGCAATGGGCCCTGATGGTATCCCCATCGAGGTGTGGAGAGGCCTTGGAGACATAGCGATAGTATGGCTAACTAAACTTTTCAACCTCATTTTTCGGTCAAACAAGATGCCCGAAGAATGGAGGCGGAGTACATTAGTGCCAATCTTCAAGAACAAGGGGGATGTTCAAAGTTGCACTAATTACCGTGGAATCAAGTTGATGAGCCATACAATGAAGCTATGGGAGAGAGTCATTGAGCACCGTTTAAGAAGATTGACAAGCGTGACCAAAAATCAATTTGGTTTCATGCCTGGGAGGTCTACCATGGAAGCCATCTTCTTGGTACGACAACTTATGGAGAGATACAGGGAGAAGAAGAAGGATCTTCATATGGTGTTCATTGACTTGGAGAAGGCGTATGATAAGATACCACGGAATGTCATGTGGTGGGCCTTGGAGAAACACAAAGTCCCAACAAAGTACATTACCCTCATTAAGGATATGTATGATAATGTTGTGACAAGTGTTCGAACAAGTGATGGCGACACCGATGACTTTCCAATTAAAATAGGACTGCACCAGGGGTCAGCTTTGAGCCCTTATCTCTTTACTTTGGTGATGGATGAGGTCACAGGGGATATACAAGGAGATATCCCATGGTGTATGCTCTTTGCGGATGATGTGGTGCTAATTGACGATAGTCGGGCGGGGGTTAATAGAAAGTTAGAGCTGTGGAGGCGGACTCTAGAATCGAAAGGTTTTAGGCTTAGTAGAACCAAAACTGAGTACATGAGGTGCAGTTTCAGTACTACTAGGCACGAGGAGGAAGAGGTTAGGCTTGATGGACAGGTGGTACCTGAGAAAGACACCTTCCGATATTTGGGGTCTATGCTCCAGAAGGATGGTGATATCGATGAAGATGTGAGTCATCGAATCAAAGCTGGTTGGATGAAGTGGCGCCAAGCTTCTGGCGTCCTCTGTGATAGGAAAGTGCCACAAAAGCTAAAAGGCAAGTTCTATAGGACGGCGATTCGACCTGCGATGTTGTATGGCGCAGAATGTTGGCCGACCAAGAGACGACATATCCAACAGTTAGGTGTAGCGGAGATGCGCATGTTGAGATGGATATGTGGCCACACAAGAAAGGACCGGGTTAGGAATGATGATATACGTGAGAGAGTTGGGGTAGCACCAATTGAAGAGAAGGTTGTCCAACACCGTCTAAGATGGTTTGGTCATATAGAACGTAGGCCTCCGGAAGCGCCATTGCATACCGGACGGATAAAGCGGGATGAGAATGTTAAGAGGGGTCGTGGTAGGCCAAACTTGACATGGGAGGAGTCTGTTAAGAGAGATCTGAAGGATTGGAATATCACCAAAGAACTAGCCATGGATAGGGCTGCGTGGAAGTTAGCTATCCATGTGCCAGAACCATGACCTAGTTTCGAGATCTTATGGGTTTCAACTCTAGCCTACCCCAACTTGTTTGGGAAAAAAGGCTTTGTTGTTGTTGTTGTTGTTGTATACCGTCAGTTTTTTTGATATATCATTGTGGCATATGTCTAATATTTTTACCTCCAAGATGTAGAAAGAAAACTCCAAATGCGGGAGCTGAGTAGTTCGCAAACTAAAACAAAATGTGCACATCTGTACATATGTACCTTCTATCCACTTGTCTCTACGGTCGAGGGAGCATATTTATTTAGGACAGGTCGCTTTTTGCCAAATAAGTTGGCTTGAGATAGTGAGAGTCTTATTTGGCATTTTTGTGTGTCACTGTCCAATTAGGACAGGTCGCTTATTACTAAATAAACTTGGGGTCACCTAAGAAAACTTATGGTACTGGGACTCTCTTTAGATATTTATGTTAGATATCTTCAACTAGGCCTTACGGGTAGAATATATTTACAGTTTAAACGTGTTGTGAGTCTTGTGTACTTCTTGTCTGATCTTGCTTGATCAGTTCTTGTGATATTTTGTCTATTTTGACATGTGATATCATTCTATTTTAATATTTGTTTCTGCAGAGGAAACTCATTGAAGAGCATTCGGCTGGTCGCCCCTGGATACTTTTGGGGTGACGAGGATATAGTGGCTAGGCTTGCAGCCAAATGTCCAATGCTAGAAGAGATAGAGTACTCGTATCAGAAGCAGCCATGGTATTTTTTCAAGCAGATCGGTACAGTGCGCCCAGAACTGAAACGTCTAAGGATCGTTATGCCTTGGTTCGACTCCGATGCGATGATGCGTGAGATGAGGATGGAACAACACCATGACGAAGACGTGGAAGAGGAGGAGGAACCGTACGAGGCCTGGGAGACAAGACACAATCAGGATGCCTTCGCCATAGCAGGAAGCTTGCACGAGCTGCGACTCCTTCAGATGGCTGGCAACAGCCTGACCAAAAAGGGGGTCTATGCCATTCTAGAAGGCTGCCCCCACCTCGAGTGCCTCGACCTTAGTGATTGCTACCACCTCGAAGTTGATGATGAGCTCCGAGCTCGATGCGCCAATATCAAGCATGTCTGGCTGCCGGGATCCTCGCGTCATGTCCACTGCCCAGATCTCCGTACTATTGGGGAGAAGGAAGGTGAAGTGATCGAGCCTTCTGATCTCTCTGATCTCTGGGAAATGGAGGCCCGTTCACTGCGTGACGAGGCAGCAATGCAGGATGATAGCTATGACGACAACTACTGGGACGACTATTAGCTCCCCTCGTTCGCTGAGCCCCCAGACCTGCGTGATGTGCCCTACGATGCTACGAGATACTAGACTTACATCCTTGACTACCACTCTGTAATCTTTCGCCCTGTTTTTGAGTTAGACCGATGCAGCTGTGCCATGTTCCGTAGTGCAGGTCCTAGTGTTTTGGATCTTGATATTTTGTATGTATCCTGTAGAAGTCCTTTTTCTAATGTACAAACGAGCCAGTGTAGCTTGAACTTCCTCCCAGTAGTGTGTTTTGTACTAGCTTACTGGGTATTGTGTAGTCGTTGAATTGATTTCTGCCTGCACGTGTCTATGCTTACATCCACCCATTGGGGAAACAGGTGCAGGAGACCGGTGAGATGAAGCAGACGTCTGGACAGCATCATGGTATTTTCGAAAAAAATATAAAACATTGAAACTTATCAAAAAATTCCAAAAAAAAAACCAGGCACATACTTGATCATGGTACGCACCATCGTGACAAATTTCGCACCGAAATGACATCGTATGCGCCCTGGGAAAAAATGATAAAATTTTGATAGAAAATGAGATCCCTAAATTTGAATTTTTTGTCAGAATTTTGTCATTTTTGCCCAGGGCGCATACGATGTCATTTCAGTGCGAAATTTGTCACGGTGGTGCGTACCATGGTCAGGTACTTGCATGATTTTTTTGGATTTTTTGAGAAGTTTTTCAAAAAAAATTATGCTCCCGAAAATACCGAGAGCATATGAGCCCGGGTTCCAAAGGGAATTTCCGAAACTTATTGTCCTACCTTCCTCCAACGAGGACACACTCTAGCACCAACTATCCAAACCTTGGGATAAATCTTCTTGTTTGTGATCCCGTTCTCTAGCTCTTTTACTTAACTGCAATCTACTTTGTTTACAAGATATATCTTTGTAGAATTACATAGGTAGGTTGTTATATACAACCAAAGAAAAGAAGTGTTAAATTGTCAGCTACCGCTTAGATATTTGATCATTGCCTATTCGCCCTGACTCTGGTCACTATTGAAGGGTAATTGGATTTCTGAACTTAGATTGATACGATCCCTGGCAGGGATATATATAATACATGGAGGTCGGTTGTTGTACATGAAATAACAACCGATTACAATTGTAAAAGACTACGAACTCTAAACCTCCTCGGACATATTCTAACACCCCCCCGCAGTCGGAGCGGGAGGACACCGGACGTTCAGACTGGAGCGGAACTCGTCGAAGATAGCAGTCGGAAGCCCTTTGGTGAAGATGTCGGCGTACTGAGAAGTTGTGGGTACATGCAGAACTCGAACATCTCCGAACGCAACACGTTCACGCACGAAATGCAGATCAATCTCCACATGCTTAGTGCGTTGGTGCTGCACAGGGTTGGTGGAGAGGTAGACGGCTGAGATGTTGTCGCAATAGATGACTGTAGCACGCTGCAGAGGTCGACGAAGCTCTTGCATGAGTTGACGCAGCCAGCAGGTCTCAGCGACGGCGTTAGCAACAGCGCGATATTCAGCTTCCGCGCTTGACCGAGAGACAGTTTGTTGCCGCTTCGACGACCAAGAGACCAAGTTGTCGCCGAGGAAGACACCATACCCAGAGGTAGACTTGCGGGTGTCAGGACAGCCAGCCCAGTCTGCGTCAGTGTAAGCCGTGAGAGCAGTCGTCGTAGAGCGATGAAGTTGTAGACCATGGTCAATGGTACCGCTGAGGTAGCGCAGAATCCTTTTGACAGCGGTGAGATGAGGCTCCCTCGGATCATGCATATGTAGACAGACCTGCTGCACAGCATAGGCGACGTCAGGCCTTGTGAACGAGAGGTACTGGAGAGCACCCACCAAGCTCCGATAGTGTGTGGGATCAGCGACGGGGGCACCATTAGAACTAAGCTTAGCCTGCTGCGTATCGACAGGAGTAGAGCTTGCATTGCAGTTTATCATCCCGGCGCGCTCCAAGATATCCAAAATGTATTGCCGTTGAGAAAGGAACAAGCCGTTGGAGTTTCGAGTGACGGCTACGCCGAGAAAGAAGTGAAGCTCGCCGAGGTCTTTGAGGGAAAATTCACGCTCAAGAGCCATAATCGTCGAACGAAGGAGTTGCTCGGAGGAGGCCGTCAACACAATGTCGTCGACGTAGAGTAGGAGGTACACCACGTTAGACCCCTTGCTGTAGATGAAGAGTGAGGGATCGGCGCGGGAGCCGACAAATCCGAGCTGCAGAAGATGACTGGTGAACCTGCTGTACCACGCACGAGGCGCCTGCTTTAGACCATACAGAGACTTATTAAGGCGGCACACGTGGTCGGGCTTGGAGATGTCGACGAAACCGGAGGGCTGCTCGTAGTAGACTGTCTCGGTGAGGGTTCCATGGAGGAACGCATTGTTGACGTCGAGTTGATGGATCGGCCAGTCTTGGGCAACAGCAAGCGAGAGTACTGTCCGAACAGTCGCCGGTTTGACTACGGGACTAAAAGTCTCGCCATAGTCGATGCCGGCACGCTGGGTGAAGCCGCGGAGAACCCAACGAGCTTTGTAGCGCTCCAAAGTGCCGTCGGGCTTGTGCTTGTGGCGGTATATCCACTTACCGGACACTACGTTGGCACCAGGCGGGCGTGCTGTAAGTTCCCAAGTTCTGTTTGTCTGCAAAGCTGAAAATTCATCAAGCATAGCTATTTTCCAGTTTGGATCCTTGAGTGCGCTGCGATAACTCTTGGGGATTGGAGAGATGGTAGTAGCTAGAAGATTGAGACGATCAATAGGCTTGTGAAGACCACGTTTGCCACGTGTGTACATGGTGTGGTCGTTAGCAGCAAGAGCAGAACCAACAGCAGCTAGTGGAGCTGGCCCAGCAGGTACAGGACCGGGAGATGCAGGCGGGGCGCGCTCAGCTTGGGCGACAGGTACGCATTGTTGAGGCTGACTGATAACCAAGGGTACCACAGGGGTGATCTCATCAAGAAACGAAAAATCTGCAGGAGCTGGAGAAGTCTGCTCAGCGAAGGGAAAAGAATTTTCGTCGAACACGACATGCCGGCTAATGATGATTTTATGTGTAGAGAGATCAAGACAACGAAAACCCCGATGATTAGAGGGATACCCAAGGAATACACACATAGTGGATCTTGGTGCAAGTTTGTGGACAGCAGTAGCAGAGAGGTTTGGATAGCACCGACAACCAAAGACGCGAAGGTTGGCTAGTGGAGGCGGCTTGTGGTTAAGGGTTTCGAAGGGAGTTTTGAATTGTAGGGTTTTGGTGGGGTGAAGGTTAAATAGAAGCGTTGCAGCATTGAGAGCTTCAACCCAATAATTTGGGGGCATGCTTGCTTGGAAGAGTAAAGAACGGACGATGTTGTTGGTTGTGCGAATGACACGCTCAGCTTTCCCATTTTGCGGCGAGGTGTATGGACAAGACATGCGAAGGGAGGTACCGAGGGAGGTGAGAAAAAGGTTTGCTGCGGTGTTATCAAATTCTCGTCCATTGTCACATTGGACAGCTTGGACGGTTGTGTTATATTGGGTGGATACAAAAGCAAAAAAGTTCTTAATGGCAGGGAAGGCATCTGATTTTAAGCGAAGAGGAAATGTCTAAAGAAAATGAGTGAAATCGTCTAAGATAACGAGATAGTACTTGTACCCAGAAATACTAGCTAGGGGTGATGTCCATAAGTCACAATGAATCAACTCAAAAGGGCGTGAAGTGCGAGTAGTAGAGGTATCAAATGGCAAACGAGTATGTTTTCCAAGCTGACAAGCGTGGCATAGAGAATCATTGGGAGAAATTTTATTACATGGAATATGAAAAACACTAGCTAGATGTGATAAAGCTTGATGACTAAGGTGTCCTAGACGGCGATGCCACAATGTCGATGGAAACGTCGTGACGGAGAAGGCATGTGCGTTTGGCGGCGGCCATTGGAAGGGATAAAGATCACCATCACTATTGCACCTGGCGATCACGTTCTTGGTTTGAAGATCCTTCACAGAGAGACCAAACGGATCAAATTCAACGGAACAAAGGTTGTCACGAGTAAAGCGACGAACAGAAATAAGATTTTTTATGATGTTAGGGGTGACAAGGACATTGTGCAAGTGAAAAGAGTGTTGGGGATTAGAAAAAGAAGTGGAGCCTGTTGTGGCAATGGGGATGGAAGTACCGTTGCCAACAATAACATGTGGAGGAGCAGCGGAAGAAGGATAAAGAGATGATAGAGTACCCTGGTTGGAGGTCATGTGGGCGGTGGCACCGGAGTCCATGACCCAGTCAGAACTGGCCGGCGGCTGCAGCGTCATCGTGTTGAAGTTCTGGAGCAGTTGCTGCTGGTCGAACGAGGGCGGTGCAGTGGAGCTCATGGCTGGCGAACTCCAGGGAGCGGTACCCCAAGTAGGCAACGACGGTGGCGGAGGTGGAGCTGACATGGCCGCATTGTATGCATAGGGCATGGACGCATAGTATGCGTGGGGCGTGGCTGCATGGTATGCTTGAGGCGGGCCAGGCATGGTTGCTCCGTGAGGACGTGCAGCACTTGACCATGGACCAGGCCACATCTGAATAGAGCCAGCCCACGGATTTTGAGGTGACGGCCATGGCGCTGTCGTGCCCTTGTTGCCGGCGGTGATGCCGTGGCTGGAGGAACCGGTGTTGCGGGACGACGAGGCAGCGGCGGCATGCGTGAACTTGCATCGGGCACCGAAACGGCAGCTGCCGCGTTGAAAATTGCGGCACAGCTCGGAGGAGCGGCGTGAGCCACCAGTGTTGTCCGTGCCGCTCTGCTGTAGAGGGCTGGGGCGGCGCTCTTGGCGACCAAGGCCGTAGGATTGGCGTCGGATTGTACAAGCGTCAGCTCCTCGAGGAGGAGGGACGAACGGACGTCGAGGAACGTCGGGAACAGGCGTTGCTTTAGCAGCAGTGTACGCATGTAGGCGAGACGGGGGCCGAGTCCGCGCAGAGTGTTCTGGACGAGACTTCGGTCGGAAGTGGGCGTCCCCATGGCGTTGAGCTCGTCGGCGAGGGCCTTCTGCTTGCGGCAGTAGTCGCCCACCGTCATGGCGCCTTGTTGGAGGCCGTGAAACTCCTGCTCCAGATAAGAAGACCGGGTCTCGGCGTTGTCGTGGTAGATGCTCGAGAGACGCGACCAGAGTTTGTGCGCCGGAAGGACGGTGGTCGTGTCGACCACCATGGCAAGGAGCTCGGGGGCCACAGCACCGTTGAGCCATGAGCGGACGATGGCGTCGAGGCGAGACCACTGCGGGGTTGGGTGGGCAGGATAGGCCGACTCGAGGATATGATCCTCAAGGGCATACTTCTGAAGCGCATCGGTGAACATCCCTCGCCATTGAAGGTAGTTCGCGGTTTGGAGGTCGAGGGTGATGGGAACAATGGCGCGGATGCTCTGGATAGCAGCAGCGAGGGACCAGAGGGCAGCCTTGGCTTCGGCTTCGGCCTTTTCCGCGGCGGCGGTGGCTGCTTGTTCGTCCGCGGAGGGAGCCATCTAGATTGGATCGAACCTAAACTGATACCATGAAGGGTAATTGGATTTCTGACCTTAGATTGATACGATCCCTGGCAGGGATATATATAGTACATGGAGGTCGGTTGTTGTACATGAAATAACAACCGATTACAATTGTAAAAGACTACGAACTCTAAACCTCCTCGGACATATTCTAACAACTATAGGTGGTATTTGGCTCGGACAGAATGAACATGCGGAGCTGGGGACCGTGCCGTTCCCTAGAAGCATCCTTGTTGATCCATCCTTGTTGATCCTTGGAAAACTACCAAAGAGTACTCATGACTGTCACTGCCTGGGAAAAATGTGTCGTCCATTTTGTCGATTTATGTGAAGATGCCCAAGAATAGCTTTTATAAACCTCAAATACCATTTGGTCTTTAGAGGAATTCCAGAAGAAGATGAATTTCCACCGTGTGATCTATAATACTTCCTCCGATCCAGAAAAAAGTTCAGAAGTTGTACCTACCATTTGTACTACCCACATTGAATTTTCACGAACGTTTTATTGGACCGGAGGGAGTATGACACTTTTGTCTAGTACTCTTTCTCCTCGAGTACGAATGGCTACTTTGTGGGTATTTGTAAGATCTTGGCAACACACAGAAAGATTGTCGAGATCTTCATATTCAGCGTCAAGTGCTTCCACTCAAACCCGTGATATTTCTCTAAGTTGTATGCGGGGATAAGGAGCCGCACGAGCTCTGAGTGTCCCAGCAAGGTGCAGTTCTAGTCGCTGAATCATCTCTTAAAGTTATATGTGACCCTACAATTTAGCCGGTGGGTAAGATTTAGTTACCATGGTCATCCATTAATTTTCTCTCTATCTGTCGTCCCACCGAAGGGTTCAGAGAGATCCATGCTTGAGTTGGTGTGATAAATAGTTCCCATCTCACTCCCATCCTTTGCTCTATGCCATGGATGTTGGCCTGGAGCTATACGATAATGACTTCATGGACAGACCATACATAGGTACATGGTCCCGATCTATCCAGTTAAGTCTAATCTTCTAATATAAGCTGAACTTTGATGAATCTGTCAAGTCTATGGCTTAGGGCGTCTCCAGCTGTCCCCCAGCGCCCCTAGGAGGACTTTCCCGGCGCCAAGGAATTTTTACCAGCCGCTCCAGGACTCGATTTAGTGTCGTTTTTAGCGCCGGCGCACCCAAGCCAAACCCAGCGCGCCGGGTCGCGCTTGGGGGGGCAAAAGGCGTCCGTGGGCCAGACTCGTCAGCGAGGGAAGGCGATTTCCCTCCATAATTTGCCTCTCCTAATTTTGCTCTTTTCCTCCATTTCTCCCCACATATACTCTCCCTCCCGCCCGATCCCGCCATTTCCCTCAGATCTCGCCGCCATGGCTCCCAACAGATTCACAGGACCCCGCGCCGCCGCCGTCCCCGCATCTTCCGCAGCCTCGGAGACCGAGAAGAAGCCGAGGAAGCCAAGAGCGCCTATGCAGAGGCCGCCCGGCATGACCAATGCCAAGTGGATCGCTGACCAGGCGCGCCGGAAGTCGGAGAACGAGCATCGCCGGGCAAGGGAGAAGGCGTTGCGGGAGAGGCATCTGGCCGCGCAACTGGCCGAGGGCCAGACCGCCGTCGAGAAGAGGAGGAGGAAGAGGAGGTGGTGGAGGAGCCGCCAACTCCGGCTGCGTCTGCGGCGTCACTGGCCAAGCTGAGGGACGGCTTCTCTCCTCATCCACAGTTCGCCGGATGGGCCGGCCATGCCAGCATTGCCTCGCCATCGTCGTCGCCTCGCTGGAACGCGTCCCCGCACTACTCCCCTGGGTACGCCGACGCTGACCCCCATGGTGGCTTCAACCCCAACCTCACCTTTCCCCACCCTTCGCCGATGATGTACGTCGGCTCACCGGGCTACGCATCTTCTCCGTCCCTCCGCCGCGCCCTCCCTTTCGCCGCGTCCTCCCTGTTGGGCGGGATGCACGCTGACAGTAGCTTCATGGACGAGATCATCACCACCGGCTCGGCGGCGACGGCGGCATGCTCGGGCTTCCTCTCGCAAGGTGGGGAATTTTTCACTCAGGGTGGCGGGGAGTACGCCGGCGGTTCTGGCGGAGGTACTGGTAGCGTCACGGAGGAGGCGGAAGAAGAGGAGGGCGAGCCAGCAGCCGCCGAGGGAGGATCGGCACCGGCCAAGGATGGCGAACCGTGCGGCCGTCGCCCCAAGAAGGCCCCCAAGGTGCCGAAGCCTCCCGTCGAGCCTCGCATCAAGTGGACGTCAAGGGAAGATGTCCTCCTCACCGAAACATGGAAGACGGTCAGCCTCGACCCTATCATCGGCGCGAACCAGAACATGGACAACTATTGGAAGAGGGTGAAGTCGGCATACGATGAGCGCCGGATGATCGACCCCGACTTCCACATGTGCGCCACTTTGCGCGGCGAGAAGGCCGTGGCCAACCATTGGGCGAACATCCAGGGCGCTTGCAACAAGTGGCACGACATCCAGGAGGAGGTCGCGAATCGGCCGCAGAGCGGCGTCGACCGCGAGATGGAGGTGAGTCTTTCCGCCGTGATGTCCTTTATTACTTCGTCGGTTTGCTCATTTCGGCCGGTTTGCCATTATATAGATTGTCCGGATGTTCGAGGCGAACAAGGAGGATGAGGATGCCGATTTCAAGTTCCTCCACGTCTTCATCATCATCGAGGGGTGCGAGAAGTGGGCACAAGTTCGCCGTTCTCTCGGCAAGGGCAAGGAGTACGTCCCGGACACGGCGGCGGCCGGTGCGTCAGAAAGACGTCCTGCGATGGGCCACAAGAAAGCCAAGGCGGCGAGGGACAGCGCGCCGGCAGCGGCGAAGCTCCAGGCGTCCCTCGAGACCTGCATCGCCGACGCTCAGACCCACGCCGCCAAGAGGGAGGAGAAGACGAACAAGAGGTGGAAGGCGCTCATGTACAACTCCAATGTCAATATCGACCTCCTCAGGACCGACACCGTGGCGAAGAAGAGAAACCACGACCTAGCTTTCCTCATGGGCGGCGACCCGGCCACGATGGACCCCGAGGTGAGGACATGGTTCACGGTGTAGCGCCGCCTCATCTTCAGCGACATCAGTCCAGCCCCGGCCCTGACTCCGACGGACACGAGCTCCACCAGCCCAGTCGACACAAGCTCGGCCAGTCCAGCCGAGACGCCACCCGCCGAGGCTACGACCGCTCCGACCTATGCTCCGACGACCGCGCCCATCGACGTCGACGACGAGGCCGCCGAGACTGCTGCCACTCCGAGCTCTGCACCAGCTCCGACGACCACGCCCATCGACGTCGACGCTGACGCCGCGGCGTCGCCGGCCTCTATTTGATATGTGTATCAGCATAATGCCGAACTGTGGCCGTTTCACCAGATCGCCGAACTGTGGCTTGATCAAAATCATGGCTTTTTTTTGTTAATATCGCCCAACTGTGGCAGCTTTGATCGCCGAACTCGGGCGCCGAACTCAGGCTATTTTTTGGGGCGGAAACATGAACTTTCAAATTATGTTGACATGTGTTTTTCTGGGGCGGAACGGCTGGAATATTGGCCCCCAGGTTCTGGTTTACGCCGTCACTAACACAAAAAGGCGCCGCACCAAAACCTGGGAGGGCTGGAGATGCCCTTAGATCTCTATGCTTGTACAGTGGTACCAATTCATTATGTGCGGCCTCTGGCTAGTCTCTCGTGCATGGATGAACAAGCAGCTGTCTGCACTGAGGCAAGAGTATGAAGTTGATGAACTCATTACTAAATTTACTGATGTAAAATGTATCGGCATCTTGTGGCTCGACTGCATGGATACTGCATCGAACTTACTTTACATATATTCAAGGGATTATATCCAATCGCTGAATTGACCCAGCTAACTTTGTTTGCCCAGCTCTAATCAATCACGGGGCTCAGCTCTAATCGATCAGGGGCTCATACAATTGTTTTTAGGTCGTATTTGTTTTGTTTTCAATTCCATATTGGTTATTTTACCCATGTCAGCCCAACTTTGGATACATTATATAATCCAAGGCCACCAATTTTCAAAAAAAAAAAAAGTAGTGTGTGTGGTTGGTAGGGATGTAACGGATCGGGTTTTGTCTCTATCGTACTCTTTACCATGTTTTTTCTCGGATTTGGATCGAATTGGATAATAAACGGTTGCGTATTCGGTGATGGATATATTTGATCACGGATCGAAATGAAAATGGAACGAATTCAGGACGGTAATAAAATTAATCGGATCAATACACGTATATGTACATCGTCAACCATAAGAACAAAAAAAGTCACCGAGAACCTAATAAATTTTTTTGAAGCGCAAGAACCTAATAACCTAACAAATTAGTTATACTCCATAGTCTATACAATAACCATGTAAGTGAGTTTTTGTTCAACAGATGAAATCAATAACTCACCACCTACAATGTGCTCTATTAGTTTAGACATCTTGGTAGAAAATTAAATTATTCGGATTATAACCATCAGATAATTCTAATTAATTTTTGGATGCTATTTTACATACCATTATTTATGTATTCAGTTTAGAATCGGATATTCTTATCCATCGGATTTTCTAAAACCTGCCGGATGTGGATTTTTTAAAACGAATTCAGCAGCGATTTGGGGGCTAAAATTACTCTATCCGTTTGTTGGTCTGTAGAATAAAACCGGATATTATCTATACTACTATTAAAAGAGCAAACTTGTCTTGTTGGGATAATTTAAATCTGTACCGTTCAATATCTGATCAAACAGTCCAGATCGTCCAATGTTTAACAACTCAACATTGTCCAGTTTGGACAGTTTTGCCCTCCCACCAAATCACATAATACAACCAAATTGCCACCCTTTTGCCACCGTTTACAATCATTGTCACCGCTAAAAAAACAGATTTCGGTCCGTTTCGCGAGCACCCGCCGCGACCGCCACCATCGCCTCGACTGCAGTCGTATGTGCTCCCTCCGACCGCCACCCAGGACGCCTCCCGGAGCACCTGCCCGCCAGGCGCTGCAGCATTGTCCGTCTACCGCCGAAGCACCTTCCCACCAGCCGCGGCTCCAAGTCACCTCCGCGAGCACCTGCCCGCCGGCCGTCGCAGGGCCGTCTCGCCTCTCCTTGTGCCCAACTCTAGCGATTCCGTCTATTTCTTCTTGTCGCTCGGCGGCCGTTCCTCTCTGTCCATCTCCCCTCCTCTCTAATCGAATCTTATGGTTGGGAATACGAAATCCGACCGGATTCAGCAAGGTCGGGAGAGGAGGTGGGGAAGAAACGGAAGACCAGTACTCAACAGCGCTCGGAGCTAGACGCCGGCTGCTATGGCTAGCGGTGTACTGAGCACCTTCGTTTTCATCCTTGCTGTGCGGTTCATCGACGGCCTCAGCTGCCAGATTTTTGTGGCAAGGATCGAGACTCGTCGGAACCAGGGCGGCAACCAGGCGGACCTGGCCGGAGGCGACCAGGCAGCAGCCGCAGACGAGCCGGTCTGCGGAGATAGCTCGCGAGCCATCGATCGACTCTACTAACCAGCTACGCATGCAAAGAGATCGAGTCCACTATGACTGCTTACCTGCATTTACTAATCTATACGTGTAACACTATTTATTGAATCTGTGTTAACTTTCTGAACATGTCATCACAGAAACTTTTCAATAGTTATGTATTGTAGGCAATTATTCGAATTACAGTGCTCTCTGGTTATCGTTACAACATATTAACAGCCTTCACTCCTCGTCAATGTCCTCTAGCTTGGAACCAAAATATGTGCAGATTAATCAATACTTTGGTGTAAACTACTTTTGCCTATTTTTTTATTCATTTCAATCACTTAAACTCAATCGAGTGGACGCTTACAATTTTAGGTTTAATTTTTTCACACGACCATTAATGGGTAAGAATATAATAAAATAATTGTGTAGAATGTCAGATAATGTCCGAACAAGATCACTCCGTTTGAACTACGAAGAACTAGGTCTAAAAATTGCAAGTCTGTACATTAATGTGTAAATCGTCTCTCATTTCACTTTTTTTTCTCTCAGTTCACATTTTATTCATATTATTATTTGCAACTTAGGTTTAAAATTATAGGTTCGAACATTAGTCTCAGTTTTGAAGCTTTTTCCCATGACTTGAAGCATTTGTATAATTTGTGTCATTCATAAATTTGAATGGTATTATAATCCTAGGAACTACAAATTCATCTTCAATATATACTCCCTCCCACCCACACGAAGATCTCTAAAGCTCCTCTTTCATTGTCGGTGGGTGTAGTTTCGGCGAGCGTCACGTGAATCCGTCCGGGCCGAGGGCATATTCAGCAACGACGCCGCACACCAGTTATGTTGGCTTCTGTATGAGATTTGTTTGCTACAATGTTTACATAAACATGTATTGTTCTATTTTCGATATAAAATCTAGGAATGTAAAAGTGTAGAAGAAGTAATCCACATATATCCTAAATTGCCCCCATTTAATTGTGAAAACGTGCGTTGCACGTACATGTCAACTAGTATCAGAGAAATGTCAAAAGGTGTCACGTTTTCACTTCTCCCTCCGGTGAGTTAAATACAGTAACAGTCCCTGTACTTGTCCAGCTGGCTCAGTTTAGTCCTCGTACTTGGAAATTGAAGAATTTTATCCGTGTACTCGTTAATTGGACTCAATTTAGTCCAAAATCATATTTGCCGTGTAATTTGAGCTGACGCGGACCGTACGTGGACGTGGCTCCCACTTGCATTAGAGCAGCTGGAATGTAAACTTACATTTAACCCCTCCTACGTCATTCCATTACGGTAGTTAGCCTCTCGTGAGTGTAAATATGCGAACCCCTCTGTTTGTACTCTGCTTCTAAATCCCCAAATTCCCCACGTCTCTAACCCTAGTTCATCTTGTCCTCCACCCCGATCTACTCTGTGGCGACTGGCTCCTAAAGAAGCGACTACTACTGAAATGATCCTAAAGACGAAATATTTGCAAAAAAAAGAGCAGCGGATTGGTTGAGGTGAAGGTCAGTCGTACCAAAACAGGGCGGTGGTTCCCCTTCATGGCGGCGGATTGGGGCCAACGTCGCTGCGATCAACGCGGCCGCCGGTCTCGCCTCGACGCCCGTATCCCCTCCACAAACAGCCGCTAATCGTTCTTGTCTAGCGATCGCCGCCTCCCTCATTTTTTCCTTCACGAACACAACTCTCTGAACTAAAACGCCGTGGAGCGCTGCCTAATGGATCGGATGGCGAGGGTAGTACGTGCAAAATGCTGGCAGCGAAAAATAACGTTCTAGTTTTGTAGGGTGTTTGTGCAAAATTGCAGCCAACTTGTCGTCCGCGCCAGTTCAAATTAGACGGCAAACATGATTTTGAACTAAATCGAGTCCAATTCACGAGTAGTACACGGGTAAAATTCTTCAATTTCCGAGTAGGAGGACTAAATCGAGCCAGCTGGGACTGTTACCGTATTTAACTCCCCTCCGGTAAAAGGTCCTCACCGCCGTCTCGCCTCCGCTCTCTCGCCCCTGGAGCGCCTCCGTATATAAGGTGACGACGCCTCCTCCTCGTTCCAAACCGCTCTTCTCTTCTCGGACCTCCGCGCTCTTCCCGGACCTTCCAGGGGTTAGGGTTTGGAATTTGGTGTTGTGAGACGGCGAGTTGCTCGATCTGATAAATCTAGTGCTTCCGTTGGGGCCGGGGGTGCAGGCGGGGCGGGAGCGCATGGCCGACGCGCCGGCGAGCCCCGTGGCCGCCGGTGGGAGCCCCATGGCCGGTGGCCTCAGGGAACGGGACGGGGTCCTGCCCGTCGCTGACATCAGCCGCATCATGAGGAAGGCCATCCCTCCCAACGGGAAGATCGACAAGGATGCCAAGGAGGCCGTGCAGGAGCTCGTCTCCGAGTTCATCTCCTTCATCACCAGCGAGTAAATGAGCCTCCCGCTGTTTGGCCTTGAATTTTAGTCGGTTTTGTGCTGAGTTCGTCGATTTTTGGCAGGGCGAACGACAGATGCAAAAGGGAGAAGCCGGAGCCCATGACCGGTGACGACCTGCTGTGGGCGATGGCAACGCTGGGGTTTGAGAACTACATCGAACCCCTCAAGCTCTACCTGCAGAAGTACAGAGAGGTGCGTGCTTACTACTTACTCGTGTGGATTTTTGGGTAAACCATCTAAATTGGTTGCGTGTGCACTGCCATCTGCACAGAATTCAGGTTCCTGTTTGGGTGCACTTCAATGCGACCCAGTCCCTTCGACTGTATGGATTTTTTTTTCTCATCAGATCTGAATGGTTGAGATGGATTATCGTGTATCTTGGCAAGTCCTTATGTGGATTGGTGATCTGCAACTCTGGGAGTCAACTCCTAATGTGGATTGGTGATTTGGGAGTACCAGTACATCATCATTCGTTTGTTCTAGCTGTAGTTGCGTGAAACGTGGGACATTGCTGCGTCAGATGACATGGTCGATCTCAATTGAGGGTTTGGGATCAAGCAGGGGTTGAGCTGGGTCGGCTATTGTTGCCAGGAAAGTAAAAAGTTGTGACAAACTAGTTTAAGTATCTATAATGCCTTGCTTCCACAGAAGTAAAAAAAGGTGCATAACGTAGTATCTATAACTCATGTCCCATCATATGCTTACTCTCCTCCTGTAATTTCCATGGCTCGAGGTGTCGACTAGACCTCTGAGCATCACCTTCCATGCCAAAGTTAGAGGGGTACCTAACTTGTCATCCAGAGACCCAGGGCAGCTGCTGTTGCTTGCCCCTATGGTGGTGGCGTGGCGCCATCCCTGCCTGAAGCTATGTTTCCTACTTACCAGTCATAATTAAAGTATAAAGACTGAATGTATATGCAGCATTTCATTACACAGCTTAGAGTTTAAGCATGGCTTGTGTTTCTCGTCTTCTTGTTTACACATCTGACATGGTTTCTATTGTTTTTGTTTTATGGATAATCTGATTGCACATGGAGGTATGTGGTATTTGAACATAATTTTTGTAAGCTAGTAGTTTTTGCTTGGTTATGAAATCCTCCTGGATTATTTGTTTGATCTAAGACATTGTCATTATTGTGGAATATATGATAAACCTAGGAAAGTGATAATATGAGCTGTTTGAGCCGGTGTTAGAAATTTTAGCTTATATGCTCAGCTGAACTAACTTTGTTCAATGTCCTTATGCTTATAGCTCATCATGGAAGATTTATTAGTTTTACATTTTAAGATATCTTATTAACATATAATTATAGTACTAGAATACTTTATCACCTATTTAAGTTAATATTTTTTATTTAGATGTCACTGTTAGACGAGGGAATGGAAATAGAACAGCACGAGCAACTGGCGGCTGTGCCACCACCGCACTACCCTGCCGAGGGAATCACCGAGATGGGACATGAAAAGAGGAAAGATGGGCTTCCGAATGAAGATCCCAACCCCTCTGACATCACTGTCCATCAGAGTTGCCCTGAACCGACAACCGTGCTACTGCCCTGCAAGGTTACTATCATCGCGCTCTAGTCTTGTTACTCGCTACCGCAGCCAAGTATTTTATCTTTATTTAGCTATATCAGGCATCATTTCTGTTCATATTGAGACCATCTAAGATGTGGAGCTATCATCACACTATAGCATTACTTGCCAAGACGTTTCTCGCAGTGAAGTAAATTCTTTTTCAGTGTTGCTAGATACCAGTTAACTAGTTTTTGTGACTGTTACTTTCTGCATTTTTTCCCTTGGTTGCATTTTTATTGTGTGTATCTCTTAACATATAGGAATCTTTGGCCCTTGTCTTCCTATGCAGTAGCTACGGAGTTTTTATCTGGGTTTCATTTTCATTGCATTGAGGTTTTAGTAGTTGGAGTATTTGTTGCAGTAAATGGAATATCATAAAAAGTTTCTTATATATCTGTGGTTGCTTCACTCTAAACCATTAGATCCTCCATAGGTTTTCTTGTAGAAGTTTACCTTATAGTGTGCCATGGAGAAGCTGCTCATGCTGCCTTGCATACTCTTCTTCTGTCTTGTGTTCAAGGCTCAAGCTGTGGCATCATGCAAATTTTCAAGTCCTTGGGAAAGTTTATCAGTCTTGTTCTCTCTCTGACAATACTTTCATTATAGGTGCTACCTTGCACAATGGAGGTAGAGCCAAACACCATGCCCATGTCTGATGTTAGGGATTGGTCTGAGCTCCCACTCGATGCACTCTCTACAATCTTCATGAAGCTTGGGACAATTGAGATCCTGATGGGTGCGGGACTTGTGTGCCGCTCATGGTTGCTGACAGCCAAGTGCCCTGAGTTGTGGCGTTTTGTGGACATGACACGCCACAAGCTGGTTTTTTCAAAGGCGGAAAATGTAATGCGCAAAATGGCAAAGGTGGCTATAGATCGCTCTGATGGACGGATGGAGTCATTCTGGGCCCAGAAGTTTGTCACTAGCGAACTCCTCGATTACATTGCAAGCAGGTATTGTTCTTTTGTCCTAAATTCCCGTTCTCGAATTTCAGCACTTCATCTTTTACTCTGAATTACCAGTCTTTAGCATCAACACAGTTTTCAGTATTTACATCCACCTAATAGTTTAGCAAGTTGCTTGCAAATGATGAATTTAACATAGGAAGTAAAGTGATATCAAATGTAGTCAATGCATTTTAACCAAGTATGCTGTCAGTTTTTTTATGATATATTAAATTGGGCCAATTTGTTTTCGCCAAACATGCCGTCAGTTTTTAGGATAAAAAAGGCGCACCTAGGCGGGGGCTTAAGCATGCCTAGGCTCTTGGCGATAGCAAAACACCTAGCGCTTAATCACGCGTAATTGCGCATAAGTGTGCACTTTGGTCAGAAAAGCGCAAGGCAGTGGCAAAACACATAATTACCGCCTAGCGCCTTGAGCTACCTTTTATGATATATCATGTCTAATATTGTGACCTTCAAGTTGTTCAAAGGGCACTCCAAATGCTTGAACTGAGTAACTAAAACAAAACGTGCACATCTGTACAGCTGTACCTACTAGCTATTTGTCCCTGCGGCCAGGGTGCATATTTAGGACAGGTCGCTTATAGTCAAATAAGCTGGCTGGAGACAGTGAGATTCTTATTTGGTATTTGTGGCATATTAGCGTGTCAGTATTTGTTATTTATGGAAGGTCGCTTATTACCAAATAAACTTGGGTTCACCTAAAAGTACTTGTGGTACTGGGACTCTCTTTTGATATTTATGTTAGATCTTTCAAACTACTTGGCTTTAAGGAGAAACGTGTTTACAGTTAAATGTGCTGTGCAGTCTTGCATACTTCTTGTCTGATCTTGCTTGATCGGTTCTTATGATATTCTGTCTATTTTGATATGTGATGTCCTGTCTATTTTGATATTTACCTCTGCAGTGGCAATTCATTGAAGAGCATTCGGCTTATCGCCTCCGGATACTTTTGGGATGATGCAGTAACTAGGCTTGCAGCTAAATGTCCAATGCTAGAAGAGATAGAGTACTCATATCAGAAGCAGTCAGGATATTTCTTCAAGCAGATCGGTGCAGTGCGCCCAGAGCTGAAACGTCTAAGGATCCATATGCCTTGGTACGACTCAGATGCGATAGAGCGTGAGATGAGGATGGAACAGCAAAACGATGACGAAGACGAGGAAGAGGAGGAGGAGCCGTATGAGGCCTGGGAGATGAGACACAATGAGGAGGCCTTCGCCATAGCAGAAAGCTTGCACGAGCTGCGACTCCTTCAGATGGCCGGCAACAGCCTGACCAAAAAAGGGGTCTACGCCATTCTTGAAGGCTGCCCCCACCTCGAGTGCCTCGACCTTACGGATTGTGGCCACCTCGAAGTTGATGATGAACTCCTAGCTCGATGCGCCAAGATCAAGCATGTCTGGTTGCCAGGACGCTGGCCTCATGTTCAGTGCCCAGATCTCTATACTATTGAGGAGAAGGAAGGCGAAGTGATCGAGGATATGCCTAATATCTATGAAATGGAGGCTCGTTTGCTGCGTGACGGGGGAGCAATGCAGGATGATAGCTATAGCGACAACTACTGGGAAGACTATACACCCCCATTGTCGCCTGACAGCCCCGACTTGCGCAATGTGACCTGCGATGACACCAGATACTACACTTACATCCATGATTACTACTCTCTGTGATCGTCCCAGTACCCTTCATGAGTTATGACCGCAGCTTTCTCATATTCCGTTGTCCAAGTCTTGGTGTTTTGGATCTTGAATATTTTGTGTTTATCCTGCAGAAGGCCTTTTTCTGATGTACAAACAAACCAGTGCAACTTGAACTTTCTCCCAGTAGTGTGTTTTGTACTAGCTTACTGTGTGGTGTGTAGTAGTTGAATGGATTTCTGCCTGCAGATGGCCATGCTTACATCTACCAATTGTGATGGGCATGCCAGCAGGGGCTACTTTGCACACTCCTAGTAGTACGCGTGTGCATTCTCATGGCAGGGGCTGCCTTTTCCTGTTCTATTTGGTTCTCAGTAGATCAAGTCGTCAAGTTACACTGGTTTGTTTGAAATTGCAAACTGAGCAACAAATTCAAAAGAAATTGCTTCCCTAAAAGTTCCCGCGGGTGCACCAAGCATTTATCCCACAACGCCAATGCCTTTTTCTTTGTCACGTCACCGATCCCATGCACCGAATACCATGTCGTAGATTGCCTTTTTCTTCACGAACAAATCTCCAGCTGCTGCTATCCGATCGATCAGCTTCGTGCTGCCCAGCGCCTGCCTCCCTCGAAAGGGCTGAGCATGAGGATGCTCTGCTCTTGTTTGAAGAGTCCGATCGACGGAGGGGAATTAGTTATCTTGCCCCAATGCACGTGGACCTGCCCACGTGGGCCTAATCGCCGAGTCCATCTCAAACACACGTGCGTCCTGCAAAGCTGTCCCGTAGATCAATCGATCGCACGATCTGCCGCTGCCGCCCGCCGTCACACGCCTTGTGCGTCCCGATCCGAACTGGTACTGGTAAATTTGCCAGTGCGTTACAACGGGAGAAAAATCATGACCTTTAAGGATGAGACTGTTTCTTCGTGTTGTGCATGGCCCGTTAGATGCGATGATGTATGATAGTCGACCTCGCCATGGTCCACCAAGTGAATTGGTCGCCATCAACCACTGCCTCCCCGCCATGCTTCCGGTTGTCCATGTCAAGATGTCTCAAGTTCGTCTTATTATATATCTTGCAGAATGTCCGTGCGTTGCTACGGAAAAAAAGATAAACATGTAAAAAGACGATTGCATGTTTTGATAGCATGTAAAAATCCTTATTTTTTGTGGCTTTGTTTTTTATGATATACATATGTTCGTGTACTTCCAATTTTCAATGTGAATACCGCTTATTTTCTTCTCGACAGTCTCCGTGGTATAAAAGAAATTTGTAATCTCCTTTCCTCTTGTTATAAATAAAGAACATCTCATAGTTGCAATGACCATGAGTGTGTTTTTCTCTATTTCAGCAGATACATTATGAGTGTTGAGCTTATGACAGATAGAAATTCATCCACAGATTTTTACTGGTCTAAAGAATATTGCCAATCATTATGAAAGACGAATAGGAAGAAGGCTTGCACCTTGGCATAACTTTTGTGCCACAAAAGTAATGGAGAAGCACCAAAATGGAACAAAAGACCATGACACGCATATAATCAAATCAAGAGTGATTCTTAAAAAAAACCAAACCAGGCACTGATTACATAGGCGATGTACAAATTCAGAATTTCCAAGCAATTATACATTGAATTATATGCTGGAATCTACTATGGACAACTACAATAGCAAGGTTAGTCCTGAAACCTAATTGTTTGGAGAAACACACACGAGAGGCATATACAGCAGCACACATTAAACTGGAGCATTCCACCATCAATATTGCTTGTTTTGCTTGTATCTTCAGAGTTCAGTGACCAACAAAATGAATTGATTTGTGGCTACATGTACGGTGCACCTACTACTCCAGTCTCGTAGTTTTGTGCAAGATTGAGATAAGGATGAAGAACCCGTCTGCACATGGTCATCAACTTCACAAAGAATGGATCGGGCTCCTCCAGAGACTGCGACGGTGGATCCATGCGGCCTCCCATGCTAATTTTTTCACATAATCTCTGTCTCACTCGAGGGGGAAGTACGATGCGCTTCAGCTCCTTCGTAATGGCGTCGCGAGCAGGCCACTGTGCGCCTCCGCGGCCGTCGGTCTCGCCGTCTCGGCGCCTCCGCGCTCTCACATAGGCGTGGCTGTGTGGGTCGGGACGGACAGCCCTCGTCACGAGCGTAGGTATCAGCCGCCTCAGGGTTGGAGTTGGTATCGTATGACTCGATCGATGTCTACCTTGCCTTATTTGTTCGTGAGCGCTGATCGTGGGAGTTGGGGATGGAGCACGGGCGGATGAGGCGGCGAGGTCGAACGTATATGAGTTGTACTCGGCTGTAGCAGAATCGGGAGTTATTCGTATCGAAGTTGGATGATTCGTATCGGAGTTGGATGAGAGGCACGCGGTAGGATTTGTGGGCAGAGTACGTACCACCACCCGACGTACCACACAAACGCGCCATCACGGCAGCTTTCAATATTATAGTAGAGAGAAGAGATGTATGTCCTGCCGCACGATCGATCCACAAGCCAGATGACTCTAGATCACCATCTCGCGTGCGCATTCAAGTACGGCGATGCTACGTCGGCAGCGCTCGATGTTCCGATCCCAACATCGACCTTCAGAGTCTAGATCAACAATGTGCAGAGGGTTGCTCTGGTACCAATTGGCACAGTTGCATAATTGATCTACTGATAACCAAACAATCACAGCACGATAATGACACCGAGATTTATTTACGCGGCGAACTCGACTACATCTACGGAGCATGACTACGGGTGCTCCTTCCCATTGATATCGTAACCATGTCCGCCCTAAGCGCCGACAAAAGCCGCCGACTCCCCTAGCATGCATGTTAGTATCAAGTCGTCATCAGTTACACGTGTGATGCTCCTCTCATTATATGGGAGGTCCAGACTACAAGAGTTTAACTCGAACACTACTCGTGTCCTATCCACACCTAATACAACTCCAAATCCAAACGTAACCCAACTCGTAAATAATATTCGACACAAACACAACAGGTATGCATATCCATCATATCATTTTCTACGTAGAACTTGCCATCAAGATATTTGATCCAATTGGGTCGATTCATGCCTTAAGCAAGAATGTCCTAACCAGCTAACAACTTGACATCGAAATCTACAACAAAAGCACATTCTAACTGGTGTAGTTCTTTCTACCATTGTATGTTGCAGCCTCTGACCTCGAAATTGTTATCTATACTACTATTACTAGCAAAATGCCCGTGCGTTGCAACGGGTGTAAAATGTATCGATAGTGTTTACAGTCGTAAAAATATTGTAATTTTTATCACTCAAACATCTTAGATTTCACTCAATTCAATTCCAAGAATAGGATGACATAGTAGCTCCGTATGGACATGGCATTGCGATGGATTCAGCGCAAGGCGTGTTCCGCCTATACGCGAGTCTTGCATTGCGCTGAGCTAGCAGTGCCTGCTTTTTCTGAGGTGGTATGTTTTGCCAATGTTCTCTTCGACGGGCGTTCATCTCTTGTCTCTCCTTTGCAGTTACATTTTGCCTTGTCTGCCTTTGGCGGGCATTCCTCTCATCTATTGTTTTCTTTTGCCAGGCTGCTCTTCTTCGGGCATTCATCTCCTCTTTTTTTTCGTATGTTAAGCTATTTTGTCGTGCTCTATCTTGTTTCCGTCTTGCTTCATTTCTGTCTTTTCTCATGTTTGCAATTGTCTCTTGTTCATGATCAGTTGAGTTTGCCAAAATAAGTTCACCATTGTTTTGTGCGCCCTCGAGCAATGCAATGGAGCAAGAAGCTTCAAGCCTTTCACCTTTGGAAAAAAACTTCATTATTATACTCTAATTCAGGTTGTAAAGTTCATGAATATATATATGGTCTAGCAGAACTATATTCAGATACATGCAATGTTCAAAGTGCACTTGTCTAGGACGGTACCATTGGAAGTTTCACGAAGATCTATTAGATGAGCTGTCGTGACGCTAATATCTACTTGAAGTTTTGAATACGTTTGAGTTGGTACACCGTTGTAGTCACATGTGTGTTGTTTTGCCAGCGACATCTGCATGAGAATGATCTATATGTGCACAATTATCAGTACTTTCTCCAGAAAAGTGGGACCGAAATAGAAAATTAGACCCTATAAAACTTAAAATACCGTATGACCAATATAACTGAATCATAGAATCATTTAATTATATAAAATCATCACTGCAATATGCTTTTTTTACGTACAATACTTAGAAATGTAGAAAAGATTATTGCGGATATATTATTAAAGCAATAAGATAACCTCATGTTCTACTGAAAATCACCACTCGTGTAGTTTTTTTTACATAAATATCCAATCATATTTGTTACAATATGTGGTTTTTATACATTTGTTTACATGATCCATCAACAGTGCTCATTATAATTGAGCAAGCTAGGTAGCTTGGTAAGGTTCATAAGATCGATAGCGCAAGCACGATGTTCTATCGTAAAAGCTAGATGTTGGTAAGGAGCTGGACTGATTCCGCTAAGGAAATCTCCAATCGTCCCCCCATGAGGCCTTTTTAGGGCTGGCGCTAACAAAATTCTACCAGCCGCCCCCACAGAAGTCGATTTAGCGCCGCTTAGCGCCGTTTCGCGCCGGCAAACCCAGCCAAAACCCAGCACGCCGGGTTCCGCTGGGGGGGGGGGGGGGGGCAAAAGGCGTCCGCGGGCCAGACTTGTCGGCGAGGGAAGGCGATTTCCCTCCATAATTTGCCCTCTTCCCTCGATAATTTTGATCTTTCCCTCCATTTCTCCCCCACATATACCCCTCCCTCCGCCCCGATCCCGCCATTTCCCACAGATCTGGCGCCATGGCTCCCGCCCGATTCACAGGAACCCGCGCCGTCGCCGTCCCCGCGTCCTCCGCCACCTCCATGATCGGCAAGAAGCCGTGGAAGCCGAGAGCGCCGAAGGAGAAGCCGCCGGGCATGAGCAATGCCAAGTGGATCACCGAGGAGGCGCGCCGGAAGTCGGAGAACCTCCAGCGCCGGACGAGGGAGAAGGCGCAGCGGCAGAGGGAGCTGGCCGAGCACCTGGCCGAGGCCGAGGGCCAGGCTGTCGACGAGGAAGAAGAGGAGGAAGAGGAGGTGGAGGTGCTGGATGAGCCGCCAACTTCGGCTGCGTCTGCGGCGTCGCCGGTCAAGCAGAGGGGCGGCTTCTCTCCTCATCCTCATCCTCAGTTCTCTCATCATCCTCATCCTCAGTTCGTCGTCGCCTCGCCATCGCCGTCGCCGCACTGGAACGCGCCCCCGCACTACTCCCCTGGGTACGCCGACGCTGATCCCCATGGTGGTTTCAACCCAAACCTCACCTTCCCCCACCATCCGCCGATCATGTACGTCGGCTCACCGGGCTACGCATCTTCGCCGTCGTTGCGCCGTTCCCTCCCCTTCGCCGCGCAGTCCCTGTTGGGCGGGATGCCCCAAGACAGCAGCTTCATGGACGAGATCATCACCACCGGCTCGGTAGCGGCGACGGCATGCCCGGGCTTCCTCTCGCAAGGTGGGGAGTTTTTCTCGCAGGGCGGCGGGGATTACGGCCAAGGTGCGTCTGGCGCCGGTGTCGGCACGGCGGAGGCGGAAGAAGGAGACGAGACGGCGCCTGCAGCTGCGGAGGGGGCAGAAGGCCCGGCCAAGGATGGTGACACGGGCGGCCGCCGTCCCAGGAAGGCCCCCAAGGCGGCGCCGAAGCCGCCCGTCGAGCCTCGCATCAAGTGGGGCGCCAACCAGTGCCTGGACAACTACTGGAAGCGGGTGAAGACGGCGTACGACGAGTGCCGGATGATCGACCCCGACTACGCCGTGTGCGTCACGGAGCGTGCCCAGAAGGCCATTGCCAACCATTGGGCGAACATCCAGGCCGCCTGCAACAAGTGGCACGGCATACAGGAGGAGGTCGCGCACAGGCCGAAGAGCGGCGCCAACCGCGAGATGGAGGTGAGAATTTCCACCGTGATTCCTTTCATTGCGTCGCCATGTAGCTCATTACTGCCGGTCCCGTCGCCATGTAGATCGTCCAGATGCTCGAGGCGTACAAGGACGACGAGAAGGTGGACTTCAAGTTCCTCCACGTCTTCATCGTCATCGAGGGGTGCGAGAAGTGGGAGGAAACACGCCATGGGCTCGGCAAGGGCAAGGAGTACGTCCCGGACGCAGCGGCCGCTGGTGCGTCTGATGGCCGTCCCCCGATGGGTCACAAGAAAGCCAAGGCGGCGAGGGAAGCCACACCGGTAGCGGCAAAGATCCAGGCGTCCATCGAGACCTGCATCACCGACGCCCAGACCCACGCCGCCAAGAGGGAGGAGACCGCCAACAAGAGGTGGGCGGCGCTCATGGCCAACTCTAAGGTCAAGATCGACCTCCTCAGGACCGGCACTGTGGCGAAGAAGGGGAACCACGACCTCGCCTTCCTCATGGGGGGCGATACGGCCGTGATGGACCCCGAGGTGAGGACATGGTTCATGGCGCAGCGTCGTCTCATCCTCAGCGACATCAGCCCGGCTCCAGCCCTGACCCCGACAGACACGAGCTATGCCACCCCGATGGACACGACCTACGAGACCCCGACGGACACGACCTACGACAGTCCGACGATCTCGGCCAGTCCAGCCGAGACGCCGCCCGCCCAGCCTACGTCCACTGCGCCGACCACGCCCATCGACCTGGAGAACGCTGAGACTGTTGCCACGGCCATCGACCTGGAGGCTGCCACGCCCGTCGTCGACCTCGAGGCCGCCGAGACTGCCACTCCGAGCTCGGCGCCAGCTCCGACCACCACGCCCATCGTCGACGTCGACTCTGACACCGCGGCGTCGCTGGCCTCTATCTGATCTGTGCATCAGCAGAATGCCGAATGTGGCCGTGATCGCCCGACTATGGCTTGATCGAAACTATTTGATCGCCCAACTATGGCGTTTTTTGTGGGGACCCCGGACTAACCGTCCGAAATACCCGATTATGCTTAACACAACGATCCCGTGATCAGTCTGTCGTTGCACATAATCCGAACTGAATGTCAAAGTTTACATCCATACAATACCGAGTTTAAAGTCTTACAACCATGGCCATACTGGCCTAATTATACATAGGTGCCTTCAAGGGCCAATCATCTTTATTCAGCGGAAGCTACGGTAGTAGGGCTAATCCATCCTAACAACACCCGACAGGCAGCTGACTTATGAAGATCTCAGTTCGCATAGACGTCGCCAAACTCCTCTTCAACGTAGGGTTCCTCGAAATCTGGCTAAGACAATAGCCAGGGACGAAACCAATATGAGTACATTTGATTGTACTCGCAAACTACCCCGACTTGAGTAAGCACTAGCTTTTATTTCTTAAAAACTTTTATTTGAAAACTCTCAAAATCTTTTTAATAAAAAGGGGGTGAGAAGAAGTTTATAACTATCCTTTAAGAAAACGCCATTTTAGCTGTTTCTCCGGAACTCCTCCGGTATCCAACCATAACCTGGTTATGGTTCCAAAACCCATCACCACCTCGTACCAACTCATTGGTACAGGTGGGAAATAACCCTTTTCCAGTCAATTTCCTCAACACAACTCCAGAGTTTGCAAAACTTTGCACATGGCCTTAGTAGTTCTTCCCAACTGTCCATATCCGAGGACTCGGCTATTCGAATAGTTTTACCCTCTGCAGAGGTAGTACGCTTTTCCCACACCCATCCGGTCACTCATCGTGTCAGCCACGTCCCGCCATACCAGAGGTATGCGAAGTTGAGTTCCCGGCCATAGCCTGTCCTTTGCTCATGCTAGTATAGGACCCTGCCGCTACGACACTTTCCACCGACACTCAAATCCTCAGAAACTAAGTGTGGGGACTCGTAGTTCTGCCCGGCGGACCCAAGGGAGCCCTTCAATCCTCTTCCTCCGACACGTTCATACCGGCTCCCGGTAGACTACAATGAAGAGGACCCAGGTCAGGGGGTAGGTCCTCAGACCATCCCCTCATGGAACGAGGTTCTCCTCGTTATTGAGGCATCCAGTACTAACACGAGCAAATTATATGACTACGCCCTTGCCCATATGTGGGTAAATGTGGTCGCACAGATTTTTGGCTGGGGATGTAAGTACAAGGACACAATGTGCATTTTTCTTTCCAGAAACAACACCATTCTCTGGTTCTTCACCTTCATACCGACCTTTCGGTACTTCACCTTCATCGACCTTTCGGTACTTCACCTTCATTCAAGTACTTTCAAAGGGGTTTTGAGTAAACATTGTTTTTCCCATCCTATAGTTGTAAAATAACTACCCTATATTTCTACATAGGGGCAAAATAGTTTTCATTGTTTTGAAAAGGGGTTTTTCCAAAATCATCGATACTTTTGAAAAACTCTAGAGATTAAAGTAGAGGTATATAAATGCAAGCTCAGTGAAGTAGCTTGCCTTGCTCAACAAAGTGGTACTGGTCCTGATCTTCGGGTTCAGCAAAACCTCCTTCCTCGATGAATCCGTCAGCGGTATCGTCTAAACGTTTAAGCAAGCAAAACAACCATCACTACTCTAGCTCAATCATCAACACAGCATTACAATCATAAATGCCACAATTAGCTACTGCACACATCAAGCAACACAAGATGGTTTTTAATTTTAATTGAATTAATCTTTATTTAATTATTTTCAAACTAAGGCAGAAACTAGTTGTACACCAATTAATTCACCAATTAATCTATGTTTGTCACAAAAATTCAAACTAAAATTCTATGGGTAGCTACTGATGTGTAGAAGATCACCCAATTGGATTGGGGTCATTTGGAGTTACCAAACTCCCTACACATTGTTGTAGTTCAGAAGGTTTTTAACAAGTTTTAGCTACCAAACAAATTAGGTTGCTCCAAAAATTAAATCCTTTTAGGGGCAACTAACTTTGGCTACAAGTGATCTAACAAAATTGGTTTGAGTTTAATTGGACCTACTAATAAATCACACTAATTGGTTTAGTGCAGAAGGGTGCACTGAAGTTCAACCAAAGGCTAAGGATTTTAGACTACTCAATTAATTCTACCAAAATTTGGGGAGCTAAAGGATCCTAATACAAAGCTACCAGAATTTGTTTGAAGTCATTTGGATTAATGTAACTCCAGAAACAAAGGGTTTGGTGTTTTAAACCTTCTGGAGCATTTTTATTATTGCATTTTTATTATTTAATTAAATGAGATGAGACCACTTTGGTGAGTTAAAGAATTTTATAAGCTTTCCAGAGCAGTTTGGTTTGATTTAATTGGACTTCTAGAACTCAAGTTATTGAATTTCTAATCTGGAACCAGTACTGAAAAGCAGTGGAATTTGGAAATTCTAAAACGCTGGAAAAGAAGAAAACCCTGACGGGTGGGGTCCGCCCGTCAGTGACTCAACGGAACGTTCCGCGCGCGCGTTTTAAATTTAAAATGCTGACGGGTGGGGTCCACCAGTCAGCGACTGATTACGCGAACCGGTAAGCTACCGTTGATCTTCGATCGAACGGCGCCTGGAGCTCGCGGTCATCGACGACCTCAGACGGGCGGCGCCGCGGCTCCGGCGACGGCGAGAAGCACGGGGAAACTCACCTAGGGCTCGGGAGGCTGCGGAAAGAGGTGGATCGATGGCGGAGATCGTGGGGAAGTTGCTGGGATGAGGTGTGCTTGCTGGGGAAGCTTCTGGCGGCGACGGCGAGCAACTCCACCTCCGCGGCCGTGCTGCAACTCCGGTGCTCCTTCTGCTCCGCGTCTGTGCACCAAACACGGGGAAACGGCGGCGGGTAAGTGCGGGGGTAATGGTGAGGCTAGGATGGGCCAGAGAGGGGAGAGGGGACGCGAGCAACGACCTGTCCGTGCTCGACCTCTTCCTCGATTCCGGCGAGAAATCGAGGACGCTCGAGGCGGCCTGGGCTTGCGGGACAGCGTCACCGCTCTCCTAGCGGTGCACTGAGGGGTGGAGAGTGAGGGAGGGGTGCTGGAGTGAGCGGTGGTGAGGTGTGGAGGCACGGGTGCGGTGGCTTTTTATAGCCGAACCATGGCGTGCGGTGGACTGGGCGCAGGAGTGGTCTAGGGAGGGGGATAGCACGCCATTGGTGGCGGTGCTGCACGGCGACGACCGTAGGGTGTCTAGCTAGGGTTTAGGGGAAGAGGGGTGCACGCGCGGCTGCGAGAGCGAGCTCGACACGGCACGGCGTCCATGGCGCGTCCGCGGAGTGGACGGATCGATTCGGCTGCTGCAGGCCACGAGGGCTGACGGGGACGTGTCCCTGAGGTTGCTGGGTGGCAGAGGCGCGTCTGCGACGAGCCACGCGAGCTGGGGTGGCGTGGAGGAGAGGAACGGCGTCGGTGTCCACGCGCGGCCAGAGCTTGGCGAGCGTTGACATGGCGGCTGGCGCACGGCGCCTCAGGGTGTCAGGGCGCGGTCACCTCCGTCCAGACGGGTGCGGTGAGGGTGAGAGGACGCAAGGGTGCAGGGCTGGGCCAGCGGGGTGCCTCCTCCGCACGATTTCGTCGACGGCCAGGGGTGGACAGCACGGTGGCGTGCGGACAGCGGCGGCCACGAGCAAAACAACCAAAGTGGCACGCTTCCAACTTGCTCTGGTGATCGAGGGGAGTGAGGGGAGAGTGTGGAGCAAGCAAGGGGATGCAGGGATCCACCAAATCAATCGATTTGATTTCGGTTTCGTGGAGTTGAGGATGAACACGGGCAGTGCCCACCACGTGCTCGATGAATCGTCTCAATGAAAATTAAATACAAATTTCTTGAATTTAATTCCATACTTGATTCACAAGTATAAAGCATGGATTTTTGGTAGGGTGCTAGAATTTATTGGATATGTGCAACATGGCACATTTTGTGATTTGGGAAAGATAAAGAAAGAAATGGAATTTGAAATTAGGATTTTTAGAAATATTTTTGGGAGGGAAAAGAATATGAGAACAAAGAGAGAGTGATCACATGTCACCCCTCTGAACTTGTTTTAAAAATAAAATTTTATTTTCTTGACAGGATGAATTTTGTGTGACCTTTGTCACAAGATTTTATGTGGGAACTTTTTATTATGTTTCTTTTCTTTTCTTTACATTTTTGTTTTAGCAAACAAACCAACACAAGCAAGCACAAACATCAAACACACAAAAATAACAAAAGTTTTTGTTGGCCCACAAATTTGACTAATAAAGCTGGGTTACAATTTTGGGATGTTACATTTTTTTTGTAATGATTGCCCAACTGTGACTGCTGTGATCGCCGAACTCGGGCTATTTTTTGGGGGCGGGAAGAAGAACTTTCAAATTTATGGGCCATGTGTTTTCCTGGGCCGCCGAATGGCTGGTAAAATCGCCCCCCCCCCCCCCCACCAAAACCTGGGGGGGCGAACGACTGGAGATGCCCTAACTACCGTACGTCACCAAGCAGGTTGATGGATTCACTCTGGTGCTAGCTAGGCGCGATCCGAGCAAATTGATCGCGCGCAAAGAGCTGGCCGTCGGGTAAAGCGAAGAAGAGAAGGAGGGCGAGGCCATGCCCGCGACAGGTGCTCGCCGGGACGCACCGCGCCGGCCGCGTCGCCCTCCGCGCCTTCCGTCCCGCGCCGGCCGCCACGCCCTCCGCCCGGCGCCGGCCTCTTACAATAGACGGGAGCCTGTCTGCTAATGGCGCCGGGACACACCGCGCCGGCGGCGTCGCCCTCCGCGCCTTCTGCCCCGTGCCGGCTGCCACGCCCTCCGCCCGGCGCCGGCCTCTTACAACAGACGGAAGCTTTGGGATCGTAGGGACAAGAGCATGCATGATGCATGTAGATGATTTGGGTAATCGTACCTTGGATGGAGCACGGGGGATGGAGTGCCGGCGAGGTCGGAGAACAGCGAAATGGCGAGTCACGGTGGTCGACGGAAGGGCGACTGTTGCGGCGAGGTCGCAGTCTCGCGGAACAAGGACGGGGCGGTGGACTCACGCTAGGTGATGCCGAACGTATAAGAGTTGTACTCCGCTGCAGCAGAATCGGAGTTGGATTGGATCACAGGCACGCGTTTGGATTTGTGGAAGGGCGAACGTAGCACCACACGATGTACCACCAATAAACGTATCATCACGGCAGTTAGAATATTATATATTACTAGCAAAATGCCCGTGCGTTGCTACGGGCTGATAAAACAACTTAACTATTTATTTTCACATAGAATAACTCTCTAAGTTCATCCAAATATGGTAAGAGTAAGGTCACTGTCTTGTATATGTGTATGCATACATCATTATGCCTCATCTTTCCAGAGGCGGCCATTTGGCTCATAGGTGCATCTACACCTATTATGTAAATGTTTTTTTAGTTTTTTCCTCAAAATGTCAAAAAATTACAGAAAAATATGGGATGTGCATTAGAACATTATATGTTAGCATAAAAAATGGCGTGGTAAAAAAACATTTTTTGTGGCTTGTGCAAAAAAGACAAAATCGACTCGTATAAAAACATTTTAGTGCGTCCGGATTAGTCTTTTTTGCACAGGTCACAAAAAAATACCTTCTTCACGTAACTTTGTGTGCTGACATAAAATGTCTTGACCTATATGCGAAATTTTTACTTTGAATTTTTTAACATTTTGAAAATTGTTTTTTGGGTAGTGGGTGCATGTGCACCTACTACCCGAAATGGATTTCCGTCATCTTTTCCCTTTATATTAAAAATTGTACATGTGTAAATGACGTAGATCTCAATCACCCATAAACAAAATCAGATCCCTAAATTTCATGAAAAAATCACATGGCTTCAGTTTAACGTTTTTTTAACACTTTAAGTGAAATGGCTATACTACAGTTTCAGATTAGAAGTCACATGGGTATCAATCGACACAAATAAAATCAATATAGTATATCCACTTTTTTGAAGACCGCATAGCAAAAAATAAGTTCTTATATCACCTTCCTGTTTTCGAACCTACAGTATTTAACTTCGGTTGGGGACAGGTACCAACCGAAATTAATCTAGAACATGTACATGACATTTTATCAATAGGTCAAAAGGAATTGGATCGATTGCAATGTAAGACAATGTGGGGATAGGAAACAGGCCATGTTAGTCTATTTCATCATGATCTTTTTTGCATTTACAGTAAACATTTTGCATAGCCCTACTCCTAACTCAGCTCACCTAATAGCACAATATTTAATGAGACCATAAAAAACGATCTTCTACAGGTCTGAAGCTAGTCTCTCAAGCGATCAGATGAAACAAACTAAACTGTCTAGAACCAATATTGTATTGCTGGCTGTGCCTTGGGCACGCATGTCCGTTATCTGAAGAATTGACAGTGATAGTTGTTTCAGTCTTACTCTCATTGAGAGAGGATGACACTTGGAGAGTTGGGGCAATTTTCGTTGGTTTATTTCTCACACAATGGCATACCAACCTGAGGGGTTGGGGATACATATTTATATGCTGCTAGCCAGCTACGAATATGCTAGATGCTAGTCTAAGATGCTGTGCTAAAAGCTATCCTAACAACCAGTCCTAACAGCCAGTCCAAGATGCTCTATCCTAACTGCAACCTGTCCTTGACACAAGGACCATGTGCTGCAGCCCCACAAAGACCACATACCAAAGACCAAACCCCACAAGACTACAGTACAGAGGCTTATCCATCAGACAGGACCCTCACCATTGACGCGAACTACAAAGATCGATCCTCCATCATTGTTCATTGTTCTTTGGGCAATGGATTCGGCAAACACGCTCTGTTCGCTAGACACCTGATACTTGGATCGATCTGCTCCTGACCATGGAACGAAGAGCTCCACCGCATTCCCTTCACCCATGACGCCCAAGGAATCGACGCCAAAGCGCCCCTGTCGTTGCCTCCCGGAACCAGCGACAGTTGACCCAATTGAACAACCTACCAGCGACGCTCGAGCCAGACCTGCGCGTGCTCCAGTCCGGCCGGCGAGCAGAGAAGAGCTCCAGTTTGGAAGTTCGCCGGCGTTGTCTGGCGCCAGGAATGAGCGGAGATTGGCGGCGCGCGGCGTCGCCCCCGGCGCGGGAGGTCGTCGACTGCAGGCAGGCGAGCGAAGGCGCCGGCGCCCGGCGCGGGAGCCCGGCGAGCAGAGGCGCGTGGCGCTGGAGGTCGGGGACGGGAGCCGGCGAGCGGAGGTGCCCGACGCGGGAGGTCGGGAGGCCGACGCGAGGTGGAGGGAGGGCGTCGACGGTGAAGAGTAAAATATACTAATGATTCACCGTTCGTATGGATCGAAAGAAGAGAAAACTGAATCAGACACGCAAAGCTCACCTGCCGAGCAGCCGTATCGACCTAGTACATGGTAGTATCTAAGCTAAGCAATGAATCAAGCTAAGCAACTGCAGCAAAGATCCGATGTTGGCTAAGGACTTCCGGTGACGACAAATCAAGAATCGCTAAGGACTTCCGGTGACGACGAATCAAGAATCGCAAGAAAGCATCTGGAACCAGAAGCTTCAGCCCTCAAGCCCCACGGAACGCAACAACCAGCACACAGAGGTCGCTCACCTTCTTGTGGGTCTCGACGGGGAGCGGCATCTTGCGCTTGGGGACGCGGATGGCGCGGAGGGCGACAAGATCCAGGCCGGCCTCGGCGGCGTCGGAGGAGGCGGACAAGTCGTCGGAGTGGCTGGAGGAGCCGGGCAGGGAGCCCGAGGGCGTGCGGCGGTGGAAGAGGCGGCGACCGAGTTGAGCTCGCCGGCGACGCGCGCCCGCGCTGCCCAAGCGCCGTCTGTCGACGCCAGCCGTCGAGGGGAGGGAGAGAGATTAGGAAGAGGAGAGAGAGGGCCATGGAACGTTTTTTTGTCACTTACCGATGGCAGGGGTGGGTAAAATCTCGTAGCACACAGGGGTAAAACCGGAAATTGTAAAAACGTACCATGACCATCACCACCTGTAGCCATATTATATAGTAGAGAATAGAAAAGAGCAAATTTGTGTTGATATATTAAATCTAATCCATTCAATATTTGATCAACGACTCAGATTGTCCCAATGTTTAGCAACTCAACACAACTTTTCAGTTTTCATGCAATGAAACGGGTTGTTTTATTACGAGCGTCAGCGCGGCGTCGCGGGAGGCGCCGATGGCGAGCCAATTTCGTTGTCCCAGGTCCGCGCACTGGTGGCGCGACTAGAGTCCGTAGTGGTACAATCGTCGTTGATTCTCTCTCTTCCCAAACTCGTAGCGCCCGCCGCCACACGCGAACCTGCAAGCCGCCGGCGTCATGAACACCGCACAGGGAGCCTGCCGGCCCGCTGCCGGCGACCTGCACATGAAGTCCCCGCCCGTCGCCGCCTCGTGGACCATCCCGCCACCACACGCTAGCCTGCCCACTGCCGGTACCCTGCAAGCCGTCACAACCAGCGTCGAACTCAAAGACGGCCAGCTCGCGGCGCAGCTTCTCGGCCCCGGCCATTGGACGGAGACGGACGAGTCTTTCCTCCTTGATTCATCCACATTCATCCACAATCTAGCATGTTCGCGACGGGAAGAAAGAGGGGTGGATAGAGAGAGGGAGGAAGGAAGGGAGATGGAGCAGTGGTGCTGGTTAGTTGTAGATATTGGGAGGGGAGGCTGACTGCGGAGAGAAAGGAGGACGAACGCCGGCGTGCAGGGATGTGGTCCTATGGAGCAGGGAGGTGGAGATGCGCGGGCGAGAGCGAGACACCAGCGAGAGTTGGGGGGAGGCTCAGGCCGCAGGCGGCTGCTTTGTTTCTGCCGATTCGCTGTTTTGCAAAGAGAGATTGCTAGCTGTTTTGAATTGCTGCTTCTGCTGCTTTGTTGTAGCAGTAATTGCTGGTGCTGCAAATCGACACTCCAAATAGCTATTCCCTCCGTTCTGAATTAATTGACGCAGATTTGTACTAAATCTGCGTTAATTAGTTCAGAACGGAGGGAGTATTTGCTGCTGCTTTGCTTGATTGTTAGCTGCACTGTTTTTTAATAAAAAGGCCAATTAGTACATCTGAATGATGCGGTTGGAACTTCTAAGAAACTGCATATCAGTTGCTTTTTTGATGTGGGTTGTCGTCAGTATTTATGTTGCTGCTGCCCTGTTTTGCTCCTCTGAATTTACTCCATGACCACAATGCATGCTAAATAATAAATTCTTATATTTGCAGTCTCATTTAAATCATTGTTTATGTCGTTGTGAACCTTCTCTAAGTGCGTATGTATTCAAGCTATTATTAAGTTACATCTTACATTTTTTTCTTAATTTATTTCAAATAACCACGGAGTACAACTACAGCCGATTGTCTCCGAATTTTTGATTGCACGGACTATGGTTGATATGGAGCATTTTCAGTCTTTTACCTGGCGTAATAGGGGCAAAACACCATTACTGGCATCATTTGTTCTCCTACAGTAATATTGAGCTACCAATTTATAATAAAAATCTATGTGTGACCTTATTAAGTCGAGTTCAAAGAAGACAATTAGTTGTCTATTTTGTTTATTGTTCTTGACCGAAAAATTGTTTGATCACATTTTCTACATTCAGTTAAACGACGGAAATACTTGCCTCCTAAAGCATAGAAATATGCTTTAAACTGAGATGGTCTATCGTAGCAAAATGCTACTAAACTGGTTAATGCCTAACATAGTGAACTGCCTTCGATACGACTGCGAAAATGAGTATAAATTTATAATTACACACTACTGCTATACTATTACACATGAAAAAAGTAAATGAAGATCGAATTCGCAATTGCACGCTATGCGATTAAACTTGTAAACGAAAAATTGCAATTGCACGTTGAGGTTCCAAAGTCCACTCTATAAAAGGGTTATCATCCTAACTTACGTTTAATCTATGAAAAAACTCCTAACTTACGTTTCTTTTGATTTTAAGACTTTTAGTTTTTGTTTTGTTATTGCAAGAGACGTGCCTTGCATGCACAAAGCTATTAGTGATTCAAAACAGTACAATCATGTCATGGCATGAACTCATAGTTAGTATTGCTCATCTCAGAATATTGATACCACGTTCGGCCCTGACGCTCTATTCTATATGGTAGCGCATCTATCATCATTTTTTGTTACAGTTTTTTGGTAACTTCAGAATACATCAACTCAACGAACCGCGGATCACCATATGTTTTGGAGCAGCTGGCATATCTCTCAGATAATGACAAATATGTTTCAATATGCAATCATTTTTTCGTTCATCCATACATCAAAGAATTATCATGGTTTAGCTGCTGACAATATGGAAAACAAAGAAAAATAAATCCCCTACACACATCTGCTGGCTTCCATTGGTAACACAAATTGCCAGGAAACAAAAACATGCATCCAATCAACATCTAGGAATGTTCATCTGATGCATTGCATGTTCTCGCTTCACTTGGTTCTCCTGGTGAACTTTTGAGCAAGGTCTTTGAGTGCTTGCCTCGAGATCAGCGCAACTCTGTCATCAACCTCAGGAAGAGCATCAATTGCCTCTGCTGCCAGTTTTGCGTGTTCAGTAGCAAGCAACCTTGTCCTCTCGATTCCTTGACTTTCGCAAGGTATTCGAGGGCCTGAAATGTAAAAGTGGGCACTCCTGACATTGATCAGTTTACAACCAAAATATATGTATTACATTACTAAAAAGAAAAACGGAGTTTCAGTACTGACGACAGCAACGTTTGAAGGGTCATCAAATCCGCGCTCTACAGTTTCACGAAGTTCAGGGAAGTCTTCCATTGCGAACAATACAGGAGCTGTCACGATTCCCTGTTCATATAAATGCATATGTCATTCCGTGCATATTCATACCTGGAGAAGCAACTGTTGGGGCTGCCCTCCGGCAGCCCCTTTGTTGGCTCTCTCTTGCTCGAACAAGGTAGAAGAAGCACAAATTTTTCCGGCCGCACATACAGCCACGGCGCTCAAAAGCCCTTTCGTTTCCTCTACAAATCTGCTGGGTACAGCTTACAATCAGTATACTGGGAGCTTTATACGCGGCGCACCGCGCACATACACTGCGCCCCACTCCTCTCCACGTGCCCACGACGCACTCCATGACGCCCAGATCCGCTCGCCCTTGCCGCGTGCACGGCGCGCTCCTACGCGCACGACGCGGCCAGCGTCCAACGGATTGACCTAGCCCTACACTGCGGGATCCAACGTGAACCTAGCTCACGAGCCGCTGCAACACACGCCGACACACGACTCTGTAACACGCCCTTGGCCGCCGGTGAGGATCGGGGCGTGAGCCTGAGATACTGGTGGCTTGTGGTAGCCACCGGACCTGAAGGAGACGGACCTGGAGGAGACGAACGGGGAGAGAAGAGAGTTCATACTTCAGTTCTACTATTCTGTTCGATGTCCTTTCCTCTGTGCAGCTTCTCCTTTTGTTGGCATATACTGCTACAAACAGCCCATGTACCAGGCCTATGGCCCATAACGTGACCAGGCCCTCTTTGCCCAAGGTACCGGGTGTTACAATACCGCCCGCCAAAAATATTGCTTGTCCCCAAGCAATGCCATGCTCAGGTCTCAACAGAGTGTAGCTTCCACTTCGACATTGAGGTCACCTTGCCTTGTCACGAACTGGTACAGCTGACACATAGATTGAGATTGTACCTGGATCCCAAGGTACTGACAGGTCATCTAGGCCTATGATCAGTTTGTATCCTCGAGCATCAGACCTTGGAATTCTCAATGATCCTTCAGTACGGTACAACTCTTGTTCACCATTCCTGGTCGACGAGAACCGGCCCGGATCCCATTGTAGAAGTGCATCCAAACCCTCGACAGAAGGCACAACAGGCATGGTAGCTATCACTTGAGTTTTCTGCTCATAGTCCAGGATTAGCACACTAGCCTCTTCCCTAATCTCAAACAGGTGCATACTTGCATTGGTCCTTACACTTATAGCAGTTAGGACCGAAATACTACATATCATGTGCATCTGCTTGTCTTCGGTCACGCTCACGGTCTGACCAAGCAGCTGCGGGAGAGAGAAGTATTGTCTTCCAATTGGCCAACAACCATATATTGATTTGAGCCAAGTAGAAAAAGTGAACCAGCAGTCAATATCTGAGAAGTGCAAGTAAAGATGAACTGAAATCTTGATGCTTCGTAACCATGTACTGATGTGGCCATCAACAAAGAGAGTGTGTGTAACGCAGCTTGCCAATATTATCTCACATTTATTAACCAAGCAACAGTTATCATGAGGTGGATCAAACTGTACTGACGAATAGTGGTTTGCTGCAATTTCCATAGCCTTCCTTGTTGTGCCAGTCACTGTGCAGTACCATGGAGGAAGTAATGGCACAAAAAATAGATCATCGTTAGCCAGTTGTATGCCTTCTCTTGCAGTTTCATGAACAACACCCAACTTTTCTTGGTCAGCGAATATCATCCCATGTTGACGAAATCTCCAGATCTGAGCAGGATAAATTTGCAGAAAAACATGGCGCCCAGTTGTTTCTTCAGAGATATGAAATTTGTTGCCAATATACCATATCTTGGTCCTATCAATATTGCCCACTGTCAATCTGAATACCTTCTCCAAAAGGATCCCGGGATCCCATGGCAAGACATATGTGTCACTATTGGAGTAAAGCTGAAGTGAGAATATACCAACAGTACACAAGTCCCTTTGGCTTGCAAAAAAATGTGCATTTTTGAGCTCCATGGTCGGACAATAAAAGCTGTCGCCAGAGTAATTCATGGGCATCATGTTGTGGAGGGGAAATGCAACCATGTTGTTACTAGAGCCACAATGGTTGATGTCACGAAGATGATGATTGAGCATGCTGCTGGCAAGCTCTTCATCCTCAGAATCTAGACCAAGCTCCAGGAAAAGTGACGAGTCTCCAACATTAGTGAGCACACTATAGCCAATATCATCATTGGACATCATGTCCTTGTAAATGACTTCTTCACCAGCAACTATATCAAACTCCAAGAACATGGACAAGCCTCCAACAACGGTGAACATGTCATCCTCACGCTCCATTTGATGCGGTTCAGAGAACACCACCCTGCAGATTCTCCACAAGGCTCTAGGAATAATGATAAACTTTCAACATGAGTGAGCGAAGTGCCGGGAAGCTCCTCATACCACAGTACATCCGTGACAGGACTGTCCTTGAGCACCTCATCCACATAACCCAGCTCGAGCTCTGGAAACAGGGGCAAACCTCCAACATGGGTCAGCACCTCAGCAGACATGTTTGTGCCGATGTCCCGAGCAAGGATCAAGGTCGCAGCAGGAATTTGTGCGCTGCGACTGGCTGGGAACACGGTGTCGGCATGGCCACGGTCGGTGTAGTGGCCAAGACGTTCCGCCGAACAGCTTGAGGGCATGGAGGCAGCGAAGACGGCGTCCGCGTGTGGACGACCATCACCGACGACCTGACCCGCCGAGACGACCCAGGACAACGACGGCTTGGTCATCTGCCGGGAAACACTGTCTTGGCATTCCATCGAACACTTGGCGGGCGCTGGCATGGAGAGTTCAGGGGCAGCATGGAACTCCATCACCAACTCTGCTGGGGCTTCCTCAGGCGTTGCTGGCTGTGGTACTGACGCGATCGGCGATGTGGTTGACAGAGACGACGTAGATGCTGCGCTGCTCTCTTCCATCGGAAGAAATTTTGCGAGTCTTCGCAGCAGGTCAGCTCGGAGCTCATCCAAGCTCGCCATGACCGGCTTCTCCTCGTTTGGCTCAAACTGGATCGCCGAAGGTCACGTGCTCGTGCCGCGAGGTGTGCTCGAGGCCGCAGGTGGTGGGCAGAGGATCTGGGAAATTTTTTTGTGAGGAATTTTCGGTGGAAATATGGGACGCGGATCCGAAGATCGGTGGCTGGTGGCTCTGATACCACTGTAACACGCCCTTGGCCGCCGGTGAGGATCGGGGCGTGAGCCTGAGATACTGGTGGCTTGTGGTAGCCACCGGACCTGAAGGAGACGGACCTGGAGGAGACGAACGGGGAGAAGAGAGAGTTCAGACTTCAGTTCTACTATTCTGTTCGATGTCCTTTCCTCTGTGCAGCTTCTCCTTTTGTTGGCATATACTGCTACAAACAGCCCATGTACCAGGCCTATGGCCCATAACGTGACCAGGCCCTCTTTGCCCAAGGTACCGGGTGTTACAGACTCCGACCTGAGCACAACTCGGTCAGACACCAGTATCCGATCTACACCTAAACACGCACGCCACCGCGTGGCTTATAATCCTAACAGCAACAACCAAGAAAGAGATATTTGAAATTCGGAACTCATCACGATTGCAGCTGTTTGTTCTAACTAAACCATAATGCTTTGAGGCATACCAACATAAGAACTCGAGAATTGTGCTTCCATGAGCCCAATCTAGTCATAACACGATAGCCCAGGTGGACTAATCGCTTGGTAATACAAAGGTAAACAATTTTCAGTGTGAGAGTGACCAAGAATAATGCCATACTTGATGGATATCGGACAAGGAGCCTTTGCCCAGTGATGCGGATGTGCCCGTGAAATCAAGGATGTCATCAATCAGCTGATATGCTATACCCTGACACGGGATTGTAGAACATAGACTGTCTTAGTAGCACAGGGTTAGCAAGCAAAGGAAAAGATTCTGGGCACCAAAAAATTTACAAACCAAGTGCCTTCCATACTGATAAGCAAGAGCTGCAACCTCTGCGGTTTGGCCAGCAAGAACCGCAACGGCTTTGCAGCTATTTGAAATCAACGCAGCTGTCTTGTAGTATGTCTTCTGCAAATAGTAATCCATGCTATACGTGCATCGTGAACAAGTGTCAGATTAAGTAAAGACCAGAAGTGTGAACCCATCTTGCACTTTTTCCTTCCTTTTGCAACTACCTCAAGCTTTTAAGTTGATAATTTAGCACAAGAGATCTTTCTGAAATAAGCTTAGTGTCTTTTTTCCTCGAACACACATCCATATTGCCATTTTGTATTTAGAGGAACGTCAAGAATGTGCAAGGTACAGCCAGGAACAAACCAAACTAGAAGAAAATATATCTGACATAAAAAGACTTAACTACTAGTAGAAAACGAAGGAAACTAGCAACAAAAGAAGAAAAATGGCAAATGTTGCTGCGCTAGCAGCCAGTGGGCATCTGATACATATAGATACTGCCATAATGGAGTTAGACACATAGATCACTTAACTTTCGTAAAGTAACATTCTTTGTTCTCGCTCTTTGTGTGCTACATCATGGTAAAAGAAGTGTTTGGGAATATTTCATGCTAGAAATTAAATCAGAGAAATGAGTTGGATATCTACCTGCAGCGTTGAGTTGGAGTTATGGTCATCTGCATAAGCTCACCAGTCACAAGGTTATTTAGAGCTGTTGCTAGTAACATTACAACCTGCAGAGAAAAAAGAGAGGAAGAAATAGCATGAGCATCGATGCAATGAACCTTTAAAATATCCACTGTGAAAAGCAATCAGTAAAAATCTGTTGCTGAAAGATGTGGAAAAGGTACCGGGTTTCGTGAGATCAATGTGCTAAAAGTTAACTTTTTTTATTGCTTTCGTTGTTATATTAGCATTCACTTTATCCTATCTAACATCGTCAACAGAATTAAGGGTTAAGTGCACTTTTGGTCCCTCAAGTGTTGCAAAAGTCCAACCTTGCGTTTCGACGAGAGGCCACCCCACACCATACAACTCAACCCACCGATCTAGACTAGGGAAGAAGATGTGCAAGACCACGGGATCCGCGCTCACCCAAGAACAAACGTCAGTCTCGATGGTTTCCACCAAAGCGCTACTGAGGGACGTGCGTTGTCGAAATCAATGCCGTTTCGTTGCTTCCAAATCCACCACGACATGAGCATTATCACCGAAGAGGTGCCCTTACGCAGCAAGTGGGGGGTGGAGTTGAGTACCAACGACCTCCAATCCACGAAATTGTCCTCCACAACTGGCGGCCTAGATGTCGATCGTATCCAGGACATGCCAGATCGTCCGTGAGAACGAACACTCGGTGAGTATGTGGGACATCGATTCGGCCGCCTCGTCACACATCGGGCAGCTTACCTTTTTTTTAGATAAGGGGGTGCGGATCCCCGGCCTCTGCATCAAATTGATGCACACAGCCATCCTCAATTATTCATCAAAGCTTACAAGTTACAACATTGATCAAACCGAAGTCAGCCGCTCGGCAACAAAAAGTCGCTACAACTATGATGGGGTGGCCATGATCAGAGCCGCATGCCTTGACCTCACACCTACACGCATCGTCTACAACCGGAGAACCGGTCCAGCAAACCCTCAACGCGCACCGCATGCGCGCGCTACAGAAGTCGCTTCCACCGTCTTCCTCGAACCCATCTTCAGGCAAAGATCAACGCCGTGGCCTTGCAAGGCCAGCCGGCGATGTCGCCATGACGCCAAACAGCACCACCGCCCTGCCCTCGTCCATTCGCATGCATCCACGCCGAGACCCCACAACACCATGCTGCCGAGTCACCATTGTCGACGCGGAAAATGGCACGCCGCTCCACCAGTAGACCCTCCAGGCATCACGTGTTCCAAAACGATGCCCTCAATAGGGAGAACGACACTGAAAGTGCCGCCATCGTCCGATCCGGTAAACCAGATCTAGGGATTCCCCCGGAACATCATGGCGGGAGGTGGGAGAATCACAGCGACGACACCTACAACAAGGTAACGACACCCGCGGGTGCCGCCATCGTCGGCCCCGACCACATCGGAGCCCGGCTCTCACCGGCCATCATCAACACCTCTAGATCTTCCGCGAGTAGTGGCAAGATGCCAGGTATGACACGCCACCGGAGGGAGCCGTGCCACCCGAGATCGCCCTTGTCCCGCTGGATCCACCCCGCACCCACCCCAAAGGGGCGAGATGCCGGAGCCACCGATCTGCACAGGAGGGCGGAGTACCCACGCCGTTCGCCACGCCGTCGATGCAGGGCTCGACGTCGCCGTGGCACCCGGCGGTCGCGCCACGCCCGAGGTAAAGAAGACCAACTTGCGCCGGTCCCAAACTCCTCGAGGACAATCGATCCCCCCCCCCCCCCCCCCGCCACCGGCAGCGGCTTTGCCTGACCGCGCCCTTAGTGGCAGCGGGGGAGGGAGGAGCGGTGGGGGGTGGCAGGGGTGGCGGCGGCGCTAGGGTTTCCCCCCTGCCGCCGCGCGGGGGCGAGAGGGGAGAAGGGAGAGGGTAGAGAGCTCATCAGCATCGATCCAAGCAAGCCAGACACACAAAGAACTTCAACCTGCAATTCATCCAATTCAACCTCCAAGATCTTGATTCAATCGCCCCATGGAACAAGGCATCGTAGCAACAATTGGCGGAGTATTGGGCATCAGACGTCCAGCGCCAAACCATTATGTTAGGCTGCTCAGATAAATGCACCCCTTGGAGGGTCCAAATTTGGGCATATTGCACTGGCGCTCAACCAGCGCCTCTCGAACCGTCCGCTTTTTTCGGGATTTCTATGAGATCAGCGTGAACAGGTTTGGCGCTACGTTCTTCATTGATTTATCCTCCATCTATTTGTCGATCCAGAAAAGGGTCTGTGAGCCATCCCAAGGGAAATCTCGGTGGAGGCATAAAAAATCTGATGCTCATCCTCCGAGAACTGCATGTCTAGCCCCCGCCATGGCCGCTGGTGGTCAATGCGCAACCTCGACAACCAGCGCACCCTTAGGCTAACCGATGTGCGGGCCAAATCCGGGATACCCAATCCTCCCAGCCGCAACGGGCGACACACTCTGGCCCAGTTTACATGGCAGTGACCGCGGTTCGCATCCGCCTTCCCAGCCCATAATAAGCCCTGTAGGATATTTTCCACCTTCTTAAGGGTCTTTTTGTTCACACTTAACACCATGAGCTGATGGAGGGGAATCGCCGGTATTACCGACTTGACCAGCGCGAGCCACCAGGCCTTAACTCTATTCTGGTCTAAACTTGGTCCCCAAACACTTAATTTGGTCTAATTATCATCCTTAACAGCGGTTTAATGATGGTTGACCGGTTTTGACCTTTTTTGCGCCACGGTGGTAGGGTTTGCCAGATTTAATCCACCTAGGCTCATCCAACGTGAGGATCAGTTGTCCTCGATCAATATCATGTGCCTTACTGATTCGGCAGAAAATAAAAAAATGTTGTTATCCTCTTGATTTCTCGCGACAAAACTCTAGCTCTGCGCCTTTCCTGATCGACGTCCTTGTCGTGTCCTGCAGCCCTACCATGTCAGCCGACACCGCCGCTGCCCCTAGGTGAGATAGGATTTATATGGGAGAGTGATTGAGATTGTGTCATTGAACTAATTGCATCTGGATCCCCACGTGGGATGAGCCTAGTGGATTGAATTTAATCCTGGCAAATGTGGCACACAAAAGTATAAAACCGGTCAAGCATCATTAAATAGCTGTCAAGAACAATAATTAGACTAACTTAAGTGTTTCAGGACCAGGTTTAGACCAGAATAGAGTTAAGGGACCAAAGTTGGACTTTTATAACACTTGAGGCACCAAAAATGCACTTAACCCTAGAATTAAACAAGGAATTACTGGACTATCAAGAAGCATGTTACAGAGGAAAAATTCAACTTCCTAGCTACAACCGTGTGCTTTGAGCAGAACAAGTGCTAGAAAAACAAATGCATCTATTCTGAGATTTCACATTTGCTCAAGATTGTTGGGACTCCATTTTGCCAGGAAAGAGAAGTATCCTTTTCTATTATAAAGCTTTCATCATCAAAGATAGCTTACAGATATACACATATATGGAAGCGCTAACTCTTTGCTGCTGGAATATTTAGACAGAGAGGAATGGGACAATATTTCAAAATGAGAGACCCACAATTTACAACTGGAAAACAAAGTTGAAAGAACAGATGTCCTTGGTTTGTCCATAGGGCAAAACAACAGAAATATGTAGTTTTTAAGGACTGGATACAACACAATCACTGATTCCTTTTCTTTTTCTCCTTTGTAAATTTGTAATTATGTATATTTATAACAAATGCATAAAATATACATAGAGCGCAAATGCCTTACTTCTTTCATGTTAAAATGGACAAACAACACACCTCGGCATTGTCAAGAGACCCGGCAGCAGAAAATGCCCTGAAAAGTAGAAAATCTCCAGCCAACACCGCAAGCTGCAAGATAGCATCAGTTTACTAATTGTTTGCAATCACTTATTTGGCCAATTTATTTCTTTTTTAAGGACACAGTTCGTATTTATGAGATCAGCACGTGCTGAACAAAGACACAAGCATTTTGACTGTTTAATTTCAGAAATCATAACTACAATATAGAAGATGGGAAATTACTCACCAAAAAATAGCTAAAGTGAAGTAGTTCAACTGAAGCTACTGAACCCAAGCCTTATCAAATTGAATTCCCAGCTTCTTACTCACCCATATTTAATTAGTCAGCTACATTAAACACTATCGTTTTCAAATTTCTTACTCCATTCACCGACTGTCAGCCCAGTAAGAACCAGGGTGTATTGGGCCAGGCCTCTATAACCCTCAACACTCGGCGAGTGAATCTCGCTAAGGACCAGGTCTGCAAGCCTGGGGAGCCCGCGGGGCAGAATCGCCTCGCGGAGGCCTGAGGAGGCAGCTAGGGCCTGTGGAGCCTCTACTCCGCTGCCCCTCTCCAAGGAAGCTTTCCCTGAGGGAAGTCAACGCAGAATCCTCCACAGGGCGTTCCCGCCCACGCGAGGGTTCCTTCACTGTAAAGCAAGCTCTGCGGAGCGCACATGGCTTCCGCAGCGGCCGCAGAGTGACCGCGCCTCTGCGCAGGGTGACGACGGAGCTACAGTCCCACTTTGGTGATAAAGGAGTCAACAAAGCAGGGGCAACGGCGCAGACCACCAAGCTTTCCTCTTTGGTGATAAGGGAGCAGGCCGGCGCTACGCGCCAAACGCGACGTCACCGTGGGGACTCCCCCGCTCCTCTGCGGCAGCAGCTGGCCGTCCTGGATGGACGGCGGCCTCTCTGCTGCGGCCTCAGCTTTTGTGCCCATGGACCGCGCTCATGGACGCCCAAGCAGCGGTGCACCGTGCTCCCGACCGTTGTCGCCATGTGGTAGCCCCTCCGCTGCACAAGGACAGGGAGGAGGCCCGGGGCGCCTATAAAAGGAGCTGGTGCACCACCCTAAGGGGGATCGAACACATTTTACTCCTAGTCTAGCTACTTGCGCGCAAGGGAGAAGAAGACAGTAGTTTCCCTCCCCTTGTACGCGCCATTGCCAACTGTGCCCTCGGCAAGCACGCTGTACTGTAACCTCTACAAGCAGCAATACAGACAGGCAGGACGTAGCGGTTTTACCTCCACAAGAGGGCCGTGAACCTGGGTACGCGCCGTGTCTCTCTCTGCCGTGATGTCCCTCCTCAGGCACGACGAGCAGCGTCGCCGCGCCGGATGAGGGTTGATTGACGTCGTGTTCAGCCCCTTACACGAACTCTCTTCGCGAGTGTGACTGCCCCTGTTTCGTGGGAGTCATTCTCCGACAATTGGCGCGCCAGGTAGGGGGCTGAGGCGCGCATTCAACCTCCATCGACCTCAGCGCCATGGCGGACACTCGCGCTGCTCGCGCCAACCGGCGCGCGTCAGGCCGAGCTGAGACCGAGCCCGTCGTCCACACCACCAGGCCACGCGGCCGTCCGCGCACCAACCGCGCTTCGGGGCGCACTACTGCGGAGCCACGCGTGGAGCACCCCGAGGATGAGGACGACCGCTACGACGAAGACGTCGACCACGAGCACAGCGAGGACGCTGAGTCCTCGCATCCATCTCGGCGCCAAAGCGCGTCCACGCTTGGACGCCCGGCGCCCAGCCCAAACACTGCGCTGCTCATGGCAGCAGAGCTCTTCCGCTACCGCCCCACCGCCGAGGCGCACGACAACTGGCTTGGCCGTCTCCAGCACCTCGTCGACATCGCGGCTGCGCCGCGCGCGGTTCCAGCACCTTCGCGCTCCCTGGTGCACCACAACTCCGGGCGCGCAGGCACCGCCGCGCATGGAGCGCCTCCGCCTCCGCCTCCGCCAGGACCACCTCCGGCTGCGGCAAACAAAGCCGCCTCTCACGCGTCCTCGCCGCATGATTGTCAAATCGTGCAGCGGACGCCGCCGGACGCGCGGGTGGAGATGGAGCGCCAGCGGGACCTCCAGAAGCGCATCGTCGAGGAAATTGGCCAGGCCGGGCGCCAAAACCGCAGAGCTCTCCAGGGCGGTGTGGCCACGTACGCCACAGGCTGCACGGCCTTCACCCGCAACCTGCGCCGCGTCGTCTGGCCGCAGAAGTTCAGGCCAGACCTCCCCAAGGGCTACGATGGCACGAACAACCCCATCGAGTTCCTGCAGCTCTACACCACCTCCATCCAAGCTGCGGGAGGAGACGACAAGGTCATGGCGAACTGGTTCTCGCACGCCCTCAGGGACTCTGCCCTGTCGTGGCTCCTGAACCTCCCTGAGGACTCCATCGACTCCTGGGAGGACCTCTGCAAGCAGTTCGTTGCGAACTTCAAGGGCACGTACGAGCGCGCCCTCACCTACAACGACCTGCGCGCCGTACGCCAGAAGTCTGGCGAGACTCTCCGCAAGTACATCCAGCGCTTCAGCCAAGTCCGCAACAAAATCCCCAACATCCCTGACTCGCACGTCATTGCTGCCTTCAGAGAGGGCGTCACCAACCGCAGGATGCTTGAGAAGCTCGGCATTCACGATACCCTCTCCTCTGTCGTGAAGCTCTTCGACATCGCAGACAAGTGTGCCAAGGCTGAAGAGGGTCTCCTCTTCACCAAGGTGGCCTCTGCAGACGACCCCCAGAGGGATCCAAGGCCCACAAGAAGCGTGACGAGACCAAGCGCAAGCCTACTGCTGTGCTGGCTGCTGAGCCCGGCGCTAAGCACGCTCGAGAGGACTCTGCAGAGGATGGCGAGAAGAAGATGGACAACCGTCCCTTCTGCATCTACCACAACAGGCGCGGCCACGCGACAGAGAACTGCTACGACCTCAAGCAGCTGAGCAAGAAGCGCGAGCAGGAAGAAGGCAGCGGTGGTCGCGGCAGAGGCCGTAACTACCGCAAGGGCGGACGCAAAGGTGGCTACCAGAAGCCTCAAGGGACTCAGGCCAACGCCGCTGAGAAGAACAACAACCTCCCTGACGAGGAGCCTGGGGGCTACCAGGCCCCTAGAGGCGCCATGGCGTGCATCCTCGGCGGGGCTCAGGCGCCCAAGTCCAACAATCAGTTCAAGCAGTTCGCCCGCGAGCTCAACGCAGCGCTGCCGGGGTGGAGACATCGCGTCCCCTCAAGTGGTCTCAGTACACCATCGCCTTCGACGCCAAGGACCACCCCAAGTCGACCAAGACTGTAGGCACCCTCCCGCTGGTGTGCACCCCCACCATCAACAATATCGCCGTCGGCAAAACGCTCATTGATGGGGGTGCAGGCCTGAACGTCATCTCTGTCGAGACCTTTGAGACGCTTCAAGTGCCCTACGAGTGGCTTATGCCCTCCAGGCCCTTCACAGGGGTCACCAGCGGCTCAATCTCGCCTCTGGGGCAAGTGAGGCTTGCAGTCACCTTTGGCACGCAGCAAAACTATCGCACCGAGCTCATCGACTTCGACGTCGCGCACATTGGCCTGCCCTACAACGCCATCCTCGGCTACCCCGCCCTCGCGAAGTTCATGGCCGTCACGCATCACGCCTACAACATGGTCAAGATCCCTGGCAGCGGCGGCACCATCACCATCCATGGTCACGTACAGGACGCTACACGCGCTGTCGAGCTCGCCTACAAAGCGCTGCCATGGCGTTCCCTGCTGACGAAGACCTGGAGCCCCTCGCGAGGCCCAAGAAGAAGAAGCAGCTGTTCTCTCAGGAGCAGGCCGCTACAAAGAAGGTGTCGCTGAGCACCAGCGATTCGGGGGCTGAGGGCTCGGGGGCTAGCGTCACCATAGGCGCTGGCTTACCTCCCAAATAGGAAAGCGCGCTCGTCGCCTTCCTTCGGGCAAATTCTGACATGTTCGCATGGACTCCGTCAGAAATGTCCGGCGTACCAAGGGAGGTGATCGAGCACCACTTAGCTGTGTGTCCAACGCACGCCCCGTCAAGCAGAAGGCACGGAAACAAGCCCCTGAGAAGCAAGCCTTCATCATCAAAGAAGTAGAAAAGCTAAAAGCAGCAGACATTATTCGAGAAGTTGCCCACCCCACCTGGGTCTCTAATGGCGTGGTTGTCCCAAAACCCAATGGGGGAGGCCGGCTCTGCATCGATTACACTGATGTAAATAAAGCCTGCCCCAAGGACCCATACCCCATGCCAAGGATTGATCAGATCGTGGACTCCACAGCCGGCTGTGATCTCCTCTGTTTTCTGGACGCCTTCTCAGGCTACCACCAGATCAAAATGGCTAAAGAGGACGAGGAGAAAACAGCGTTCCTCACCCCCTGTGGCGTGTATTGCTACACTTGCATGCCCTTCGGGTTGAAGAACGCCGGCGCCACCTTCCAGAGGCTCATGAGGATCGCCCTGGGGGCTCAGATGGGAAGAAATGCAGAGGCATATGTTGACGACATCGTAGTCAAGTCTCGCGAGGGAGACACTCTCTTGAAGGACCTCGAGGAGACCTTCGCCAGCCTGCGCAAGGTGAACATCAAGCTAAACCCCGCCAAGTGCGTCTTCGGGGTACCTTCAGGCAAACTCCTCGGGTTCCTCGTGTCCCATCGCGGCATAGAAGCAAACCCTGACAAGATCAAGGCCATAGAAGAAATGCAGCCACCTCGCCGCCTCAAGGACATGCAGCGCCTAGCTGGGTGCATGGCCAGCTTGGGCCGCTTCATCTCCAAGTTTGGCGAGAGGGCCCTGCCATTTTTCAAGATCATGAAGAAGTCCGGCACCTTCAAGTGGACTCCAGAGGCAGACAAGGCATTTGAGGACTTGAAGAAGTACTTGGCTAGCGCACCAGTTATGGTAGCCCCCAGGACGGGCGAGCATCTAAAGCTGTACCTTGCAGCCACTCCACAAACCGCAAGCGCCGTCCTGGTGGTCGAAAGAGAAGAGCCAGTCCTCCCCAAGAAAAGTGCTGCCACTCCAAGTCCAGAGCCTCCCGACAAGGAAAAAGTCCCTCCAGGCCCAGAGCCAGACCCACAGCCAGCTGTCGAGCCTACTTCAGGCACCCCTGCTGAGACTCCTCCACAAGGAAACCTCGCCAAAGGGCCTGAGGAGTCCCTCGAGGGAGCCAACGCCGCGTCACCCTCCACAACCCTTGTCGAGCATCCAGTCTACTATGTCAGTACTGTGCTAAGAGATGCTCGCGAGCGGTACCCTACGCAGCAGAAGCTCCTTCTCGCCCTGCTCATCGCCTCCAGAAAGCTGCGCCACTACTTCCAGGGCCACCCTGTCACGGTGGTCACATCATTCCCTCTGGAGCAAATCCTGCGCAACCCCAACGCCACTGATCGCGTAGCAGGGTGGAACATCGAGCTGCAGCCTTTCAACTTGCGTTTTGACACCACAAGGGTCATCAAAGGAAGAGCACTGGCAGATTTTGTCGCCGAATGGACAGACCCAACTCCTGAAGAGCCTCCTGAAGCAGAAACTATACCGCCTGGAGATACAATGCCAAGCCACTGGACCATGCACTTCGATGGAGCTTTCTCCTGCCGCAACGGAGGCGCTGGCGTTGTCCTGACCTCACCTAAAGGCGACAAGCTCCACTATGCCGTCCAGTTGTGTTTCACGATGGACAAGATCTCCAACAACATCGCTGAATATGAAGGCCTCCTCGCCGGGCTCAGAGCTGCCATTGCCCTCGGTGTCAAGCACCTACTCATCAAAGGCGACTCCCAGCTCCTGGTCAACTTCTCCAACAAGAGCTACACCCCTAAAGACAGCCATATGGCTGCCTACCTTGAAGAGGTCCGCAAGCTCGAGAAGCACTTCAGGGGCATGGAGCTCATGCACATCCCGCGCAAGGAGAACCAGGAAGCAGATGACATCGCCAAGCGCGCATCGCGAAGGGAGGCCCAGCCCGCAGGTGTCTTTGAAGAGAGGCTCTCCAAGGCGTCCATAAAGCAGCCGCTGCAAGCACCAGCTACAAGCACAGACGAAGTACTCCCACCACCTCCCACAGGTGGCGCACCCAACTGTGGCCCATCCTCAGGGGAGCGTCTGATGCTAACCATGGTGCACCAAGAAACAGGCTGGGTTGACGAGCTCAAGGACTACTTGCTAAAAGGAGTCCTTCCCGAGGAAGACGCAGAGGCAGAACGAGTCGCTCGACAAGCGAAATCCTATTACATCCTTGAGGGAGACCTATACCGCAAGCGCCCAAATGGCATTGCCCTCAAGTGTGTGCCTCCTGAGGAAGGACGCATGCTCCTCAGGGACATACACAGTGGAGAGTGCGGCCACCATTCCTGCGCGCGCACCCTCGCGGCAAGGTCTTCAGGAGCGGTTTCTACTGGCCTCAAGTGCTTCAAGATGCCGTCACCATCGTTCAGTCTTGCGATGCATGCCAGTTCCACGCCAAGCAAGTCCATCAGCCTGCACTGGGACTCCAGACCATCCCGCTCTCCTGGCCGTTCGCGGTCTGGGGGCTGGACATCTTGGGACCCTTCCCGAGATCGCAAGGGGGCTACCGCTTCCTCTTCGTGGCTGTTGACAAGTTCACCAAATGGGCAGAGGTTGAAGCGGTGCGCACCATCCCAGCCAGGGCAGCCGTGAAGTTCATCAGAGGCCTGGTCTGCCGCTTTGGTGTGCCAAACCGCATCATCACCGACAATGGCTCACAGTTCACCAGCGGCATCTTCAGGGCTTACTGCGAGAGCCTCGGCACCAAGCTCTGTTTCGCCTCGGTAGCTCACCCACAGAGCAATGGTCAAGCCGAGCGAGCAAATGCTGAGGTCCTCAAGGGCCTCAAGACGAGAAGTTTCAACCGCCTCAAGGGCTATGGCAAGGGCTGGATCGATGAGCTCCCCTCCGTGCTCTGGTCCATCCGCACGAACCCTACAAAGCCCACTGGTGAGACGCCATTCGCCCTGGTGTATGGAGCCGAAGCAGTCCTCCCCACAGAGATCAAGCACGGGTCCGCAAGGGTCCTTGCCTTCAATGAGGACAATCAAGAAGACCTCCACAACGACGACCTGCTGTTCCTCGACGGGTTGCGCCGCCGAGCCGCCCTCAGAGCGGCAAAGTACCAGCAAGACCTGCGACGCTACCACAGCCGCCACATACGTCCGCGCACTCTCGAGACAGGCGACCTTGTCCTCAGGAGGATCCTCTCCAGGGAAGGTCTCCACAAGCTCTCGCCCATGTGGGAAGGCCCCTACAGGGTCGCGCATGTCGCCAGACCTGGTGCGGTGCGCCTCGAGACGGAGGACGGCATCCCGGTCAAGAACCCTTGGAACATCGCGCATCTACGCAAGTTCTACCCGTGATCTCTATCACACCAGGCATTTTTTGTCTCTAGAGGAAAGCGCACAGCTTCACCTCCAAGCTTCACAAAAGCTTCTCTCTCTGAGGGCCAGTCCCTCTGAGCTCTTCCTGTAACGTGCCGCCGCAGGCCGTGAAGAGTCTCAGCCACTGAATGTGGTCCCCATGCCTCGACATGGAAACTTTATCTTGGCAAGCCCAAGTGTAACGAACCAATTCGTTTCCTAGTGAAACATTGCGCTGCGGCGCCGCTATGTAATATTTTGGGGGTGAGTTTTAGTTCTCATTACTCTGTGTTTTCATTCGCGCTCATATCTTTCCCCTTGCGCACCTCGCGAGCGGGGGCTGAGTACGGTGACTGTGCCTCGGGAGCATCCCAGCAGCACCGCAAAATCCAAAAGGATCCGAGCTCTAACACGTGAGCACGCTCTCACGCCTGTTACCTCACCAAAGAGCTCTGGCCCAGGGGCTTGCTCCCAAACCTGCCACCTCACCTAAGGACCTTTGGTACTTACTCTCCTCGCGAGGCACCCATGAGGAAACCTATAAGCGCGCATGAGTTTCTCTACCATGTTTTGCTTTGGTTCCGCCTCTAACCTACACAGGGAACAAGAGTCCCCCCAAGGCTCGTGGAGTCACGCTCCAGACCCAAAGAGGGAAGCACACCTTCAGGGAAATCAACGCCCTCCACGAGGCCAGAACCTCGCTAAGCTAAGTCCTGCGCTTACACCTCAGGCGTTGTGTTTTTCCTCTCACGAGCAACTTCCGTCCCTCGGGCGGGTATTTTCTCCTTCGCATTTCATGGACTGCTTGAGCGTCAAAGGGGAGCCCTCGAGCATCGCGACTCGAGAGCTCTTACCTCTCTAAGCCTTAAACACCCCCCGGCCTTGCTGAGTCATTGCTCTGGCATACCGTAGTGGCGGAGTCATAGCGCTAAGAGACGGGTCCTGACGACGTAAAGCGAAAAAGGCATGGAATAGGGATAAAATGCCCGTCGAGGGGCACACACACATTGCAGCACAATAAAGTGTTTTACAGACCATCACAAATGAAACAAAGTCTTTAAACAAAGATAACTTGCGCCTCAGGCGCGACTTGTGGCAGGAGCAGCTTAAGCAGAAGTCTTGGCGGCCTCATCCTCCTCAGCGTCATCTTCCTCCGCGCCTTCCTCCTCGACGTCTTCCTCCTCGCCAGAGGCCGGCTCTTCAGCGACCCTCTTGAAGCGGTTGACATAGTCGTTGATCTCCTCCCGCAGCGAGTTGAAGAGGCGCGTCTCGATCTGAGCATCCCCATGGGCTCGGTCACGGACTCGAAGTCGAAGCATGGATATAGGCGCTTGAGGTTGACGAAGACGCGCTCGACCGCCACCAGCAGGAGCTTGCGGCACTCCTCGTCGACAACATCGTCGAGTTCCGCCACAGGGCCCTCAAGGACGGAGAAGAGCTGGTCGAAGTAGGTCAGATACGTGGCGACGTCGGCGTTCCCGTGGACGGGGACGGCAGGAGCATCCACCCCCAGCTTCGCAGCAAGAGCGTTCCCGCGCGTCACCAAAGATCGGAACATACGCTCCCGCTGCTGCGTCAAGACCCGTGCCGCCACCGCGCTCTGCTCAGCCTCCTCGACCCTCTCCACAACAGGGGCCACCTGCGCATTCAGCTCCTGCATGTCTGCCATCAGGGCTGTGAGGTCCTGCTCCGAGCGCTCGAGGGCCTGTTCCGTGCGGAGATTAGCGTCCTTGGCGCGCTTCAGCGAGGATTTCAAGTTGGCGTTCCACTCCTCCAGCTGGCGAATGCGCTTGCCGAGCTCTCTGCGCTTTTTCTGGAAGCCGTCCTCCTGCTTCTTGAACTTCCCAGCATACTCCCGGGAGACGGCCTGTGTGACAGCAGTGCGGTACTCTTTTTGCTTGGTGAGGGCCTCCGCCTCGCCTCCTTTTTCTTCTCGGCAAGCTTTGGTTGGCCTTCTCCACAAGCTCCCGGTGCCGCTCCACCTCCTTGTCGTGCTTGCCCATGGCCTCAGCCAAGCTGCTCTCGCGGGACTCCAAGGCCTCACGTTCTCTGTTCATGTCTGTTTCCGCCTGCTCCAGTTTCTCCTCACGCTTGAGCACCTCAGCTTCGCGTGTCGTCATGGCCTGCTCGCGAGCCTCCAGCGACAGACGATGCTGCTCCAGAGACTTCCTCACCACCTCAGCTTCAGAAATTATCTTCTCCTCGCGGCTGGCCAGCTCCTTGCGCTGGTCGGCGAGGGAGGTCTCGATAGCCGCTCGGTCGGAGGCTGCAGCCTGGCGCTCCGCCACAGCCGCCTCCCGATCCTCTGCAGCCGCCTTGCGTTCCGCCTGGACCGGCGCCAAGGCCCTTGCGCCTCGCGCTCCGCGTTCTCGCGGATCTCCTGGGCCTGCCGCGTCGCCTCGTCGCGCTGCGCCTGAAGAGCTTGGTCGTCAGGGCCACTCCGCCGCCTGACTTCGAAGAAGCGGGCCCAGTCAGCAGCAAGGGCGTCGTACCTCCTGCCAAGCTCCGCCTCCTCAAGGGCAAGTTGGGTTCTAGCCCGTCTAGGGTGCCCCTCACCAAACGGAGGGCAGCTTGGCGGCACGCGCTGCTCCGGCTCCGGTCGCTCAAGACCAAGGCCCAAGAGCCCTCACGTGGCGCAGCGTCCTCCACCCCAGCGCCAGCCTCTGGTGCTGAAAGCACAGTGCTTGGACCAGGGTCAACACGGGGCCACAGGAGCGGGCCCCCACCGTCTTGTGCGTCGTTGTTCTCCACGACGACCTCCTCGTGGGCCTCGGGGGCTGGCGAGGGAGGCCTAGCCACCAGTGGCTCAACCGCAGCCTCGCCTGCTGCGGCCTCAGAAGAAGTGGCCTCCCCCTCAGGCTCGGAATTTGGAGGGGGCGGCGGAGGAGTTCCCTCCTCCATCTCGCGTCGGCGCCTCCCGGCGCCTGTGTGCTGGTCCCCGCCGTCTCCACGGCGGGTGTCTCTGGGGGCTCCAGTGGAGCATCAGGGCGCGGCGGCGACGGAGCCTTCACCGCCTCCTCAATCTGACTCTCGGCAGGAGGTGGCGAGGCAGTTGCTTCTTCAAGGGGCGTCTCCCCCACAGGCCTCATGGCCTCGTCAACAGCCGGGCCCGTGGTGACTGTCACCACGGGCTCCTCAGTCTCTTCTCCAAGGGGCGCGTAGGCCCCTCAACAACGGGCGTAGCGCGCGCCGCACGTCCGCAGCCTTGCGGAGTCGGCGGCGCTTCGCATGAACCAGACCCCTGATAATCAAGACAGTGAGATCCTCGAGAAAGGCAAGAACTCTCGATAAGCAAGAACGAGTCAAGAAGAAACAGTACTCACCCAGATGGCTTGGCGCGGGTGTCCACCCACACCTTGTTGGCAGAGCGCCAGGCCTGATGAGGCTCCAGCGCTGGGCTCCTCAGGGGCCGCCTCAGCTTTCCTCTTAAGAGGAGTGCTCTCCAGGCTTCTGGCGGCCCTGTCGTGGATGGCCTTGGTGCGGGGCTCGCACCGCTTTGCCGCGGCCTCCGGGCCGCTATCGTCTCCGTCTTCGTCTTCTTCTTCTGTGGCCCGTCGTGACGGGGCCACCACAAAATCCTCGTCCACATCGGACGATATCTCCAGGATCTCCTCCTCAGGGGCCGCCTGCTTTGAAGAGCTCGCCTCCCCTGACGAGGGGTTGACTCCTCCTGTGGCGGCGTCAGCTTCGGCGTCTGAAGCAGCAGAGGACTCGCCAAACAAGTCTTCCTCCACCACAGGCGCCGCAGCCCCCTTCGCCTCTTCTCCCTCCAAGCCCTCTGGCGTGAACGTCGGCATCATCTCCAGAACTGCGAGGCGCTTCTTTGGAGTGAGCTGGTGGAGGGGCCTCAGGTGCTCAGTGCCCGGAACAGGGATCTCCGGGGCGATGAAGAGCGTGCCTAAGATGGAGGCGACGTCGTCTGGCGCGTGGGCGCTGAGGTGCAAGCGCATTGGATCTGCCGGGCCGGAGTACATCCACACCGGCTTCGTGTGCGCCTGGAGGGGAGCGATGCGCCGCCTCACGAAGTCCTCAGCGACCATCTGCCCCGTGAGGCCAGCCTCGCGGACGAGCTTCATGCGCGAGACCAAGTGGGCAATCTTCTGGTGCTGGAACTTCTCGCTGGACCAATTTGAGTTCTTCAGCGGCGGCGCCTCAGGCTCATCGAAGAAGGCATTCCGCTCCTTGGCGTCGACGAGACCCACTTCTGGCGGAAGTCCTCCACCTTCTTCGTCACCCTCGTAACGGCCTTGTCGCCATCCCACGACATGGGGATGTAGACGGCGCCCATCCCGTCTGCGATGCGGAAGACACGCACCCAGACCGCTCGCCGGGCGCCGTGTTGCGGAGCGCGTAGAAGCTCCGGAAGAAGGCCACGGAAGGCATCACTCCCAGATACGCCTCGCAGAGATAGGCGAAGATGGCGAGAATCAGGATGGAGTTCGGGTGGAGGTGCAGGAGCTGGATCTGATAGAAAGCCAGCACCTCCGCAAGGAAGGGAGAGAACGGCGGCACCAAGCCGGCGAACAGCGTGTGGACGAAAATGGGTACCACCCCGCCGCCAGCTTGCCGAAGCGCGCCGCCTTGACGCCGCTGGCGCCATGCTCATTATTCCTCCCGGCGACGAGGACCTTCAGCCTATCCAGCGCCTCCGCTGTGGAGACGCGAGTGCCGATGAGAGCCGGCGCAAGCTCCTCCTCCCGCTGCGCTTCAGCGGAGGCCTCCACCATCACCGCCTTGCCTTCTTGGGGCCCATGGCTCGCGAAGGAAGGGCGGCGGAAAAGCTCGGAGAAGAACGGAAATCGCCGGAGCAGTGGAGCACCGGAGGTGTATGCAAGAAGGAAAGGGCGTAAATGCGGCGGAACTGCTGCCGGCACAGCCGCGGCAGCCTTTATATCACCTCAGGGCGGTTTCCGAGGCGTCGTGGGTCCCGCCACGACGCCCACCTCCTCCGGAGAAGCCGAGACGCACCAACCGCTCGCCACGTGTCTCGGGCCGGCCGGACACTTTGGGCCCATGACGCTTCGCCTGCGCCCCCTGGACCGCGTCGTGCCCGTCATGGGCCCGGGGGCTACTGTCAGCCCAGTAAGAACCAGGGTGTACTGGGCCAGGCCTCTATAACCCTCAACACTCGGCGAGTGAATCTCGCTAAGGACCAGGTCTGCAAGCCTGGGGAGCCCGCGGGGCAGAATCGCCTCGCGGAGGCCTGAGGAGGCAGCTAGGGCCTGTGGAGCCTCTACTCCGCTGCCCCTCTCCAAGGAAGCTTTCCCTGAGGGAAGTCAACGCAGAATCCTCCACAGGGCGTTCCCGCCCACGCGAGGGTTCCTTCACTGTAAAGCAAGCTCTGCGGAGCGCACATGGCTTCCGCAGCGGCCGCAGAGTGACCGCGCCTCTGCGCAGGGTGACGACGGAGCTACAGTCCCACTTTGGTGATAAAGGAGTCAACAAAGCAGGGGCAACGGCGCAGACCACCAAGCTTTCCTCTTTGGTGATAAGGGAGCAGGCCGGCGCTACGCGCCAAACGCGACGTCACCGTGGGGACTCCCCCGCTCCTCTGCGGCAGCAGCTGGCCGTCCTGGATGGACGGCGGCCTCTCTGCTGCGGCCTCAGCTTTTGTGCCCATGGACCGCGCTCATGGACGCCCAAGCAGCGGTGCACCGTGCTCCCGACCGTTGTCGCCATGTGGTAGCCCCTCCGCTGCACAAGGACAGGGAGGAGGCCCGGGGCGCCTATAAAAGGAGCTGGTGCACCACCCTAAGAGGGGATCGAACACATTTTACTCCTAGTCTAGCTACTTGCGCGCAAGGGAGAAGAAGACAGTAGTTTCCCTCCCCTTGTACACGCCATTGCCATAACTGTGCCCTCGGCAAGCACGCTGTACTGTAACCTCTACAAGCAGCAATACAGACAGGCAGGACGTAGCGGTTTTACCTCCACAAGAGGGCCGTGAACCTGGGTACGCGCCGTGTCTCTCTCTGCCGTGATGTCCCTCCTCAGGCACGACGAGCAGCGTCGCCGCGCCGGATGAGGGTTGATTGACGTCGTGTTCAGCCCCTTACACGAACTCTCTTCGCGAGTGTGACTGCCCCTGTTTCGTGGGAGTCATTCTCCGACACCGACAAGAAAAAATAACAAAAATGACCTATAATTCCGTCTTGAAGATTAGGCATTATCAACAACACGTGAAATGTTCCGTTACCTTGTTTCCCACTGCAGAGTTCAGGGAGTCCATACCACGTCTAGTATCAGCAACATCCAGAACATCATCATGGATAAGGCTTGATACCTAAGATGCGAGCACAGAAGACAAGTTACTAAAATAATAATCTTGTTATCTTAGAGAGCTCAAGGAAATAAGACAGGATTATGGTGTGTACGTGAATCATTTCTGTTATCTCAGCAAGGCGGATATGTCTTGCACGAAGCTCGTTCTTTGAAGCAACAATCGAGTCAGGAGTGTCTATTCTTACAGCTGAGGCCATCAATAGTAGAACCTGAGACGATTGTCAATAACTTACATTGATGGAATAAGCACAAGTACATCATATATATCTATATACTTATTGTCTTAGAAAACAGCAATCTATGTCCTCAGTGGACAGGATATTTGATACCACGCTGAAGTTTGGGCTTACAGTAGGGCATGTTCTTTTCCCTTCACTTCCAGCTCGGAAGAAGTATCCAGCTGCTGATGTCAATTCAGGTACCTGCAGTCATATATACTCGTGATACAAGTTTACCAAAGCACACAATGCATACGGTGTAATTCAGGATGAAGTTGCAGTTTAGACCATGCACCTCAGCTACCACCATTGAGCGCAATCTATTTGTGATTTCAGACACTTCATCCTTTATCAATGCGGAGGGATCTAGCATCTCCTACTATACAGAAAAAAGGGTTTATGTTAGGAGAATGGAATTTTGTGCAATATGCATGAATTATGTTCATAATGATGATCAATATGTTCCAATCTTTCATATTTTGCCCCAGAAAGATTAAAAAATGAGCATAGCAATATAGCATCATGTCAGGAGCTTATCTCTACCTTAGCTGGTGACTCTGCTCCTGAAGTTTGATGTCTACTGCTGTCAGTATGACACGAACTCGAAAGAAATCTTTCTCTATTACAGACATTCTGTTAAGCAAGAAGGTGATGTCAGTGCATTATATTGTACATGTATTGATGTATATAGTGATTTTGTGAGACCTATAAACATTAGACTGGAGTAGACCTGCAGCATATAGGAGTACGTAAAAAAGGTTCAATCATGTAACCAAAGGACATTGCGAAAATAACCAATCACATTTTAACTGCAGCTTGATCTATGTCATAGAAAAAAAAATCCATAGGCATAAAGATCCACTTGCCATAGCATAGGCTTATGATAATCTCTTTTAATCGAACCGCTTTTTGATATTCGTGAGTTTGCTGATTTTCCTTGATAAAACTGCACACGATGGCACAAATACATGTTTGCAACCAACATATATGAGATTGAATGCGAGAGTATAATCCTGGGTAACATATTTTAAGCAGAATAATATGCCTTTTTTCCCAAACAAAATAATTGGCCTTTCATAACTTAAATTTCACATTAACATGTAGCGCTGGGAAGCAACTACATACCGGGCCTAATTTTTTTTTTTAAACGCGTGCTGTTTTTTCTTAAATTCGACCGGAAAAGATGGATTTGTATTGTCGCTGAAAGAAAATTGGAGGATTTAATATTTGGCTTATAATACCAAAAGGCAAGATTTGGTATGCTAATTTGCTAAAGACCGTGTTCAAACTGCAGATCCAGAGAAGAGATATACACTTCATTTCCTTTTTCTTCATCTAACGGCCGACAGTGGACAGGGCTTCGACATGCTAAACAAGAGGTTGACCAAATCATGAGCTACGAATGTATCATCTCACCTCTGGTTTTGGGGAAACGGGGGAAGCGGTGGAGCTTGACCGCAGGAGACCGGCGAGAAGAAGACGTCTAGGAAGCATCATGGCCGCAATCTTCTCCCAGGTCGTCCGCGCACCGCCGCCGTCGAGGTGTATGGGTCGGACCGTCGGAGCTGGAGCGAGTGAAGTGGACTCTGGGATTTCTTTTCCTTGCTTTGAGAGCCATTCCAAACATGGAGGTGCTTCATATTATCTCCAACCAGTAAGTGGCCAAGGACTTTTACAACCGATTAGGCTAGCTTTTCGAGAGGATATCGCTATGAATCTTCACTTTTGTTCAAGAATTTTTAGGTGGTTGATTCATGTATCGACCATTTGTGATCCGCGAATTGTAACATACTAGCTCTCTGACTATGGTTCAAATGAATTTATAAAGCGGTCATATACATCATTTCGATGCAGAGTCTGGGATAGCCCCATTTTTAAGTGTTCGCGATTGTGTGGCAATTCTTGACACAACAAGTCGGGGTGCAATGCAAATCCAAATAAAAGGAAGAAAAAGGATGCACATCTTGCTAAGACTAACAAGAAAAAGAAGTCCCGAGGTATGCGTTATTATTACATATTTTTCATTTATATTGGCAATATTTGGGATATCGCTTATCGAGAACTTATTGGTCGACACAAGATAAGGGGTAGATCGGCCGATTTATCGGCATATCGGTCAATTTATGGGCATATCGCCTGATTTATTGCCAATTTATCTTGTCGGTCACTCACTTGTAGGCGATAATTCGGCTGATTAAACGAAATATCGGAAGATATCTTGAACATTGGAAATTTAACTAAATATTAAAGAAATTTCCATGAATATTAGTGATTTAACTGAATATTATAAATTATTCATGAATATTAAAGATTTAACTGATAAATATAGAACTTTCCATGAATATTAGAAACTTAACTGAATATTATATAAGTCCCATGAATAATAAAGATTTAACTGAATATTATTGTTTCTACGAAGCGCAAAGTACTGCATCGGCTGCTGGCACACACACAACTCATGCTGCAGTGCCCCACCAAGTCGAGTCCTCCAACTAGACCTAGTCAAGTTCCTCAAGCTCCACCAACTAGACAAACTGCTACCAATATTAAACATCCAAAAAAGATATTTGCAACATCATAATCTGTACCATCTTCAGTGTCAGCACAATCTGGACCATCTGCTGCAGAGGGAGAGGAACTGGAGAAAAAGGGGGAAACGTAGGTTGCATCTTCAGTCCAAGCTACTCCTATTTCACTTGTATTGGAAAAATCCTAGTCATATTGCAATGATGTAATATTGCAAACATTTCGTCTACTTTTGTTCATGTTGCAATGATGACATTTTGGAACATTTGTGATTTCTCAACTGTCCCAAGTTTAGTCTTTTGGATATTTGCAAGGTTTATACCACGTTGCAAACAGTTGTGTTGCAAACATGTCCCAAAGTTTCGTGGATTTAAGTTTGTGTAGACGATATTCCTATTTCATTTGCATTGTTTTGTTACAAAAATGCCGGCAATGTTGCATTATTCTTTCTACTCATAAAATTCAGCATGAATTAATTATAAATTCAGCAATTTTGCTGCTACGAGCTGCGAGTTGGTCCAGTCCGCCTTAAAAAATAAAAAATGGAAAAAAGATACTTCCAGATCACTAAATTCACTTGAAATCATGGCCATATCACCAGATTCCGAAGAAATCATTGCCAGATCACTAAGTTAAGTAGATATCACTGTCATATCACAAATTCAGTAGAATTCACTTATTGATCACAATATTTAGTGGACATTCGGTAGAACTTAACTTGCACCGTAGTAAATTGTTTACAATTTCAGTAAGTTGACACAAATTTCACCAGCAACTTGTCAATACTACATCGCATACAATAGATCAGTGCATTAACATTTCCTTGCCACTAAATCTACCACAAATAAAATGAAAGAAAAACACCACATTCTTGTATCTGCCCTTAATTGCGGCTATCTCTCCATTCTTCTCATCCAATTGATCTTCCAAGGACAGTAGCATCATATCTCTTCATGTTTGATCTTCACACCAAGCTACCATTGCAGTTTGATCTTTAGAGTGAGCCACATTCCTTTCCCATGCAGCCTAAACACTACATCTCGCAAATCGCAATCAAATCGCTGAAAACTTTGGAAAAGGATCATCATGCTATTCAACATAGCCACATCCACCATGTTGAATTGTGCAAACAGAAAGGAATCAAAGAGGAAGAAGTGAGTAGAAAAAATAAGAGAAATTGAAGCTCACCATGGCATAGACCCCACATGTATACATGTAGTACCTTATGTCATAGTTTTGAGAGCTCCATGATATCCATCTCGGTTCCTTCCTCGTGGATTGCAGGCGCACAACATCGTCGGCTCGTACGCCATCAGTTTCTCTCAATATCCCAACCACGAACTCGCTTACATCCCTCATTCCCTCTCCTTCCAGCGGCTCTTCGAAACCCGAGAGAGGAAGAAGCACCCAAAGACGATGGTGTTCTCTTCTACGCCGTCGTGCACTGTCGCCACGCTAAGAAATCTCTCTACCGCCGCTAATCCAAACCCTAATTTCATTACCAAATTTGTTGTGTATATCAATTAGAACACGTGTGATGCCGTGAAGACTAATGCTCGGTGGCCATGGCCATGCCACTAACAAGAATTCTAGTTGATGCTTGCCACGTCAATTTTATTATGCCTAAAACGACTTTAAGGTTCAATTTTCGGTATAGTCGGATTATAACCGTCAGATAATCCTAACTAAATTTTTGAATAATCGGTATTCAGATGCGTACCATATCATGTACCATATCCGATCGTTCAGTTTGCAATCGGATATCTTTTTTTTTGGAAAATTACAGTACTTGCGTACTGCTTACTTTATTAATTTTCCAAAAATTGGGTGTTAGTACAAGAGAATCAGATATCCTTATTTGACCAATTCCTTAAAACCGGATATGAATTTTTGTAACGAATTCGGCGATAGATTCAATATGAAAATTGTCCTATCAATTTACACCAGAACCTACGAGGTACACGGACTCTAACTTGAACACGATCGACTAATCAGGCAAAGGCCTGGGGCTAGACGGAGAACTTGCCTGTGGCAAGATGGTTAGGAGGGTGGTTGTACCCCCAGCCCACCAGAGTTCAAACCTCAGGTTTGACGTTGGTGTTTCTCATTTAGGCGGAATATTCTTTCAGTGGGAGGCGACGTTCCCGTCGACAGCGAGGCACCCGTGGTGACTTCGTCAATCTCAAGACCCAACCGCCGGCTCAGTCTTTCGGAGGTGCTCATATGGTAGGGCGTGCGTGTGTGCGTTCATAGGGGTGAGTGTATGCGCGTGTATGTGAGCGTCTGTGTTGTACTGTGTTTCTCAAAAAAAGACGTGCTCACTTTGGAAACCGACCCAAACTCATCTAAAAAAAATCGAGCCAAACTCTATCTAGGAAGGAGGTTAGGATCAGCCTACCAGATTTGCAGGTCAGACTTTTAACCCATGGACTTGTGCTTGAACGCCTCCGCCGCCGACATGTTCTCAAAACTTTGCAATATCGTCTGCGGCGTCCCGCCGTCCTCGACGACGGCCGTGACCACGGATGGCATGGACGACACCAAGCTAAGATCGAGCCAGCTGAGCTCACCGCTCCTGTTCCCGCCAGGAAGGACGACATCACCATCGCCCGAGCTACCCAGATGCATGTCGCGTCCGTCCGCTGTCAAGTTCTCGCCAGAGATCCAAAACGACGCAGAGGAGGAGGCGGTGCTGCCGTGCCTAGCGTTTGGTTCCGAGGACGGCTACATGGCCTTCTCCCTGGCCGAGGGCAACATGCACGACGACGTCGCGATGCGGCTGGCGCGCGGCCGCCGGCACGTGCCGTCCCCGTACGGAGGGAAGGTGTTCGTGACGGACATGTGCGGCCGGTACCCGTGTCACCTCGTCGACCCGTTCACTGGAGAGGTGACGCCGCTCCCGGACCTGCCCGTCCCGTTCTCCGAGGAGGCGCCGATGCTTGTCGCGAGCGACGAGCCTGAGCCCGTCCGGTTCCGCGTCTCCACGGACGACGGGTTCGCCTGGGACTGGTCCCGCGCGGCGTCATGGTGGCGCGCGGTGACACGGCGTTCTTCTGCGAGTCAGGCGGAGACGAGTGGACGCCGGTGCACAGGTCGAGGCAAGGCTCGCCCATGACCATCAACTACCGCGCCGGCTTCTTCTTCGTGTTCGAGTTGGGCTCGCTGTGCACCACGGTCATCGACGCCGAGACCTTGGACTCTTCCACGGAGATCGACCCGCCGCCCAAACTCGAAGACATCACGTGGGCGTTCATTGTAGCCTCCGCCGACGACGTGCTCCTGCTAGTGCGGCGCGGCTCGAGGAACAGGTACACCGACGCCGACAGGACCTTTTTCCAGGCGTACTGCGCGCGACACAAGGGGCAGTGTCCGGACAGACCGATCAGGTGGAAACCGGTGAAGGACATCGGTGATCGCGCTGTGTTCATAGACCACGCGCATGGCTTCACCGTCCGCGCCAGCGAAGGGGCGATGAGGAACTGCGTGTACAGGGCCAGGATTGTCGAGCTTGAGAAGGAAGACCAGCCGTCTCGCCCAGGCGACGCGGCGCTCGTGGTCGTCGTGTCTCCGTTGCGCGATCTGAAGAAGACGGAGTTGGTAGAGGGAAGTGAGGTGCTAAGACGCTGCAAGGTTCAGCCGATATGGGGAGGAGGGTACTGGATCATCCGCAACCATGGATCGGCGCAGTCGTGAGCTTCAGTCGTAGCAATATAGCATTGGAGAATTAGTAGTTTGAATGGTTTATAAGCACTTCTTTGTTAAGCAATTAATCGTTTATGGTGTTCATTGGACAAATCATGCGTTCAGAAGATTTATTTTGTTGGGATCAACTGTAACCATGCATATTGCATGGATCGTCGTCCCCGTTAGCTAACATGATAGCATTAGAGCATTGTTCAATGATCAATCTCTCCATCATGGCGCTGCCAGCTTCAGCGGATGCCTAGGGTTTCCGTGCGCCTTGCTAGCTTGTTCTGTTCTGGCACCCTAGCTTCGACTCGTTGAATAGCATTGAACCAAGTTCTAGGACTTCACTCGTTTCTATCCAGGTTTCTTGGTATAGCTGAATTACTTAAATCTTGTTAGCTCACATGATTAATTGATATCAAGAGCTAGCGAGGATTGTAAAAGGTGAATCAAAGTAAGCACGTTATTACAACCTGATACTTTGGTTTAGGCGTGGTCCGGTGGTGGCGCTCTAGGGATGTGTTCCTTTTTAGAACCGAGTGGAACGGAATGGAAGATGGAATGGGATGGTCACCTAATTTATTGATTAGCAATTCAATTAGCAATAATTTAGGATTAGCAATTCAATTAGTACTAATCTGTTAACTAAAAACAAATCTAGCACTAATTTAGGATTATAAAATTTCGCATAATTGCTAAGAATTCCATGGATTTAATCCTAAACTTGATTTTGTATCTCCAAACTTGAGTTTAGAGGGCAAATTAGAGAAGTTGGAGTGGACAGAGACAAAATTGGATTGATTCCGGCCGCCCCTTGCTTGTTGACGCCGCCGCCCTGCTTGCTTGGCCGTCGTCGCCGCCTGGACTTGCTCTCGGCCGCCTGGACAGAGACAAAAAAATCCCAGTCTTGAAATACGCAACCCAATAAGGACTATCCTTCGGTATGTCCCAACAATGGCCGAGCTTTCACTCCCTCGTGGGCGGCCTCCCCGCAAGCGCATTGTACAGTGTGATGGCACCCTCCATCTATGAACAACAAATAGCCAATCAACAAAATGAAGCTAGTGGATCTGACATTGTACACAATGAACCACAAGAAACTCACAGAGCCAATTTGGACATAGCATCCAACGAACTTGTTAATCTTGGCGACAATCCAGTGCCACCTATGGCGGAGAGAAGTCTCATTGCGGTCAAGCTCCGAGTTAGCATACAATAGAGAGATCAACCCCAGGATGAATCTTGGTTGCACCATCCGTTTTGAGCATCACGCGGGATGGACAACCACACATTGCACAACACCTCATCTTCACTAACCGAGTACATATTCCCTCTTTGCACGACCTACATGTTCAACAAATTCCTACATTATACATCCTACTTGTTGCTAAATCCTACAATTGTGGAAGGGAGGAAAATACCTGCGGGCGGAGGAGCCACCGATTTTGGTGGAGGTGGCCGCAGAAATGGTCGCAGAACAAGAGCAAAGAGTCATCGCCACCGATTTAGCTGACGGCGACGCGACTATCTTCTCCGACTGGAGCAGCTATCCACCTCCTCTCCTCCTGCGCGAACACATCCAGTACATCTCAGTACCGGACAACGTGTATCCGCTGTTGGAGCCGACCATTGACGAAACACTGTGGATGGAAAAGAATGAGAGTGAAGTGGAGTGGAAAGGGGATCAGAGGAGAGTGAGATCTAGGGTTCCATCCGAGGTTACGATTGAGTGGATATCTGTGGTATCACAGTATACCGCTGTCGACGTGGCGGCCTGTCCGGGCGCGTCTGAACCGTCCCAAATCATCCCCACATCTGGGATAGCTTTGAGCTTTGCCGGACAACCCGGACGTCAGGGTTGAGTTTGGAAGGAGCCATTGAGTCATGTTTACTCTGTCTGATCTGTCCGTCCGGACGTATAGGGAGGCTCTAGAGCCGGTTGGAGATGGTTTAGGGCTCGTTCTGAACGAGTGATTGTGTATGGCCACATGCCTAGTCCGGCATGTCGCTTCATACCGAACCAAGATATGTAGCATTTACCCAGAATGTTTTTTGTTGATAAATTTACCCATAATATTCTCAACTAGCAAAATGCCCGTGCGTTGCAACGGGTTTAAATGTAGATATTGAACGAGTCACGTCAAATTTACCCTTCAATATATCTTGGCTGCACCCATGATTTTTTCCAGTCTTACATATTTGACTATATGTCTATACAACAAACCTTATCGAAAGGGAAATAAAAATTTGCTATATTTTCATCAATCTTCTCTGTTTAAGTGTCATGGATATCCAAAAATAATAAAATTGTCACACAATTATTTTTGAATTACCTGGATGATCACTAACAAAATAACTCTACTTAAATAGTTCATGCCTCATCACAAAGAAGCTTCATGATCTGCAAACTTTGCATTGCGTATTTGATTAGTGATTGGGTCCTCTTACATTTCTGGGTAAGTAACAGCTCAACACACACATATGTTTTCTTTGAAAAGAAAAGACAGTGTGATAATTGAATATTTGAAAGAACCATATTACCGCTCTAGATATTTAGCACATCAGGTCTACTGAGTACTGAACATGTACCAACGTTTCGTACTGTCGTCGTCGTAGCGGTGCAGCTTGATTTCAAGAAAGAATTTGTCAGAGACCATCTCTCATTTCTTCTCCAACCCGTTATCTCTCCTCATCTTTTTACTGTGCAAGCTCCCTCATAGCCCAACCTCGCCCTGGCCGCTCTGCCTGACGAGCTCTAGCTCCGTCTCCACCAAGCAGCCGCGCTCCACCCTGGCCTCTCCCTCAAGCTCTGCTGCACCGAGAACCTGAGCTCCTCCATGCTCTCCACGGCTCCACCTGGACTGAGACCCCAACGCCCGTGGCCGAGAACCATATCCTTCTTTTTTCTCCTCTATCTCTGTAAAAGGGGAACAAGGCTTCGTGGCCCATGCCGAGACACGGTCGTCGTCGGCTACCTTGAGCCATGGCGCACCTCGTCCGCCTCCACGCCGCCGTGGAGAACCGCTGCTCGACCTCGTCGCGGCGTGGCTAACTGATGGCCCTTGACGAGCTACGGCTCCAGAAAACAGTCTTAATGTCTGGTGTGTAGTTACCTGCGTCAAAAATGAATGGGTTAGGTTGAGACTCCAAGTGCAGAGTGTGTAGTAAGTGGAAGACGTGTTTTCCCCACGAGGGTGACTCGAGGATTTAATATCGAACTCTCGGGGAATCAATAGTGAAAGATTTATCTTCCTATCCTTCTTTTGGTTACCTACAAAACAAGGTTAAATGTTTTGGTCCTCAACCTCACTTGTGGTTGTCAAGCACAAGGTGTATGAATGATGTCAAGATAATTATGCAATGCAAACAAGAAATAAATATGCAATGGTGGTGAATAAATGTGCAAGGATGATGATAACAATGATAAATGATATTTTTGGGTTTTTTATAATGAATGCAAGATGGAAAAGTGTTTTTGTATTTTCGGATTTAATAATGGCAAAAAATGGAAAAGTGGTAAAAGTTGTTGGAAAGGTGTTTCTTATGATTAAAAATGGACCGGGTTCATGGTTTCACAAATGCACTCTCTCTTTAATAAAGTGGTAGACAATGAAACACTAGAGTTCACATATGAGATTGCAACACAAAGTTTGATAACAAGTTACTAATTATATGGGCATCACGTCCTAACATAGAGATCTTTTGGTTATTAATCTCACTTATACTCCACCAAGATGCGAACTAAATCATAACACCTTAGTGAAAGGATCGAGTAGGTTGACTAGAGGGGGAGTGAATAGGCAACTACCAATTTTAATTTTCTTTTCAACAAGTTAGGGAATTGCTCAAATATAAGTTCTCTAGATATGCAACTAGGTGAAAAATCCTATATGATGAGCAATAAACTAGCTAACAAGATATACTAAACAAGATAAGCTAGCAATACAAGTAAAGGTAGATAAAAAGGATAAGCACACGGTGACACGAAAATGATTCCCGAAGTTCACTTCCCAATGGAAGCTACGTCTTTGTTGGAGCGGTGCGGGGTCACAAGTGATCCCGAATAGTCGTGATATGGCACACCGTATCTCCCTCGTGTTATCCTCCAATGAGGAGTTCCACGAGCCACTATATGATGCCCTCGAGGTCGGCAACAAAACTTTACAAGGATGAGGCACACTCCACAACTCAATTGGAGGCTCCCGGCTAGTCCCCGCGGCTTCCAAAGCCACAAGAACGACCAACGACCGTCTAGGGTTCCAATGAACCAAAGATTCACAAGTTCCTCTAAGGAATGGATATGGAAATCAAATCGCTTTGGTGGAAGTGTAGATCTAGGTCACCTCTCCCAAATCCTAGAAGGACAAGGTGTTTGAGTGGGTAGGAGAGAGATCTACTAGTTTTAAGCTTGCAACAATGGTGGGGAAGATATTTCTGGTCGTGGTAGCTGGCTGGAGGTAGGTGGAGGGGTATTTATACCCCTCCCAGAAATCTAGCCGTTGCAGACAGCTTTACACCGGAGTCTCCGGCCCTAATGACCAGAAACTCCGGCCTGGGGCGAAAACTCCGGCCTTCTGGGGCCGGAAACTCCAGCCCCCACCAGGGGCTGAACCACTTCTTCGCAGTTGAGGCTTGGGCAAACATTTTGGTGCCCTTGGGCGGGAAACTCCGGCCCCCACCAGGGGCTGAACCACTTCACAGCTTCTTCGAGGAAATGCCCGGAGTCCGGAGACTCCGGTCCTGGGGACCGGAAACTCCGGCCTGAAACTCCCCAGAGTTCTCTTTTCTCTTTTTGGTGTTGATGCACATGTGTTGTACATGATTAAACCTGCATCACTTAACACCATATTAAAACATCACAAGTGTTGTTAACTAACACACAAAACTAAGAGATCACAAATGTTCTTTCAATCTCCCCCTTTTTGGTGTTAGATGACAACACACGGATTTGCAATAAAGTTCACTACACTATCATGTTTAACAAATGGAAAAGCTCCCCCTAGATGTGTGCATATAACTCATTTGCTTTGGAATGCAAATGCACACATATAGAGAGACAAGTTCCAACAAAATATAGCAACATGATATGTAAACAACACATTTCACAAACAAGACATATCACAATATAGGTTGAGTCTAGAGATAGAAACCATACCTTGTGCATATGTGGATAAACATCTATATAAACCATAGCACAATAATGTAGGCTCAACCATACATAATAAGAAATCCATATGTCTTAAACTCACATAGATAAATATCCATAGTTCACAAAACATAAGATGCAAATAAGTTCCAAATAACATAAAGAGACACAAGCGCAATAAAAATGATAAAAGCACATGCTTGTGTCCATCCCATGAAAATCCCACGGAGAACCTAATAGAACTACTTCTCCCCCTTTGGCATCGAGACGCCAAAAAGGGAAAAGAGCATAACTAACGAAACCCATGGAGATCACTCGGAGTCTTCTTCCATATCATCATCCCCTTCTTGATTGTAGTCGTCATCGGAAAGATTCATGGGAGCCTTGCCGGTGTTGCGAGAAGAGGAGGGAAATGATGTCACATCTCCATAATCAGCCCAAGGAAAGACGTGTTGGTTCCATTGATCATATGGGATAGTGTCTTCGGACGAGGAGGAGATGATAGGATTGCCATCTTCATCTTCTTCCGGGGGAGGGGTGATGCTACCATTGTTGAGCTTGCGCAACTCCTTGATCATGATGCCTTGGTTGCTAATGATGTGCTTCTCTCTCACATATGACCCGTGGTTCTCCTTGTGAAGTGCAACATCCATGCAAAGCAACTTTCTCTTCCACCAAGAAAGCTTACGCACTTCCGTGTTCACTTCGGCCCTTCCTTGGAGATATGAGGGAGGGTCGGCATTCTTGCTCCTCCTTCTAGGCATTGGGGCCTCGGTCACCGCTTCCTCATCACTAGATTGTGGAGGAGGTGCACGAGAGGAAGACGGTTGCTTTGAGTGCTTGCTAAGTTTGTGGAGAGTGCCCTTGCCATGCTTGGTGAGGCGAGTGAGATCGGCGGTGGGCACTTTGAGGGGGATGAGCTTCATCACATATGGTGCATAAAGAGGGTTCTTGTGCTCAAAAATGGCCCAAAGCATCTCACACTTGATGAAGTCCATGACATCAACTTCTTGGTCTTGGCAATTCGGACCGGCTTGGAGAACCTTGTAAGCATGGTATAGGAGATTGACAAGCCCTCCTCGAATGGCATCCACATTTCTGGCTTGAGGATCAAGACTAAGCTGGACCATGCGAAGGAAAATGTTGAAGGTGGGGAGGAGGTCTTGATTGGTGCCAACAGATGATGCAACAGAATATAAGGGGCGCAAGCGACGCTTGTTGTAGGCGACCCCTTCCACATGCATCCTCATCCCAACAGGAGTAGTGGCCCCCTTGAACTCATATCCCAAACACGTTCCAAACTCCACAAAGTTGGAGGTGCACTTGCGAGAACCGGTCATCCAAGTCATGGTGACCTCTTCATCATTATCAAAACCACGGTGGCGAAGAACTGATGTATAAGCTGAATATCATAGTCTTCATGAGTGTGAGAGATGAGCCTCTCAAGTCCAAGCTTCCGAGCAATCCACACGGCCTCTTGAAAGTATGGCTTCTTGTTCAAGTTCTCAAGGTTCAACACCTTTTGCTCACAAACCATATGCTTCTCAATGCGGGCATAGATCTCATTCATAATCAGATGCTGCTCTCTCCGTGGAAAGTTGGGGTCAGTGGTGTTGGATGGAAGATCAAAGAATTGTTGTGATCTCATCCGACGGAACTCATGCTTCCCCATACCCAAAACTGTGGTCAAGGAGTCAAAATGAGCTCTCTCGGCCTCTTCTTCATCATCAAACCCTCCTAGGGCAGCATGTCTTGTTTCTTCTTCATCCATGGTACTCTGCTGTCACAGGCGGTCAGTGTTGCTGTCATACAAGAGCTTGTCCCGAGATTGAATGCGATCTTTCCTTGCAACCTTGTGGGGATGTTTCAGGGAAGATTTGGTCCTCGGAACACCTGTGAGATACAGAGTAGAGGATAGCATGGAGGTAAGCTTGCATGTCCAGGTGTCGTGGGGTCACTCTTCGACTACCCCACGGTGGGGATACCTGGGTCACGCCAAGCCCATCAGCCTTATGACGAGGGCCCAAGGAAGGCCCAAGGAGGACGACGTGCGGCCCAAGATAGTCGACGCTAGGTCATGCGACCCCGCCATGCTTGTAAGCGCCATCGGCACCGTTCACCTGAGACCTAGCCTACCATATAAAGGCTAGGAGGGTCCTTCGTCTAGGGTACGCTCATAGCCGCCACACAAACCCTAGCGAGATTGCCATCTCGCCATTGTAGCCACAGCTCACCATCAATAACCAGACAAGCAGGAAGTAGGGTGTTATCCTCCGGGAGCCTGAACCTGGGTAAACGCCTTGCTTGTCAGCCGTCGTGATCACCAGCGCTCATCTCTCTCCCCCTCAATCAACCCGGGGTACACAACCCAGGGATTTGCCGAGTCCACACCTCGTCAATTGGCGCCGTCTGTGGGAAAGAACGAGCGCTGGAATCATGGTCGCACCGGCTCCATCAACTTTGAAGACCGACGTCTGCATCACCAAGGAGCCAATCTGCTTCGGCTCCTTCGAGTACACCTTCCACCCGCCGGCCCACCGCTCGGTGTACGCCGATCTGCACGTAGGTATGTGCCTCACCTTCGGTACCATGCACTACTTCGTAGACAGCTGTGGAGTACTCAGATCCACGGCGATCGCACCGCCTGCGGTGGTGGCACCCGCATCTGCCGCGGCTGCGCCAACCACGCCCCCACCTGCTGCGGAGATCGCATCTGCTGCGACTGCGGCGATAGCATCTTCGACTGCTGAGAAGATCGCCCGCCTCGACTACTCCGACCGCCTCCGCTGCGGCAGAGATCGCGCCCAACGCGGCCGCGCCATCAGCGTCTCCGGCTACCACGGAGATCGCATCTGCTACGACTACGTCGACCACCTCGTCGACCACCGCGCGGATCGAGTCTACTTCGACTACCTCGATCGCGTCGCTGGCAAGGCCAAGATCTGCATCAACTTCGACTACGTCGACCACGCCTTCGCGCGCAACGAAGGTCGCGCCGTTCTCATCCACGCCACTCGCGTCTCCATCGACTCGCAAGATCGTCAACAAGCCAATCGCGCCCACGTCGACGACAGCGACATCACTCCTCACGTCCGCGGCGAAGGTCGCGAAACTCCAGGGAAGGAGCCTCGGCGGCGACTGTGGTGTCCACCACGTCGCACCCATTTTCAGCTCCGAGCACGGCTCGGACGAAGGAAGCAGCAGTGGCAGCTCCGTCCCACTGCCCAGATCTACCCCGCGCAAGTCTTCATGATCGGCCAGAGGCCGCAGGGCAACGACGACGAACCCGCATACCCACTGGAGGTGGTCATGCCGGACCAGGTGACGCGACTCACCATCACCCGCGACATGGCAATCAAAGCCCTGAAGCACGTCGAGGACGGCACATACCCCCCACCGGATGCACCCCGGGAGGACCTTATGGCGGTCCAGTACCTGCTGCGGAAGGAAGGCGAACGACTCCGCGCAGAGAAGGCCGAGCTCCTCCGACGCAAGGAGGAGGCCGACGCGTCGAGCGCCAGGAGGGCCGCTTACTCGTTCACTGCCTCAACAGAGGTCTCGCAAGGAGCAAGGCGCCACAGAGCCCGCGTGCCCCTGATGACGGAGGTCGACCGCGCTAGAGTCACCCGCAACCTCGAGTCATCATACATAGAAGACGCAGACGGAATACCCGTCCCCAAGACACCCGGAGCCGCACTCATGGCAGTCGAAACATACCTGCGGCTGACACAGCCGCCTGAGGGCGACTCGCGCGCTCTCCTCCACAAGCAGCAGATCATGTCTATCAAGGCACTCGAAGACGCACTGGTAAACAAGGCGCCGACAGAAAAAGCGCGAGAAGATCGAGATCGCCGCGACCACGAGCCCGCAGCACTCGCAGCCCCGGCGACAAGACAACTGCGACAACCGCAGCCAGGTGAAGACCTCCGCAACGTCATCACACAAAGGACGGTAGACCGCAGCCGCACCCAGCGCCGGTCAGCACGCCCAACTTCGACTACGACCGCAACGACGGCGACTACGAGCCGTGCGGCGCCGCATGCTTCAGCTTCAACATACGCGACACAAGAATGCCCAAGGGCTTCAAGCTCACGGCAGAAGCAGTCAAGTACGACGGGAAGCAGGACCCAAGACTCTGGCTAGAAGACTACCTCATAGCCTGCAGCTGCCAGGGCGGTACTTCGACTACGGCCATGCAGTACATCCAGCTGATGCTCACGGGCTCTGCACGCGGGTGGCTCAACACTCAACCCAAGAACGCCTTCAGGACGTGGGACGAGTTCGCGGAAGCCTTCGTTAAATCCTTCCTGGGACGTACTCGAGACCGACGACGTTCGTCGAGTACAAGCATGCAAGCAAGGACGAGACGAGCCGCTCCGGTCATACATCCAGCGTTGGACCTTGCTCCGCAACACCATGGAGACCACCTCGGAGGACCGAGTGATGGATGCCTTCATGCACGGCGTCTCCCGCCGCGACCTCCGCGAGGAGTTTGGTAGGCTCCGGCCGAAAAACATGATCGAGGTCATGAAGATAGCAAACCAGTGGGCAGACGGAGAGGACTCGGTCCGCAATAGTTCACACTACTCCCCGAAGGACGAAGCCGGACCAAGCAACTGGCGAGAAGGGCGCCACAAGAAGAAGCCGCGTTACAACGGCAACGACTCAATCGAGCTAGTAGCGGCGGGATTCCAAACCCCCCGTGAGGATGAAGCGCGCGACAGCAGTCGCCAATACAGCCATGCACAGTACAGTCGAAGCGGCGGGACCAGAGTCGCCAATACAGCCAGGGGCAGTACAACCGAAGCGGCGGCAGCAACTACCGCAGCGACGGAGGCCATAAACGCGAGTGGCAGAAACGCACACTAAGCCCAGCGGAAGAGCTGGAACAACCCTGCAGGCACCACATGTTCAGGAACCCGGAAACGGGCAAGTGGGGATCCAACCACCTGTTGAAGGACTGTCGAAAGGCACGTAAAATATACGAAGCCATGCAGAAGATAGTCACTCCAGCACCCGCAGCGCAGCCAGCCGCGCAGCTGGCCATCCAGGCAGCGCCCGCACCCGCAGTCGCCAATCCAGCACAGGCGGCGGGAGCCTTTCTGCAGCAGCAGCAGCAGCCGCACAAGATGCCCCACCGGTGATCCAGGACGCATATCCAGCGGCACGCGGACAACTCAACATGATACAGAAGGGGCCCCTCAAACAGGACCCAGAAGATCATCACTCGCCAGTTTTCCAAGCCATCACCTGTCCACCTGCAGTACCCGACTACCTGAGAGGGTCAGAGACACCAATCACTTCTCCAGAGCAGATCACCCGCCTGCAGTACCACGACCCGGGCACGCCGCTCTGGTAGTCGAAGCTCTGATCGGAGATTACACCCTGAAAAAGGTGTTCATGGATGGAGGCAGTGGCATTAACATCATCTTTGCCGACACCCTCAGAAGGATAAACAGACCAACGACGGACTTGGCGGCATCAGAGACCACCTTCCATGGCATAGTACCAGGGCAAGCAGTCACGCCCATGGGAACGATCACACTCGACGTCATCTTCGGCACACCCGAAAACTTCAAGAGGGAGTCGATCGACTTCGAGGTAGTCGACTGGAAGTCGCAGTACCACGCGATACTCGGGCGCCCAACCTTCGCCAGATTCATGGCGGTACCTCACTACGCCTACCTCATGCTCAAGATGCCTGGACCCAAGGGCGTCATCACGGTGCACGGCGACTTCGACCGCTCCAACAGCTGCGACCGCGAGTTCAGCAAGATCTCGAATTCTTCGGAGTCGAAGAGCACTTCGAGGCAATGGCAGTCGACAACGACAAGACCATCTTCCCAGCCCGCAAGAAACCAGCCAAGGACGCTGCCTTCAACGCGGCTGACGACACAACGACCCATCAGGTCCACCCGACTGACGCCAGCAAGACGGTCAAAGTATCGTCGAGTCTGACTCCCGCATAGGAAGGCGCGCTCGTCGAGTTTCTACGTGAGAACTGGAGAATCTTCGCATGGCAACCCTCTGACATGCCAGGAATACCCAGGAACCTCGCCGAGCACTCCTTAAAGGTCCACAAGGACGCCAGACCCGTCAAACAGGCCATGCGACGCTTTTCCGGGCCCAAGCGAGACGAAATCAGCAGAGAAATCGATCGACTGCTGAATGCCAAGTTCATCGAGAGATCAAGGACTCGGACTGGGTCGCCAACCCAGTCCTAGTGGAGAAGAAGAAGACGAAGAAACTCCGCATGTGCGTCGACTTCACCGCCCTCAACAAATGCTGCCCCAAGGACCATTTCCCGCTCCCGCGGATAGATCAGATCATCGACTCGACTGCAGGCTGCGAACGCCTGTCCTTCCTGGACGCCTACTCAGGTTACCAGCAGATCAGACTGAACGTCGACGATGAGGAGAAGACAGCATTCATCACACCCGACGGCGTTTTCTGCTACCAGACGATGCCCTTCGGGTTGAAGAACGCTGGTGCCACGTACCAGCGCACAATGCAAGCATGCCTCAAAGGGCTCATCGGGCAGATCGTCCAAGTCTACGTCGACGACATCGTCGTCACCACCCGCAAGGAGGACACCCTCATCGCCGACCTCCGCAAGGTCTTCGCCGCCCTCGACGAGTATCAGATCAAGCTGAACCCAGACAAGTGTGTCTTCGGCGTGCCAGCCGGAGAACTGCTTGGGTACCTCGTCTCTGCAAGAGGAATCGAAGCCAACCCTGAGAAGGTGCAAAACATACTCGCAATGCCAGCACCGACCAAGCTTCACGAGGTGCAACGCCTAGCCGGCCGAGTCGCAGCTCTCAGCCGGTTCATAAGTAAGTTGGGAGAAAAGGCCCTGCCTTTCTACCAACTGATGAAAAAGACAGACAAGTTCGAGTGGACAGAAGAAGCGCAAGTCGCGTTCGACCAACTCAAGAAAACACTCACGACTTCCCCAGTACTGGTGGCTCCACTGGAGAACGAGCCGCTATACCTCTACGTGTCAGCCACAAACAGGGTGGTCAGCACGGTACTCGTAGTCGAACGAGAAGAAGAAGGCACAGCCACCCTTCAGCGACCCGTCTACTACCTCAGCGAGGTGCTGACCCTGTCCAAGCAGCGCTACCCGCACTACCAGAAGCTGGCCTACGGAGTTTTCATGACTTCAAGGAAAGTAATCCATTACTTCTCCGAGCACCCGATCACGGTGGTAAGCTCCTCCGGGCTCTCCGACATCCTGACCAACCAATGCGCGACAGGACGAGTCGCTAAGTGGGTCGTCGAGCTAGGACCCTGGGGGCTGAAATACGCTCACCCGAAGTCAATCAAGGCCCAAGTGCTCCCAGAATTCACCACCGAGTGGATAGAGGCCCAGCTGCCAGATGTCCCCGACCTGTCCAACGCATGGACAATGTACTTCGACGGCTCCAAAAAGTTCAGATCAGCCGGGGCAGGAGTCATCCTCATCTCCCCCAAAGGCGACAAGCTGAAGTACGTGCTACAGATGGACTTCCCAACACCCTCCAACAACGAGGCTGAGTACGAAGCCCTAATCCATGGCATGCGAATGGCCAAGAACTGCGGCGCCACTCACCTCATGATCTACGGCGACTCCTACCTCGTCGTGCAGCAAACCATGAAGGCCTGTGACGCCATCGCCGACAACATGATCGCCTACAGAGACCTGTACAACCAGCTGGAGGGCACCTTCGACGGCTGCGAGTTGCGGCACATCGGCCGCGAAAGCAACGAGGAAGCCGACGCCCTCGCCAACCTGGGCTCAGACAAGGCGCAGGTGCCACCCGGCGTCTTCCTTGAGCGCATCACGCAGCGGTCTGTCAAACTTCGACCCACGCCCGGATCCTCCACACCATCAACGAGCACCGCCGACCCGCCAGGCAAAGAGAAGGAGCCAATGGAGGTTCTGCTCATCGAGCCCACCTGGACGAGCCCATATCTGGCGTACATGCTGCACCAGAGACTGCCAGTCAACTCAGTCGAAGCCAAGCGCATTATTCGCCGTTCGAAAGGCTTCACCATCATCAAGGGGGAACTATACAAGCGAAGCATCTCAGGAGTCCTGCAAAGGTGCGTTGATCCAGTCGACGGTCAAGCCATCCTGCTCGAAATTCATACAGGCACCTGCGGGCATCACGCCAGCAGTCGTGCCTTAGTGGCCAAAGCTTTACGAGCCGGATTCTACTGGCCCACCGCAATGCAAGACGCAGAAGAACTCGTGAGGAAATGTCTCGGCTGCCAGGAGTTCGCCAACAAGCCGCACGCGCCAGCTTCAGCGCTAAAGACCATCCCACTTGCCTGGCCCTTCGCTCAATGGGGGCTCGACATGGTGGGTCCACTCAAGAAGTCCTCGCCAGGAGGACACACGCATCTCTGGTGGCAGTCGACAAGTTCACGAAGTGGATCGAAGCCGTGCCTATCACAAGTTCGACTGCATCCTCAGCAGTTAACTTCATCAGGTCCATCATCTTCAGGTTCGGGGTGCCGAACAGCATCATCACCGACAACGGCACGAACTTCACAGCCGAAGAATTCAAGGACTTCTGCTCCGAACAAGGCATCAAGCTCAACTACGCATCAGTCTCGCACCCGCAATCCAATGGGCAAGTCGAAAAGTCCAATGGTTTAGTCTGCAAGGGTATCAAGAAGCGCCTGCGAGTACCATTGAAGCGCGCCGCAGGCGCCTGGGTTGAGGAGCTGCCGTCTGTGCTGTGGAGCCTGCGCACTACGCCAAACAGATCCACTCAGTACACGCCATTCTTCATGGTCTACGGCGCAGAAGCAGTCATGCCATGCGACATCAAGTTCGATGCACCCCGAGTGGTGGCCTACGACGAGTCCGAGGCAGAAGAAGCACTCGAGGATGACATGGATACCCTGGACGAAGCACGCGACATCGCCCTTACCCGCACAGCCGTGTATCAGCAAGACTTACGCAACTATCACGGACGGCGACTGCGGCCCAGAGCGTTCGTCCCCGGAGACCTTGTCCTCCGCCTCAAACAGAAGAAGGTGCACAAACTAGCCTCCCCGTGGGAAGGTCCATACATCGTGACAGAGGCAATTGGCGGCGGAGCTTACCGCCTGAAGGACTCGAAGACAGGGACAGTCTGCAGCAACCCGTGGAACGTGGCGCAACTGCGCCGCTTCTACGCCTAATCGACTCCCCCTTGTAACAAAGTGTACTATCTCAAGAAGCGGCAGGTTCCAGACGCACTCTTTCCCTTACCAGGGTACCTGAGGGGACTGGAAGGGTTTTAATGAGGCGGCCTGCTCGCAAAAATCAATGAAGTGATTTGTGGAACAAGCTCTCCCCTTTACTTTTTTAGTCAAAAAGCAACATAAACCTAGGCCGTCACCCGACGCACTCGGGGGCTGCGCCATACAGGTTCAACTCAAAAACCTAGGCCGCCACCCGAAGCACTCGGGGGCTGCGCCGCACAGGTCTAAGTCAAGCCTAGGCCGTCACCCGACGCACTCGGGGGCTGCGCCATACAGGTTCAACTCAAAACCTAGGCCGCCACCCGAAGCACTCGGGGGCTGCGCCGCACAGGTCTAAGTCAAACCTAGGCCGCACCCGACGCACTCGGGGGCTGCGCCATACAGGTCACTCGCAAAACCTTGGCCGCCACCCGAAGCACTCGGGGGCTGCGCCGCACAGGTCTAAGTCAAACCTAGGCCGCACCCGACGCACTCGGGGGCTGCGCCATACAGGTCAACTCGAAAACCTAGGCCGCACCCGAAGCACTCGGGGGCTGCGCCATACAGGTCACTCGCAAAACCTTGGCCGCACCCGAAGCACTCGGGGGCTGCGCCGCACAGGTCTAAGTCAAACCTAGGCCCACCCGACGCACTCGGGGGCTGCGCCATACAGGTCACTCGCAAAACCTTTGGCCGTCACCCGAAGCACCCGGGGGCTGCGCCGCACAGGTCCAAGTCAAAGTACTAGGCCGCACCCGACGCACTCGGGGGCTGCGCCGCACAAGTCTGACTCGATACACCTCGGCCGCACTCGAAGCACTCGGGGGCTGCGCCGCACAGGTCTAATTCAAAATCCTAGGCCGCACTCGATCCGCTCGGGGGCTGCGCCATACAGGTTTACAGACGTCTACAAGATACAATTTACTAACTCGGGGGCTACCCCCACCTCGACATACATACACTCATATTTCCACTTGGAAAAATTTCTTTTACAAGCTAACGCTATGCAACAGCACTCTACTGCTCTTATTCTACAGGCTCGCCCTTTGGCGCATCAAGTGGCCCTACAAGGTGCTCGCTAAAGTTCTGGACCTGCTGAATCATCTGGCGCGCAGCCGCAAGAGTATCGGCATATTCACCCTCTCCAGGCAAGCCGTCAAGCACCTTGTGCAATGGAAGATTAGGCCGGTGCAGTCGAACGTATGCCAACGCCACGTTCGCCCCGGCAACAAGTTGAGCGTGCACGACTTCCTTCAACGCACCGCCTTCACGGAACCTCTCCAGAAGCGCAGTCAGTCCATTCGGCTGCTCGTTGTGAGGAAAGTACACCTTGTTGATCTGCCAGAGGGTTTTTCTGCAACCTTCCAAGAGCACAGCAGCCCGCCAGGTGCGATCCAGCATTCGTGCCAGTACACTACCTCTGGATTTGTTCGACCAAAACTGGCGCGCTTCGGGTGAGTCACCGGCGGCCTCTTTCTCTACTCGCTCGTCCACTCGAAGCTGCTCAGCCTTCAGTCAGAGTTCACATCTGCATCAAGGCCAAGCATTAAGCATAGCAGGAAGACACAGAAGCCGAAGCAAAAACGCTAGAAGGCCAACCTTGCAGCTGTCGACTGATCAAGTCCATCTCGCCAAGCAGAAACTCTTCACGCTGGGAGAACGGCGCAACGGGCCGCGACCTCAATCGCTCCAGCTCCAACTCAGCACTCTTCAGCTTCGACTCGAGCTCAACCACCTTGTTCCTCATGAAGGTGATCACTCTCTGGTCATTTACGCTTCGCACAGGAGCTGGAGGAGCTTGACGGCGGCGACGAGTAGGCGCAGCCGAAGTGGTGTCCTCCTCATCGTCCGCGCCAGTCGTTCCAGCAACGTCAGGAGCTTCGCCCATATCAGACTGCCAAGAATTGACAGCGTCAAGCCAGGAAAAGAATCAACATAATTCATCCAAGCCAGACATCAAAAAAGACTCGGCGACTGCACCCCCGAGGGAGCGAATTCACATTTCATCATCAGCATGTTCACTCGCACAATATAAAGTGCATTACAGACTCAAGCCCAAAAGCAGAAGCATAGTCCTAAAAGGAAAAAGTCTACACTACAGACTCCGACTGGGAACGGCTCTTCCTAGCAGCCAACTCTGCAGCTTTGGCAATCCTCCTCTCGAAGGTGGCGACCAACTTCGCAGCTAGCTGGCTCGCCTGCACCTTCACACCGCTAAGGGACGCGGTCTGCCATCAGGCTTCCGAGGGAAGTCGCTGACAACCTTCTCAAAATCACCTACGACTTGGTGACCAAGAAGTAGCTGGAAAGTGAGCTCGGAGCCGCGTACCGTCTGCGCGCGCGTGAAGTCCGCCAGGACATTCGAATTGCCTTCGAATGGAGCCGCGAGTGCGTCAACAGCAGCTGGTGGCGGCTTGCTGGGAAAGATACTCCGGTGCACAGTCGCTAAGGCCTCCGTCGACTTCTGCAGTGCCGCCGTCGACTGCTGCAGCGCTGCCGATGCATACGCGCAGACGCGGTCGACGAAGCCAACAGCCTCCGCCAAGCCGACACTCTCGCTGGAAGTCCCTTCTGGAGGAGCACCTCCGCAAGTCTCTGTTCAAAAGAAATCCACACCCGTAAGACGTCAGAAGTCGAAGAAAGACAAAGTAGGCACTGAGCCGAAAAACTTACTTCCAACAACATCTGCGAGTGCGAGCAAGCGGTCGACCTGGGTCTTCTCCAGAGCATCCCGAGCTTGTTCCCGCTCTTGGGCTTCACCCAGCGACTTCTCCAGCTCCGCGACCCGCGTCTTCATGCTCTCCTTCTCGCCTACGGATCAACGGACAAAGTTAGCAATAAAGGCAGTCGAAGCACCCTCGAACACAAGGGTTCACACTTACTATTCGCTTGCTCCAGAGCAGTGCGGAGCTGATCCCTCTCCTGCTCCATGCGAACGAAGGCTGCGGCTCCCTCCATCTGCTGGCGATAAAATGGCTGCAGGAAACACAAGACATCAATCTGCGCCCGACTATTCTAGTCACGCACATCTTCGGGGGCTACTCCCATCGGGAGCGCTGTCGCGCACCCGATACAGATTTGCAGAACGAGTCAAAGGACACTTACATGCTCAAGCAGCCCAGCGTCAGCCGGAGTCGCATCAGCAGTTTTCTCCGGCACGGAGGAGGTCGAAGTCCTCAAGGCCAACGTCACCCGCCAGAGCCTTTCTCCGGTCGTCTCGCAGTCTGCTCGATCATGGGAGCAGAAGTGTGCTCCATCTCACGAGGGGAAGAAACAGCGCGCCAGTACGGTCGCTGTGACAAGAAACTCAATTCAAGGACCCGCAAGTGAAAAAGCAACTCGACAAAACAAAGCAATGGTTATGCGACTAACCTGACGACATCAACATCATCTTCACTTCCAAGGAGACGGAGGCCATCCTCGCGAACTCGGTCGGCGGTGCAGAGCCGAGTGGAGGCACGACCAAAGGTTCAGCCAGGTCACTCGGGTGCCTAGCGCCCGAAGAGGACTCGCTCGTCTCTTCCTCGTTCACACCCGCCTCCTCACAGGCGACGAGGCAGAACCAGAGTCGCCACCCTTTCGCCTCTGCCGCTTCCGCAGCGGCTCCTCATCTTCATCATCCTCCTCCAACTCTTCACTCGGAGAGGTGGCGGAGGGAACTTCATCGTCATCACCCTCGTCCTCAGGGAACTCTGCCTCTTCATGAGGTCCATTCTCCATCAGCGGAGGGAGACTGACGTAGCTCGAACGACCCTGTCAGCAAATGAAGCATTCGAGTCAAGCAAAACGATTCAACAGAAGAAGATACAAGACGAACAAAGCAAACAAAGCTCACCTCAGGCACAGGGTTACTAGGCCCATATGGCTCGACTGGGCACTTGACGTTGCACGGGTCAGCGGCTCGGAGACTAGTGATGCTCCTCACCTTCGACTCGACTGCGTCATCATCGAGCTCATTGCCAGCATCCTCACGCGCCCACATGGGTGGACGCGACTGCGGAGCGGCTGCACCCGAAGCCTGAAGAAGGTGGCGATGAGGTGAATTCCACCTGTCTCGCGCCCAAGACTCTTCAGAAGGCCACGAAGTAGCGTCAGCAAGGGCTGAGTCGCTCCCTGTCCTCCTTCGACAGCGGGTGCGCCCACGCGTTCGTCTTCCGCAACTCGCGATCAGCGCGAATTCAGGAAGCCCTGCTTGGTCGCACCTGATGTAGAACCACTTCTTCCGCCAGCCCTGGACGGAGTCGGACTTCTTCATCTGGAAGTAGGAGGTGTCGCCACGCACCTGGATGCCGAAGCCGCCGACTGGGTACACTTGCTTGCTCTTCCCCACGTTCCTTCTCACGAGGAAAGAGACTTCCACAGCAGCCAGTTGGGTGCGATTCCCAGGAAGCACTCGCAGAGCACGAAATAGCTCGCGATGCTCAAGACGCTATTGGGAGTCAGATCGTGGATCTGAATCCCATAAGCATACAAGAGACCACGGACGAAATCGTGGAGGGGGAACCCGAAACCCCGCGGAAGGAAATCCACGAAGCAAACGCGTTCCCCCTCGCGAGGAGCGGGAATACCTCTTTCCCAGGAGCGCGCACCGTCGCCTGGTCTACCGGCGGCAGCAGCCCCTGCGCGCGGAGGGCCTCGAGGTCGGCCTTCTTCACCGACGATTTGACCCAATCGCCGTCGGGCTTCTTCATCACGCTCGCCTCGGCGGCGGCGACGGCGCCAGCAGCAGCCTTCCCCCTCTTCATCGCGGCCTTGCTCATGGAGGGGGAGACAAGAAGCTGACAGAGAGCACGCAGCGCAACAATGGCGGAACAGAAGCAGTGGAGACGATGAAGGAATGGGGATGGATGAACTGTTCACCGCCGCGGTGAAAATTATATACCGCGCGGTCAGTCAATCCTGGCCATCCCTGCTGAAACCGCTCCGCAACATCATCTGGCCGTCCACGTGTCGCGCGGAGATAGCAACCGTCGTCGGCCACACCGCCCACTACGCGCGGGAATCAAGGCGCCATCATCACACGCGAAATTTTCGCGCCCAACGGTCAGAAAAAGCGGCAACCGCTGTCTCCAGTCAATACTGACAGTGGGACCGCACTGTCACGTCCCATCGGACACAGAGTGCATCAAAAACGTCAGCACTGACGTCAACCACGAAGGCGTAGGAAGTAAGCCAACGGGCTGATGGAGAACTCGAACAGTTCATTCGAGTGCAAGAAGATTCAGTAAGCTCTCAGAGCTGAATAAGTTCGTACAGTAAGCCAACGAGCTGATTGAGAACTCGAACATTTCATCGAGTGCAAGAGCATTTAGTAAGCTCCAAATGCTGAGCAAACTCGCGCAGTAAGCCAAACCGGCCGAATACACAGTAAGTCACACAAAGCCAGTCGCGACTCCAAGTCGAGTCCCTTCTTTACTCCCATCGGGAGCAGGCTTTTCGACTGAAGAAAAATTGAGTTTAACCTCAATTGCAAGCAATTCAGCTTAATCTCGGGGGCTACTCCCATCGGGAGCGCTGTTCGCGCTCCCGAGTGACTCAGAACAATAGCAGTCGAAAAATCACCGACTAAGGCCGTATTCACAGTATTTAACCCTGCAGTCGACGATTCGACTAAGGAATCCTCCGTAAGCCCTGAACGGCCGGAGTCGACTAATTTTACTTGTCCCTTTCAGGAACTCGAAGGCGTGCCCAGGAGGATGGAGTCCTTTACCCGACTCTACGATTCGACTAAGCACTCGGGGGCTCCTGTCGTGGGGTCACTCTTCGACTACCCCACGGTGGGGATACCTGGGTCACGCCAAGCCCATCAACGAGCACGCCGACCCGCCAGGCAAAGAGAAGGAGCCAATGGAGGCTTTGCTCATCGAGCCCACCTGGACGAGCCCGTATCTGGCGTACATGCTGCACCAAAGACTGCCAGTCAACTCAGTCGAAGCCAAGCGCATTATTCGCCGCTCGAAAGGCTTCACCATCATCAAGGGGAACTATACAAGCGAAGCATCTCAGGAGTCTTGCAAAGGTGCGTTGATCCAGTCGACGGTCAAGCCATCCTGCTCGAAATTCATACAGGCACCTGCGGGCATCACGCCAGCAGTCGTGCCTTAGTGGCCAAAGCTTTACGAGCCGGATTCTACTGGCCCACCGCAATGCAAGACGCAGAGAACTCGTGAGGAAATGTCTCGGCTGCCAGGAGTTCGCCAACAAGCCGCACGCGCCAGCTTCAGCGCTAAAAACCATCCCACTTGCCTGGCCCTTTGTTCAATGGGGGCTCGACATGGTGGGTCCACTCAAGAAGTCCTCGCCAGGAGGACACACGCATCTCTTGGTGGCAGTCGACAAGTTCACGAAGTGGATCGAAGCCGTGCCTATCACAAGTTCGGCCGCATCCTCAGCAGTTAACTTCATCAGGTCCATCATCTTCAGGTTCGGGGTGCCGAACAGCATCATCACCGACAACGGCACGAACTTCACAGCCGAAGAATTCAAGGACTTCTGCTCCGAACAAGGCATCAAGCTCAACTACGCATCAGTCTCGCACCCGCAATCCAATGGGCAAGTCGAAAAGTCCAATGGTTTAGTCTGCAAGGGTATCAAGAAGCGCCTGTGAGTACCATTGAAGCGCGCCACAGGCGCCTGGGTTGAGGAGCTGCCATCTGTGCTGTGGAGCCTGCGCACTACGCCAAACAGATCCACTCAGTACACGCCATTCTTCATGGTCTACGGCGCAGAAGCAGTCATGCCATGTGACATCAAGTTCGATGCACCCCGAGTGGTGGCCTACGACGAGTCCGAGGCAGAAGAAGCACTCGAGGATGACATGGATACCCTGGACGAAGCGCACGACATCGCCCTTACCCGCACAGCCGTGTATCAGCAAGACTTACGCAACTATCACGGACGGCGACTGCGGCCCAGAGCGTTCGTCCCCGGAGACCTTGTCCTCCGCCTCAAACAGAAGAAGGTGCACAAACTAGCCTCCCCGTGGGAAGGTCCATACATCGTGACAGAGGCAATTGGCGGCGGAGCTTACCGCCTGAAGGACTCGAAGACAGGGACAGTCTGCAGCAACCCGTGGAACGTGGCGCAACTGCGCCGCTCCTACGCCTAATCGACTCCCCCTTGTAACAAAGTGTACTATCTCAAGAAGCGGCAGGTTCCAGACGCACTCCTTCCCTTACCAGGGTACCTGAGGGGACTGGAAGGGTTTTAATGAGGCGGCCTGCTCGCAAAAATCAATGAAGTGATTGGTGGAACAAGCTCTCCCCTTTACTTTTTTAGTCAAAAAGCAACATAAACCTAGGCCGTCACCCGACGCACTCGGGGGTGCGCCATACAGGTTCAACTCAAAAACCTAGGCCGCCACCGAAGCACTCGGGGCTGCGCCGCACAGGTCTAAGTCAAGCCTAGGCCGTCACCCGACGCACTCGGGGGCTGCGCCATATAGGTTCAACTCAAAAACCTAGGCCGTCACCCGAAGCACTCGGGGGCTGCGCCGCACAGGTCTAAGTCAAGCCTAGGCCGTCACCCGACGCACTCGGGGGTTGCGCCATACAGGTTCAACTCAAAAACCTAGGCCGCCACCGGAAGCACTCGGGGGCTGCGCCGCACAGGTTTAAGTCAAGCTAGGCCGTCACCCGACGCACTCGGGGGCTGCGCCATACAGGTTCAACTCAAAAACCTAGGCCGTCACCCGAAGCACTCGGGGGCTGCGCCGCACAGGTCTAAGTCAAACCTAGGCCACACCCGACGCACTCGGGGGCTGCGCCATACAGGTCACTCGCAAAACCTGTCGCCATACAGGTTACCCGCGGAAGGAAATCCACGAAGCAAACGCGTTCCCCCTCGCGAGGAGCGGGAAATACCTCTTTCCCAGGAGCGCGCACCGTCGCTGGTCTACCGGCGGCAGCAGCCCCTGCGCGCGGAGGGCCTCGAGGTCGGCCTTCTTCACCGACGATTTGACCCAATCGCCGTCGGGCTTCTTCATCACGCTCGCCTCGGCGGCGGCGCCGGCGCCAGCAGCAGCCTTCCCCTCTTCATCGCGGCCTTGCTCATGGAGGGAGGAGACAAGAAGCTGACAGAGAGCACGCAGCGCAACAATGGCGGAACAGAAGCAGTGGAGACGATGAAGGAATGGGGATGGATGAACTGTTCACCGCCGCGGTGAAAATTATATACGCGCGGTCAGTCAATCCTGGCCATCCCTGCTGAAACCGTTCTCCGCGACATCATCTGGCCGTCCACGTGTCACGCGGAGATAGCAACCGTCGTCGGCCACACCGCCCACTACGCGCGGGAATCAAGGCGCCATCATCACACCGCGAAATTTTCGCGCCCAACGGTCAGGAAAAAGCGGCAACCGCTGTCTCCAGTCAATACTGACAGTGGGACCGCACTGTCACGTCCAATCGGACACAGAGTGCATCAAAAACGTCAGCACTGACGTCAACCACGAAGGCGTAGGAAGTAAGCCAACGGGCTGATGGAGAACTCGAACAGTTTATTCGAGTGCAAGAAGATTCAGTAAGCTCTCAGAGCTGAATAAGTTCGTACAGTAAGCCAACGAGCTGATTGAGAACTCGAACATTTCATCCGAGTGCAAGAGCATTTAGTAAGCTCCAAATGCTGAGCAAACTCGCGCAGTAAGCCAAACCGGCCGAATACACAGTAAGTCACACAAAGCCAGTCGCGACTCCAAGTCGAGTCCCTTCTTTACTCCCATCGGGAGCAGGCTTTTCGACTGAAGAAAAATTGAGTTTAACCTCAATTGCAAGCAATTCAGCTTAATCTCGGGGGCTACTCCCATCGGGAGCGCTGTTCGCGCTCCCGAGTGACTCAGAACAATAGCAGTCGAAAAATCACCGACTAAGGTCGTATTCACAGTATTTAACCCTGCAGTCGACGATTCGACTAAGGAATCCTCCGTAAGCCCTGAACGGCCGGAGTCGACTAATTTTACTTGTCCCTTTCAGGAACTCGAAGGCGTGCCTAGGAGGATGGAGTCCTTTACCCGACTCTACGATTCGACTAAGCACTCGGGGGCTCCTGTCGTGGGGTCACTCTTCGACTACCCCACGGTGGGGATACCTGGGTCACGCCAAGCCCATCAGCCTTATGACGAGGGCCCAAGGAAGGCCCAAGGAGGACGACGTGCGGCCCAAGATAGACGACGCTAGGTCATGCGACCCCGCCATGCTTGTAAGCGCCATCGGCACCGTTCACTGAGACCTAGCCTACCATATAAAGGCTAGGAGGGTCCTTCGTCTAGGGTACGCTCATAGCCGCCACACAAACCCTAGCGAGATTGCCATCTCGCCATTGTAGCCACAGCTCACCATCAATAACCAGACAAGCAGGAAGTAGGGTGTTATCCTCCGGGAGCCTGAACCTGGGTAAACGCCTTGCTTGTCAGCCGTCGTGATCACCAGCGCTCATCTCTCTCCCCTCAATCAACCCGGGGTACACAACCCAGGGATTTGCCGAGTCCACACCTCGTCACCAGGAAAGCCAAAGAAGAAAAAAAATTGTTGTCAAGTTTTCCCTCAGGTATGATCTAGACCGGAGTCTCCGGTCTCAGGGGGCGGAAACTCCGGCCACACCGGATTCTCCGGTCTGTGAGGACCGGAGTTTCCGGCCTAAGACTGTGGACTACAACCTAGGTCAAAACTAAGGGGAAACTTGGCACAACTAATTTTCTAGAGTGTACATTGCCAACATAAGGATTCTACACCATGAAGTACAAGCAAATCTTCTCTCAAAACAAGATCTAGAGTGAAAGCCTAGAGAGAAGATGAACCTTTGCCCGTCATGGTGAAGGTCAAACGAAGGGGAGAAGGGTCCCCAACGCTTGGAGGGTGGAGGAGCCTGTGGCACGGCGGAATCTGGCGGCGGGGAGCAGCCGGAGAGGCTCTTCGAGGCGGCGGCGGCGGCTAGGAGATGTTTGGGGGTCGGGGGTGAGAGAGAAGTTGTGAGTCAACTCCTCACCCCGACCCCACTTAGGATCCCAGCGAAACTGCCTAGACCGAAGTTTCCGGCCTAAACACACCGGAGTCTCCGGCCTGAGCCAGAGATTCCGGGGTTTAGGGCGGAAACTTCAGTCAGACTGGATAATCCGGCCCAATGGACCGGAGTTTCCGGCCCTGCCGACTCAAAAATGCCATTTTTTTTGTTGGACATGCAATATGCAAGAGGAGCAAGTTTTTAGAAAAGATAGGCCTGGGATGAGACACAAAGTCACTGGAGATGGTACTTCACACTCAAACTTGGTAAGAGGCACAAAGATCAAATAAGAAGCATCATTTGAGTGTGTTTTCCATAAAGACCAACGGATAGGCAAAAAGGCCATAAAGCTCCAAAAAGATCAAATCTTCACAAAGAAGATGTCGGTGGCCTAGGCCACCATGTATGAGTGTATGTGGTGTGACACCGCGAAGATATATCTTGGGTTCACCGCCACTACTCGTCAATTAAGCTCAAAGTTCATCAAAATGAAAATATAGAGACAAAATGAGTTTTTACTATCGGCATAATGGGGGGAGGGATAGTCCAATGTATTAGGACCGCACTCCCCCTATGTCCATGCCTACATCTAAACCAAATAGTATCGTCTAATATGGGTAGGTATGCAAGAAATCCACTAAGTCCAATTGGATATGTCCACCACATTTAGTTCTCCTCTCAACTCCTTGAATCTTGCTTCACCAAGAGGCTTCGTGAACATATCGGCGAGTTGATGCTTGGTGTTGACATAATTGATTGCAATATCACCCTTCTCAACATGATCTCGAATAAAATGATACCGAATCTCAATATGCTTGGTCTTCCATGAAGAACCGGATTGTGAGCAATTTTGATGGCACTTTCATTGTCACACAAAAGAGGCACTTTGTCACAAATGACACCATAATCCTTTAAAGTTTGCCTCATCCATAATAATTGTGCACAACAACCCGGCGGATGTATTCGGCTTCGGTGAGGACGAGGCCACACAATTTTGCTTCTTGGAAGACCAACTCAAGAGACCTACCAAGGAATTGGCAAGTCCCGAAGTTGATTTTCTATCCATTTTGCAACCGGCCCAATCCGCATCCGAATAACCTACAAGATCAAAGCTTGTTCCATGGGGATACCAAAGACCATAGTTAGGAGTGTCCATCAAGTATCTTAGAATCCTTTTAACCGCGGTTTCATGACTTTCCCTAGGACTTGATTGGAATCTTGCACACATACCCACACTAAACATAATATCCGGTCTAGATGCACAAAGGTAAAGCAAAGATCCAATCATAGAACGATAAAGCTTTTGATCAACTTCCTTACCATTCGGATCTAAGTGAAGATCCGCTTTGGAGTCCATAGGAAACTTATATGGCTTGGCATTGTTCATATCAAATTTCTTGAGCATGTCCTTGATATACTTGGCTTGACATAAGAATGTCCTTCTCGAAATTGATGGATTTCAAAGCCAAGAAAATAATTCAATTTTCCCATCATAGACATCTCAAATTCCTTGGTCATTAGCTTGGAGAATTGATCACTAAATTCATGGTTAGTAGAACCAAAGATAATATCATCAACATATATTTGGCATACGAAAAATTCTCCATTTATTCTTTTTGTGAAAAGGGTGGGATCTATTACCCCAATTGCAAAGCCACGGTCTACTAAGAACTCCTTGAGATGATCATACCAAGCACGTGGAGCTTGCTTGAGCCCATAAAGAGCCTTATGGAGTAAGTAGACATGGTTAGGAAAATTGGGGTCTTCAAAACCCGGAGGTTGTTTCACATATACTTGTTCATTTAGTGGACCATTTAGAAAAGCACTTTTAACATCCATTTGATATAAAGTAATTTTATGAGTGGATGCATAGGCAATAAGTAAGCGAATGGATTCAAGTCTAGCAACGGGGGCATAGGTTTCACCGTAGTCGACTCCTTCGATTTGGGTGTAGCCTTGTGCAACCAATCTTGCTTTGTTGCGGATGACTTGACCATTTGAGTCTTGCTTGTTCTTGAATATCCACTTGGTTCCAATGACATTATGGGAGGAGTCATTGGGTCTTTCCACTAATGACCACACTTTGTTGCGCTCGAAGTTGTTCAACTCTTCATGCATAGCCGCAACCCAATCCATGTCTTCAAGAGCATCATATACCTTGAGAGGTTCTAAGCTAGACAAGCAAGAGACATGACCACAAAAGTTAGCTAATTGATTGCGAGTGGCCACACCTCTACGGATACTCCCAAGGATATTTTCTTTGAAGTGTTGTTGATAATCCAATTTTGATGCACGCCGGATGACATCACGTTCCATAGCTTGACCAATAGATTCACCAACACAAATATCTTCATCATTGCCTTCATCTTGATCATGGTCACCCCTAAGTGGAGTTCTTGGAGTCATGGGTTCATTCTCTTGTTCACCACTAGAGTTGGGTGGGTCTTGACCATTTTCTTGATCTTCATGTTCTTGTTCTTGATCATGGATAGCTTGTTGATCACTTGTTGAGGTAGATGGCTCAACTTGGGTGGAACTTGTTCCTTCTTCTTGAGTAACAATGGGTTCTTCACTAGGAATGAGTTCACCGATGCCCATAGTTCTTATGGCATGAGATGGCTCTTCATCACCTACATCATCATGATCAATATGCCCCGCTTGGGAACCATTATCCTCGTCAAACTCCACATTCATAGACTCTTCAACACACCCGGTGGATATGTTGTAGATCCTATAAGTATGAGAGTTTGCGGCATATCCAACAAGAATACCATCAAAAGATCTAGACTCAAATTTAGCAAGTTTGCAACCTTTAATGTAAACATGGCATTTGCAACCAAATACTCGAAAGTAAGAGACACTTGGCTTTTTACCGATAAGGAGTTCATATGGTGTCTTTTGCATGAGAGGACGAAAGAAGAGCCGGTTTGAATAGTGGCAAGCGGTGTTGATGGCTTCGGCCCAAAAGTTATATGGGGAATGAAATTCGGCCATCATAGTTCTTGCCATATCAATAAGAGTGCGGTTCTTCCTTTCGGCGACACCATTTTGTTGGGGAGTATATGCAGCGGAATATTGGTGTTGAATGCCCTCCCCACTTAGGAAATCATCCATAGTGTAATTCTTGAACTCCGTACCATTATCACTTCTTATTGCCAAAATATTGGCGCCATATTGACGTTGAACAAGGGTTGCAAAGTCAATGAATATCTTTTGAGTTTCACTCTTCTTCTTGATATAGAAAGTCCAACAATATCTTGAATAATCATCCACAATCACCAAACAATATTTCTTGCCACCAAGACTATCATAAGTGGGAGGCCCAAAAAGATCCATATGAAGAAGCTCCAATGGCCTCTCGGTGGAGATGATGGTCTTCTTGAGGTGGTTCTTTTCATGCATCTTTCCGGCTATGCAAGCACTACAAGGACGATCTTTGGAAAAATTAACATCGGTTAGTCCTACCACGTGTCCACCCTTTACAAGAGTTTGTAAATTTCTCATACCGACATGGCCAAGTCGGCGATGCCAAAGCCACCCCTTGTCGCCTTTAGCCATTAGACATGTAGCGATTTGAGTGGTCTCTTTCGAGAAATCAACCACATACAAACCGTTTTCACGAAATCCAACAAAGGCGACATTGAGTGTTTGAGTGAAAAGGATGGTCACGTGGTATTTATTAAAAATAACGGTGTAACCGGCATTGCATAATTGACCAACGGAAAGTAAATTGTATGAAAGGGATTCAACAAGGAGGACCTTCTCAATGGATAACTCCGGAGTGATCACCACCTTACCAACTCCCACTACCTTGAGTCTTGCATTGTTCCCAACGGTGACATGAGAGAATGAGAGTAGTTGTTTCAATAAGTCCTTTACTAGTTCTTTGCTTCCGGTCATATGGGATGAGCATCCACTATCAATGAGCCATGAAGATCCACCGGAAGAGAAACCCTACAATTAATCAAGTCTTTGATTTAGGTACCCATTTTGGAATGGGTCCTCTTTTGTTAGTCACAAGGGTCTTTGGAACCCAAATAGCATAGTGATAATCATCTCCATATGAAGTGCCAACATATTTAGCAAAAACACAACCATTTCTAGATTTCAAAAGAACATATGAAGGGTTGTATTTTCCCGCAAAGTTATTGTGAGTGGCATTGCCCCTAGTGACATTACCACTCCCAATAGAGTTGTCATTTGCTTTGGCCAACTCCCCCTCCTTCACAAAAACAATATCTTTGGAAGGGGGAGTTAGCTTCTTCTTCTTGTTGTTGACCTTCTTAGAGTTGGGTGCGAACCCAATTCCTTCTTTGCCAACCACTCCCTTTTGATTGCTCAAAAGATCATTGAGGTTCTTTTCCCCTTGGATACAAGTGGCTAGGCCCTTCTCAAGTTGGGCCTTCAACCTAGTGTTCTCCTCAATAAGAGATGCCTTGACACATAAAGGGTTAGTGGTACAAGCATTTGCATCTTTATCATTATGAGAAGTGGTGAAGCTAGCATAGATAAATTGAGCTTGTAGTTTGGCATATGACTCCTTGAGTGTAGTGAGCTCACTTGAGGTTACCTTGTGGGTTTCCCTAAGTTGCTCAAAACCCTCAAAGAGTTTGTTATGACTCTCTACAAGTTCCTCATTTTTACTTTTTAGATCAATAGCAATTTGAATAGAGGTTTCACGAGTTTCTTTTGCCTTGGAAAGATCCATGGCTTGTGTCTCCTCAAGTTGCTCACGGAACAATTGTTCCTCAACAAGTTGATCTTCTAGCTCACCAATTTTGTCGGCATGATCACATGCATGCCCTTCGAGCTCACAAATCCTAACATCCTTCTCCTCAAGAAGGTTCTTGGCTTCTCCATATTGATACATGAGGGCCTCAACCATTTTCTTGGTTGGACCTTGGAGCTTGCTAATGAAGATAGAAACTTTATCCTCTTCTTCAATTTTCCCTACATCCTCAACACAATCCAATAGTGATGGGTTAGAGGAGATAGTAATTTTTGGTGGGGAATTCACCTTTGTTTCCTTGGCCATGAGGCACATAGGCTTGGAGATCTTGTCGTCGTTTGGAGATGAGAAGAGGTTGGCCAATGATGGAGGAAGGTTGCCCATTGCAAGAGCCGCCATTCCTACTTCTTCACTTGTGTCTTTATCCTCCTCACCTCCGGACTCGTACTCCTCTTGATGGGATGCCACAAAAGCCTTTTGAGGTGATCTCTTGATGAAGGTAGGCTTGGGGTGGTACTTGTTCTTCTTTAGAATGAGTTGACCACCATTATCCTCTCTTCTTTCATAGGGGCAATCCTTCACAAGATGATTGTCCTTTCCACAATTGAAGCACATTCTTTTTATTGGTGGAGAGGCGTTGCTCTTGTTCTTCTTGTTCCAAAACCGGGTGGCGGCAAGTGCAAGAACTTCATTGAGCTCACCCTCCAAGTCTTCTTCACCTTCAATGACCGAGCTTTCTTCATATCTTGGATGTTCTACACACGGGCCTTCAAAGCAAGAGTCTTTGTGCCACGGATTTGGTTGATGGAGGACTTGGATGTGGACTTCAATGTATCATAGGTGACAAATTGAGCCAAGATGTCATTGGGAGACATTGTTGTGTAATCCGCTCTTGCATGAAGGTTCATCACCATAGTTTCACTATATGGAATAATTGCTTGAAGGAACTTGGCCTTGACCCATTCATCATCCATATCCTTCTTTCCATTTTCCCTACATGTCACCACAAGCTTGTGAGTCTTCGGAAAAGATCGGTCGGAGTCTCTTCCTCTAGCATGATGAAGTTGTCAACTTGATGTTGAAGGACGGCCGCATTGGAGCGTTGAATGCCCTCATTTCCTTCATACACGGTTTCAAGATAGAGCCAAGCCTCATTGCAAGTTTTGAGATTCCGCACATGATCTTCATCATTTGCGGTCATGGCACTCTCAAGAATGTACTTGGCATTTGCATCAAGTTGCTCATCAATCTCTTCTTGCTTGGTCAAGTTGTTGGGATCAACCGGGTTGAAGCCTTGTAGAACCACCCTCCAAAGATGCACCGATGAGCTGCGAAAATAAGACTCCATAGATTTCTTCCAAGTGAAATAACGAGTATTATCAAGCTTAGGAGGGGGTCTACCAAGGTTGGTTATATGAGGTTGAGTGGGTGCAACTTGAGTGAGATAAGAGCTAGGTGGAGCAAAGTTATGAGGGGGCTTCTCACTAGTTTTATCATCTTTATCCTTAGCACTAGCTCCCTTAATAGGAGTAGTAGTTGATGAGGAGCCATTTTGATTAATGACCCGAGAATACACCTCATTCACCATTTTGCCTTTCATGAACCCAAAGAGTTCAATCATGGCCTTCATGGTGATTGGGGCGTCATCATCGGGAGGGATTATTCCCGCTTCACTTAGTTCTTTGTTAAGTTGTTCTTTATCAAGTTTTTCTTGTTCCTTGGCAAGTTTTAACTCCTCATCTTTAGCACGTTGTAACTCCTCCGCACTAGCCATCCTCCTCTTTAGGCGATTAAGCCCTTAATAAAGAGACCTTGCTCTGATACCAATTGAAAGGATCGAGTAGGTTGACTAGAGGGGGGGTGAATAGGCAACTACCAATTTTAATTTTCTTTTCAACAAGTTAGGGAATTGCTCAAATATAAGTTCTCTAGATATGCAACTAGGTGAACAATCCTATATGATGAGCAATAAACTAGCTAACAAGATATACTAAACAAGATAAGCTAGCAATACAAGTAAAGGTAGATAAAAAGGATAAGCACACGGTGACACGGAGATGATTCCCGAAGTTCACTTCCCAATGGAAGCTACGTCTTCGTTGGAGCGGTGCGGGGTCACAAGTGATCCCCGAATAGCCGTGATATGGCACACCGTATCTCCCTCGTGTTATCCTCCAATGAGGAGTTCCACGAGCCACTATATGATGCCCTCGAGGTCGGCAACAAACCTTTACAAGGATGAGGCACACTCCACAACCGAATTGGAGGCTCTCACCAAATTCCCGCGGCTCCCAAAGCCACAAGAATCACAAGGCCGGGGCACGTCTCCACAACTCAATTGGAGGCTCCCGGCTAGTCCCGCGGCTTCCAAAGCCACAAGAACGACCAACGACCGTCTAGGGTTCCAATGAACCCAAGATTCACAAGTTCCTCTAAGGAATGGATATGGAAATCAAATCGCTTTGGTGGAAGTGTAGATCTAGGTCACCTCTCCCAAATCCTAGAAGGACAAGGTGTTTGAGTGGGTAGGGAGAGAGATCTACTAGTTTTAAGCTTGCAACAATGGCGGGGAAGATATTTCTGGTCGTGGTAGCTGGCTGGAGGTAGGTGGAGGGGTATTTATACCCCTCCCAGAAATCTAGCCGTTGCAGACAGCTTTACACCGGAGTCTCCGGCCCTAGTGACCGGAAACTCCGGCCTTCTGGGGCTGGAAACTCCGGCCCCCACCAGGGGCTGAACCACTTCTTCGCAGTTGAGGCTTGGGCAAACATTCCGGTGCCCTGGGGCCGGAAACTTCGTCCAGGGCGGAAACTCCAGCCCTTGGGGCCGGAAACTCCGGCCCCCACTAGGGCTGAACCACTTCACAGCTTCTTCGAGGAAATGCCCTGAGTCCGGAAACTCCGGTCCTGGGGACCGGAAACTCCGGCCTGAAACTCCCCATAGTTCTCTTTTCTCTTTTTGGTGTTGATGCACATGTGTTGTACATGATTAAACCTGCATCACTTAACACCATTTTAAAACATCACAAGTGTTGTTAACTAACACACAAAACTAAGAGATCACAAATGTTCTTTCACTTAGTAATTAAGATAACTCAGAGTATAGCTTTAACTATCATGACATGAAGTTAAAATAAGAACATGCTAGATCTAGTCACGGAGAAGTGGCAAGTCACCCACAACCCTTGTAGCATGGTATTTTTCTTTATCCCTAGTGAGGCAACAAAGTAAGGTAAAACACCCAAGTGGATCGCGATATTTCAGTTGTCAACTTACCGCACTCACCACCCCCGTTACTCCAACTAATGCACACATCACCCCACACACGCTCTCATAAACATGCTTGATCATAACAAGTTGATAAGAACGGGGTACATAATATGCATCTATATTCATAACTGAAACAAACATTGCAATCTCAAACATATATTCACTCATAAAAAGATCCACCACATAGGAATTACATAGATGGTCGTAATCATGTTCGGCAGCTCATACGGTGATAATTATTGAAGCTCAAAGAGAGGAGAGATACATAAGTTACTTCCACAAACCCATAGTCCAGAGGTGGACTACTCCCTCTTCATCATGGAGACGGTGGAGAAGTCGATGGAGAAGATGGAGACCACGCCGGCAGCGCCCCGCCGGAGTTTTTCCCCTCCAATCTGCAGCTCCAGATCTCTGTTTTCGTGTTTCTGTGTTATGGCGGCGCTCCTTCCAGAGAACGACGGGGGGTTATTTTTATAGGCGTTTTTAGGTCAAAACCTAGTCGGTGGAGAAAAGATCGACGCCAACGGAGCGTCGAGGCCAAAGTTGGTGGGCCCCACGCGGCCAGGTACAGAGGCCGCGTGGGCCACCCTCTTTTGGGCCTCGGGGCTCCGTTTGTTCGCTTCCTTCGCCCCCAAGTCTTGTTCCTTCCAAAAAATGACGCTCGTAAATTTGTAGGTGATTTGGACGTCGTTTGGGTCCCTGAAACTTAAAAGGAAAAAAATAGGGTTTCCTGCCTGCGCAGGGTTAATTCCATAAAAATAGGAAATAAATAAATTATTGCCTAAAATCATTATATAACAGTAGTAACCCTTATATGATGCAAATATGATTGGAATATAAGTGATATAGTGCAAAGTTCATGTATGCATTTTACATGCATCAACATCCCCAGCTTAACCAATACTCGTCCTCGAGTATGAAGGTGATAAAACTAACATGGACTTTGCAATATAACACTAACAATGGATATCAAAGATGATTACTATTGCTACATAGAGTCAAATGATTCATTTTTCAAAGGAGTGGCAATATGCAAGATAGTTTATGAAGTGATATCATGTATTCAATGCAAGGATGTTCAATGATAGTTCACAAAGTGTAACATAGAAGATAGTAGTATGGGCCACATGTATGCATAATGATAAGTAAGAACATCCTACATTGGTCATAGAGTGTAGATGAAAATCTGAATATAAAAGGTGGACACTTTGGAAAGATGTATATGTGAGTAGAGGTAAAGCATGCATAAATTTCATCTAACTTCCAAACTCTTCTACTTAAGTTAATGATTGCAATGTGGTAATCCTTGCTGTCAAGCTCTCATTCCCCTATCATAGCATCTTGAATGATAAAGTTTAATGTGAAAGCAAATATGAGTAGTGTGCTTGACAAAGTAAAATTTGGATGTCTCATGCCCCTTGAATACAAGTACCTACTCCATGGTTTACTCAACTTGGGACACAAAGCAAGTTCAAGTTAGCTATCATTATATGTAATAATGGTATCATTAAGAGCGTCAACTAGGGTACCTATTGTCCCAGGATATGGATCAAGCACATATCAAAACGACAAGACAAACAAACAAAATGAACAACGTCAACACCCTTTTTATTTACCATTGGCATAGCTTTTTATTCTAAGGTGTGTCATAGATAGTTCACCATAGTATGTAAGTAAATTTCTACCATGAATGATGCATGGCTTAGATTAGCGGCCCAGGCGTCTCTCTAACCATTTATACAAACTCATCTAAACTTACTTCACTTCCACATTTATTTCGCCATGATAAGCATCCATAGATAAAAGTACATGATATCAACTAAATGAAATGAAGAGCATGTTGAAAGCTTGCCATGTGACAGCACATATGAGCTAACTCCCGACCTCGGACATTTATCAAGCCACTAACATCATAATCTTAATCACAATGGGTCGTGTTTTATTTATGCAATAAAAGTAAAGTTGTGCATCAAGTTCGAGAGAGCTATATAACCAACTTTTCCCATAACAATCAATAACATAAACATTTTCATTCAAAGTTATAGATAACACAAATATCATGATGAACATACTTGGAATAGCATAAAGCTAGTAGGTAGATATGGTGGACTCACTGGAATAACTTTGGTTGAAGGTGTTGGAAACAAGTTTTTACTTGTTGGAACTTTTGGGCTAGCAAGAGGGAGAATGTTGACCATCTAAATGCATGCATGAGTGTCCATAGAACTAACTAATCCATGTTAAATAAAGTAAAATAACATTCAACATCTAAACATGAATAAGTGATAGCTCTTGATAAAGCATTTGCAAATTATTACTCATAAACAAGCTCATGAATCATGCAACTATATGTATCATTAAAAATCAACTCAAACATCCCTTTTCCCAATATAATAAAAGCATCCAACATTTTCAACCCATATTTCTAGTATATCATAGTGTGGTGGTCTTACAAAATATCAATCAAACCAAAAACAAACAAAAAGACGCTCCAAGTTTATGCGATAAAGTGTTTCGATCGAAAAACAGAAGTTAGACGTGTGCAAACCGAGAGTGTGTAGGTCCAGTGGGGTTGTCGTCACATCCCCAAGCTTATGGTCTTCACCATTCTTGGATAGCTCTTGGTGCATCTCCTCCAATCCCTGTGAAAAAACTTCAAAACACCGTTTCTCCCATTTTCTTTTCTGTGGGGTGCATTAGTAGTGATAAACAAATAGGTTTCTTGCTGCATATAATCCTTGAACAAAACATCATATGAATGTCCAGAAAGTATATAATGCTGTATGCCTACTCATAAACTCATTTGAATAAAAAAAGATTCAAGATAAAAGCTCAAAGCATGCATCAAACAAAATGGGACAGAATCTGTCCAGAAAAACAGCAGCAGCAAAACGTATTTTTATACCCTACCAAACTTTGTCGAACAATTCCGAAAAAATTCATGCATACAGAGGATGAAAAGTTGCAACTACAGTTCAAATATGAGCTCATTCGGAGTTACAGAATAAGTATTAAAAATCATATCGTGCACAGATTCGTGCAGGAATAAAATCTCCGAACGCTATAAGCGACTTTTTCAAACCAAAAAGGGTAAAACTTGGCACTTTATTCAAAATCCAGAAACTAGACTAAAAAACAAACTCTCTTGTTACAGCAAGAGGACACGAAGAAAATCACACATAAAAATAACCGGGTTGCCTTCCGCAAAGTGCTTTCTTTATAGCCATATAGCTAGGCTTCTTACTTGTTGTTTATTGAAGATGAAGCTCAGGAGGGAGCTTGAACTTTGATGTCCCCCTCTTTCTTGGGAAGTGTTCCATGCACTTCTTGTGTGGAAACTGAAACTTCACGTTCCCCTCTTTTGAATCAATGATGGCACCTGTAGTACGAAGAAAAGGTCTTCCAAGAATAATAGGACTAAAGGTTTTATTCCCCATGTCCATGATTAGAAAATCAACAGGCACAAAAGTCATATGTAACTCTACCATGACATCACTTACTTTTCCCAAAGCATGTTTAATAGAATCATCAGCAAGTGCAAGTTCAATAGAGCATTTTTCAATTCAAGTATTTCATATAGTTCTTTAAACAAAACAGAGACACTAGATCCTAGATCAAGTATAGCATGATGTGTCTCTTTTCCAATAGTTACTAGTACCTTGGGAATCCATATATCCCAAGCTTATGTGGTATCATAGCCTCTTGGTTGTACCTAGCAATTTTTTCTTTCAAGACATGATTAGCAATATAGGAACCAAAACCAGCTTGGTTAGTGTTGATAGAAGGATCACTTGCAAACTTTTGTAAGATAGAGATTAATTCATGCAAGCTACAATTTTCTAAATCAAGCAATGGATCCTTGACTTCACTAAGCATTTTAACTTCCTCAACTTCTCTCTCTTTCATTACCCCAATAGATTCTTTAGCAACTCTCTCTTGCTCATGAATGTGTTCCCAAGACTTATTGATAACTTCTTGGCAATATTTAATCGTTTCCTCATGTTTTTGGGTTGTAATGATACTCTTTAATGATGAGACTTCCTTAGCAAGCTGATTTGCCATTTCAAACAAAGCATCTTCTTTTTCAAACTTAGAGATGAATTACTTATTAAGCTCTTTTTGGGTAGATATAAAAGACCTAATGGTGTTTTCCAAATCACTAGAAACATTACCACTAGTAGCATATTTGTTTGACACATATTGGGGTTTATTATAAGAGTTATAATTGTTGTTACCATACCCATTATTACCATAATTCCTAATGAAGTTGACATCAACATTTTCAGAATTATTACCAACTAGTTCTTGCAAAGGAACATTTTCAACACTAGGTTTATTAAGCAAAGCAAGAATAGTATCCATTTTAGATGACAAATAATTAGTTTCCTCAATAGAATTCACTTTCTTAGAAGGATTGGGTGCCCTATGATACGTCTCAAACGTATCTATAATTTTTGATGTTCCATGCATGTTTTATATCAATTGCCACATGTTTTTATGCACTTTATATCATATTATGACTTTTATTGGACTAACATATTAACAAGATGCCACAGTGTCAGTTCCTGTTTATTTTGTTTGTGCATTGCAGAAAATGTCAAAAAATGAAATTGCTCAGAAAAATATGGAAAAATTCCAGAAATTCTAAAATGCCAAAAGACTGCGTGGGCCAAAAGGACATCTCCAGAAGAGGCCCAGAAGACCCCGAACCACGCTAGGGCACAGACCAGAAGATTTTCTTCTGGTCGCGCCGCCACATGGTGAGGCCGCCTCGGGCGTCCCCTCGCGCCGCCCTTCGGACTATATATTGCCCCCGTCATAAAAACCCTAAACCCCGAAGGATTTCGCAAAATTCCACTTCGAGCTCCGCCGCCATCCAGAACAAGTTTAGGGGGACAGAAGTCTCTGTTCCGGCACCCTGCCGGGACGGGGAATTGCCCCGGGAGCCATCTCCATCGACGCCACCGCCATCTTCATCGCCATTGCTGCCTCCCATGATGAGGAGGGAGTAGTTCTCCTCTGAGGTTGAGGGCTCTACCGGTAGCTATGTGGTTTATCTCTCTCTCTCATGGTGTGATCTTTATGTGATCATGAGCTTTGTAATCTAGTTGAATAAGTAGATGTTACTCTTCATCTATTATGCTACTCAAGTGATTTTATTAATGTGATCTCCGGAGTCACCTTGTCCCACGGCGTGAAGATGACAGTGTGCGCATCGTGTGTGGCTCTTAGGCTAAAGTTTGCATAAATACTTATCATGAGTTATAATTTGAGTTGGATGTCTCCATGAAATTGTGGTGCTTGTTTACTCAGACTTTGGGGTGTGCTTTTGTATCCCTACGCACTGAATTGGTGTTCGTTATCCAACCGGAGTGTGGTTCAGAGTAGCATAGTGAAGAGAATATATTTATGTATTCAATTATGATGTCATTGTTGAGAGTGTCCACTAGTGAAAGTATGATCCCTAGGCCTTGTTTCTAAGCATTGAAACACCGTTTACAACAAGTTCTGCTACATGTTTGTTGCTGCCATTTTTATTTCAGATTGCAATTACTACTTATAATCATCCATATTACTTGTATTTCAATATCTCTTCGCCGAACTAGTGCACCTATATATCTGACAAGTGTATTAGGTGTGTTGGGGACACAAGAGACTTCTTGTATCTTAATTGCAGGGTTGCTTGAGAGGGATATCTTTGACCTCTACCTCCCTGAGTTCGATAAACCTTGGGTGATTCACTTAATGGAAACTTGCTGCTGTTCTACAAACCTCTGCTCTTGGAGGCCCAACACTGTCTACAAGAATAGAACCGTGCGTAGACATCACCCTATCAGTATGCCATTGACTATAGTTTTGCAAAATGCTTTCCAATATATTTTTAACTTCTACTATAGTCTTACTCATAAAAGCACCTCCAGCAGCAGAATCAAGTATGTTTCTAGACATGTAGTTTAAACCATTGTAGAAAGAGTGTAGTATGGTCCATTCATTAACCCCATGTGATGGACAAGTTCTAAGCATAAGTTTAATCCTATCCCAAGCCATAGCAACATGTTCATTTTCATTTTGCCTAAAAGAAATGATGTTGTTTCTATTTTGCAAAATTTTAACAGGAGGATAGTATTTCTTAATAAAAGCTTCTTTTAGATCATCCCATGAATTAATACTACCGGATGTCAATGAATGTAACCACTCTTTAGCTTTCCCTCTAAGTGAAAAAGGAAATAGCTTCAATTTTAGGATATCACTTTCAACATTCTTAAACTTTTGCATGTCACATATTTAAACGAAATCATGAAGATGCATAGAGGCATACTCCATAGCACTACCACCAAATTGTTCCCTATTATCAAGTTCAACAAACTAGGACTTACTTCATAGCTATCAGCTTTAATTTCAGGTGTGGCAATAGCTTTAGAAATGAATTGATCATTAGGAGTGTTTGTGTAGTCACACAATTTAGTTCTTTCTCCCATTTTAGCAAGTTTTTTATGTATTTTTTAATTTTTTATGCAAAACTGAAAATTAAATATCTCTCACAAATGCAAACCGAATTACAAATGCAAGACACAATGCAAGACAATGACAAAACAAATAATTTGCTTTGAAGGGAAAGATGGATAAGATGATGCTCACCTAGGTGCAACCTCCCCAAGCTTAGGTGTTAGCACAAGTTGGTGATGTTGACTTTCTTGTGATCTCCTTAGATAAACCTTCGCAACAATGATTCCCCGGCAACGGCGCCAGAAAACAGTCTTGATGGCCCTTGACGAGCTACGGCTCCAGAAAACAGTCTTGATGTCTGGTGCGTAGTTACCTGCGTAAAAAATGAATGGGTTAGGTTGAGACTCCAAGTGCAGAGTGTGTAATAAGTGGAAGACGTGTTTTCCCCACGAGGGTGACTCGAGGATTTAATATCGAACTCTCAGGAAATCAGTAGTGAAAGATTTATCTTCCTATCCTTCTTTTTGGTTACCTACAAAACAAGGTTAAATGTTTTGGTCCTCAACCTCACCTGTGGTTGTCAAGCACAAGGTGTATGAATGATATCAAGATAATTATGCAATGCAAACAAGAAATAAACATGCAATGGTGGTGAATAAATGTGCAAGGATGATGATAACGATGATAAATGATATTTTTTGGTTTTTTATGATGAATGCAAGATGGAATAGTGTTTTAGTATTTTCTGATTTAATAATGGCAGAAAATGGAAAAGTGGTAAAAGTTGTTGGAAAGGTGTTTCTTATGATTAAAAATGGACTGGGGTTCATGGTTTCACAAATGCACTCTCTCTTTAATGAAGTGGTAGACAATGGAACACTGGAGTTGACATATGAGATTGCAACACAAAGTTTGATAACAAGTTACTAATTATATGGGCATCACGTCCTAACATAGAGATCTTTTGGTTATTATTAATCTCACTTATACTCCACCAAGATGCGAACTAAATCATAACACCTTAGTAATTAAGATAACTCAGAGTATAGCTTTAACTATCATGACATGAAGTTAAAATAAGAACATGCTAGATCTAGTCACGGAGAAGTGGCAAGTCACCCACAACCCTTGTAGCATGGTATTTTTGTTTATCCCTAGTGCAAAGTAAGGTAAAACACCCAAGTGGATCGCGATATTTCAGTTGTCAACTTACCGCACTCACCACCCCCGTTACTCCAACTAATGCACACATCACCCCACACACGCTCTCATAAACATGCTTGATCATAACAAGTAGACAAGAACGGGTACATAATATGCATCTATATTCATAACTGAAACAAACATTGCAATCTCAAACATATATTAACTCATCAAAGGATCCACCACATAGGAATTACATAGATGACCGTAATCATGTTCGGCAGCTCATACGGTGCAAATTAGTGAAGCTCAAAGAGAGGAGAGATAGATAAGTTACTTCCACAAACCCATAGTCCAGAGGTGGATTACTCCCTCTTCATCATGGAGATGGTGGAGAAGTCGATGGAGAAGATGGAGACCACGCCGGCAGCGCCCCGTCGGAGTTTTCCCCTCCAATCTGTAGCTCCAGATCTCTGTTTTCGTGTTTCTGTGTTATGGTGGCGCTCCTTCCAGAGAACGACGGGGGGTTATTTTTATAGGCATTTTAGGTCAAAACCTAGTCGGTGGATAAAAGATCGACGGCAACAGAGCGTCGAGGCCAAAGTTGGTGGGCCCCACGCGGCCAGGTACAGAGGCCACGTGGGCCCCCCTCTTTTGGGCCTCGGGGCTCCGTTTGTTCGCTTCCTTCGCCCCAAGTCTTGTTCCTTCCAAAATATGACGCTCGTAAATTGCAGGTGATTTGGACGTCGTTGTAGCGTACCTGCACTTAAAATATGGCAAGGTACCTGTGTATAGTGCAAACCCCTGGATCGTTTCATTTGCACACTCAGTTTAAGATGTAGTATCACAACAAAGTATCATTATTACATCGAATGATCCAGACTTGGTAAAATATTCATTACAACTTGCATAGCATATAGCTAGCTTGAAAGAGTAAAGCAGCGGAAAATTATTCTTCATGGAGTCTCCATCATCATCATGTGCCACAGGCGAAAACATGTTGGTTGCAGACTCGAAACCTTAACGAAAACTCACTCGTCATCAGAACAATCTGCAACAAATAAAAATTTGCAACAGAGTGGGTCAGATACCATTAAAAATGGATCTGGCAAGTGACACTATGTGGACACTTAATGGAATAACTCTATAGCCTATATGCATATTTGGATGGTAGAGTTCAAGGCTATTTTGCATAAAAGCCAATTTTGCCTAACACTTTGTAAAACATTTCCTTCAAATGTTTGAGACAATATGGCATGAAGTCCACAGTCTCGTCTACCCTTGTTCACCCATCAAAATTTTACTTAGAGAAATAAGATGTTGGGAGCCTCCGTTGCCATCCTTGATCAGCTGCTTCAATTGTCCGTAACCGGGGACACGGCTAAGTACTTAGTTTTTAACTCTGCAGAGGTTGTGCACTTTCACCATTAGACCCAACAAACCCAAACTATCCTCAAGCACTCAATTTGTGCTAAGGAAAAGGAGAGAGTTGAGACGAGACTTTTTCAGAAGCATTTTCCCATCCCATGCCGCCTTGACGCGCTCCCATCTAACCATCTACCACCGCCTGTCAAGTCGGGATGAGTCGACGCAACTTAATCCATCTAGCCAGAGCCCATATGACTAATGGCTGCACGGTAAGCAACTTCACTTAGAGAAACATTGGTCCCTTTAATACCCTGGGTGGCAAACCACAAGTGAATATCCCTTCGGGACAACACTCAACTCTCGTCATCCTTGCAATCCCAAATCCACCCAGGTGATAAATTAACTTAGTAGAATTTAAGCTTTGAATAAAACAATTTTGCATAGCATCAATAATTCTACCAAGTTATCAATAGGATTCTAGACACAACTAGTGTAAAGGAGATAGTAGTTTTAGCATAGCAATACTATCCTACACATGCATATAAAGAAATACACTAAGTCATGCATAGAAAAATACTTAGGAAATTTATGGGGTGTGCCACTTGCCTTGGCAACAGGGAGTGCAGTAGTAGCAGTTGCGACTGCCTTCGTCTCTCTCCGAAATTTCTAACAATTCAAACAAGACACAAATAAAACATACAATCATAAATGCAACACTTAGAAAATATGATATGCATGAGATGCAGGATGACACAATAATTATGGTATGAAAGACATGCAAACAAAAATAAGGGATAACACATAATACTTAATCCAAAAAGGCTAAGGCAAGGTCAAGGCTAAGCAAACATAACATTGCTAGAACAACAACTTGAAAAGTTGTAAGGCTATCAAGCCTTCACATGTTTGATCTTCAAAATATCTTCAGCTCCTTTGTAGCTTCATTGATCTTCAATTAGCACTCTAGGAACTTAGTCTTAACACCAAGGACTTGGTCTATGTCCAAAGTGGGACAAAACTTAGAAAGAAAGAGAGGATAGAAAGAAGTAGTTGGTCTTCCAAGAATCTTCTCCAGGCTTCCTTGTGGCTTTCTTCTTGGTGTGTTGACTTCATTTAATTCTGTAGACTTGATGGTTCTGAAGACTTGATTTTGTTGGCAGCATCAGGGTCTTGAATATAACTTAGTCACCATGAAGTCTAAGAGAAGAAGGAAGAAAAGAAAGAAAGAAAGGAAGAAAGACTTGGAAAATGTAGCTGGTTGGTCTTGGTCTTCATGAACTTCCTCTTGATTTCTTCTAAGTCCTTTCTTCTTGGAGATTCTTCTGGAGTCTTGTTTTCATGCTAAGTCCTTCTTTGTTTTCCACTAATTTCTAACTTAGTGGTTTTTGACTATGAGAGTCAAAAGAGCTAACATGCATCCTCCAAAACTTCTAAGGAGGAAAGCCATGTAAGAAGTACAAAATACTACTAAGGACTTTAATATGCATGCCATGCTTATGAAAATGCTCTAAGGAATTGCAAGCAAGTAAGATGGTACAAAATCTATTAAGGACCAATGGTCAAACAATGAGTCCAAATAATTTCTAAGGAAAAGTAAACAAAACATAGCTGCTAAATTTTCTAAGGAAAATACTTTAAAACAATAGTTGATAATTTTCTAAGGACAAACATTTGTCAAAGCAAGTACTTAGAATATTTTTCTAAGTTATTTTCCATCTAACATGATCATAATGACTTAGCTAAATTTTCCATTCGAAAATAATGTGGAGAACAATTTTAATATAATTTACTTATTAAAATAACACCTAAAAGCAATAAAACAATATACATAATAAAACATAGGAAAACAATTATTCAAAAATAATAGATTAAACCTACGGCTAAAACATAGGCATACAAAACTATAGCAAAAGAGTTTGCTCAAAAATCTATTTTTAAACTCAAATTATAGCCAAATTACTATTTAAACCACTTTTAAAAATTATCCAAATTAATTTTGACAAAACCTCAAAATAAGTATACCAAAAGTTTCTACACGTCCTAAGGTTTCCAAAAATATAAAGTTTGCAAAATTTGGCCGAGCCAATAAAAAGTTATAATGAATCTAATCTTGAGGGTCCTTTCTGCAAAATTGACGGTCTTCTTCCACGCTGGCATTGACCTGCTGACTGGCTGCTGACTGGGTGCTGACGGGGCGTTGACTGCTGACTGGATCGCTGAGCTGGTTAAGTGATTCGATCTAAACCGTCCAGATCTAGATCTACGGTTGAGAACCTCCCGTACCTCTTCGCTTTGATTGATCTAATCTAACGCGTCCAAACCAGATCGTACGGCTGGGAGGGAGTTGACCAATACCTGGCGGCGCGAGGCTGCCGGAGATGGTGGTCGCGGCGGTGCTGGGCTCGGGCGGGCGACGTCGACGAGGCTCCGGTGGTCCTCCGGGCTGGGGAAGACTACGACGAGGCGCGGTTCAACGCGGCGAAGACGATGCAGGCGATGGCGCTAAAGATTGCTTCCTGGAGCGGCCGAGACACACGGACGGAGGCGCGGCAGCGCAGGCGACCTTCGGGTCGAGCACGAATTCGTCCTCCTGTGGCAAATAACAATCGAAAAAGTGGCTGAGCAGGTGCGCCGGGGCAAGGGGAAATGAATGGGGCCAGAAGGGGTGCAGGGGACGACGGAGCTCACCGGAGTTTGAGGAATAGGGCGGCGGAAATGGCGGGACGGCGAGCTTGAACACGAGCAGCCTGGCGGCTCGTTGGTGGATTTTTTTGAGGGGAAACGGAGAGGAGGTCGTGGTGTTTATATGGGGCAGAGGGCTCGGGAGAATCGCGAGCAAATCCTAACGAATTTGATCCGGAGATCGGGCTAGGGTTTGAAGAGGATTGCGTGCGAGAGAGGTTGATGGTGATGACGTCACTGCTTGCGTCACGTGTGGGGCCCGCATGGCAGTGAGGGAGAGCACGCGGCTGGGCTGTGGGCTGCTAGGCGCTGCGCGTGCGCGGTAGTTAGTAGTTGGGCTTGGCCCATTTAGCTAGGCTTCGCATTTTTTTTTCTTTTCAGAAAACGTTTTTCTTTTCTGTTGTATTCAAAATCAAATAACTTTTGAATTTTAAATCCAAAACAATTCAAACCACTTTCAATAATTTTGTAAAAACAAACTCTTTGATTTGCAGCCTTTAAATATCATTTTCCAAAACATTTTATTATCTAAATTTTCTGAAATGTGTTTAAATGAATTTTGGACATATTAATGTCATTTGAAACTATAGGGTTTTATAAATTCCTTTCAAAATTATATTTTAAACCAAAGCAAAATATGAGTAATAATATTACATATCACTCAAAAGATAATTTGCTTAAAACCCGTTTTGTTTAAAAGGGGTTTGATAATTCATAATTAATTCAAAACTCATTTTAAGATCCAAATAAATATTTTCTTTCAAAAGCCAAACTATAAATTTGAAAATGGAGAATAGGTAAGCAATAGAATAATTCTCCATACAAACAAACAATTCACAACCAAACACACTTTTTCAAATAGAAATCATTTTGATTTCCAAAATAAGTTTTTAATAAACAATATGACACTTGATGTCAAAAATAAAATAGGTTTAAAACAAATCAAATGTGGCTTGAATAAAACTTAAATACCACAAGGTAAACATTTTGCAAAAATATATTTCAACAAATACAAACAATCACAAGCAAACATTAGGAGAACAATATATAAAAGTCAAAAGAACATTGGAGCATAATTGCTCTACTATATATTTTCTTAAATATGTTTTCAAGTGGAAATTTATTTCCCACTTTTGAAATAACCAAATGCAACCAATGCTATATGATGATGAATGTATGCATGAATTTTCTTTTCAAAGCAAAATACATAATAGTTTTCGAAAGTTTTAAATTTTTCTGATTTTTCAACTTTTTGAAAAACTTGGGATGTTACAGTCGTTTGGGTCCCTGAAACTTAAAAGGAAAAAATAGGGTTTTCTGCCTGCGTAGGGTTAATTCCATAAAAATAGGAAATAAATAAATTATTGCCTAAAATCATTATATAACAGTAGTATAACTCTTATATGATGCAAATATGATTGGAATATAAGTGATATAGTGCAAAGTTCATGTATATATTTTACATGCATCACTAACCAACGTGCCCGATCCCTTGCGCGCCCATGGTAACCTACGGCTGGTTGATGCATGTAAAATGCATACATGAACTTTGCACTATATCACTCATATTACAATCATATTTGCATAATATAAGGGTTATACCACTGTTATATAATGATTTTAGGCAATAAATATTTATTTCCTATTTTTATGGAATTAACCCTGCGCAGGCAAAAAACCCTATTTCTTTCCTTTTAAGTTTCAGGGACCCAAACGACGCCCAAATGACCTGGAAAATTACGAGCGTCAATATTTTGGAAGGAGGAAGACTTGGGAGCGAAGGAAGCAAGCAAACGGAGGCCGGAGACCCAAAAGAGGGTGGCCCACGCGGCCACTGTACCTGGCCGCGTGGGGCCCACTCTTTTGGCCCTCGGGGCTCCGCTGTCGTCGATCTTTTCTCCAGCGACATTGTCTTGACCTAAAAACGCCTATAAAAGAAGTCCCACGTCGTTCTCTGGAACGAGTGCCGCCATATCACAGAAACATGAAAACAGAGATATGGAGCTGCAGATTGGAGGGGGAAAACTCCGGCGGGGCGCTGCGGGCGTGGTCTCCATCTTCTCCATCGACATCTCCACCGTCTCCATGATGAAGAGGGAGTAGTCCACCTCTAGACTATGGGTTTGTGGAAGTAACTTATCTATCTCTCCTCTCTTTGAGCTTCACTAATTAGTACCGTATGAGCTGCCGAACATGATTACGGTCATATATGTAATTCCTATGTGGTGGATCTTTTTATGAGTTAATATATGTTTGAGATTGCAATGCTTGTTTCAGTTATGAATATAGATGCATATTATGTACCCCGTTCTTGTCTACTTGTTATGATTAAGCATGTTTATGAAAGCGTGTGTGGGGTGATGTGTGCATTAGTTGGAGTAACGGGGGTGGTGAGTGCGGTAAGTTGACAGCTGTAATATCGCGATCCACTTGGGTGTTTACCTTACTTTGTTGCCACACTAGGGATAAACAAAAATACCATGCTACAAGGGTTGTGGGTGATTTGCCACTTCTCCGTGACTAGATCTAGCATGTTCTTATTTTAACTTCATGTCATGATACTTAAAGTTATACTCTGAGTTATCTTAATTACTAAGGTGTTATGATTTGGTTCGTATCTTGGTGGAGTATAAGTGAGATTAATAACCAAAAGATCTTTATGTTAGGACGTGATGCCCATATAATTAGTAACTTGTTATTAAACTTTGTATTGCAATCTCATATGTCAACTCTAGTGTTCCATTGTCTACCACTTTATTAAAGAGAGAGTGCATTTGTGAAACCATGAACCCCAGTCCATTTTTAATCATAAGAAACACCTTTCCAACAACTTTTATCACTTTTCCATTTCTACATTTATTAAATCCGAAAATACAAAAACACTTTTACATCTTGCATTCATCATAAAAAAACCCAAAAATATCATTTATCATTGTTATCATCATCCTTGCACATTTATTCACCACCATTGCATATTTATTTCTTGTTTTCATTGCATAACTATCTTGATATCATTCTTACACCTTGTGCTTGACAACCACAGGTGAGGTTGAGGACCAAAACATTTAACTCTGTTTTGTAGGTAACCAAAAAGAAGGATAGGAAGATAAATCTTTCACTACTGATTCCCTGAGAGTTCGATATTAAACCCTCGAGTCACCCTCGTGGGGAAAACACGTCTTCCACTTACTACACACTCTGCACTTGGAGTCTCAACCTAACCCATTCATTTTTCACGCAGGTAACTACGCACCAGACATCAAGACTGTTTTTTGGCGCCGTCGCCGGGGAGTCATAACTGAAAAGATTTATCCAAGGGTGCACTTGCTTCCCTTGCACCAGCGCTATTTATTGGCGCCGGATTCATCACAACAAAGTCAACTTCATCACCAACTTGTGCTAACACCTAAGCTTGGGGAGGTTGCACCTACGTGAGCATCATCTTATCCATCTTTACCTTCAGAGCAAATTATTTGTTTTGTCATTGTCTTGCATATCATGTGCTTTAAGCTATGGAGAAAGGATATGTCAAAACTATTGGAGCTTACTATGAATATCGAACAACCAAAGAAGGAAATAGAATGCATGATTTGCTTGAACATCTCAATGTTATGGCTACTGAGTTTTGTGAATTACATAATATAACTTGTTGCTTTAGAAAAGACTATAAACACTCTCTCTATCAATGTAAGTATAATAGTGATCCTATTATTACTTCTTATCAAGAGTGTAAATTTGCATGCCATGATATAGAACAAGTTGAGAAATATATTGCTTATGTTGCAGCCCATGAGATAGACCTTATTGATAATTTTTTTGCAACTAGTCATGAAGCTCGTGTAATGAAAGGACACATTTCTATTCTTCTCCAACTTTGCAAAAAGGAATTTAGTGATAATGTTTATGTTAAAGAAAGAATTATTGCTGCCATGGAAAGTACTAATATTTTGCAGGACGAGGATGATGAAAACATAAGCTTGGAAGAGGAAGTATGTGAAGAGGAGATTAAAATGGATACGTTCCAACCTAAGCTTGGGGAAGAGTTGGATCTCCCAACTTCACCATCAACATATGATAGTAGCACTCAAACTCAAAAATCTTTTATTATTTATGAGAACCCATGTTATGATGAGTGTCAAACTGAAAATTCTATGGTCCTATATGATAAACCATGCTATTATGATGAAAGTAATAATGCTCCTTTACTTTTTAATAATGCTACTAGTGAACTTATGGATGATAATGAGGAGTGATGCTTAAATATGCTATATGATAATGCTTTAGATGATGGTCCTATGCTTATTGATAATCCTCCATGTTTAGTTGCTACTAAGTTATGCGAGGATAAAAATGATATACCTGCTGTTTGTGAAAATAATCTTACTATTGAGAGTCCTACTTTGTTCTTGGATTCTCCTAATTACACTATAGAGGAGAAATGTGTTTATGTTGAGAAATACTTATGTGGTTTGCAATTATCTTTAGTTTCAAATCTTTGTTGAAACCATGATATTAAACTTGATATTGATCTTAATAACTATTTTGAAAGATGGAAGCATGCTAATGAATTCCAAAATAAATTAAATGATCCTCTTTATTTGGCTAAATTATCTAAGTTGAATGATTCTTGTGGTTATATGGTTGAATTTGGTTCTACTACTTGCAACTATTATGAAGGAGGTGATAAGAAATCGCTGTATGGTACTAATAATTATGGGCTGCAAGTAACTATTGTTAATATGCATTGGGAAACTTCTATTTATTGTGATTCATTCATATACAAAATACCAATGCATAGAAAGAAAGTTAGACTTCGTTGTTATTACTTTTGTGTTTTGTTTTTCTCTCTACTAGGGTTCAACTTGACTATTATTTTGATCGGTTTGAGAGCACCATGGGACCCTGGTATTATTTATGAACACTTCCCAAGAAACAGGGGAACATCAAAGTTCAAGCTCCCTCATGAGCTTCATCTTCAATAAACAACAAGTAAGAAGCCTAGCTATATGGCTATAAAGAAAGCGCTTTGCGGGAGGCAACCCGGTTATTTTTGTGTGATTTTCTTTGTGTCCTCTTGCTATAACAAGAGAGTTTGTTTTTAGCTTAGTTTCTGGAATTTTGAATAAAGTGCCAAGTTTTACCCATATTGGTTTGAGAAAGTTGCTTATAGCGTTCGGAGATTTTATTACTGCACGAATCTGTGCACGGCATGATTTTTAATTCTTATTCTGTAACTCCGAATGAGCTCATATTTGCACTGTAGTTGCAACTTTTCATCCTATGTATGCATGAATTTTTTCGGATTTTTTTGACAAAGTTTGGTAGGGTAAAAAAATACGTTTTGCTGCTGCTGTTTTTCTGGACAGATTATGTCCTATTTTGTTTTATGCATGTTTTGAACTTTTATCTTGAATCTTTTTTATTCAAATGAGTTTATGAGTAGGCATGCAACATTATATACTTTCTGGACATTCATATGATGTCTTGTTTAAGGATTATATGCAGCAAGAAACATATTTGTTTATCACTACTAATGCACCCCACAGAAAAGAAAATGGGAGAAACGATGTTTTGAAATTTTTTCACAGGGATTGGAGGAGATGCACCAAGAGCTATCCAAGAATGGTGAAGACCATAAGCTTGGGGATGTGAAGACAACCCCACTGGACCTACACACTCTCTGTTTGCACACGTCTAACTTCTGTTTTTGATCGAAACACTTTATCGCATAAACTTGGAGCGTCTTTTTGTTTGTTTTTGGTTTGATTGTTATTTTGTGAGACCACCACACTATCATTTATATGTGAAAGAGCTACTGGAAATATGGGTTGAAATATGTTGGATGCTTTTATTGTTTTGGGAAAAGGGATGTTTGAGTTGATTTTAATGATACATATAGTTGCATGATTCATGAGCTTGTTTATGAGTAATAATTTACAAATGCTTTATCAAGAGCTATCACTTATTCATGTTTTGATGCTGAAAGTTATTTACTTTGTTTAACATGGATTAGTTAGTTCTATGGATACTCATGCATACATTTAGATGGTCAACTTTCTCCCTCTTGCTAGCCCAAAAATTATAACAAGTAAAAACTTGTTTCCAACACCTTCAACCAAAGTTATTCCAGTGAGTCCACCATATCTACCTATTGGCTTCATGCTATTCCGAGTATGTTTATCATGATATTTGTGTTATCTGTACCTCTGAATGAAAATGTTCATGTTATTGATTGTGATGAGAAAAGTTGGTTATATAGCTCTCTCGAACTTGATGCACAACTTTATTTTTATTGCATAAATAAAACATGACCCATTGTGATTAAGATTATGATGTTAGTGGCTTGATAAATGTCCGAGGTCGGGAGTTAGCCCATATGTGCTGTCACATGCAAAGCTTTCAACATGCTCCTTCATCTCATTTAGTTGATATCATGTACTTTTGTTTATGGATGCCTATCATGGTGAAATGAGGTGGAAATGAAGTAGTTTAAATGAGTTTGTATAAATGGTTAGAGAGACGCCTGGGCCGCTAATCTAAGCCATGCATCATTTATGGTGGAAATTTACTTATATGCTATGGTGAACCGTCTGTGATACACCTTATAATAAAAAGCTATTCCAATGGTAAATAAAAAGGGTGTTGAGGTTGTTCATCTTGTTTGTTTGTCTTGTCATTTTGATATGGGATTGTTCCATATCCTGGGACAAGAGGTACCCCAGTTGTACCTACTTCATGATACTATTATTACTTATAATGATAGCTAACTTGAACTTGCTTTGTGTCCCAAGTTGAGTAAACCATGGAGTAGGTACTTGTATTCAAGGGGCATGAGACATCCAAACTTTACTTTGTCAAGCACACTACTCATATTTGCTTTCACATTAAACTTTAATCATTCAAGATGCTATGATAGGGGAATGAGAGCTTGACACCGAGGATTACCACATTGCAATCATTAACTTAAGTAGAAGAGTTTGGAAGTTAGATGAAATTTATGCATGCTTTACCTCTACTCACATATACATCTTTCCAAGGTGTCCACCTTTTATATTCAGATTTTCATCTACACTCTATGACCAATGTAGGATGTTCTTACTTATCATTATGCATACATGTGGTCCATATTACTATCTTCTATGTTACACTTTGTGAACTATCATTGAACATCCTTGCATTGAATACTTGATATCACTTCATAAACTATCTTGCATATTGCTACTCCTTTGAAGAATGAATCATTTGACTCGATGTAGAAGTAGCAATCATCTTTGATATCCATTGTGAGTGTTATATTGAAAAGTCCATGTTAGTTTTATCACCTTCATACTCGAGGACGAGTATTGGTTAAGCTTGGGGATGTTGATGCATGTAAAATGCATACATGAACTTTGCACTATATCACTCATATTCCAATCATATTTGCATCATATAAGGGTTATACCACTGTTATATAATGATTTTAGGCAATAAAATATTTATTTCCTATTTTTATGGAATTAACCCTGCGCGGGCAGAAAACCCTATTTCTTTCCTTTTAAGTTTCAGGGACCCAAACGACATCCAAATGACCTGGAAAATTACGAGCGTCAATATTTTGGAAGGAGGAAGACTTGGGAGCGAAGGAAGCAAGCAAACGGAGCCCCGAGGCCCAAAAGAGGGTGGCCCACATGGCCACTGTACCTGGCCGCGTGGGGCCCACTCTTTTGGCCCTCGGGCTCCGCTGCCGTCGATCTTTTCTCCACCGATATTGTCTTGACCTAAAAACGCCTATAAAAGAAGTCCCACGTTGTTCTCTGGAACGAGCGCCGCCATATCACAGAAACACGAAAACAGAGATCTGGAGCTGCAGATTGGAGGGGGAAAACTCCGGCGGGGCGTGGTTGATGGGGGGATAATAACCCGGTAGGCCCATGAAGAGGGAAGCGTGACCCGCCAGGCAGGAGGCCCGGCCAGGCCAGCTAACCATCAGCATGGGCCGGGTTATGTTGCTGGGCCAGAGGCTTTGGCGGTAACCCGGTTCAGGAAGGGAAGTTTCTAGAAGACCAGAGGCGGTTCGGGACTTGGAGGACACGAAGGCTAGAAGAGCTAGAGTAGGACTCCGAGTCTGGGTAGAGCCCGGGTTCGTATTGTAAAGTGCCAGGAGACCCGGTCGTCTATATAAACCGGTCCCTGAGCCCTAGTTGAGAGAGAACTTTACGATCCAAGCTTAGGCGAGAGAACCATCGAGAGAAACACCACAACCTTGTAACCTAGATCGAGATCCGGCTCTGTTGTCGTAGCCGGGTTATCGAGATCGAGATCAATAACAAGATAGCAGGAAGTAGGTCTTTATCTCCAATGGAGAGGCCGAACCTGGGTAAACCTTTGTCCCTGCAGTGCTAAACAATCTCCCAGACGCCAGTGTCGCCTTGCCCATCAACTCAAGCTACCCCAAAGTAGCATCTGCCGTGTTATCTACCCCACGACAGTTGGCGCCGTCTGTGGGAACGCGTCCAAAGGTGTCACCATCATGGGAGAAGCAAGGCAAGGAGTAGAGAACTATGTTTTCGGCGAGATCACCCTCAACTCGCAAGGAGAGCCCATCGTTGATGATTCTGGCTGGGGGCCGGAATCAGATCTACTTGAATCAGGTGATGTTATTCCAATTGGCAAGTTTAACGTTTTTGTTGGTATGATTGCAACTAGATCTGCTAGTGATGGAGACTATGAATCTGTGTCAGGAGCTGCCACAATTGTTCAATCTGATGGAGAAGAATCAGTTGGTACGGCTGAAGATGAGCTGCCCTGGACGTGCACGAGGAAGATCGGGAAACCCGGCTCCAATCCCGGGTGATGTGGTGGACTATGCAGATTCAGAATCGATCTTGCCCTTGTTCGAAGGCCGGTTCGGATATGGAGTAGAAGAAGAGGACGAAGAGGAGCAAGAGTCCGTTCCAAGCCCGGTTAGGAGGGTGGCGGTTTACACCGCTCCTTCGATCAACGCGGGGCATCACCGTCAACGGTCGTGCCACCAGCTTTTACTCCGGGTCAACAGCAGCAACAATTGCCACCAGTGTTGGAGCTGGCGGGTCAAAGGGTTGATGGAGACCCGGCTTCGGTGTCAGAGGAAAGTGAAAACACGGCGCGTTACAGGAATAGCTTCGGTTTTCTCAATAACCGAGCTCAGGGTGAGGAAAGAAACAATGCAACTGGGGCCCAGGCCATGTTTAACAATGGCCTGGTCCTAGATCCAACAGCACTTACGAGGATTATTACTCCAGAAAACGCGGCAGCCAGAGCTATAGAATTGGATACAGCACGCCGGGCCTTGGAGCAGGTGCGCAGAGACACAATGGCAGAGAAAGAAGATATGGAGGTTAGGCGAAAGCAATTAGAGGATGAGGAAAATCGTCTCAATGAGATGACCAGGGCACACCGGAGGAGGCACCAGAGCCGGCTGGCTCCAGGAGAAAACGCCATAAATCCAGCAGTATTGTTTAGACCCCAGAAGATCAACCAGTTGGTGTAACCCAGGTGGCTCCAGTTGTTAGAGCAAATGTAGAACCAGACAGAGGAACAGGAGCAGCTGGAGTTGCAGCTGCAGCGGTGCCGGGTCTTCTCGCTGGGGGAGCCAGGGGAAATCCGGGTCTGCCGCCCAGGACACCAAGGTTTCACACGCCGGCGGGTCACTATTCCAATCCAGCAGATAACGTGTATGCCGCAACTTTAGCACTGATCGTATTCCATTAGGAGACTCGCCAGCAGAGGTTGAAGCTCGGCGTGCCATTGACATGTTACGCACTGCGGTTGCTCAGCAAGTTCAGTATTCAAAAGAGAAAAGCGCGCTTCATTCCACAACATATCGTAGCAAGAGTCGCCACGGGGGAACCCGCCATTGGCCGGGTTTGCCGCGGCACAGCAGCAAAACCCGCCCCAGCAGAACCAGAACCAGAATAATCAGCAGTATCAACCCGCCCCTGCAATTTCTGTGGCTCAGCAGATAGTCAATAGATCGCGAGCGGAAGAAGTGCAGCTAATGCAAACCCGGCAGTACCTGCGCTGGAGCACCACAAGGAGGACCGGGTCCCGTGCCAGCAGCATCTGCAAGCTCGCCGGGTAACAATAATCTTTTAGCAAGTTCTTCCACTTTGGCGGGCCCAAGTGTCTTTCAGATGCCATTAGAGCAGAGCCTTTCCCTGAGAAGTTCAAGGAGCCAAGCAAGATTGCCAATTATGAGCCGAGCACAGACCCGGCGAGTTGGTTGAGCAGCTATGAGATGGCGATGTGTATACGCAATGCCACAGAGAACGTTTGTGCAAAGTATATGTATTTGATGATGAGTGATGGTGCAGCAAAGTTGTGGTTCAAGAATCTGCCAGAGAAATCTATCAATTCTTGGGATGAGTTGAAAACAATTTTCATCAAGCACTTTCAGGGCACGTGCAAGCGTTTATTTTCCATTGAAGATCTTGATCGTTGCGTACAGAGGAAGGGCGAGTCAGCTCGTCACTGGATGGGCCGGGTCACGGAGATCCTGCACTCTTCATCAGGTATCGAGCCCAAGGATGCAATTTCATCGATGGAGAAAACTTGCAAGTACGCTCCCTTGGTCCAGAAGCTGGGTCGCATGAAGGAAGGACACCGGGTTAAGCCCGTTACTATGGCAGAGTTGATGGATGCGTGCAACAGACACGCAGCCACGGACAAAACCCAGGATGATAGTGAGGAAGAAAAAGGGAAAGGTGCTGCGAACAATGGAGGAAAGAACAACAATGGCCCGGGAAACAATAACAACAACAATCAGAATCAGCACAAGCGTGGGCATCAGGAAGGAAACTCAGAGCTAGTTGCAAATGCAAATGCCGGGTTTCAGAGGCAAAGGATGGACGGGAATTATCAGGAAAACAGAGGTTATCAGGAAAACAGAGGTTATCAGGGAAATAATGGGATTAGTGGTGGAAATAGTTATCAAGGAACACGCCCAATGAGCACTGAAGAGGCCTTCAGGATGCCGTGTCCTCGTCATAGCAAGAACGGCAGACCCGCCAATCATTCATTGGCCCAGTGTGTAGATTTGAACAGGTGGAAAAACAATGAATTCAGAGAGCTCTGCAAGGAGCAAACAGGAGTGGAGGACCCGGCCCGAGTGCTAACCCGGCTGCGGGGCCTCTAACTGGAGCAAACGCGGTACCAACTGGAAATACAGGACCCGGCCAAAATACAGGTAATCAGGGTGGATTCTCGAACCAGCCGAGGCAACTTGGCCAATATCATATATATACCAGTGGCACGACCAAGAGAGAGAGAAAGATAGTCAAAAGGGCAGTTAATTCAGTGGCTGTAGGGGTACCAAGGTATTTGAGATGGTCAGAGCATACTATTACTTGGAGCAGAGCAGATCACCCGGATGTGGTGGACACCCGGGTCTGCTTGCGTTAGTTGTGGCTCCTCAAGTTCATGGCTTTGAGTTAAAGAAGGTTTTGATGGACGGTGGCAGTAGCATTAATATCTTGTACTGGGAAACATTTATGCGTATGGGTCTGAAGGAGTCACAGTTGCAGAAAACGTCAACAATATTTCATGGTATAGTTCCTGGGAAGTCAGCTACACCTGAGGGAAAAATTTCATTAGAGGTTGCTTTTGGCGAGTCTATCCATAACTTCAGGTCAGAGTGGCTCACTTTGAGGTGGTGAAATTTCCAAGTCCTTATCATGCGTTGTTTGGAAGGCCGGCTTTTGCCAAGTTCATGGCAAGGCCGTGTTATGTGTACTTGCAGTTGAAGATACCGGGTCCCAAGGGGATCATCACTATTCATGGTAACAGAGAAATTGCAGCAGAATGTGACGAGGGAGATGCAGCCCTGGCAGAGCGAACTTGTGCTAGAGAGGAGTTGAAAGCTTACAGGTCTAATCTTGACCCGCAGGACAACAAGGCGCTCAAAAAACCAACAACAGAAGATGACAGGGCAAAGTTTAAAGCAGCAAAGGATACTAAGATGGTGGATTTTGTGCCTGGGGATTCCTCCAAGCAGTTCGCCATAGGGACCAGCCTAACTGATAAATAGGAAAGCGCGCTCATCGAGTTCATCCGTGAGAATCGGGATGTTTTTGCGTGGACACCTAGTGACATGCCAGGCATTCCGACTGAACTCGCTGAGCACCGTTTACATGTTGATCCAAAGGCAAGGCCGGTGAAACAAGGTTTGAGAAAAATGAACGCAGAGAGAAGAAAAGCTATAGGAGAGGAGATAGCCCGGTTATTGGAAGCCGGCTTTATCATGGAGGTTTTCCACCCAGAGTGGTTGGCTAACCCGGTTTTGGTTCTGAAGAAAAATAATGAGTGGAGGATGTGCATTGATTTTACAAGTCTCAACAAGCATTGTCCAAGACCCGTTTGCACTGCCGCGCATCGACCAAATTGTTGACGCAGTGGCAGGCAGCGAGCTCTTGTGTTTTCTGGACGCATATTCAGGTTATCATCAGATCAAGCTTAACAGGCAGGATTGGGAAAAGACATCGTTCATCACCCCCTTTGGTGCTTTTTGTTACAAGACCATGACTTTTGGGTTGAAGAACGCAGGAGCAACTTATCAGAGGTGTATTCAAAATTGTTTTCATGATCAGATTGGGCGCAATGTGCATGCTTATGTGGATGATGTGGTGATCAAGTCAGAAAAAGCCGGGTCATTTATCAGTGACCTTACAGAAACATTCAAAAATTTGAGGAAGTACAAGATGAAGCTCAATCCTACAAAGTGCGTGTTTGGAGTTCCAGCAGGAAAATTGCTCGGTTTCATTGTGTCAGAGCGTGGAATTGAGGCAAACCCGGAAAAAATCAGAGCCATCCAAGTTTGAAAAAACCTGAGGAATTGGCAGATGTTCAGAAGTTGACAGGATGTGTGGCTGCGCTAAGCCGGTTTATATCCCGGCTCGGAGAAAAAGCAATACCTTTGTACAAGTTACTGAAGAAAACAGACAATTTTGTGTGGAATCAGGAAGCAGACGAGGCATTTGAAGCTCTGAAGAAACAATTATCAAAGCGCCAGTTCTGGCGGCCCCGGGTCCCAAGGAACCCATGCTGTTATACGTCGCTGCCGGGCCTCAGGCTGTGAGTGCTGTGGTGGTGGTCGAGCGTAAGGAGGAAGGCAAGGAAAACCCGGTTCAGAGGCCGGTCTATTATGTTAGTGAGGTGTTATCAGAAGCAAAGCAGCGCTATCCGCATTGGCAGAAGCTAGTATTTGGTGTTTTCATGGCAAGTAGAAAGTTGAAACCATATTTTCAGGAGCATCCAATCACAGTGGTGAGTTCAATACCCTTAGCAGATATTATCAGGAATTCAGAAGCTACAGGAAGAATTGCCAAGTGGGCAATAGAGATGGGGCCTTACCACATTGACTATGTGCCTCGTACAGCTATCAAATCTCAGGCATTGGCTGATTTTCTTAATGATTGGACACAGTTGAGTGCACCACCCTTGCGCCGGGTCTCAAGCCTTGGGTTATGCACTTTGACGGGTCTAAGCAAGCACAAGGTTCAGGAGCTGGAGTTGTGTTAACTTCTCCCAAGGGTGATAAGCTGAGCTATGTTTTGCAAATTCACTTTGATTGTCTAACAATGTGGCAGAATATGAGGCCTTGTTACATGGTTTGCGTATGGCAAAGGAGATGAGCATCAAGCATATTAATTGTTATGGGGATTCAGATCTTGTGGCACAGCAAGTTTCAGGAACATGGGATAGAAAAGATGCGACAATGGCGGCTTACAGAGAGAGGTGGACAGGGTAGCCGGGTTTTTCTCAGGCTATCAGGTGGATCATATTGACCGCAGGAAAAATGATGCTGCAGATGCTTTGTCAAGACTCGGCTCACGCAGAGAGCCGGTTCCACCTAACGTTTTCTTGGACGAGCTATGGACTCCATCAGTCAAGCCTCAGGGCGTAGAGGAACTGGCGGGTCAGGAAGACCCGGATTCGCAATTGGTAGCAGCAACTCATGAAATTCCAGAGTGGACAGAACCTTATTTGGCGTATCTTTTGCGTGGAGAGCTGCCAGAGCAGGAAGTTATATCCCGGCAAATTGTGCGCCGGGCTAAGGCCTACGTAGTTATTGATGGCGAGTTATATAAGAGAAGTGTTTCTGGAGTATTTCAGAGATGTGTGTCTGGAAAGGAAGGCCGGCAAATTTTGAAAGAGATTCATGAGGGAGATTGTGGTCATCATGCTTCAACAAGGTCTTTAGTAGCAAAAGCTTTCAGACACGGCTTCTTCTGGCTCACAGCTCAGGCAGATGCAGAGCGCTTGGTGAGTAGATGTGATGGTTGCCAGATATGCAAGGCAAATTCATGTGCCGGCTCAGGAGTTGCGAACAATACCCTTGACTTGGCCCTTTGCAGTTTGGGGGCTTGATATGGTGGGTCCTTTTAGCATGTCTCCTTGCAAGAAAACCCACCTCTTGGTTGCCATTGATAAGTTTACAAAGTGGGTTGAGGTGATGCCTGTTACTAATTGTGAAGCAGCTACAGCAGTCAAGTTTTTGAAGCAGATCATACACAGGTTTGGGTATCCTCATAGTATCATCACAGACAATGGTACTAACATGTCCCTTGGTGAGATGGCAAAGTTTTGTGGAAATCAGGGTATACGTTTAGATGTTGCTTCAGTTGCTCATCCACAGGCCAATGGACAAGTAGAACGAGCAAATCAGGAGTTGCTTCGAGGTTTGAAACCACGTCTCCGGGTCCCGTGTCTCAGAGCCGCTGGAGCGTGGGTTGAGGAGTTGCCATCAGTAGTTTGGGGAATCAACACAACACCAAACAGATCCACAAGATGACCCCTTTCTTTATGGTGTATGGGGCAGAGGCAGTTTTGCCAAGTGATATAATTCATGACTCGCCTCGCGTGGCGGCTTACGTTGAAACAGAAAATGAGCAGACCCGGCAGGATTCTGTGGACCTGCTTGAGGAGAACAGAGAACAAGCACTGGAGAGATCAGCAGTGTATCAGCAGATTTGAGGCGGTATCATAGTCGCCGGGTTAAAACTCGCACTTTCCAGGAGGGAGATTTAGTGCTGCGATGGGTGCAATCCAAGAAGGGATGCACAAGTTATCTCCCCTTGGGAAGGGCCCTTCATCATAAGCAAGAAATTGAACAATGGTTCATATTATTTAGTGGATGCAAGAGAAAAGTCCGAGTCTGTAATGACACATCGCACTCTACCTTTTCATTGGAAGAGCGTGAGAGGCCATGGAACATTGCCAGCTGCGCCCATACTATACTTAGCATGAGAAAGAGATATGAGATGTAAAACACGATGTAACAGGCAGCAGGTTTCAGACGCGCTCTTTTCCTTACCAGGGTACCTAAGGGGACTGGAAGGTTTTTAATGAGGCGGCTTGCTGACCTAACCTTTTCTATCAATAAAGTGAAGGTTGAACAGAAATTTGTGTTCTTTCAGTTTCTTTTTTTTATGTTTGATAGTAGTGTTGCATAGTTCATGTTAAGTTGGTCTTGGGGGCTTGTCCTTGGGGGGTTTCCCAAGACCCGGCTTTTACGGTCATCCGGGTCTCGATGTTTTGTGACCCGGCTGTGCAGTTTTAGCTTCAGTATTTTGGATTCAGAAGTATGAAGGTGTAGTTTACATTTTAGTTGTTTATGTTTTTGTCATAGAACAAGTGCATAGTTATCTTTGAGGACGCCCAGAGAGCGTGTCCCACCAGTATGAGGATCAATGGGGTAATGTTGCATAGTTAAGCCATTACTTTATAAACATTGATCCAGGTCTTGGGGGCTCTTACTTCAATAGTTTGCAGCTGCAATCCCAAGACCCGGCTTTATGCCACTAGTTTATTCTTGGTTATCTTGCTGTTGAGCTGATGTGACTCGCAATTTTATGGCCTGATTGCTCACCTGGAAATTCAATCAACCATGAAGCCCATTGGGACTTGGTTCGACCCTGTTTTTCTCAGAGAAGTAGCGACAGGGTATCCATGCGAAAGCCGGCTCACAGTTAAAGAAATCAAAAGGGTCATCAAAACCACAGAAGAGGCATATTTCAAAGCAAAAGTTTGAGAGTAGCATAAAAGTTTCATCAGGTGCATAGGCGCACCATCACAGGCATAGTGCAAACAGTGCTAAAGTTATTACAATAAGTGCCCAAAGGGCCCGAATAAGATTGTTTTCTTGCAGAGATAAAAGCATCTGCGTAAGTTTTCAAGCCTCGGCTTCAGGAGCCGGGTCACGGGGAGGAGAGCCGGTTGGTTGTTCTCGACGGTCTTTGCCGGGTCATCTTCTTCGGCGGCCGCCGGGTTAGCTCTGGCTCCTTGGTCTCGTCGGTTTTTTGGCCTTGGTCTTGCGCCGGGTGATTTTTCGAAGTGGCTGGAAGAAGTTTTCATCATCTTCTTCAGCTATCGCCCGTGACGGAGGAGGAATAACTGGCGTAGAGGAGCTGGGAGCAGTGGAGGTACCAGGAGCAGTTTTTGCCGGGTCAATGGAATCCTTATAGCTTTGGAGGAGATCGACGCGTTGTGGCTCGTCATCCATGATCTCTTCATCATTTTCAGTATATCCAAGCTGCAAAGTGGTGAGCTTCATCTTGCTGGCAATTACAGTGGCAACGTGCCGGGTTTGCTTCACAACCCGGGCGTAGCACTTCTTATCGAACTCCTTGCCATCAGTGTCAAACTGAGGAAAGCCCTTCTTCAGGGAGCCGGGTTTAGCTGGGGATGGTAGGCCTTTGCCAAGGCAAGACCTCGCATCACCCCGGCCCTGCATGCAGATCTCTTGAGCAGATGGATCCATTGTGGCATTGTTGACAGATGCCCAAGGACTTCAGTGTACTTGCTTGGCGGGTTCTCCCAGAGCCTAGCGGCTTTGATGACCTCGCAGCTGCCAAAGTACAGCTGACGTGTCAGCGTGTACATGCATTTGATCTTCTCTGCAGCAGTTTTGCGGAGGTTCCCGTCGCGAGGGCCTGCGTAAGGAAAAGAAGAACAGTGAGATTTAAAACCGGTTTGCTTGCTTAGTTCAGTTGAATTCAAAGGAGTAGTGCTTACCCACTAAAGATTCAACCATAGAGGTGATCATTCTTTTTAGCCGGGTCAGCTCACTGTTGGTTTCATCCAGCTGCTTCTGCAGTGTCTCCTGTTGCTCCTGGAAGTTCTCCTCGTTCTCCTGCATATCCTTCTTCAGATCAGAGTTTTCTTGCGTCAGAGCAGTAATTTTTTCTTCTAAGGCCTGGAGTTGAGCTGAGTGATCAGCCCGGGTCTCAGATTCAGTTTTGGCAGCGTCATGAGCCGGGTGATTTCAGCCTGGGCCTTGGCATGGTCTTCCTGTTAAGATGCAAAAGTTATGTTAGTCCCAGGCCGCAGGCGTTAACCCGGCACTTGGGGGCTACATGCGCAAAAAGTCTGAAAATTTTCTAACTGTAGTCCCAGGTAGCTGTGGACAGCTAACCCGGCACTTGGGGGCTACTCAGTTTGAAGTTCAATTGTTCAACGTAATAAAGAAGTCCCAGGTTGCTGCAGGCACACAACCCGGCACTTGGGGGCTACAGTGTTCAAAGTTTTGATGTGAAAATGGGCAAGTTTTAAATGATGGAAGTTTTTTAGTCCCAGGTTGCTGTAAACAGACAACCCGGCACTTGGGGGCTACAGGTTTGAAGTTTTTACCTAAGGAATTCATATTGTAAGCACCAAGCTCATCACAAGTGATGAACTTAGAGCTTGGGGGCTACTCAGGGTATAGTTATGCAAGAAAATATACAGGCAAGAAGTAAAAATGGGTACCTGATATCGTTTTTGAATTAGGGCGACCAGTTCTGTCTCCAGGGTCTTGTGTTGAGCAAGGCGAGAAAAATATTCATCGCAAAGTGCTGGAACGGACATGGCGTCCAGAGCCGGTAAATTTGAGAGGAAGCCGGGTTCTTGTCCTTGGCAGGAGTTGCCGGGTCAGCATCTGGGCTGGCACCTTGGCAAGAGTCTCAGGAGCACTTTGTACTGGAACGTGCCGGGTTCCAGTAACTTGTACTTCATCTTCTTTGGTTCCAGAGCCTAACCCGGGCGAATGAGCAGCTGGGGAGGATTCTGGCACTGGATCAACAATGTTTTTTGGAGAAGCCACGGGGGTTGCTTGCTCCGTTGGCTCGTCTTTGTCCTCTGGTTCCTCAATATGTGCCTCCATAGGAGAAGGCTCTGTGGTTACTGGAGGAGGGACGCCGCGGGAGGAGATTTTGGGTCTTCATCCATAAAAGCTCTGGCACTGGAACGAGACAGTGTCTTAGTTAAACAAGAAAGGGACAGTATAGAGGTATGGAAAAGATGTGTGAGCCCGTTCAGTGCAATGGCGTCTTTCTTTTCGCCAAGCAGTCTCTTGGCATTCTTCACGAGCTGATCATCAGTTAGCGTCATCTCAGAGTAACGCATGTTGTCTGTGGTTTCACCAGTGTATTGGCAAATTAGTCGGGTCCTGATGCTGACTGGCTGGATGAACCAACCAATCCAGCACTTAACCAGATCAGTGCCCTTGAGGCCATGGGCGAGCAAAGCTCTGGCCTGGCGAAGGGTGGGCTCGAGCTTGGCCCGCTCAGCGTCATCAGCATAGCTGTTCATTTTGGCTTCATATGTTAAGCCCGAGTTCCGGAAAGCCGGGTAACGGGCGTCGTCAGATTCTGGTGAAGTGTCCTTGCAGTAAAAATATGTGTTTTGCCACCCCTTGGATGGCTGGCTAGAAGAAGAGCCGGGAAATCGCATTCCCGTCGCGCTGGATCGCAACTCCACCATATGGGAGTACTTGGTCCTTGCGAGATGGGTTGCAGTAGAAGAATTCAAGGAACAGCTCGAGGCTTGGAGCCATTTGCAGATAATCTTCGCAGAACACTACAAAGTTGCTGATGTTCAGCATGGAGTTGGGCGCGATGTCTTGAGGCCTAAGGCCGTAGTACTTCAAGACCCCGCGGAAAAACAGAGAACCCGGGGGGCGAAGGCCGCGCTGAACATGGTCGAGGAAAACTACCACTTCACCTTCTTTGGGTTGGGGCGGATTTCTTCTCCAGCAGCACGCCAGTGAATCTCATCTTTGAGTGGAAGTTCGCCGCAGTTCACGTACTCTTGCAGCATCAAGTTCGTCACCGTGGATTTGGTCCAGTTGACCTGAGTAGCAGCGGGGGCGGCGGAGCCAGATGCACCGGCGTGGGCGCTGTGAGACTTCTTTGCGAGCTTCTTCGCCGCACGGGGACCTCCGGCCTTCGCTTTGTCCTTCACCATGGCTGAGGAGCTTCGAGGTTCCCTGGGTGCAACAATGGAGATGAGAAACCCTAGTTCTAGATGCAGATGCGTGGAGAGGGAAATGCAAAGTAAATCTGGACGAGATTCAAGTTGGAATCGAGTGCGGAGCACGGATGTGTGGGAGAATCGTACCTGTGGATCTTCTCGCAGAGATTTGGAGGCTCGATTGGAGATTGAACCTGCGGCTGCTACAGTGCGGGCGCGAGGAAGGAGATGAACACGAGGAAATGGGGAAAGTGAACGCGGTATCTCCTGGTCTCCTATTTATAGGCATAGTAAAAACCCTAGGGGTGTTGTGGTAAAAAGTGAAGAGATAAGGATCTTTGACTAAAAGTCAACGACAAACGGAATGAGATAATCAAGGAGTATTAAATGATAAGATCGTGGTTAAGATGGATAAGGATGGATTTCAGTTGGGCGATAATTTTCGCCAAGTGTTGAAAGTGAAACCCGGGGTGTGTGAACCCGGCAAGAGATAACCGGGTTACGGCATGAACCGCCAAAAAGACTGGCCAAGCAAAGGAGAAGAGACATGTTCTGATATTTAATCTGTTATGTGTTATTTTATGTTTCAGGTGATTAACTCGGCTGGCCAGGATGTCAGTTCTGCTCAAAGAAGCAATATTCAAGAATAGAAGCAGAGCATGCCAACCTGGCAACCAAGTTAATCTGGGGGCTACTGATGGGGGGATAATAACCCGGTAGGCCCATGAAGAGGGAAGCGTGACCCGCCAGGCAGGAGGCCCGGCTAGGCCAGCTAACCATCAGTATGGGCCGGGTTATGTTGCTGGGCCAGAGGCTTTGGCGGTAACCCGGTTCAGGAAGGGAAGTTTCTAGAAGACCAGATGTGGTTTGGGACTTGGAGGACACGAAGGCTAGAAGAGCTAGAGTAGGACTCCGAGTCTGGGTAGAGCCTGGGTTCGTGTTGTAAAGTGCCAGGAGACCCGGTCGTCTATATAAACCGGTCCCTGAGCCCTAGTTGAGAGAGAACTTTACGATCCAAGCTTAGGCGAGAGAACCATCGAGAGAAACACCACAACCTTGTAACCTAGATCGAGATCTGGCTCTGTTGTCGTAGCCGGGTTATCGAGATCGAGATCAATAATAAGATAGCAGGAAGTAGGTCTTTATCTCCAATGGAGAGGCCGAACCTGGGTAAATCCTTTGTCCCTGCATGCTAAACAATCTCCCAGACGCCTGTGTCGCCTTGCCCATCAACTCAAGCTACCCCAAAGTAGCATCTGCCGTATTATCTACCCCACGACAGTGGTATCCATCTTCTCCATCGATATCTCCACCGTCTCCATGATGAAGAGGGAGTAGTCCACCTCTAGACTATGGGTTTGTGGAAGTAACTTATGTATCTCTGCTCTCTTTGAGCTTCACTAATTAGTACCGTAGGAGCTGCCGAACATGATTACGGTCATATATGTAATTCCTATGTGGTGGATCTTTTTATGAGTTAATATATGTTTGAGATTGCAATGCTTGTTTCAGTTATGAATATAGATGCATATTATGTACCCCGTTCTTGTCTACTTGTTATGATCAAGCATGTTTGTGAGAGCGTGTGTGGGGTGATGTGTGCATAAGTTGGAGTAACGGGGGGGGGGGGGGGGTGGTGAGTGCGGTAAGTTGACAACTGTAATATCGCGATCCACTTGGGTGTTTACCTTATTTTGTTGCCTCACTAGGGATAAATAAAAATACCATGCTACAAGGGTTGTGGGTGATTTGCCACTTCTCCGTGACTAGATCTAGCATGTTCTTATTTTAACTTCATGTCATGATACTTAAAGCTATACTCTGAGTTATCTTAATTACTAAGGTATTATGATTTGGTTCGCATCTTGGTGGAGTATAATTGAGATTATTAACCAAAAGATCTCTATGTTAGGACGTGATGCCCATATAATTAGTAACTTGTTATCAAACTTTGTATTGCAATCTCATATGTCAACTCTAGTGTTCAATTGTCTACCACTTTATTAAGAGAGAGTGCATTTGTGAAACCATGAACCCCGGTCCATTTTTAATCATAAGAAACACCTTTCAACAACTTTTACCACTTTTCCATTTTCTGCATTTATTAAATCCGAAAATACAAAAACACTTTTATATCTTGCATTCATCATAAAAAACCCAAAAATATCATTTATCATTGTTATCATCATCCTTGCACATTTATTCACCACCATTGCATATTTATTTCTTGTTTGCATTGCATAACTATCTTGATATCATTCTTACACCTTGTGCTTGACAACCACAGATGAGGTTGAGGACCAAAACATTTAACTCTGTTTTGTAGGTAACCAAAAAGAAGGATAGGAAGATAAATCTTTCACTACTAATTCCCGAGAGTTCGATATTAAACCCTCGAGTCACCCTCGTCGGGAAAACACGTCTTCCACTTACTACACACTCTGCACTTGGAGTCTCAACCTAACCCATTTACTTTTCACGCAGGTAACTATGTGAAGGGCCATCACTGGTGCAACAGGAACTAAAGTCGCGGGTGGTGGCAGCGAGGGGAACCAGGGCGGCAGAGGCGCGGGTAACCAGGGAGGCGGCGCCAGAGAGCTGAAGTCGCGGGACGTCGGGGTGGTGGCAGCGGTAGAGTTCGGTGTATGGGGAACCAGGGGCGGCGCCGTGCGGGAGGAATCAGGAGATGCAGCGGCGAGGGAAACCAGGGCGGCAGAGGCGCGAGGAACCATGGGAGGCGGCGCCGGCGGGAGGACGGGTCAGTGCCGCAGGAGCTGAAGTCGTGGGGCATCGGGGCGGCGGCGGAGTTCCATGCGTGAGGAAAATAATTGTTCTGGATAAGCTATGGACTGCGGGTTGATTACTGGATTTATGAGGGGCTAAATTGCAAAATCGCCGCGACGTACCTACGGTCGTTTATTCAGATTATATAGTAGAGAAGAGATCACCGATTTGGAGTCAGAAGCAATAACAACGGCCTTCGCTCAAGCCATCTGGACCTTGCCCAAATGGCTCCATCGGGTGGACGTTAGGGCACCTCCAACGGGCTGGCGCATATGGACCAGCCCAGTCTGATTTTGTCCCAACGGACAAAAGAGGAGCTCCAACGGGCTCGCGCATCCGGACTGGTGTCCGCCCGGACACCAGTTTTCAACCCAAACGCGGCCCAACTTTGGGGCGGCTTTTGGGCGGGACGGCCAGCCTCTCGGTCCTCCTCTTTGTCCTCCCTGTCCTCGTCGGGCCCAAGGGCCAGCCACACAGTCCCTCCCCTCCCACCTCCCCATCTCCTTTGGCACCGCGACCGCCGCCGCCGCCCTCGACCTGCTATTCTCGGCCGCGACGTCGTCTAGCCTTTCCCGTGGTCGGATCTCGTCGCCGGCTCGACCATCTTCCGCGAGGACGGCCACGACGTCGTTCTTCTAGCGTCGGCCGCCTCCTTCTCGATCCCCGGCCGCATTCGCCCTCTTCTTCCGCCCCGGACGCCTCGAGCCGTGCTGCAGCCCCGGCCGTCCTCGCCCTCGTCTCCAACACCGGCCGCCCTCGTCCTCTGCCCCGGACTCGACCGCGAACTCCACCGCCCCGAAGGTGTTCGACGGATTGTCCGACCAAAGGTATGAACAATTGATGTCTTTTCTTTGCATTTGGAGGAATGCAAATGATGTAGCATGTCCTTAAAATTTTGTTCATGTAGATGGATAGCGATGATGAATTCTTCTACCACAACTTCATCGATACATCGGATGAATCATCGGACGATGACAGCGATATCATGGCAGTCGCGACCGCTCTCATCCACAACTTCAACGAGAATGCAGTGCCTCGGCATGTTGGGTCAGTCGTTGGTCGAGCACCCGCGTTGGACCGTGAACGAGAGAATGGTCACCTCCAGCTTTGGAAGGACTACTTCAACCCGGTGAAGACAACATATTCAGCCTCGGTCTTTCGTCACCGTTTTCGTATGGGCCGGCCCTTGTTCATGCGTCTGCTGGAAGGAGTGAGGGCATATGATGACTACTTTGAGGCCAAGCCAGATGCCACAGGTCAGTATGGCTTCTCCTCATATCAGAAGTGCACTACAGCTATCCGGATGCTTGCATATGGTGTGGCTGGCGATCTTGTTGATGAGTATCTGCGCATGAGCGAGAGCACCTGTCTGGAATCGATGTATAAATTCTGTACAACTGTGGTTCAGGTGTTTGGCGAGGAGTACTTGAGGGAACCTAACCTTGCAGACACTGTCCGTCTTTTGAAGATGAATAAGAGCAGGGGCTTTCCTGGGATGCATGGATGCATAGATTTTATGCATGGGGAGTGGAAGAATTGTCCCTTTGATTGGCAGGGACAATACCAGGGTCATGTCGGCGAGTGCACGGTCATACTTGAGGCAGTGGCTTCCCAGGATCTTTGGATTTGGCACTCATTCTTTGGTATGGCCGGCTCCAACAATGATATCAATGTGCTACATCGGTCCACGGTATTCGACCGGGTTGTCGAGGGAGAGGCTCCAATTGTCAACTATGAGGTGAATGGGCATGAATACAACAAGTACTATTACCTAGCTGATGGTATCTATCCTTCATGGCCAGTTTTTGTGAAGACCATCCGGAGGCCTAACTCATAGAAGACCAAGAAGTTTGCACAACACCAAGAAGCCTGCCGAAAGGATGTGGAGCGAGCATTTGGTGTGCTCCAATCCAGTTTTGCCATTGTGCGGCATCTTGCTAGAACATGGAGCAAGAGCTGACGTGTGAGGTCATGACAGCTTGTGTAATCATGCACAACATGATAGTGGAGGATGAGCGGGATGACGCGAAGCTATTCGATCAAGGATGGGAATTTCAGGGTGAGTTGATTGAGCCGATCCCGGGGGTAGCATCGTTCCAGCAGTACATTCATGTGCTTGACGAGATGCAGGACAATGAAACACACATCCAACTCCAGAATGATTTGGTGGAGCATGTGTGGGCTCACTTTGAAAACCATCCAGCTCCGGCTGCAGAATAATTTTATTGAACGAACTATTTATTTCAGTTCATGAACTTTTTATTGTAATAAATTCATGATACTATTTGCTATTGAACATTGTTATTTGTTTGCGTGCTACTGATTAATTTGTGAACTACTTGTATTCACATGTAAATCTACTCGGGGGGCCATTTTGCGCCAAGCCGTTGGGGGCACCTCCACCCCAAACGGACAAATGCCCAAAATGTGTCCACGGTCCGCCCCAAAGGACAAAACCGGACCTGGTGTCTGATTGCTCCACCCGTTGGAGGTGCCTTAGGATGACTCCAACGGGGCGACACATCGAGTCCGCGCGCATCCGTTCGTGTCCGCGAGGGCCAAAAACACGGCCCAACGGGGCGACGCAAACGGACCGCGGTCCGTTTTTTGGTCCGCCGCGACACATCCCTTGCCCAAATTTGGGCCACCGATGCGTCGGCCCCGGACGCGAAACAGAGCTCTTTTGTGTCCTCCCCTAGTCCGCCCCTGGCCCGCAAATCAGACCATCCCCACCCCAATCTCCTCCTCCTCCGCCCCTCTCGCCGCCACTCGCCGTCGCACCCTCGATTTGGCACCGCAGGCCATTCCGGGACGCCGTCACCGGAGCAGGTGCTTCCCCGCCGTCACCGGAGCAGGTGCTTCCCCACCGTCACCGGTGATTCTTGCGGCCAGGAGCGTCCACAGCGCCCCGCGATAGACACGCCGCCCACAAGGTGTTCGCCGTTCGCCCCGGCTACTCAGGTACGTCCCTCGGCCATGGATAGCTCGGATGAGTGGTTCTACAAGAACCACATCATGCAGCGCTCATCCTCGAACGATTCCTCCGACGATGATGACAGTGACGGCCTGGTTGCCACCCTCATCGTCAACGAGTACATAGAGAGGATGCGACCGGTGTTCCTTGGCTCCTTGCCGGGCCGTTCTCCTGCTCTTGACCGGAACCGGCGAGCTGGCCAAATCCAGCTGTATGGGACTACTTTCGTCCCCACAAGCCCACATACCCTCCCAAGGTTTTCCGGCGCCGTTTCCGGATGAGGAGGTCCTTGTTCAACCGCATCAGGGTGGGCGTGATGCATTTTGATGACTACTTCATGTGCAAGCCCGATGCATGTGGTATGAGGGTCTTCTCGTCGTACCAGAAGTGCACCGTCGCCATTCGCATGCTTGCGTATGGGATTGCCGGCGATCTTGTGGACGAGTATGTGCGCATGAGCGAGTCCACGTGCCTGGAAGCCATGTACAAGTTCTGCGCGGCCGTGGTGCAGGTGTTCGGGCCGGAGTACCTGCGGGAGCCCAATGCTGCCGACATGACTCGCCTCCTGACAATCAACGAGTCAAGAGGCTTCCCTGGGATGCTCGGGAGCATAGACTGTATGCACTGGGAGTGGAGGAACTGCCCATTTCCTTGGCAGGGGCAGTACAAGGGCCATGTTGGGGTCTGCACGGTCATACTTGAGGCCGTGGCATCCTAGGACCTCTGGATTTGGCACTCGTTCTTTGGCATGGCCGGCTCGCACAATGACATCAATGTGCTCCAGCGGTCTCCGGTGTTCAATAGGCTCTCCAATGGCCTGGCACCCCAGGTGACCTTTGAGATCAATGGTAACCAATATGACAAGCCCTATTACCTTGCTGATGGGATCTACCCCACATGGACAACATTTGTCAAGACAATCTCCAATCCCAATGATGAGAAGAAGAAGAGGTTTGCCAAGGAGCAAGAGAGCGCAAGAAAGGATGTAGAGCGTGCATTCGGTGCTCTACAGTCCTGATGGGCTATTGTGCGCCATCTTGCTCGGACATGGGACAAGGACCAGCTGTGGGAGGTGATGACAGCGTGCATGATCATGCACAACATGATCGTGGAGGACGAACGCGACGAGGGCTTGAATGATCAGGCATGGCAGTTCCGGGGTGAGTTGGTTCAGCCCCAGGGACCGTACACATTTGCTTAGTTCCTCGACTTCCACCGTGACATTCGTGAGAAGGAGTCCCATGTTCGGCTCCAAAATGATTTGGTGGAGCATGTCTGGCAGCACTACGGTAACCAGGGTGACCAGGGTGATCAGGGACAGTAGTTCCATTTGATGAACTACTTGTCTTATTTATTTGGTTTGTAATGCATGAAACAATTTATTATTTCTGAAACTGTTTGTTTGTGTTTGTTTGAACTATTTGGATTGTAATAATAAGTACTTGATGAACTATTCGGATTGCTTTTATGAATTGTATTATTTGTGCTATTTGAGCTTATTTTATTGTGCTTGATAATTGCTCGAGTATATATGGCCAAAAAAATGATCAGAATGATCAAAAACCCTGACCGTTTGTGGCCCACCTCCCCTATGTATCAATGAAAATGGCCCATATAGGGTCTGCTTGTCTGGAAAAAAACAGAGGGCGGACTCGATGCGTCGCCCCGTTGGGTCCAGTGGCCGGAAAGGGGCGGACGTGGGCCGGACATGGGTCCTTTTGACGACGCAAACGGACCAAACGCGGACCAAACGCGCGTCCGTTTGCGTCGCCCCGTTGGAGTCATCCTTAGGATTGAGTTTGAGGGAGCCGTTGTGTCCTTCTTTTCAGATTAAACTCTATATCTGAGCTATCTGCCGGACGTATAGGATGAATTTGGGAGCGGTTGGAGATGCTCTTCGGGCTCGTTCTGACCGAATGATTATGTATGGCCAGATGCTAGTCCGGTATGTCGCTTAGTATCGGACCAAGTATAGTATTTATCCAGAATAATCTATTTATTTTAGAGAAACCCAGAATATTTCAATCACCGATTTGGAGTCAGAAGCAATCACAACGGCATTCGCTCAAGCCCTCTGGACCTTGCCCAAATGGCTCCACTGGGTAGACGGGCCCCTTTTCCTCCGTGCGGGAACGGAACTATAAATGGCACAAAGGCCCACCGTCAAAAGCCCAGAGAAGTCCACATCAGCCCAAGTAACGCCGAACCCTCACAATGGAGGCTATAAAGCACCTCCGCCGCCTCCTCTCGCAAACCCTCTCCAAAACCCTAGCGATTAGGGTTCCTCCATTCCCCACCCCCTCTCCCTCGCCTCTACGCCGCCAGCGATCAATGGGCAAGTCCAGCAAGAAGTCCGCGGCTCCTGCCGTCGTGGCGCCGGCCGCTGTCGTCCCCAAGGGGAAGGCCGGCAAGAAGCGCGAAGCGGAGGACGAGATCGAGAAGGCAGTCGCCGCCAAGAAGCAGAAGGCTGCGCCGGCCAAGCCCGTACCCGTCCCCAAGGAGGCCGCCAAGAAGTCCAAGAAGGCGCCGCCGCCCAAGAAGGCTGAGAGCAGCAGCTCCGAGGAGGAGTCATCCGACGAAGAAGAGGTATAGCTACCGTCGCCTTTTCCCCTTTTGCTGTTTGCCCCGTCCTCTGTTCACATGTGCTTGTTTGGTTATTGTTAATTCGGTAAACACCAATATTTATACTACCTCCGATCCATATTAATGGACTCAACTTTATCTAGATACGGATGTATCTAGTCTAAACACTTAACTAGATACATCCGTATCTAGACAATGTTGAGACCATTAATATGGATCGGAGGGAGTATGATTGTTTGCTGCGTTCATTATTAATTTCTAGGCGTTTCATAGGTGTGCGCCTGTAAAGGGCTGAATTAATCACATGCAAGCTTATTGTTCTGCGTGCAACCAAACTATTTGCTTAGTAGTTGATAAGGAACACACCTTTCAGTTTTCTGTAAATACTGTTGCGCTGTAGTTATTTTTTGAAATCTACCATGTTTTGTTGTGCTTGATATATGCAAGCTAATTGTTCTGCGTGTAACCATACTATTTGCTGAGTTATCAATAAACATTACACCTATCAGTATATTCTGTAAATACTAGTCCTATGTTGTTATGTGGTCAATTCTGTCATGTTAAGATGTGGTTCATATGTGTTTGTACTTATATGCTGCATGTTTGAGCTTGATCAGCAACTGAGCTATATGTTATATCATGTACAGGTCAAGGTCCAGCCGAAGAAGGCTGCAAAGCCTGTCAAACAGGAGTCTTCTGATGACAGCAGTGACGACTCGTCCTCTGAAGAGGTAGACCATAATAGCCTTATTCATTGTTATATATTTCAGTTTATGCAATGCTAATTATCTTCTTCTCCTCTATACTTAGGAACCTGCAAAGAAGCCTGCTGCTAAACCTGTTGTCCCGGCTGCCAGCAATGGTTCCAAGAAAGCCAAGCAGGACAGCAGCTCGTCCAGTTCTGAGGAAGAGTCTGATGAGGATGAGGTGAATGTTTCACTTTTGTTTTGCTTTGATTCTCTTAATTACTTATCACTTTTGTATCATAATTATGAATTTCACAGCACATGTCTTATGTCTTTTTCCTGTTGCACTTGGTTAGTTTCATTCATACCATTGCATTCCATATATTTGGTGTGTTTCCATATAAGGATCTTTATAAGAATTTTCTGTTGTGTAAGACATGTCAAACTTAGATCTGCATGCTCACTCAACTGTTCTTCTTTCCAGAAAACTGCTGCTGCAGTAAAGAAGCCAGCAGCAAAGGATTCTGAAAGCTCTGAGAGTGACTCAGATGATGAGTCGGATGAGGTTAGTGTTTGTTAACATGGTTAGTTCGTTCTATCTTTGTGCTTTAGTTATTCTGAGGTATGTTTGGTTTTAGGCTGTGCCTGTCAAGGCAAAGGCTCCTGCTGCTGCTACTAAGAAGGATGAATCTTCTGACGATTCAGAGTCTGATAGTGAATCTGAGGATGAGGTACCTTATAAACTATGTTCCCATAGCTTCTGTCTGTTGCTTAATAGAATTTTATTAATGTTTCTTCTAAACATCTTAGGATAAATCTAAGAAGGCTGCCCCGGCTGCCAAGATTACTCCTGCTGCTAAAAGGAAAGATGATTCCAGTGATTCCTCAGACAGTGATGAGAGCGATGAAGAGCCACCCCAGAAGAAGCAGAAGGTTCTACTGCTGGATTTCCTATTTATGTTATTGCTTCTTCTGAAGATTATTGCTTCTATTGTTTACATGTTTATCTTGGTTCACAGGATGCCGTGAAGGTTGCACCCAAGACTGTCAAGAAGGATAGTAGCAGTGATGAGGATAGTTCTGAGGATAGCTCTGATGATGAGCCTAAAAAAGTAAGCTGCAATTTCGTTTTTTTAGGACGTACACAAGCATTTTGTGCAGTAATATGCTGTTTCCTGCTTAGACTTATGGTAAATTCTACAGCAGGCAGGAAAGGCCTCAGAGAGCAGTGATTCCGAGGAAGAGAGCAGTGATGATGAAGATGACAAATCCGTTAAAACTCCTAAGAAGGTTGATTCTCATGTTCCTGTCTCTTAATCTACTCTTCTGATCTGAATTGGAGTGATCGTAATTAAGTTGTTGTTTTGTGGCCCTCGACAGGAAGTTTCCACTGCCACAAAATCACACAAGGAAGAGGTATAAGAGTATACATTTGCACCTAGTTGAGAATCTTGCATCTCAGGGACATACGAATGTAACATGTTTTTTATTGCAGCCTAAAACTCCTGCTAGTAACCAAGGTCAGGAATCAGGGTCAAAGACCCTTTTTATGGGGAACATTCCATTCAATTGTGATGTTGAGCAAGTGTAAGTTCCTCCAGCAGAAGAATAGGTTTTGATTCTGGGACATTCATATTTGTTAACCCTTTCCTCTTTCTGTTTATAGGAAGCAATTTTTTGCTGATGTTGCTGAGGTTGTTGATTGTCGTCTGGCTTGCCATGAAGATGGCCATCCCAAAGGTTTTGGTCATGTTGAGTTTGCTACGCCTCAAGATGCCAAGAAGGTAAATTTCTATTTTTCGTCATTTTGAGTTGCGAGGTTTAGTATGTTCTTCTGCTGCACTGATTTAGTATCTATTACCGTGAGTTTTTGCTGTTTATTTTCATGTAATTGTTTGTGGAATATTTTTTCTGTTTCCTAAAGCCACATGGATATATATAAAGTCAATTACAAGTCTAGTTTCGTTTGCTGCTTTACTTCAATCCGCCGAAACATAGATGCAATGTCTCAGCTGCTAGTCCTAACATCTTTTCTTTCAGGCCCTTGAGTTAAAGAATGGTGCAGATTTTAATGGTCGTGCTGTGAGACTTGACACGGCTGCTGAGAGAGGTCAAACTCCTCGCAGGTAATGTGAATTTATCAAATTAAACATCTATGCTAATCCTCTGCATGTTCATTTCCTGTATTGAGCTAATTTTTGTGAAACTTAGGGATGTTGGATCTTTTGGGAAGCCAAGTGGAGGACCCAGCCTATCTGTTTTCGTCAAGGGTTTTGATACAAGCCAACAGGAGGATGCTGTAATTTCTTATCTATTGTCTCACCCTATCCCTGTCAATTTCTTGTCAAGAACCTTCTAATTATTTCTTTCCCTTTGTGAAATTGTAGATCAAAGCCTCCCTCTCAGAACATTTCTCCAAATGTGGAGAGATCACGCGTGTGTCAGTTCCTATGGATTATGATAGTGGTTCATGCAAAGGGTATGTTGGCAATACGTTTCAGCAAAGCGTGTTGTTAAAGAGAACAACATTGGACGTGGATTTAGCAAACAACTTGGAATCATCATTTGTCCATCCTTTCTGTATGTTAAAGGGTTTTTATTTATGTTTTCTTAACTTTGCAGCATAGCATACATGGATTTTACTGACGAGAGTTCCTTCAACAAAGCAATGGAGCTTACTGGGTCTGATCTTGGTGGCTATAACTTATATGTGTCTGAGGCCAAGCCTAAGGGAGATTTTGGTGGTGGTCGTGGTCGTTCCGGTGGTAGAGATGGGAGCCGGGGTTTTGGTGGCCGGTCTGGTGGCCGTGCATTTGGTGGTCGGTCTGGTGGCCGTGACGGTGGTGGCAGGTTTGGCCGGTCTGGAGGGCGTGATGGAGGTAGAAGAGGAGGAGGCCGAGGCTTTCAGAGCAGGCAGAGTGCTGGGACTGCTAGTGCAGGTGAGATCTTGTTCTGTTGCATGGTAGATTTATTATTTTTCTGTTCACATGAGCTTCAGATTTGTTTAGGGTAACTTAATATATTTGTACTGATATATATTCATCTCTGGCCATCCAGGAAAGAAGACCACATTCGGGGATGATTAGAGGCTGTTGAGCCAGAAACTAGTTTATTGCAGCAGTGCCGTCTCAAGACATTTTATCCCTGTTTTTCTTACTGTTGGTATTCGTACCAGTATCGTTGTCCTAGTGGACTAGTATCATTTTTGTCTGTAATATTGGCTGTTCTCACTATGTTTGGGATGCTCTACTAGAATATATACATTATGGTTGTCTGTGATGCAATTCCTGGATTCTACAATATAATATGTTACAGACATCTTTTCGCCTTGGATGTTGATTTTCTTGGTATCTGATCTTTATTTGGTTTGTTTTATCATTGTATTTCTTGCACGTCAACTTGAGTTGTCTCCTTCCTCACAATATTAAACATCCCTGTTTCATATTTGTTACTCATTCATTTACGTTAGATTCCACATGGCTATTTTCACAGACTGGCAAACACAAACCATTGTTTGTGGTGTCCAACTTTAACAGGGTTAGTCATGCGATGGGATGAAAACAAGTATATCGACGCTCAAATATTTTACGAATTGCATAGCAAATATTGAATGGAGCTCAATGTAGTACAGATTTCAACCTTAACGTACGACAAAATTATATAGACAACATTAGAAAAAGTGGGCAAACCATAGAACCAGAGTTCGTCTGTCAGCCCTTTCCCATCGGTGGCGCGTCACTCTTTTGCTGACCGCTCGGCCCTTCTCCTTGTCTCTGTAGGGGCGGTGGTGGTGGAACAGCTCGAAGGCCTGCCGTCGCCTACCGAGCGAGTGGCTATGATACGAGTCTAGCCACGCGGTCGTTCTTCGTCGCCACTTCGACTCGGCGATGGCGGGGTCGAGCATGACCGACCGCTCGGCCCTCCGTCTCCAGCGTGCAAATCCCCATCTGTTTGGACAGAGGGCTTAACGACAGCAGCCTCCATCCGCTGCCCCCCATTCTGCGGAATCCTCCATCCAGGGGTAGCTTGCATAGATGGCTCCGTGGAGGGGAAGTGTGGCGGTGCATCGGCGACGACCGGCGAGGAATTGACGACGCTGCCACATATCTGGCAGGCGGGGGACGACGCCGAGGCGGCGCTAGCGTGGACCAGCGGATGCATTGGCTCTGGCTAACCACCGCCGCGTTGGAGCCGCTGGCCACATCTTTGAGCGATTGCTCAATGGCAATGCGGACGACCTCCTCCTCCTTGTCTATGTGGCCAGGAGATCAACACGGAGCCGCCGCGTCGAAGAGCTCCTCTTCCGATGCGCTCCGGTCGACGGAGGACGACATTTCGCCGGAGCGAACAAGCGAGGAGAAGTGGAGTGAGAGATTAGACGGAGGTGGGTCATGTTGTGCACACGACGCTAGTCAACCTTCAGAAAGTGGGTCTACGCTGTCAGAAACAACGTGGCTAAAGCCTCCGGGCGCGTCCCCGCAGCATCAAATCTACCCCACATATGGGCAGGATTTGGGGTTCGCCCGACAGCCCGGACGTTTAGACAGAGTTTGGGGGTGATGGTTGGGTGAGAGATTTTGACTTAAAACCTGTCGGGGCTGACAACGAGTTTAGGGAGGTTTGAGTGAGCCGGTTGGAGATGCTCTTATACAACATAAACACGAAATAAATAGCGCGCTTTGAAAGTTGTTTCGCAAAATAAATTAGTGTAGTATGTCCCGCTAATAGCATAAACCTACGTTCATGCTGTTTCTCTGTTTTTCCGTTGATGATCTCCGAATAATTGCTCGACTCCATATTTGTATTTACCAAAAAAAAGCGTTTACAGGATGAGCAATGAGCTGCAGGTAGTTAGTGGACTCGATCATCACCAGCCTTTGACTTTTGTAAATTACATCATCCATCTAGGTAACTATTCAGCCAGTTTTTTCATCAGTTTATTGATTTGATTGGTGGTAAAAGTGTTGTTCTTACATGAGGAAATTGATCTCTTACCTTCATCAAGTCCACAAGATGGCAGTGGATGAAGCACAGGAGCAGTGTGCGATGATCAGAGTATTATTTTGTCCACAAGGTGGCAGTGAATAAAAATTGTGATCTGGGGTATTGTACTATTCATTTTGCCGTACCCTTTTAGCTACCAATATTCCCAGAGAACCATGATCCTTGACGTTTTTTTTGACAGATCGAATGCAGCTTGCAGTGGGAGTGATTTCATTCGGGTGGTAAACTGTTATCATTTGATATTTGTCAGGATTTCGCCCCTTCTTGCTACCACTTCACCAACCACTTCACTGTGACATTCATGGACACCATGAAGGGTTGGACTCATATTACATTGGATCAAGTGATGATCAAAATTTAGTGGTGTGTATAGTTTGAGAGCCAGTCCAACCAGGGGACCTTTCTTGAATTTCTTATGAAACAAACAATATTTTGCTGAATAAACATATGCCTAAAGGACTGGAGCTATAATGTATGGTTTATAGTACACAACGATTTTTGCCGTGGGTAGATCTTTTTCTTGATCCTGCATTTGTAAGTTTGCAATCTATGAGAGGCCATGTAGAACTGCGCACACCAAACGAAAGGTTTCTTTCATGATCTAAACAATATAATTCTCTTTGCACCACACATTTTTAGAACTCAGGATGCGAGGCTTGATATGAAACGAATGCAGCAAAGAAGGCATACATGTGCAATTGAAAAGATGCATCATGTTCACTTTTGAACATCCATATTATCAAAAGGACGCTTGATAAATTTGTGCTGATTTGTATGAATGTTTTATTTTAGTTCTCACAGGTGTTGGCATTGCCAGAACGAATTTGGGGATCATTATTTTTATGCTTTGATATGCTTCTCACAAGTGTTTAAGCATGAAAAGTACAATTATGTGATCTCCATGGACATTGTTTTGTGGCACAAATAGTTTACGATAGCACACTTTGATACTGATACACACTAATATATGATCTGTTCAAATGACCAAATATTCCTCTAGAATGATCGGAGTTGAACAACGAAGATTAACAGAGCGACATCATATAGTGGAGCGATTAGATTAGAGAAGGAAGGCAAAGGGAAATGGGAACAGAGACGCAACATAAAACACGGCCTGCACAGAACATGTGTATCTCCGTAGCAACGTCCGGATATTCAACTAGTGCGATATCCCTACTATATATAAAAGTTGGAAGAAACCTCTCCCAGTCCTGCTGTCCACGTCGCCGGATACTGCTGGCCGTCCGATCGAGCTCACGGACGTCCCAGATCGTCCAGAAACCCGCGGAACTGTAGCACGGCAATTTCTACCAATCAGACGACGACACGTCGCCCCGCACGATTTCTGGCGCGCAACTTTACAGAAAAACCCCATCCACTTTGCAAAAAACACCCCGCAAAGGACCAAACCACCAAATTCTGACAAATCAGGGACCTCCGTGGAAAAGTGTCGGCACATCCCCTTCCCCCACTCTCTCCCACGCGCGGCCCGGAGATCCCCGTGGCCGCCACCGCGCTGCTCCACGCTGCTCAAATCGAAGAACACTGGCAGCTCCGACGTCGACGAATTTCCTTCCTCGCCGACAGCCGCGTGTTGGGACGTCGTGCGCGCGGCGGAATCGATGCCGGCGTCGTCACTGTTCGTCCGTCGCGTTCGCGGGCCGCCGGCGACGCTCTGGCGACCTAAAGCCAGCGGCGCTGCCGCTTCCGGCTGCCCGCGCCCGCGCGCGTCCAGCATGCCCACCCACGCGTTCCATCTCGCTGGCGCGGCCTCGCCATTTTTGTAATATTGTCCCTATTTTGCATTCAGATGATAAGATTGGCTGTCGTTGCTGCATTCCCGCTGCTCCTTCCTGGCCGTGTGAGTGGCGCTCAAAGCCATCGACGCGGCTTGACGGGAGGAGGATGAGGGTCGAGCGGACAGAGCCGGACGGGACAGCCATGGCGGCGTGCTGGTGGAGGCGCTCCAAGGAGGCCCCTGAACCGGCGACGTGCGCCACCTCGAGAGGGTCGAGCAGCACCGGTGACCAAGGTATGTCTCCTCCCATCGTTGGTACATCCCTGCTGCTCCGTCCCGTTAGCACAGGCAAACGAAGCTCATGCAGCTCCTCCTCAACATGTCCAGAATTTTAGTTCGTGAAGCTTTTAGCTCAGTAGACGTGCACACCACCTGTTTGATAAAATGCAAGCGAAAAATAAATCAAGTTGATGCAAATGACGAACCTTTCCCAAGCACTAGCCTGCTCATAGAGTTTGTCATATTTGTTTGTGCAGGCCCTCCCCTCGATCTGGACCGGGAACCGGATGGAGGTGGCGCCTTGGGGGTTGCAGGGCCGACCCTAGCGCAGCTTGAGAAGCAGCCCACACGTCGGGCGACGACGATCACAACTGAAATGCCAACGTGAGCTCCTCCCAATCCTCCTTTGTCTCTATTTCTAAATCTGCAGCTTTGTCCTGAACTCTTAGTAGGATTTCCGTTGTAGCGAGGTAGGGAACTGCAGAGTAGGCACGCTGCCCTCAGCTTCCACAGTCGTGCGGCCGATGAAGCGTATCGGGAGAGCTATTCTTGGATCTGGTGATAATCCTTCGTTTATGTCTACAAATTTGTTCTCCTTTGGTCATTCAGCTTTAAATTGCAGTTCATGCTCATGAAGCTGCAATTCATCATCTTATCCCTTCTCATGAGGTAATAGTAGTGGTTGTACTGAATAATCATGATATTCCATGTCGTGTGAGGCATTCCTATTTTTTACCAGCTAATAAGTTACAGCTTAGATTGACTAACTGCATGCTCAATAGTTACCATCGTGAAGCTACATTTTGTGCATGATCAATTGCTCACTTAAGCATATTCCTATTTTAGCAGTTCTTATTTTCGACATTGGAAGCATGTAAAAGTCCATCTGTCTCTAACTATAATTAACAACATGTAAAAGTCTTTTTGAGCTCGAATTCCATGTCCTTCTATAAATCAGAAGGCGAGATGGACATTTTGGCGTACCATTTTGGAAATGTCTGAGCACTGAGCAATTTAGCGATGCTGACCATTGTCAAAACATTATGTGGCAAGAATAGGAACATGATAAACTATAAGAGGCCAATGGAAAGCCGTAATTTTACAGGTTATTTAGGATGATATATTGTCAAAACATTGTTTTCTACTTATTATTTATTCTTGGTGCTTGTGTACTGATGATGTGCAGATTCAGTTTCTGATCCTCCCGTTTTTCCCTACATATATCTAAACATTTTTTTCTACTTATTATTTATTCTTGGTGCTTGTGTACTGATGTTTGAAGTTTATTTATACAAATATGGGCAAGAGAATACAATATGTGGTGGAGGTTTAAAAAGCCCGTGAGTGGTGCCTGCGTACTGATGATGTTTGTAATCTCTGCAGGTTAAAAAGCTCGTGACTCTAGCTAATTGTCCTTTAAATCTGGAAGCAATTCTTATATGGTGGCTACAAATTTTATTGCACACGTTGGTGCTAATTAAGAAAGGACACCGAGAATCCTTGCCTACAAAAGGTATAGCAGTAGGTCATTCTGTCCAACTGATGGGCAATGCTTAAATGTTTTCCTCCGCGTTCTAAAGTTTCTATAGTTACAAAGGAGTGGGCAGTTAGCTCTGTTGTTTGCCTCTTATTGTCTACATCATAAACTGAGTCATGGAAGTTTGTGTGCTAGACTAATACCATCATATAGAGGCAACGAGGGGAATTTTGGGTTTCGATCGTTGTACACCTGCTATGTTCTCTTTCCTAATTAATATGTTTATTTATCTTCATGATTAATATGTTTATTTATCTCTGTGATTTCTGCATCTATTAAATCTTTTGCAGGTCCTTCTTCCTCCTTGGCTAGTCAGGAAGTGGCAGTGGCGCTTGCCTGCTTCAGAGTGCCGCAGTGGCGCGAGCTGGTACGGTTGATGGACGTGTCTGCCTTGGTGCATCCCCAGGAGCTCAAGACCCTTTTCTCATCTCCATGTCCATCTGCAAGAGTATTTAGTTTCCTGGCAATATGAATTCTTTTTTGTGCTCCGGAGCATTTTTAAAAGATAAGCTGATGGACACTCTTATAATATTGCTCAGATGGTTGGTTGCTATGGACATTCTTATTAAAGAACTCAGAGCAGCTGCTCAGGTGGTTCACTACAGGAGGTAAGTTCTTATTTAATTGCTGGATTTTGCAGCATCGTTTTTCTCTATGTCAATAGCTTGAAAGTTCAAGACTTCCTTATATTACCACCAGATAGTACGTTTATAGAAGGACAACTATACTGCATTAGTTTTATGCATCCTTTGATCAAATAGTTGTTTGCCCAAATGCCTTTTTTGCTCTTTGCCTTGGTTACATGGATCTACAGAAAATTAATTTTAGCCCATCATTTATGTTTACATTTTCTCTTCTTAGAGATGTTACCTGCTCTACACCTAGTGACTTTCAGTAGTGGCCAACACTCTAGCCAGATCGATTTTGTCCTCTCTCGAAGAAAAGATAGACGCGCTTGTCTTGATTGTAAGGCGATACCTGGAGAGAGTGTTGTCCATCAACATAAGCTGGTGGTGGCTGACTTCCGTTTTTGGATTCGTGTCCAGCGGGATAAGCGCCCAAAAGTTGCTAGAACAAAGTGGTGGAAGTTAAAGGGAGAGGCAGCTCAAGCTTTTAAGGAGAGGGTTTTTAAGGAGGGCCCTTGGGAGGAAGGAGGCGATGCAAACAGTATGTGGATGAGGATGGCGACTTGCATTCGGAAGATTGCATCAGAGGAGTTTGGGGTGACCAGGGAAGTAGAAGGGATGCTAAGGATACCTGGTGGTGGAACGTTGAGGTCCAGAAGGCTATTAAGGAGAAGAAGGATTGTTTCAGACGCCTACACCTGGACAGGAGCGCAACCAACATGGAGATATACAAGGGGGCAAAGAAGGCCGCAAAGCGAGCGGTGAGCGAGGCAAGGGGTCGGGCATATGAGGACCTCTACCAGCGTCTAAACACGAAGGAAGGCGAAAGAGACATCTATAAGATGGCGAAGACGAGAGAAAGGAAGACGAGGGATGTCAACCAAGTCAAATGCATAAAGGACGGAGCGGATCAACTCCTCGTGAAGGACGAAGATATCAAGCGTAGATGGCGAGAGTACTTCGACGACCTGTTCAATGGAGAGAATGAGAGCTCTACCATTGAGCTAGACGATTCCTCCGATGATACCAGCCGACGCTTTGTGCGGCGTATCCAGGAGGCTGAGGTTAGGGAGACTTTGAAGAGGATGAAAGGAGGCAAGGCAATGGGCCCTGATGGTATCCCCATCGAGGTGTGGAGAGGCCTTGGAGACATAGCGATAGTATGGCTAACTAAACTTTTCAACCTCATTTTTCGGTCAAACAAGATGCCCGAAGAATGGAGGCGGAGTACATTAGTGCCAATCTTCAAGAACAAGGGGGATGTTCAAAGTTGCACTAATTACCGTGGAATCAAGTTGATGAGCCATACAATGAAGCTATGGGAGAGAGTCATTGAGCACCGTTTAAGAAGATTGACAAGCGTGACCAAAAATCAATTTGGTTTCATGCCTGGGAGGTCTACCATGGAAGCCATCTTCTTGGTACGACAACTTATGGAGAGATACAGGGAGAAGAAGAAGGATCTTCATATGGTGTTCATTGACTTGGAGAAGGCGTATGATAAGATACCACGGAATGTCATGTGGTGGGCCTTGGAGAAACACAAAGTCCCAACAAAGTACATTACCCTCATTAAGGATATGTATGATAATGTTGTGACAAGTGTTCGAACAAGTGATGGCGACACCGATGACTTTCCAATTAAAATAGGACTGCACCAGGGGTCAGCTTTGAGCCCTTATCTCTTTACTTTGGTGATGGATGAGGTCACAGGGGATATACAAGGAGATATCCCATGGTGTATGCTCTTTGCGGATGATGTGGTGCTAATTGATGATAGTCGGGCGGGGGTTAATAGAAAGTTAGAGCTGTGGAGGCGGACTCTAGAATCGAAAGGTTTTAGGCTTAGTAGAACCAAAACTGAGTACATGAGGTGCAGTTTCAGTACTACTAGGCACGAGGAGGAAGAGGTTAGGCTTGATGGACAGGTGGTACCTAAGAAAGACACCTTCCGATATTTGGGGTCTATGCTCCAGAAGGATGGTGATATCGATGAAGATGTGAGTCATCGAATCAAACCTGGTTGGATGAAGTGGCGCCAAGCTTCTGGCGTCCTCTGTGATAGGAAAGTGCCACAAAAGCTAAAAGACAAGTTCTATAGGACGGCGATTCGACCTGCGATGTTGTATGGCGTAGAATGTTGGCCGACCAAGAGACGACATATCCAACAGTTAGGTGTAGCGGAGATGCGCATGTTGAGATGGATATGTGGCCACACAAGAAAGGACCGGGTTAGGAATGATGATATACGTGAGAGAGTTGGGGTAGCACCAATTGAAGAGAAGGTTGTCCAACACCGTCTAAGATGGTTTGGTCATATAGAACGTAGGCCTCCGGAAGCGCCATTGCATACCGGACGGATAAAGCGGGATGAGAATGTTAAGAGGGGTCGTGGTAGGCCAAACTTGACATGGGAGGAGTCTGTTAAGAGAGATCTGAAGGATTGGAATATCACCAAAGAACTAGCCATGGATAGGGCTGCGTGGAAGTTAGCTATCCATGTGCCAGAACCATGACCTAGTTTCGAGATCTTATGGGTTTCAACTCTAGCCTACCCCAACTTGTTTGGGAAAAAAGGCTTTGTTGTTGTTGTTGTTGTTGTTGTTGTTGTAGAGATGTTACCTGCTCAATTAAGTGTGAAAGAGCCAAAAGTACGATTTAAATAGCTATTTGGAGTGCAAGGTTGTGATTTTTCTTCACATATATTCTTTGTCTTTATTTGAAAAATCTCGACAATCTTTTAGGCGTAAACCTTCTTTTAATTTCGAAACATTGAAAAAAGTAAGTGCACAAATTTCCAAATTTGAATTTTACCCACACACGCGCAGCATTTTCAATAATTTTCAAACCTAAACGTTTTTAGTCTGTACACTGTCAAATTTGAATTACACCACGCATCCGCGACATACTCACATACAAATTTGCATATTTTAAAATTTTAGATACCTTTTAAACCTAGCCATTTTATAGACATGAAAACAATTCAAATCCAAATAACTTACCAATTCGACCAATTTTAAAAAAACTATACAACCTTTTAGACGTAAACTTTTTTCCAACTTCATTAGTTTCCAAATATTAAAAAAAAATGCCCAAATTTTCAAATTCGAATTTTGCCGAGACACGCGCGGCATCGCCGCGCTAAGTTGCCTAGTAACATGCTAATAGCGTATTTCAAAGCCTGCACTTTTCTGTGGCATGCTATTTTTTCTCTTGTGCATAACTCCGGCTGAAAGTGGCTGTTGCGATGAAGTGGCAATATTCATACGGCAACTGCCCGGAAGTGTAAACTGCTTGCAAGATGCTTACGCTGGAAGAGAGCGGGAAACGTAAGTACTCCGACAAACTGACAACGCTAATTTCTTCAGTTTTGCTATAAGCAAAATCAATGCGCCAGTTCTTCCCGGGCTGAAGCCACGAATGGTCAGTGAAGACTTAGGGCATCTCCAACGCGCCGACGCATTTGGTCCTTTTGCGTCCGTTTATGTCCGATTTGTTAAAATGGACGGTCCAACCCGCGGCCGCATTTGGCCAGGCGTCCGTTTTTTGTCCGCGCGAACCTATTTCTCGCCCAAATTTGAGCCGGCGCGTCGACGTGGACACACGTGGTCGACCGCGCGTTGTCCTCTTGACCTCCCCCTGGCCCGCCCGACAGCCACACCAAACCCTCATTTCCCCATGTTCCACTCCCGTCACTCTAGCTCCCACCCCGTCCAAACCCTATGGCCGATGTTGCATCCGCCGCCGCCGCCACCACCACGGCCGCGAAGAGAAGCTGGCCCGGCACCACCCTGCTGAAGCCAAAGAAGGAGCTCACCGTCGATGAGAAGAAAAAGGAGGTGGAGATGCGGAAGAATCGCCGGCACAACTTGAAGAACAAGACCGTCGCCGCCCAGCTGGAGGTCACCCTGGCCGCGGAGGCTGCTGCGGCAGCCGTGGTGGTGGCTGCCGCGAAGGACGCCGCGGACGCAGAAGCCATCGCCGCCAAACCCACAACGACCTCCCTCATCATGCTAGCCCTCGCCGGTGACCAGATGATGAGGACATCCTTAGTCCTTTACCATCTTTTCCAATAGAAGATGTTGTTATATAAGAGAAGCCTAAGGAAGTGAGAATTGGACCGATGACAAAAGCTCGTGCAAAGTTACTTGAGCAATAGGTGAACTTACTCTTAGTTGAATATGATGTTTGTATTAATGAGAAATTTATACTACCTAAATCTATACACTTATGTATGATCAGGTTTATTGATAACACAAACATTGGAGGAGGCATGGAACACGCTAATGAAGATGGCAAGCACGAGGGAGGCGAGGGAGGAAGTGGAGCCATCAAGGAAGAGATATTCAATTTGGACTGACAAAAGTCCCGAATTCGAAACAGCCAAGGATTATTCATATGAAGTCCAAATAATGCAACAAATCATTTGTTGGAAAGGAAATTACAAATCCTTTCTAACGGGTCTGACCCCAAGAACTGGTTCAACTCGGACAAGGCTCGGTGATCAAAACAAGTCGGCCCTGTTTCCTGCCAGAAACATAGTCCTTTAAGTTAGGAAGTTAGAGATATGGTTGTTTTCGACCCCAACCATAAGTTGGACGTCCAGCAGCCTTTATATAGGCTTGTAAGTCGTGTCTTTTCGTTTTAGACTACGTTAAACATGAACCCTAAATTCTAGACAGAACAAATTGTTACTCTGAATTTATCCACACCAATTCGTATCGATCTGGTGTTTACTACTGCAGGGTTTGATTGTTGTCTGCTGTTCCACTGGGAATTAGAAGATAACAAGACCTCTTCGTAGTCGGCGGCTACGTTCGCAAACGTGTGGTGTTGCGAATATCCATAGGGTTGAAGATCTGTTGCATTGGCAACGGGGGAACAACCGGAGAGATCGTCAGCGTCTCGCGAGTTATCCCTTATCACCAGAGCCCCGCCATGTGCTCAACGAGAAAATCAGGCCATCCCTTATCACCAGCCCCCGCCCTTCCGGTCGCGGCTACTAGTTCTGCGTCGTTGGCCAAGCCACTGAGGAAGCCATCACCGAGCCTCTCCAAGACGCCATCGCCAACCTATGGCTTTCTGCCCGGCGCGACGCCCGACACTGCCCTGACCGACAAGTCTTGCCTATCCGCTTCTCCAGGGGGCGAATGCAGCAACCGCGGGCCAGCGGTGCCTTCGCTCGACCTCAACATGCAGCGGTATACCGGCCGGGGGCACGGGCAGGAAGGCGCCACAGGTGATCCCTGTGGCAAACCTCCCCGCCGCACGCAACCTGCTCGGCGAATTGATGGCCCCCTAGCCGGATGAAGCCAGGTACTACGAAGATAATGGGGACGCGTTCATGTCCGGCATGATCTGCGATGGTACCACTACCATACCCATCGACGATCAAGAGACTCAAGACCCCACCGCAGGCGAGGAGTCCTTCGATCCAACTGAAGGCCAGGAGGCCATGGACGGCCTCCACATCGACGAGGAGCCGTTGTTCGACGAGCTAACTCAGCTCGCCGGACAACAGAGGCGCCACCAAAGCGAGAGGACCCAAGCGTACTCTACGACCGAGGACAATTAAGATGCTTTGCGAGTCATGGGTGGAGATGAGAGAAAACGCCATCTTGGGAGCTGAGCAAAAGGGGACGCCATTTTGGAAGAGGGCCTTCGATCACTTCCATGAACAACGCTTCTATGAGCCTCATAAGTTTCAGAGTGACCGCAACCCCTTGTCCCTTCAAAAGAGGTGGTCGTTCATCATCGCCGAGTGCTCGAAGTTTGTCAGCGCCTACGAAACGGTGGAGCGTCGCCCCGTGAGTGGAATTGGGGTCAAGGACTTGGTATTGAAAGGATCGAGTAGGTTGACTAGAGGGGGGGGGGGGTGAATAGGCAACTACCAATTTTAATTTTCTTTTTGACAAGTTAAGGAATTGCTCAAATATAAGTTCTCTAGATATGCAACTAGGTGAACAATCCTATATGATGAGCAAGAATCTAGCTAACAAGATATACTAAACAAGGTAAGCTAGCAATACAAGTAAAGGTATATATAAAAAGGATAAGCACACGGTGACACGGAGATGATTCCCGAAGTTCACTTCCCAATGGAAGCTACGTCTTCGTTGGAGCGGTGCGGGGTCACAAGTGATCCCCGAATAGCCGTGATATGGCACACCGTATCTCCTCCACTATATGATGCCCTCGAGGTCGGCAACAAACATTTACAAGGATGAGGCACACTCCACAACCGAATTGGAGGCTCTCACCAATTCCCACGGCTTCCAAAGCCACAAGAATCACAAGGCCGGGGCACATCTCCACAACCGAATTGGAGGCTCCCGACTAGTCCCCGCGGCACCCAAAGCCACAAGAACGACCAACGACCGTCTAGGGTTCCAATGAACCCAAGATGCACAAGTTCCTCTAAGGAATGGATATGGAAATCAAATCGCTTTGGTGGAAGGGTAGATCTAGGTCAACTCTCCCAAGTCCTAGAAGGACAAGGTGTTTGAGTGGCTAGGGAGAGAGATCTACCAAGTTTAAGCTTGCAACAATGGTGGGGAAGATATTTCTGGTCGTGGTGCCCTCTCCAATGTAGGAGAAGGCCTTTATATACTGCCCACAGATTCTAGCCGTTGCAGACAGGTAAATCGGATAATCCGATTCAAGTCAACATCGGATTATCCGATAAAATCGGATAATCCGATCAGACTATCATCGGATAATCCGAACAGCTTCAGTGTAACATTTCTTCTAGTCCTTAGCAGAATTCCAGCGAAATCTTGATCATCGGATAATCCGATAATTTCCAACTCGGATAATCCGAACATCTTCAGTGTAAGATTTCTTCTAGTCCTTAGCAGAATTCCAGCGAAATCTTGATCATCGGATAATCCGATAATTTCCAACTCGGATAATCCGAACATCTTCAGTGTAAGATTTCTTCTAGTCCTTAGCAGAATTCCAGCGAAATCTGCAAATCGGATAATCCGATACTTTCAACATCGGATAATCCGATTCACTTCAGCAACAAAACTGGCTCTTTTCAACTCCCTTTTTGGTTTCGATGCAAAGATGTTTTACACACTTAAAACCTGCATCACTTGATTCACATGTTAAATCGTCACTAGTGTTGTTGCCTAACACACAAAACACAAGGGATTAATAAATGTCCTTTCAATCTCCCCCTTTTTAGTGTTAGATGACAACACTAGGATTTGCAAGGAAAGCATAGTTATATATTATCTAGATTCCCGAGCTTAAGTCATGAGAAGCTCCCCCTGAATGTGTGCATATAATTAAATTGCATTGGAATACAAATGCAATACATATAGGAGGAGGACACCTCCAAATATTGAGGAAACTAGATGCAGACATATCAAAATAGGTTGAGTTTCGATAGTGGACTATACCTTGTGCATAATAGAGTAGAAATGAACCTTAGCACAAGAATACAACTCATAACCATATTAGAAATCCATATGTCTCATAACTTAAAGGTTCACACACATAAGTTCCACATGAAAACACAACACAAATAAGTTCACGAATAAGTTCGACATAAATGGACACAAGCGCAACAAGAATGGTAAAAGCATATGCTTGTGCCCGAAACCCATGCAAATCCCACACGGAGACCTAATAGAACTACTTCTCCCCCTTTGGCATCGAAACGCCAAAAAGGGAAAAGAGCGATGCTACGACCCAAGTAGATCACTCCGTCGCAGAGGCATCATCATCATCAGTGCCATCACCATCCCCTTATGAAGACTCATAAGTATGGGCACGAGTGTAGGATGGATGGGAAGGGCCGGCAGACGCTGTCTCTAGCAGATGAGTCTCAAGCTGAGTCCATGGAAACTGAGAGCCCTCGTTCCACTGAGCAAAAGAGAGAGGAGCAGACTCTGGAGGATCATTTGGGAGGCGAGGAAGGTGCTTGAGAATGTTCTCCTGCCTCAGATAAGTGTCATATTGTCCCCTCCGGATGTCAGCATTCATGCACAGAATGTTCCTCTGGAACCAGTTGAGTTTCTTGGGCGGAGCAAAGGAAGGAACCGAAGACGGACGAGTGGCACCACGACGAGCATCACCCATGAAGGAACCACGGGCAGGAGCTGCAGCAGCAGAAGATGGAATGACCTCTTTCCTCTTCTGATAAACCTTCTTGTACGTATGGGCACCATATCATACCGGTTGACGTTGTGGTTCTTCGGAGTGTCCTTGATGAGCATCATGATGTAAGGAGCATACGGAATAGTGAGCCCACTGACAAAAGAGTCATACAACTCACGAAAGATAAAATGCATCACATCCACTGTAAAATCCTCTTCAGGGTTTTCATTCTCAACAATTTTCTTAGCAAGGCAAAGCAGATTTGCAAGAGGAGCAATTATATTGTCATTGTTACCTCCACTGGGAGCAATAGTTGAGCGGAAGCTGATCGCAAGCTGGTCATAGAGGGGCAGGAAGCCCCTTTTTTCACCAATAATTGCACCAGCCCCATACATATCCTTCATTATGTTTTTGTTGAACTTCTCAACAGTGTGCATAGTGTAACCATTGGGAGGAAGGTTGCTCTGGTAGGGTGCATAACCAAGAAGAGTAGACAACCGAGCAAAGGAGGATGTGCACTGAGTGCGACCCGTCATCCACTTCATGGTCTTTATGTGGTCATTCTCGATCACCAAGGTGGAGAAAAACTGCAGAATCATTTCCACATTATAAGGGCATTGCTTCTCAATGAGTGAAACCAAGCCCATCTGTTCAATCACATCAGCAGCTTGAGCATAACTGGCCTTGGCCTTGATATCTCGCATTCTGTAGAGCTGCATCGGGCGGATAGGATGGTTATAGTGCTTGTAGATGTCATTGTATATATATCTGCTCCATGCACCAGAAGTTGGGATCTTCAATATCATCATCTCTTGGCATACTCGTATACCAGTTGGACTGACGGACTCGGGCATAGTCAATTGGGTTCATGGTCAAATAGTTGGGGCGAGTTTCCTTGAGCTTCTTGGTTCTATGAGCAACTTGCTTCTTCTTCATGGGTTGCTTGTTTTTCTAGCATGTTTCTGTGGAGGACTACCTGAATCACGACTGCCGGAACCACCTATGAGATAGAATAATAGATGGATAGCATAGATGAGTACACACAAGTCACAGAGCAAGGAATGGTACAATGTACACTAGAAGAGCATCCCTAAGTTGAGTCTACTAAGTCCTGGACAAATCAAGATGTGGCTGAAAAATAGCACTGAGCAATTTCGGATAATCCGATTCAGTATGTATCGGATAATCCGACTGGTCAGAATATCCGGTTCAGACTGAATCGGAAAATCCGATCTGGATCTGGCAGCAACAAAGTGATTCAAGTCCTAGGTCTAGCAGTAGATCGACAATAAGGGGGGCTAGCCTAGTGTTCTAAGTACCAAGGGGAACCACAACCACTAGCCAAAACAACTTCTTAGAAAGATTTAGGTGAGGAACACCTAGGAGATGAGAGAGAAGAAGTTACCCTCGTCCATTGAGGAAAAAGCTTCGGTGAATGGGTTACCGGGGAGGAGGAGCACCAAATCCGGCCAAATGGCGGAGTTGGGGCGGCCGGAGATGCCGGGGAGGTGCGGGGAGAGCAGGAGGCGGCGTTGGTGGAGAGAGAGGGTCGGGGGTGGAGAAAGCACTCGAATGAGCCCTTCACCCGACCCCTGCTCTATTTGGAGACAAACCGCCAAATCGGATAATCCGATTTTGACTTGGATCAGATATTCCGATAGTCGGATAATCCGAGCAAGTCAGAATCGGATAATCCGATTTTCAGGATTTCGTTAGAAATTCTGGCCTGCTGATGATCCCGAAGAGCAAGTCTTGATGCCTGCACAAATAACGGGATTTAGGTTGAGACTCCAAGTGCAGAGTGTATAGTATAGTGGAAGACAGTTTTCCCCACGAGGGGTGACTCGAGGGTTTAATATCGAACTCTCGGGGAATCTGAAGTGGTAGATTTATCTTCTTATCCTTCTTTTGGTTACCTACAAAACAAGGTTAGATGTTTTGGTCCTCAACCTCACCTGTGGTTGTCAAGCACAAGGTGTAAGAATGATATCAGGATAGTTATGCAATGCAAACAGGAAATAAATATGCAATGATGGTGGATGCAATGATAAATGATATTTTTGGGTTTTTCAGTGATATATGCAAGATGAAAAGTATTTTTGTATTTTCGGATTTAATGATGGCTGAAAATATAAAAGTGGTATATGGTGTTGGAAAGGTGTTTCTTATGATTAAAAATGGACTGGGGTTCATGGTTTCACAAATGCACTCTCTCTTTATAAAGTGGTAGACAATGGAACACACAAAGTTAACATATGAGATTGCAACACAGGGTTTGAGAACAAGTTACTTAGATATATGGGCATCACGTCCTAACATAGAGATCTTTTGGTTATTAACCTCTCTTATACTCCACCAAGATGCGAACTAAATCATAACACCTCAGTAATTAAGATAACTCAGAGTATAGCAATAAGTATCATGACATGAAGTGATAATAAGAACATGCTAGATCTAGTCATGGAGTAGTGGCAATGGTCACGCCCACATCCCCGGTAGCATGGTATTTTAGTTTATCCCTAGTGAGGTAACAAAGTAAGGTAAAGATACCAAAGTGGATCGCAGAACTTTCTCTCACGTTCACTGCACTAGCCACCCCCCGTTACTCCAACTAATGCACACGTTCCCCCTCACACGCTCTCATAAACATGCTTGATCAAAACAAGTAAACAAGAACGGGTACATAATATGCATCTATACTCATAACTGAAACAAACATTGTAATCTCAAACATATATTAACTCATAAAGATCCACCACAAAGGTATTACAACGGTGACCGTAATCATGTTCAGCAGCTCATGCGGTACTAATTAGTGAAGCTCAAGAGAGGAGAGATACATAAGTTAATTCCACAAACCCATAGTCCAGAGGTGGACTACTCCCTCTTCATCATGGAGACGGTGGAGAAGTCGATGGAGAAGGTGGAGACCACGCCGGCAGCGCCCCGCCGGAGTTTCCCCTCCAATCTGCAGCTCCTGATCTCCGTTTCGGTGTTTCTGCGGCGCTCCTTCCAGAGAACGACGGGGGACCTTTTTTATAGGCATTTTTAGGTCAAGACGAAGGCGGTGGAGCGAAGATCGACGGCAACGGAGCCACGAGGCCCAAACGGGTGGGTCCCACGCGGCCACAGTACCTGGGCGCGTGGGCCAGGCCCGTTTGGCCCTCGGGTCTCCGTTTGCTTGCTTCCTTTTTCCGTAGTCCTTCTTCCTTCCAAATATTGACGCCCGTAAATTTCCAGGTGATTTCGTTGACGTTTGGGTCCCTGAAACATTAAAATACAAAACTAGGGTTTTCTGCCTGTGCAGGGTTAATTCTAAATAAATGGGAAAACTATGAAGTATTCCCAAAATCATGATAAAACATTGATATAACCCTTATATGATGCAAATATGATTGGAATATAAGCGATTAAAGTGCAAAGTTCATGTATGCATTTTACATGCATCACCTGCTAAACCCTTTCTCCTCAGTTTCAAATAGGACTTGTGTGCATAAGATGAAGTGTTTTTAGGAAGATAGGCTTGGGATAAGATTGTCAAACTGACATTGGTACTCACACTCAAACTTGCAAAAATCGAACACGGAAATGCCAAGATGAGTGGGTTTCCCATAAAACCAACAATAGGACCAAAATTCCAAATGATTTTCAATTAAGACCGAAAAGAACCAACTCTTCATAAAGAAGAGGGCGGTGGCCAAGGCCACCATGTATGAGTTTGTGGTGTGACACCGCGAAGATGTATCTCGGGTTCACGGCCACTACTCGTCATTTAAGCTCACAATTCATGAAATGAAAATATAGAGACAAAATGAGTTCTTACTATCGGCATAATGGGGGGAGGGATAGCCCAATGGATTAGGACCGCACTCCCCCTATGTCCATGCCTACACCTAAACCAAATAAGTATCGTCTAATATGGGTAGGTATGCAAGAAATCCACTAAATCCAATTGGATATGTCCACCACATTAGTTCTCCTCTCAACTCCTTGAATCTTGCTTCACCAAGAGGCTTCGTGAACATATCGGCGAGTTGATGCTTGGTGTTGACATACTTGATTGCAATATCACCCTTCTCAACATGGTCTCGAATAAAATGATACCGAATCTCAATGTGCTTGGTCTTGCCATGAAGAACCGGGTTGTGTGCAATTTTAATAGCACTTTCATTGTCACATAAAAGAGGCACTTTGTCACAAATGACACCATAATCCTTTAAAGTTTGCCTCATCCATAATAATTGTGCACAACAACTACCGGCGGCGATGTATTCGGCTTCGGTGGATGACGAGGCCACACAATTTTGCTTCTTGGAAGACCAACTCACAAGGGACCTACCAAGGAATTGGCATGTACCCGAAGTTGATTTTCTATCCATTTTGCAACCCGCCCAATCCGCATCCGAATAACCAACAAGATCAAAGCTTGTACCATGGGGATACCAAAGACCATAGTTGGGAGTATCCAACAAATATCTTAGAATCCTTTTGACCGCGGTTTCATGACTTTCCCTAGGACTTGATTGGAATCTTGCACACATACCCACACTAAACATAATATCCGGTCTAGATGCACAAAGGTAAAGCAAAGATCCAATCATAGAACGATAAAGCTTTTGATCAACTTCCTTACCATCCGGATCTAAGTGAAGATCCGCCTTGGAGTCCATGGGAAACTTATATGGCTTGGCATTGTTCATATCAAATTTCTTGAGCATGTCCTTAATATACTTGGCTTGACATAAGAATGTTCCTTCTCGAAATTGGTGGATTTCAAAGCCAAGAAAATAATTCAATTTTCCCATCATGGACATCTCAAATTCCTTGGTCATTAGCTTGCCAAATTGATCACTAAATTCACGGTTAGTGGAACCAAAGATAATATCATCAACATATATTTGGCATACGAAAAAATCTCCATTTACCCTTTTTGTAAAAAGAGTGGGATCTATTACCCCAATTTCAAAGCCACGGTCTACTAAGAACTCCTTGAGATGATCATACCAAGCACGTGGAGCTTGCTTGAGCCCATAAAGAGCCTTATGTAGTAAGTAGACGTGGTTAGGAAATTTAGGGTCTTCGAAACCCGGTGGTTGTTTAACATACACCAATTCATTTAGTGGACCATTTAAGAAAGCACTTTTAACATCCATTTGATATAAGACAATATTATGAGTAGATGCATAAGCAATTAGTAAGCGAATGGATTCAAGTCTAGCAACGGGGGCATAGGTTTCACCGTAGTCGACTCCTTCGATTTGGGTGTAGCCTTGTGCAACCAATCTTGCTTTGTTGCGAATGACTTGACCATGTGAGTCTTGCTTGTTCTTAAATATCCACTTGGTTCCAATGACATTATGGGAGGAGTCATTGGGTCTTTCCACTAATGACCATACTTTGTTGCGCTCGAAGTTGTTCAACTCTTCATGCATAGCCGCAACCCAATCCATGTCTTCAAGAGCATCATATACCTTGAGAGGTTCTAAGCTAGACAAACAAGAGACATGACCACAAAAGTTAGATAATTGATTGCGTGTGGACACACCTCTACGGATACTCCCAAGGATATTTTCTTTGAAGTGTTGTTGGTAATCCAATTTTGATGCACGCCGGATGACCCGGCGTTCCGAGGCTTGACCAATTGTTTCACCAACACAAATATCTTCATCATTGCCTTTATCTTGCTCATGGTCAACCCGAAGTGGAGTTCTTGGAGTTGTGGGTTCATTATGTTCTTGTTCACCACTAGAGTTGGGTGGGTCTTGACCATCTTCTTGATCAATATTTGAGGTGGATGGCTCAACTTGAGTAGAACTTGTTCCTTCTTCTTGAGTATCATCAATGGGTCCTTCAATAGGAATTAGTTCTCCAATCCCCATAGTTCTTATGGCTTGAGATGGAGATCATCACCTACATCATCATGATCAATATGCTCCGCTTGGGAGCCATTATCCTCGACAAACTCCACGTTCATAGATTCTTCAACACACCCGGTGGATATGTTGTAGACCCTATAAGCATGAGACTTTGCGGCATATCCAACAAATATACCATCAAAAGATCTAGATTCAAATTTAGCAATTTTGCAACCTTTAATGTAAACATGGCATTTGCATCCAAAGACTCGAAAGTAAGATACATTTGGCTTTTTACCGGTGAGGAGTTCATATGGTGTCATGTCCTTGAGAGGACGGAAGAAGAGCCGGTTTGAGTAATGACAAGCGGTGTTGATGGCTTCGGCCCAAAAGTTGTATGGGGAATTAAACTCGGCCATCATAGTTCTTGCCATATCAATAAGAGTGCGGTTCTTCCTTTCGGCAACACCATTTTGTTGGGGAGTATATGCAGCGGAATATTGGTGTTGAATGCCCTCCCCACTTAGGAAATCATCCATAGTGTAATTCTTGAACTCCGTACCATTGTCACTTCTAATTGCCAAAATCTTGGAGTCATATTGGCGTTGAACTAGGGTTGCAAAGTCAATGAATATCTTTTGAGTTTCACTCTTCTTCTTGATGTAGAAAGTCCAACAATATCTTGAATAATCATCCACAATCACCAAACAATATTTCTTGCCACCAAGACTATCATATGTGGGAGGCCCAAAAAGATCCATATGAAGGAGCTCCAAAGGCCTCTTAGTGGAGATAATGGTCTTCTTGGGGTGATTCTTTCATGCATCTTTCCGGCTATGCAAGCACTACAAGGACGATCTTTGGAAAAATTAACATCGGTTAGTCCTACCACGTGTCCACCCTTTACAAGAGTTTGTAAATTTCTCATACCGACATGGCCAAGTCGGCGATGCCAAAGCCACCCCTTGTCGCCTTTAGCCATTAAACATGTAGCGATTTGAGTGGTCTCTTTTGAGAAATCAACCACATACAAACCGTTTTCACGAAATCCAACAAAGGCGACATTGAGTGTTTGAGTGAAAAGGATGGTCACGTGGTATTTATTAAAAATAACGGTGTAACCGGCATTGCATAATTGACCAACGGAAAGTAAATTGTATGAAAGAGATTCACAAGAGGACCTTCTCAATGGATAACTCCGGAGTGATCACCACTTTACCAACTCCCACTACCTTGAGTCTTGCATTGTTGCCAACGGTGACATGAGAGAATGAGAGTAGTTGTTTCAATAAGTCCTTTACTAGTTCTTTGCTTCCGGTCATATGGGATGAGCATCCACTATCAATGAGCCATGAAGATCCACCGGAAGAGAAACCCTACAATAATCAAGTCTTTGATTTAGGTACCCATTTTGGAATGGGTCCTCTTTTGTTAGTCACAAGGGTCTTTGGAACCCAAATAGCATAGTGATAATCATCTCCATATGAAGAGCCAACATATTTAGCAAAAACACAACCATTTGTAGATTTCAAAAGAACATATGAGGGGTTGTATTTTCCCGCAAAGTTATTGTGAGTGGCATTGCCCCTAGTGACATTACCACTCCCAATAGAGTTGTCATTTGCTTTGGCTAACTCCCCCTCCTTCACAAAAACAATATCTTTGGAAGGGGGAGTCGCCTTCTTCTTCTTGTTGTTGACCTTCTTAGAGTTGGGTGTGAACCCAATTCCTTCTTTGCCAACCACTCCCTTTTGATTGCTCAAAAGATCATTGAGGTTCTTTTCCCCTTGGATACAAGTGGCTAGGCCCTTCTCAAGTTGGGCCTTCAACCTAGTGTTTTCCTCAATAAGAGATGCCTTGACACATAAAGGGTTAGTGGAACAAGCATTTGCATCTTTATCATTATGAGAAGTGGTGAAGCTAGCATAGATAAATTGAGCTTGTAGTTTGGCATATGACTCCTTGAGTGTAGTGAGCTCACTTGAGGTCACCTTGTGGGTTTCCCTAAGTTGCTCAAAACCCTCAAAGAGTTTGTTATGACTCTCTACAAGTTCCTCATTTTTACTTTTTAGATCAATAGCAATTTGAATAGAGGTTTCACGAGTTTCTTTTGCCTTGGAAAGATCCATGGCATGTGTCTCCTCAAGTTGCTCACGGAGCAATTGTTCCTCAACAAGTTGATCTTCTAGCTCACCAATTTTGTCGGCATGATCACATGCATGCCCTTCGAGCTCACAAATCCTAACATCCTTCTCATTAAGAAGATGCTTGGCTTCTCCATATTGATACATGAGGGCCTCAACCATTTTCTTGGTTGGACCTTGGAGCTTGCTAATGAAGATAGAAATTTTATCCTCTTCTTCAATTTTCCCTACATCCTCAACACAATCCAATAGTGATGGGTTAGAGGAGATAGTAATTTTTGGTGGGGAATTCACCTTTGTTTCCTTGGCCATGAGGCACATAGGCTTGGAGATCTTGTCGTCGTTTGGAGATGAGAAGAGGTTGGCCAATGATGGAGGAAGGGTGCCCATTGCAAGAGCCGCCATTCCTACTTCTTCACTTGGTTCTTTATCCTCCTCACCTCCGGACTCGTATTCCTCTTGATGGGATGCCACAAGAGCCTTTTGAGGTGATCTCTTCATGTAGGTAGGCTTGGGGTGGTACTTGTTCTTCTTTAGAATGAGTTGACCACCATTATCCTCTCTTCTTTCATAGGGGCAATCCTTCACAAGATGAGTGTCCTTTCCACAATTGAAGCACATTCTTTTTATTGGAGGGTTGACGCTCTTGTTCTTCTTGTTCCAAAACCGGGTGGCGGCAAGTGCAAGAACTTCATTGAGCTCACCCTCCAAGTCTTCTTCACCTTCATAGACCGGGCTTTCTTCATATCTTGGATGGTCTACCACACGAGCCTTCAAAGCAAGAGTCTTTGGGCCACGGACTTGGTTGAAAGACTTGGATGTGGACTTCAATGTATCATAGGTGACAAATTGAGCCAAGATGTCATTGGGAGTCATTGTTGTGTAATCCGCTCTTGCATGGAGGTTCATCACCATAGTTTCACTATATGGCATAATTGCTTGAAGGAACTTGGCCTTGACCCATTCATCATCCATATCCTTCTTTCCATTTTCCCTACATGTCACCACAAGCTTGTAGAGTCTTCGGTAAAGTTCGGTCGGAGTCTCTTCGTCTAGCATGATGAAGTTGTCAACTTGATGTTGAAGGACGGCCGCATTGGAGCGTTGAATGCCCTCATTTCCTTCATACACGGTTTCAAGATAGAGCCAAGCCTCATTGCAAGTTTTGAGATTCCGCACATGATCTTCATCATTTGCGGTCATAGCACTCTCAAGAATGTACTTGGCATTTGCATCAAGTTGCTCATCAATCTCTTCTTGCTTGGTCAAGTTGTTGGGATCAACTGGGTTGAAACCATGTAGAACCACCCTCCAAAGATGCACCGATGAGCTGCGAAAATAAGACTCCATAGATTTCTTCCAAGTGAAATAACGAGTATTATCAAGCTTAGGAGGGGGTCTACCAAGGTTGGTTATATGAGGTTGAGTGAGTGCAACTTGAGTGAGATAAGAGCTAGGTGGAGCAAAGTTAAGAGAAGGCTTCTCAAGGTTTATCATTTTTATCCTTGTCACTAGCTCCCTTAATAGGGCTAGCGGTTGATGAGGAGCCATTTTGATTAGATACCCGAGTATACACCTCATCCACCATTTTGCCTTTCATGAACCCAAAAAGTTCAATCATGGACTTCATGGTGATTGGGGCATCACCCTCGGGAGGGATTATTCCCGCTTCGATTAGTTCTTTGTCAAGTTGTTCTCTATCAAATTTTTCTTGTTCCTTAGCAAGTCTTAACTCCTCATCTTTAGCACGTTGTACATCCTCCGCACTAGCCATCCTCCTCTTTAGGCGATTAAGCCCTTAATAAAGAGACCTTGCTCTGATACCAATTGAAAGGATCGAGTAGGTTGACTAGAGGGGGGGGGGGTGAATAGGCAACTACCAATTTTAATTTTCTTTTCAACAAGTTAAGGAATTGCTCAAATATAAGTTCTCTAGATATGCAACTAGGTGAACAATCCTATATGATGAGCAAGAAGCTAGCTAACAAGATATACTAAACAAGGTAAGCTAGCAATACAAGTAAAGGTATATATAAAAAGGATAAGCACACGGTGACACGGAGATGATTCCCGAAGTTCACTTCCCAATGGAAGCTACGTCTTCGTTGGAGCGGTGCGGGGTCACAAGTGATCCCCGAATAGCCGTGATATGGCACACCGTATCTCCTCCACTATATGATGCCCTCGAGGTCGGCAACAAACCTTTACAAGGATGAGGCACACTCCACAACCGAATTGGAGGCTCTCACCAATTCCCACGGCTTCCAAAGCCGCAAGAATCACAAGGCCGGGGCACGTCTCCACAACCGAATTGGAGGCTCCCGGCTAGTCCCCGCGGCTCCCAAAGCCACAAGAACGACCAACGACCGTCTAGGGTTCCAATGAACCCAAGATGCACAAGTTCCTCTAAGGAATGGATATGGAAATCAAATCGCTTTGGTGGAAGGGTAGATCTAGGTCAACTCTCCCAAGTCCTAGAAGGACAAGGTGTTTGAGTGGCTAGGAGAGAGATCTACCAAGTTTAAGCTTGCAACAATGGTGGGGAAGATATTTCTGGTCGTGGTGCCCTCTCCAATGTAGGAGAAGGCCTTTATATACTGCCCCAGATTCTAGCCGTTGCAGACAGGTAAATCGGATAATCCGATTCAAGTCAACATCGGATTATCCGATGGAATCGGATAATCCGATCAGACTATCATCGGATAATCCGAACAGTCAGTGAAGATTTCTTCAGTCCTTAGCAGAATTCCAGCGAAATCTTGATCATCGGATAATCCGATATTTCCAACTCGGATAATCCGAACATCTTCAGTGAGATTTCTTCTAGTCCTTAGCAGAATTCCAGCGAAATCTTGATCATCGGATAATCCGATATTTCAACTCGGATAATCCGAACACTTCAGTGTAGATTTCTTCTAGTCCTTAGCAGAATTCCAGCGAAATCTGCAAATCGGATAATCCGATACTTTCAACATCGGATAATCCGATTCACTTCAGCAACAAAACTGGCTCTTTTCAACTCCCTTTTTGGTTTCGATGCAAAGATGTTTTACACACTTAAAACCTGCATCACTTGATTCACATGTTAAATCGTCACTAGTGTTGTTGCCTAACACACAAAACACAAGGGATTAATAAATGTCCTTTCAGGTATGATTCTATTACACGGCCCCTTGCTTTCTCCTCATTTCATTTCGTTGTATGGTCATGATCTTCTTGATTTCCTTGCATGTGTAGGCCTTACAAGCTTTGGAGACCTTCAAGACCCAAAATAGGGGCAAACCATTCACCTTGATCCATTGTTGGCGCGAGATCAAGGAGAGCCCCAAGTGGAAGGAGCTCGTGGCGTCGATGAGAAGAGGAGGGGACATCAAACCGTGGGTATAAGGAGGACCGAAGCGACAAGAGGCCAAAGGGGAAAGCCACCACCAAGCTCGAGGCAAAGAGAGATGTGCAAACCATGGCTTTGCAAGATACCTTGAAGGGATTTATCTCCCAAAAGGGGCAGTCCACCGAGAAGAGGGAGGAGAGGAAGCGTCGGGAGATAGAAGAGAACAACAAGAACTTCTCCAAGAAACAAAAGAGGAAGCTTGAGATTGAGGAGGAGAATGCCCGCCCTAGGGCCATTGAGGTGAAGACGAAGGCAAGGGAGGTTGAGCACGCTCTACTCACCAAGGAGACCCGGATCATGACGGCCGACCTTGATGTCTTGACTCCTAAGAAGAGGGCTTGGTTTGAGAAGAAGCAAAAGTGGTTCATGGAGCGAGATGATTGAATCATCTCATTTGTGGTAAGTGGTTGTGGAAGATGAACTATGGCCGGGGCAGGGAAAATGCCTCGTGTAATATTTTGGGTACACTATTTGGATGCCAGCACGGCATTGCATACATTGCTAAACTTGCTAACTATTTGTTGCCAGTGGGAAAGTTAATTCGGCTCGATCTTCTAGTTTATTTGCATAGAAGTGTGAAATGTGGTGAGGTTTGAAAAACGGCCAGGCCAGACGACCAAATGGGTTGTTGCGTTGGGATGGGTGGCCAGATTTGGCCTGTCATGGACCGGACAGTGTCTGTTTCGTGACCCAAACGACCAAAAAATTGTGGTCCGAAATGGGTTATGCGTTGGAGATGCCCTTACATTCTCAAAACCTCAATCTGCTTCGTAGCGTTTTGCAAGGTTTTTTTCAGGTGATAAAAAATTAGTTTTTTTTGCCAATGCGTTACTAAATATTTAACAAGCAGCATAAACTAATCCAACAATTAGACAAGCGATTACGTGTGAGCATTGCTAAACACCTCCTTTGCCGATGAGCGAGAAAATTCGTCAAGCAACGGGACTCACCAGAATCAAAGTTTCAAGTCAGATCTGATAGTGCCCAGCTATCTCATGGACAGGACTAGGCGTCCCCCGGGGGATAATTTCCCCCGATCTTCCAGGTGGAGAGGCCGACACGCGTCCCGTTTACTGGTCAACGGTAGGAAAATAGATCGCGACTTCCTTGTTCTCGCACATGAAAAAACCCAAAACAAATCCGCCTTGCCCATGGCACCGCAGACCTTCCCCATCCCCGTTGCTCGACCCGCCATCGCCGGGGAAGACAAATCCCTCTCGCCCATGGCGCCGCAGACCTTCCCCCGTCCCCGTTGCTCGACTGGCCGTCGCCGGAGAAGACACCGTCGCTGGGGAAGACGCTGGTCAGCTGGGTCGTCCAACTCAGGCGAGGGCGGCATGCGGCATCCACGCCGCCGGTAGCATCTGTGCATGCAACAAAGTAGCATAAAAAATAAATAATGCTACAACGCACATCGTGAAGAGAAGATTGTAGCAAATAGCATCAAAATAAGAAAAAAAAATGCTATGATCCTGATGTGAAGAAAAAGACTGCAGCAAGTAGCATAGGAAAAAACAAAAAATAGCTACAATTCACCGTGTGAGAAGAAAAGATTGCAGCAAATGAAGAAAATAAAATTGCTACAACACCTATGTGAATTTTCATTTAGAGAGGAATGTTTTGCTACAAACCTTTGGAAAATTTACATCACAAAACTTTTTGCATCATCTGAGTGGACGAAAATGCTACAATAATTCTGTGGATTTTCATCAAGGAAATAAAATTGCTACATAACTTGTAATAATTTGCACCTCTTGGAGATCAAATTGCATCTTATAAAACAAGAAAATTGCTACAACTCGTCCGCAGATTTGCATAAAAAAGAGGAAAACTTTGCTACAAACCTTTCAAGAATTTGCACCACAAAAAAAATGTATCAAAACAAAAATTGCTACAACTCTAGCGTGGATTTGCATCAATAGATGAAAATATTGCTACAAAGGTTTCAAAATGTTGCGCCAAATCAAGAAAAGAAGGCGAAAAAAATCATCGAATAAATTTGCTCTTGCAGCACTGCCGACCTACCCGTACATCTGAAAGGACAAGGATGTCGCCTAGAGGGGGGGTGGGGGGTGAATAGGTGGTTTAAAACTTTTCCGGTTTAGGCTTGATAATTGTGGAATAAAACTAGGTGTTAAAATTAACAAGCCGACAACCTAAATAAACTAGGCTCACCTATGTGCACTATGCTAAGCAAGAAAAACAACAATGTGATAGCAATAGAATACTTCAAGCACGAAATCTATCACAATGTAAAGTGCATAAGTAAATAGCTCGGGTATAGAAATAACCGAGGCAGGCGGAGACGAGGATGCATTCCCGAGTTCCTCCTTGTTAAGGGAGTACATCTCGTTGGAGAGGTGTGAGGCACCACAAAGGTCGATCTCAACGCCACAAAGGCTCACCCTATTCTCCGATGAACCGCACAACAAAGGATTGGTTCCCTTCCACTATAGGAATCCTTCGAGGCGAAATCCGGAGCCTTTCAACAACAATCATGGACACAACCCACAACAGGATTGGGGGCTCCCGAACGGCTTACAAGTGCCCACAAAAGGTCTCAACCACCACACGGGCGTCTAGGGTCCGAGGACCCAAGAATAACAAGCTCACAAACTTTCAACTTCCATGAATTCTCGTGGAGAGCACAAACCGATGCACAAAACAAAAGGCAAGAGCACAAGGGCTCAAATCCTTCAGTCTCAAATTCCAACAAAGCAACAAATACTTATGGAGGAATAAGAGAGGAAGAACAAAGAGGAGATGCACCAAGAACTCCAAGATCAAGATCTACTAGGTTCCCCACACTTAGAGAAGAGATGGATTGGTGAGTATGTAGATCTAAATCTCCTCTCGCTTTCCCTCAAAGATATGTAAAAATAATGGGAGTGATTGAGAGGAAGGCAAGCTTTTTCAAAGGTCAACAATGGAGGAGAGAGAGGGGAAAACTTGCTCAAAAGATTAAAAAATCATTGGGGGAAGAAAACCCCTTTAAATAGATCCCTTAAAAAGTGGCCGTTGGGCTGGCCACGGAGCCCGCCTCACACACGACGCAGCGGCCTGGGCAAAGGGCCGGCCAGGCCAGCCCAGAGGCTGGCAGTCGAGCCGCCCGGCCCAGGACCCGGCCAGGCAGCCCAGAGGCTGGCAGCCCAGAGAAAGAACTTGTAAAACTCATAACATTTGCGAGAAAAATCCAAATGGGATGAAACCAACTTTGTTGGAAATATTAAGAACCATAAATATAGTTAAATTGACACACATGGGAAGGTGTGAAACATTCCTCAAGGATAAACCGATAATATTCCAACACGAAAACGCAACAAGTTTTCCGTATGAAATTCGTTTTCGAACAACTTGGGCTTGTCATGAAGATCACGACAAGCACCAAAAACCAACAAGGAGAAAAACCAAATAAGAACCAAGAAAGATTGAATGCTAAGTATGCAAAGGTTTGAGCTCTCCACAAAGATGCGATCAAGTTACTCACTTTAGAGCCCCTCTTGATAGTACGCCGTCTATCATATAACCCGGTCTCCCACTAACACCATGAGACCGGTACAATAGAAAACCTATCAAGATCATACCTTTGCCTTGCGCATTCCACTTCAGCTCGATGATGACGATCTTGACTCTCTCAAGTTGGAATACATTTCTTGATTGTGCTTACTAGCACATATTTGATGAAAACTTCTTCAAATGCTCCCCATACTCCATTATGGGAGAGCCACGCTAAGCCCCGTCTTCATGTCTCGTTTGCAAGGTTCAATCAAATGATGTCTTCCGAGATGGATCATCTTGAATTGGCACTTCATCTCCTTTTCTTGATATGTATGATGGCTTGGAGGTAAACGTTCACTCAATCTTCTTTTCCAAGTCATAGTTCCAATAAGTTCAACTCTACACATGATCATTCTTCATAAAAACTCTAGAAGAGAGCATTGGTCCTCATGTAGTCTTCAAGAGTCCAACACATGAATTCCAATCTTTTTCCATGGACAAGATCTATAAGAATATCTCAATGTAAACATTAGTCCATAAGGATTGTCATCAATTACCAAAACCACGCATGGGGGCAACATGCACTTTCAACATCGCCGCCCTCGATGGGCAGCACCGGCTCACTGCAGGCAGCGCCTGCCCCTGACGGATGGCAGCTCCGGCGCCGACCTACAGGAGCACCGGTCTCGAGCGCAGTCAGCACTAGGGATACATTCAGCTAGCAGTGGGGAGGAGCAGCTTCTTGAGGTGTAGCCAGAGTAGGCAGCCATGCGCCTCTGTGTGTCCTCCGCGTTCTGGCCTCGGCCCAGGACCAGCGCACGCCGTCGCGCTGTCGGCGGCTTGTGGATGGGAGCACGTGTGGGGAAGACGAATGGAGGAGAAGTTGGTGCGCGCGTGCGCGGGGAAGAAGCAGGGGCGGCGCGTCGACCAGAGAGGAGCCGGGGCGCACGCGGGCGGCGAACTCAACACGGAGGCGCGAGCCGGCAGCCAGGCCGTGGAGGCGCCCGGGGACGGCGACCTCGCCGTGGAGGCGCGTGGGGCGGCGACCTCGCCGGGGAGGAGCGCGGCGAGCCGACAAGAGGAGCTGGGTGGCGCTCCCGGTAGGAGAAGCAGGGGCAGGAGCTGGACGGCTCACGTCGGCGTGGTTGCAGGTGGTCTCGAGAGGAAGGAACGAGTGGAGGAGGTGAATCAGGGTGGGGATAAGGTTGTGTGGATCCGTCGCTGTCTGGGACACGCGTCGCGTGGACGAGGCGGAGGACGCGAGCACACCATCCCCCGGGAGACTATAAGGCTTTTCCCTATCTCATATGCAACAAGTAGACTTCGATACGGTGCGGATCATGATTTGGGTTGGGATGGTCACCCTTACAATTGCGGTTCGAATCTATGCGATATTTATCTTTTTGCTTAAACCAATTATATCCCTCCCCATTCCTTATATTCTACCATCTTTGTATCTCCCTTAAGTATTGTATAATAGCTCGGTTTTCCACGATTTTTTCCATCCTTAATTATATGGAACAAAAGAAGAAATGACTGGAGGGTTCTATATAGATAATAAGAAAAAAAATCACGATGTGGAAAAGAAGATGGATTTTGCGCACTTGATAGCCTATCTTAAGCGGACCGAAATGAATTTGGATTTCTTTACCATATGTTTGAAAAAATGGGATACTGCCATTTACCAAAACCAAGGTGCTTTAACCACGTGTACTAAAATGAGCATTCCCTCAAAAGTACAGGGAACACCGAAGATATAAAATACTGAATTAGCATACAGTCTGTCGCAAAGAATGCTGGCAATGCAATTCCACAATGCCAAGGATTCATTCTACCATAATATTACATAACACCCGGTAAAGCAATGGTTCACAATCAATGTATTTTCGTTAATATTTGACAAATAGGCTAAACTAAAGTTCATCAACGTGTACAGAGTTTGCATGCCAAGCAGTTTAGCTTTAGCATAGTATTTTCACTTGATAGAATCACCAGCAATTGCAGTTTAACATCAAGTAAGATATCGAGGCAGGTTTTGTGCTGATAATGTATTATGTCAAATCGACATCAACTCAAAATACAAACTAGAACAACTACTGCACGCACAGTAGCACAAGAACATAACAAGACAGATCGGCAGTAGTACAAGAGCTCATGATGAAAATGCCAAGGCACTGCTACCTCTCTCCTTTTTCAGATTATATCCCCTTCTTTACAATGGTCAACACTTAGCAAACAACCTAGACATCTATCAACTACAAAGAAACAACAACCTAATCTTGATTGACACACACCCCCCTCACAACAACTTGAATGGACAATGATCCCTCCAATTTCCTATACACTACCCAAAATACCTCACCAAAAGAACTTAAGTCACCTACTGAAATCACTACAATCCTTTTGTTAGAGAAGAAGAACCACCTAATCTGGAGACCGAGCATCATCCCATCAGAATCAAAGTCACCAGAGCTCCTTGAGCCAGAATCTGCAAACAATTTGTAGGGTCACACATCAAGTCACCAAGAAATCGGTAAATGCGGAGCACACCACATCCTCCATCATACCACTCGATGAAGATGAGCCGCTCTCAGACCCACTCGAGCTGCTCGCCACCTGGGCATCTTTCTCAATCTCTACAGTCTGGTAATTTTCTGCTGGCATCTCATCACCAATATCCACGTACTCATCAATCATCTCAGCCTCTGAAGACCTCTTCTCTGGCACATCAGTCTCCTGCAAAAAAAAGAAAAAGAAAACCTACATAAGAACACAATCCAGTATTCCTCAAGCATAGGAAAGAACTAAGCAAATTGGCTTCCCAATGCCTTACCGATTCTCCAATGTCAACCACCGTAGGAGAATCAACATCCACCGTCACCATATCATCGTCAAGGGGAATAACAGGAGCCATTACAGCGTCACCATTCATCACAGAAGGCTGCCGACTCTTCTTCAGTACCTTCTTGCAATTGACCACAAATCGATCAAGTTCCCACAGCGTCTCACATCCATTTCATCAAAATCAAGCTCAACAACATCCCCCCTCAGCGCTGGATCAGTACTCCTCTTCTGCACAATCTGCAGCACATTCCCCATCTTCTCCTCGGGCAAGCTCTCAATCTCCACCCTCAGTTTCTGCTTCTCCTCCTCGCTCATCTCTCTCTTATTCGGCTCCCTCGCCTTGGGTTTCGGCCTCTTCGCAACCCCCTGCATTCTCAGCGGTTCCTGCAAAAGCAGAGGCGCCAGCGTCGCCTGCACCGGCACATGTACCAGCGGCTGCCGCGGCGGCGAAAAATCCAGCGGCATTGTCGACTCGCACTCCTGTTCGAACCAGGAAACGGCCTCCTGATACAACCCTTCGAAGTTAGCCAGGAGGTTGCCGGCGGATCTGTGGACCTCGTGCCCAACAGGGTTGTAGCGCAGGGCATTGTTGAAGGTGAGCCGGACGTCGGCCGCGAAGGCCTCGTGGGAGGGGTACCTCCCCGCCGCGAGGCCCGCCTTGACGGTGCCGAGATCCATGGGGCTCCTGATGACGGCGTGGTAGTCGTGCAGCTTGAATTTCTCCACGTCCACGGGCCTGTTGAACCAGACGCAATTCCTCTGCTTCCGGAGCTTCGTGAGGATCTGCGCGCACCGGCCCAGCATCGCCTCCCGCAGCTGCGGCGGCGGCGGCTGAGGCTGCTGGTCCTCCAATGAGTCGATGTTGGAGAGGAGGGCGCGGACGCGGCCGAGCTCGCCGGCGAGCCGCGCGCGGACCTCGCGGGCCTCCCTGCGGGACAGCGACGACGGGCGGATTATGACGCGGCCGGAAGGCGGCGAGAGCTCCGGCGCTGGGCGCGGCGGCGGCGGCGGCGGGATGGCGTGGTTAGGGTTTGGGTGGCGCCTGTGGTTAGGGTTAGAGGGTTTGGGCATGCGGGGGACGCGGGCGTCGCCGCCCCAATGGTGGTGGTGGTGGACCTCATTCCGGCCGGCGAGCACGGCCGAGGTCATCGCCTGATCTCACGATCTCCGGCAGGAGGAGGCCATGGCGTCCGCGTCGGGAAATGGGCTTCGCGGGCTATCGGGTTGGGGGATTTGGGACGGGGAGGAGAGGAGGGGAGTGGGTGGGCTTTTATTAGCGGCGGGACGTGCCCGCGGGCGTCGCGGGCAGGATCTGGACCGTCGGTGAAACGTTGGACGGTCGAGATCGCCTAGGAGTGCCAGCGGAGCGTAGAGGGCCTGGGATGCCGGTTGTCGCCACGTGTCGTGTATCTGAGAGTAGGCGCGGCTTTTTTGGTGATCGAGTGGTTGTTACTGAAAATGGATCTGACATGTGGGGTCGGCAATTTATCGCTGGAAACGGCTACTACGTGTGAGTGACGTGTACGAAAGGTGGACCCATGTCGACAGTGAGTGTCCCTAATTTGTGGGTAGACTGCGGGGTTCGCGTGGGAGTTTCGAAGTTGAGTTCTTCGGCGCGCGAGCTCTCGGCCTCACGAATTGTGTGCGTCTCACGAGTTGCTCGCTTTTGCGATTTTGTGCGGACGGGAAATTTTTTTTTTGAGGCATAAAGAGGTGACCCAGTTTATAAGAGAAACCGGGTCCAAAAATCATACAATCTGTACAAAAGAATGACACAGACGAAGCGACCCGCCGTCCACACGACACAAGTCGAACAAACGCCACAAAACACACACCCGCTCCGGGGCCGCCGCCCCGGCGTAACAACCAGATCGACCTTCGCATTGTCCGAAAATGATCCAGTCATGGTCGACAAAACCCTCTGTCCACGCAGTCTTCATCCAGGTTGCCACCAAAACCACCATGTACCGGGGCCGCCGCCCCGGAGTAGCAACCAGATCGATCTTCGCGTTGCCCGAAGATGATCCAGTCGGGTCGACGAACCCTCTGCCCGCGCAGTCTCCATCTAGGTCGCCACCCAGACCCCCGCTAGATAACGACTCTGCCTCATAGAACCGTCGTAGCGTGGGGGACCGAGGCCGCCGCCCGACATCCGCCTCCCCTGGCCACAAAGCTATCCTCCCTATCTGCCGCAGACCAGTCGCACCGTGAGGGCCAGGAACTCCAAGGCAACGCCTTCAAGAAGGTAGCGACGCGTCCGTCACCGTCGCCCGCACCGAAGGAGCTTAGGTTTTCACCCGGAAGTCCTAGGACCACTCACGTCGGTCGAATGTCAAGACTCCACAACGACGCCATCAAGATGGGGAACGACGCCCGAGGGCGCCGCCATCATCGGCCCCGACCAAGGTCAGTGCAAGGCATTTGCCTGGAGAGATCGATTCGACCACGAAGCGATGGGAGCAACCAGACGAGTCCTCGAGCCTTGCCGCCAACCGCCGAGCTCCTCCGCAAGCCGTGTCGGTCGCAGCACCCCAAGCCGCGACAAGCACGCTGCCTGCCGCCGAGGCGACCACTGGTCCGGGGCCGCTGCCCCGGCATCCTCGCTGCCCGGGTGCCGGGAACATCCACACGAGATGCCAAACCGGAACCGCAACCACCACACCCCGCCTCCCCGCAGGACGCCAACGCAGCTCCGCCACATCACGGACGCGCTCCAGGACGCCGCGTCCCGGCAGGACGAGCCCCGCCCAGATGCGGCCCGCCCCTGGTGGCGCCGCCACGCCCGTCCAGGACCGCGCCCCCTCCTCCGTCAGCGCGCCAGCAATCACCGCGCGGCAAGCGCCGCTCGCGACGACCGCCGTCGTGCTCGCCAGCCACGCCGCGCCTGCGTGGTGGATCCCGAGCTGAAAAAGAAGAAAAATGGCCCCGCCTCCACCATCCTTGGACGCGGCCAGCTTTGCCGTCGCTTCCTCCGGCGGGGGCGGTGCGGTGGACGGCGGCGGGAGCCCCGACAGCCGGCGGCGGCTAGGGTTCCCCCGAGTCGCCAGGCGCGGGCGACGCGGGGGTGGGTGGGAGTGTTTTATTACGGACGGGAGATTACCATTTGTCGAATACATCCCTGAGCAGGGAGTCAGTGACCCACTCCACTGAACGTGCTTAATCAACCTGAGCAGGAATGACAATTTTTGAAAAATAAAATAAGAAACACAGCTCACATAGACACACACACACACTCACGCATATAAACGCAATGCACATGTTCTATGCCGCGAGCTCCTAAAAAAACCGAGCCGACGGGTCAAGTTTTGATATTAACAAAGTCGTCACAGGCGTCTCGCCATCGATGAGAATGTCGACTCCCACCAAAAGAATATTTCGCCTTTATGAGATCCAGATTTGTCAAACCTAAGGTTTGAATTCGATGAGTTTGATATGCTAAAATTCCTTTGAAAATCAAAATTTTCATGTGGCAGTTGTTCCAAAATGATGTGTCGACTAGGGATAATACAAAGAAAGAAAAGGATTGTCTTGGTTCTCCCTTGTGTTCCTTCTACAATCAGAATGAGTCTGTTCTTTCAATGTTTAGTTGGTCGAGTTGTGTGGGGAGGAATGGGTAATATGCCATCGTACAAGGTTTTGTCAAATAATTTATGGTAGGATCTTGCCTGGTTTCATGCATTTCTTCCCTCTGGTGATTGTTTTTTCATAGTTGGCATCTTGTTTATTGGGCAACCTGGAAAGCTGGAACTAAGTAACTTCCGGTGATCATAAGATGAGGACTCCTTGCGAAATAATCTTTCATGTTTCTTCTCTACTATTTACTGGACAAGTTCAAATAAGGAGCAAAACAAGGAATTGGTGAATCTAGGGGCTAACAAGATGCTAGAAGCGGCCACCAATTTTTGCGGTCTCAAGGTCCTAGGAACAAAGATTTGCTTCTTATCCTGGTGTGTTAACTTCAGGAAATTGATGATCTTATTTGTTGATTCTGTTGTGAGAATGTTTTGACTCTTGGGTGTTGAGCTCGTTATTTTGTTCCTGATGCTTTTGCCTGGGACTATCTGGTGCAGTTGTTTTGGTGAAGCCTGCTAGTTTGGTCTGTGTTGGTTCTAGTAGCTATTATAGTCTTTGACTCTTATAATAATGCTCACAAACTCGTTGTGTTGTGGTAAAAGGTTTTTACCCCATAGTGAGTACTCACAGACGAGTACTAGCGGTGGGTTTCCTATTACTGCACCAACCCGCTTCCCTGTCTACCTACCCCTGCTTCCTTGTTCCTGTTGTGAGCTGGTTATCTCCATTAGTGAAATCGAAAGGGGCCGAAACCCGCCTGGAGACATACTTTATACCCTCCCGTAGAACATCTCACGCTTGTAGATATATTTACAATTTGAGTTTTAGTTACTCCCAAAATGTATATTGCATATATTCATTGTGCGTACAACTTTTTTCTCAAATAAGTACTCTCAAACCAATATCATGTTTGCATTTCTAAATATACCAACACAAAATTGATGCCCCTATCAAAATCGTACTTGCATTTTCTTTTCTTCAAACCATGGAGCCATGGTACAAAAACATATCATTTATCACAATGGTAGAAGGGTTTAATCATATCAAACCTATGTGACTGAAATATTGAACAGATTGTTGGATGCCTCGTATACCAACCTAACCTATGAAAGCGTTCATGACATTAGCTAGGTGCCTAGGTGATCTTCAGTGTTGTACTACAAATTTTTTACTATCCCATTTAACGTCGTAGACTCGTAGTACAGATCTTATAGTTTGGAAGCATAACAGAGCATATACTACTATCCTATACACAAGAAGTGTATTATTGGTACGGAATTAAAAAATGTGTATTTCACTTGTTATCTTGACTTGCTACGAGGAACTGATGTAAATAGTGTTTGTAAAGCAATTTTAGAAAATATGTGTTGATTTGAGTTTAAAATTAGGTGCTCACGACACCAATATATAGTTTTGGGACAATGCATGTCAATATAAAATAAGTCGTTAAGTTATGACTCAAATCTGATACCTTTAAATATCCTCTCTAGTGATGCTTTGTGAGATTGTGCCTTTATCCTCGACTCGTGTCAAAAGTTACATGTTTGATCATGTTTATGTTTGTGTTGTGCGTGTGTAGAAAACCATTTAAACAGTACGAGATTATCACGATGTCCAAATAAAAAAAAATCTATCATTCTTGTGTCGTCGATGACATCAAGTTTTTTCTTGTGACGGATGACATTAAGTTTGTACCATTTATCATTCTCGTTGGACAAGCTTGATTGCTAGAATCAAGCTCTTTCCATGTTCTACTTTTTCAGCAAACAAAATGTAGTTGCTACAAAAACGAAATCGTACTACCCCTCCGATCCCAAAAAACTGTTGTCATATGTGCTATGAATTGTAAGTGGTTAGTTCATTTGCCACAACATTTAAATCGTATCGGAGGGAGTACAGGCCACCCTAGTCACCTATAGCCTATAGGCTATACCACCCCAACCACACTGACCTTCCAAGGTCGAAAACATCTTTCACGCAAGGCCTATACCACAGAAAGGCTTAATCTCCTGTCCTCTTCGCTCGGCGCAAGCCATGAAAAAAAAAGCAAAAGCAAAAGCGAAAAGTCTAAGAGAAGGATGAGGGCCCCAGCGTAATGCCAGTTGGGAGACGGAAGTGGAGCGGATTGCAAAAACGGACCCACGACCCCTGATGTGCCTCGAGCTGGACGCAAGAGAGGTGCCATGCGTGTAAATAATCCTTTTGCTCATCCTCGAGCTGGACGCAAGAGCAGTTGCATGCTTTCAGGTTGTTTTAACTGAGCCTATTCTTAACAGAGGAAAGCTGGTGAACCTCCCAAACAAGGCACTCATTCCGTTTACTGATTACAAAGATGGTTTCCACCGAGTCTGGGTTCAGAACCTGTCCTGCCTAGCTAAGATACGGCATGCACCTGATCTGCGTCGTGGACAAGGACCTTTGCCATTGCCAGACGAGCTGCCTCTTCTGGGCAGGCACCAGTTGCTAGCACTAGTAGAAAACAGGGCAACAGTACCGGTTGTATAGGGCCTTTAGTACCGGTTGTGCAACCGGTACTAATAGATCGAGACTAAAGGGGTACCCTTTTAGTACCGGTTGTATATCCAACCGGTGTTAAAGGCCCTCCACGTGGGCGAACCTGCGCGCGCGCAGCTGAGGACCTTTAGTACCCGTTGTTAATACTAACCGGTACTAAAGGTCCCGGGAATTTTTTAATTTTATTTTCAGTTATAGTCTCAGTTCTATTCTCTATACTATTCTTAATTCTATTCCTAATTCTATTCCTAATTCTATTCTCTAATTTCTCACTTAGCCACACACTTAAACTAGTTATACACTTAATCTCAGGTCAAAGTATATACTCTGGTCAAACTTCCCATTCTGTCACCCATCCTCAAACTGCTCCAGCCCGAGCACGCTTAACTTTTGAGTTCCTTGCAAATTAGCTGTCAAATGAGAAGTTAGAACTTACTGATAATAGTACGCTATCAATCATATTAACCCCTGAGTCATGATTTTACACTTTTTATTGTTTAAATTTTCAAAATTTATTTAAATAAATACAATGATTATGTAATATATTTTGAATAAATAATAATGATTATGTAATAATATTTTTCAATAAATAACAGTGATTATGTAATAATATTTAATATGGAATAATGCATATCTTTAAATCCGTTATTGTTTAAATTTTCAAAATTTATTTGAATAAATACAATGATTGTGTAATATTATTTCTGAATAAATAACAATGATTATGTAATAATATTTTTGAATAAATAACAGTGATTATGTAATAATATTTAATATGGAATAATTCATATCTTTAAATCGGTAAATCAAAATTTGACAAATAAAATGTCTAAATTGATTAGAAAAAAGAGAGGAATTCAAATATGCCATCCTATCAATCATATCTAGGAATTAAAATTGATTAGTTTTTCGTTTTTCATGTTTTAAACTTCTTTAAATGTTAGTCAAACTTAGGTTTGACCAATTTCAAAATAAGCATAAAAAATTTAAAAACAATTAAAAAATTGAAAAACTCACCAAACTTTCATTTTGGAGTGACTAAGAAGGATCCAGGCTTAGTTTTGACCGAATACATGAGAAGACGCATATCACTATATATATATATAGATAGTCTCTACTCATCGCTAATTTTTTTTAATAATACATTTTTTTAATCAATTTCGAAAAATATTACGCAAATCTTCTCATCACGGCCTTTTTTCTCCCGCCCTTTTTTCCCGCCCTTTTCCTCCCGCCCTTCTTTCCCGCCATTTTATTCCCGCCCTTTTCCTCCCGCCTTTTTTTCCCGCCATTTTGTTCCCGCCCTTTTCCTCCCGCCCTTTTTTCCCGCGCTGGCCTATCTCCCGCCAAATCTTCTCATCACGGCCTATAAAAATCACTGCGCACTAAGGTTGGTAAGCATTGTAGTCCACTCACTCGAACATGTCGAGATTTCCTTCAGATGGTAGTTTCCCGGCAGGAATGTCGGCACTCCTTTTGAAGTTTACGGCCGAGTTCAAGGTAGACAATAAGGAGATCCCATTCGAGGATATTGTTAGTCATCCAGCTCATCTCCGTGAGCTATCAGCGAAGCTAGCTAGGCATGGGTGGCCATGGAGGAATTACAAGGAAATAGAAAAAGAACTCGTGAGGCTGCATGCTAGGTGGCAGAAGAAGAAGCTAACATATCCCACTGAAGCATATATGTTGGATGCTCTTCGTACACCGATGTTATGGGTCGAGGAGAGCGAGGACGAAGATGATATCTTCATGCCCACTGAAGCGAGCAAGAGAGCTGCAGCAGCGGCGGCGGCGGCGAAGGGCAAGGGTGCAGCGTCGTCGAAACGCAAGGCTGAAGCATCGTCGAAGGGGAAGAGTGCTGCGTCGTCGAAGGATAAGGGTGTTGCGTCATCGGAACGCAAGCGTGATGCGGGAGGCTGCGTCGATGGTAGATGACTTTTCTTTCTCAATTTATGTTGTGTTGTCGCTACTCCCACTTTTCTTGTTGTATGTGTACGTTGCAATGTTTGTTTAATAAATGAAAAAATGTATTAGATCAAAAAAATTAGCGGGAACGAATTTGGCGGAAGAAACAGGTGGGAATAAATTTGGCGGGAGAAACGGGAGGGAGAGAAGAAGGCGGGAAAAATAAGGCGGGAACGGGTGTCGCCGGGAAGGGTTGGCGCGAAAAATGGAGGGAAATACACGTTCATGCAGCAGTCGGCTGGGCCAAGGCCGACAGGACCTAGTCGGCCCAGCCGTGGCCGACAGGAACTAATCGGCTTAGCCCAGGCCGAGGCCGTATTATTTATGAAATTCCGTCGATTTGCGTAATATTTTTCGAAATTGATTAAAAAATGTATTATTAAAAAAAATTAGCCTACTCATTTACGACATTAAGATGAATCCAAATATTTCGGTCATTACATAGATATAGTTTTTGGAATCCGAATTTGACCGAATACATGAGAAGGACACGCACACATCACTATATATAGTCTACTCATCAACGACATTAAGATGATCGTAGTTGGTATTGTAGCCACGTAGACTATCCCACTTCCGTGCAATCTCGAAGCCGAGGTGAGCGTCCAAAGCAGCATACGTGACTTGATCGTAGCTCAATGGAACTTTGCCCCATCCGAAAATTAGGTCTTCTTCCAACGTGTCGTCCTCGTCGGCGTCCTTGTCCTTCTTCTTATATTTCTTCTTCTTCTCAAGGTTTGTCCGAATGATAGCATTGGAGAGAGCATAGAGACTCGGAGTAAGATTGTCGGTTGGGTTCCGGCGATCCCTCTGCAGGTCGACCGCGGACCGAATAATAATTCCATAGTAGCCCAGCATCCGTATGTCGTTGTGGATAGCCACGCCGTAGAACTTGATTGTCTCGTCACCTAAGAAATCCATGAGGAGCTGCGGCACCCGATCAGCCTCGCAAATTTGGAAGACAAGAGTCTCGGTCGCCACCGAGAGTTAAAGGACGGCGGCGCGCTGCTGAGTATCCTTCCGCCGAGGGTCGGTGAACTCGCAGTCGAGTCCAACGCCTTTGAACGGTGCGGCGTCGAGGAAGTACTTCTTCACGTCGCGGATCCACCTCTCCACACGCCATGCACGGAGGGTGACCCATACCTTGAACTTCATGCCTTCCTTCTCGTAGTAGTACAACCGAGACCGAGGCGGGCGCGCGAGTGGCTCCATTGGAAGAGAGGAGATGGAGGAGAGGGATCGAGAATAATTTGCAAGGATTATAGAGAGAATAGTGTTGCATTTTATAGGGGCGGAGAGGGAGGCCGGCGGTCAGAGGAGGCCGGCGGCCGGGCGTGCATATAATTCCGGCGGTGCTCGCTCGTCTTCCGTGGCCGCGGTGATCGAAACGGCGCGCTGCTCCGTCTTCCGCACCGCGTGTTAATCAAAACGCGCGCGGGAATTGAAACGGTTCTCACCTTTAGTACCGGTTGTTGTCTCGCCGTGGGGCCACCAACCGCGGCCGCAGGTGCCGCGTGGCCTCCAACTCTTTAGTACCGGTTTCTAATAACAACCGGTACTAAAGGCCCTGTACTAAAGGGTTTCTAATAACAACCGGTACTAAAGGTAACAACCGGTACTAAAGGGCCTTTAGTACCGGTTGTTATTAGAAACCGGTACTAAAGAGTTGGACCTGCTGCACACGAACGCAACCGGTGCTAATGCCCCCCTTTAGTACCGTTTTTTGTGCAACCGGTACTAAAGGGGGCGCACCGTTGCCCCCTTTTTCTACTAGTGTAGCTATCAACACTTCAGTGAGTTGGGGAATGTTTCCAAGACGTTTCTTCTCCCCAGCCGTCTAGCTTGCCCTGATTTGCTCCGCACAGCAAAAGAAGATGGCGATCATGATCTAGGAAGGACAGGCACCATGTGCCCGCTGCGGCCCTTGTGCTAGAAGAGCAGCCTGCTTTACCCCTGATTATCACACTCTTTTTTTTTTTCGAAAACTTGTTTATCACACTCATTTCTACCCATTCATTACCGCGTTCCAAACAGAAGCCATGCATGAATCGCCGATGCACCTACAGGTTGATGCAGAACAGAGGAATGATTGTTTCGTTCGGAGGGATATCTCATTGCAATGTGATGTAACTGGATTGCATACACATGCAGACTTAGAACAAGTGTACCCACAATTACAAAAGTACCCTGAAAAACTTAGATAGTCAAGCCCCTACATATACCTACAATTCCATGGAGTAACAACTTTATTACGCGGTAATATGCATGGAAGTAGTAGCCTGGCTACCCCTTAGAACCATTGGAATTCACACCTTGCAGAGTTCGCAGCAATGTACGGTCATTGTGCATATTAGTTGAAGTTCAACATTTGCCATAAGTCAGACTTTTTACGATTTTGCTATTTCTCACTCGAGTGAGAATTAAGTTAGAGCACACTCAACTCTAACCCCGTTAGATTTTAATGGTTGGTGCTCTACCATCCACTAGGAGCTTGAGAAGATGAGTGGTTAACGCGTGATCCTCCTATGTCGCCTGCCTTGCCACATGCACGAGTGTTTCATGAACGAGCCGGGATCTCGAACCCAAGCAGAGTTTTAGTTAATTGTATAGCTGTTCTTTTTCTAAAAAATTGTATAGCTGTTTTTAACTAAACTGGTTCGTGGGGCTGTTGCCGATTAAACCATGGGTTTGGCGCCATGTCTTCCCTGACCTTCTATATGAGGACAAGTTGATTCTATCTGTTTTCTCTACAGATGCAGCACATCCACTCCACGGTCTGTGCCGCCTATAGGTCTTCTCCATCCAACTTCTTGGCTTGCACCCTGGATTAGGAGACCAGACTTATTGAATCGTGTTTCTTGAGATTCTATATGGGATAAAGTGATAAGTTATTGGAGAACACACCTGAATGAGTGCTCGCACGACTCCGTTGAGTACTTCACGTTTGTCGTTATGTACAATTCCATGGCTCATTCGATCCGTTTCACGTACCTCTATAGAAACATAAGGGTTTCATATTCTTTCATCAACTGGGCATTCCTCTCCTTTGTTATCTCTTTATCCAATTTGGATCTCGATTAGTTCACAAGATTGAATGACCAAGTCATGGAAAAGCCGTTATTCGATAAGGCCGGTCACAATGGGTCGTCTCTTATCGCCGTTTCTTGCTGCATGGTGAGTTTTTAGAACCAACATCGACAATGCGCTGTATGTTAAGCGTCGTATCTAACGGACGCTGGATTTAATTTGCTCTGGATCAATAGTAGCATATCAAATCTGTGGTCCACGTGTGGCAACGAAAATTGGCAAGTCTGGCCCGGCTTTCCTCGTGTTGCTGCCACAGCAGCGGCCGCATAAGTAGGAAGAGCCGCATGGCATCAACGAAATTAATGACTTGCTCTGGTTCGCGACCTAAGAGCCGTATCCCCGCTTACATACAACATCCTTCTCTTTCCTCTATAAATAGGCTGCCACGTCGATGATTTGCCTATGATTTCGTGCTAAGAAACCAGCACTGGCATAGGCCTAATGCCTCTACTGCTGGTGCTGAAACCGTTGTGAAGGTTGTTATGTATGCATCATTAATTGGTCATATATCTTCAATTTGTATGTGTGATGATGTGCCACACAAAAGTAGGGTGGACATTCGATCCTGAATGAAAATTCATTCTTTTTATTTCGGTCTATTCTAAATTCGGTCATCCAGAATAGAAAACCGAAATTAAATGTCTCTATCATGTTACTATCTGAAAAATTCGGTTCACCGATAATTAGGCCTTTTATTTAGTCATGACCAAATAGTATGGTAGTTGCTGTTAGCACAAATTTTGGACATGATTTTGAAGGTGGTGGCTTGATATGTGGAGGCGGCACACAGGGTGGCTGAGATTTGTGGCTTGAGTTCTTGGGTATAAACCCATTGGTATAACCTTTATTGGTTGTATCAGGCAATGACGATGCTTATTCATCGTTGCCTTGTTGAAGGCATTGCATGGAGCTTGCTCGGACCTGCTCTCCGGAGTGAAAACTTTGATCTGGTTATACTGACTGGAACCGGCAACGACGACGTTTTTTTGCATTCCCGTCGAGAAGGCGTTGCTGTTGGAGGACCAATCTCGCAACCTGGGTGGTGGTTGATGTTTCTTCAGCTTGACACTTGGATGCCATTCTTTTCTTTTATTTTTCAATAAAATGGCTGTGTGCATTCTCGATGTCTTTTTGATATGGAGTTGATGCAGAGGCTGGGTGTATAGATATCTCCTAGATATTAATATATTTCCCTTTATCGAAAAAAATGTAGCATGTGGAGCAAAATTTCACGAATATGTAAAAATCTTGCGATGTGTAGCAAAAAATATTGTAACATTTTAGACATATCAATGTAGCAAAAGTCAACAACGTATGCAACAAATCCCCATTGTTCGCACAAAAAAAGGTTGGAAAAGCTGTCCTCATTTGTAACACAGAAAACCAACATATCCAACATTTGTATCCAAATCATCCGACACTATAGGAACACATATGAAACATTAGTGCAAATGTCTCTATAGCATATACACATAAGTCATTGTAATATTTTTGCCATGCTTACACAACAAAAATGGTGCACATATGTAGCAAACTGCAACACTGTATGCAACATCGACAAAAAATGCCTAAAAAGCTGACCTTCACCAACGACCAAGGAGACACCACCATGGCCGATTCGACCTCGCCGTCCACGAATTCGCTACGCCGAAGTCCAATCGGAGGCAAATCGGGTGAAAATCTCTAACAATCCAACAGGGGACGTCGTCTTCTTCAGATCCGGCAGCTCGCCGTTCATGGAGAGCCAACGAGCTCCTCCGTTGACTCTCAATCTAGTTGTCCATGGAGATGGGGACGACGCCACCTAGAGCACATGGGCGCGTGGGAAGCTGCTCGCGCTGCGCGCACCTCTCCGGCGATGGCGGCCAGAGAGGTGGAGTCCGATGGGGCAGCGCACAGCGTCGGGGACTGTGGCTTCCCACCGGCGACATGAGGATGACGCGGCCGCACGGCCATACTCGAATGGACAGAGGAGGGAGAGGCAACTCCAGCTGCTACTGGCCGTCGGTGCGGGCTGGATGTTTTTTGGAGATGACGATGACGTGAGGTGAGGAAGAGAAAGGAGGCGGGTCAACGGGCGACACACGCGTCTCTAACCGGCTGTAGGTACAGCCGGCTGAGAGATAGCATTTTCCTTTTTTTAATAGATCAAATTGTTTCTGACATGGAAATGTGCGATGTGATCTGGATAGCTACACTCATGGACATGCCATACCGCCCCTGGTTCAAAGGAATTTCACATCAGTATTGCACAAAGGAATAAAATTCCAATATTTTACAACCCAATTTTCGTATCTTGTCTGGACTTGATGAAATCACTTTAACTTTTTTTTGGCATACGAATTGGATTACTTTTTTTTTAAATGGAGATACGAAAACCCGGGCTCTACATCAATAGATGCACACTACCATATTTATTGCAGCATTTCACAATTCAAGGTTTAAAAAACATGGGCCACATAAGGTGGATACAAAAATGAGCCAACAAAAGAGTAAAAACATGAAGCGACTATGCATAGTAGTATGCTGCCAACGAGGTAGATTGTAAATATCATGAATGACCATGTCCAACCGCGTATATGTGGAATCCATAGGTGCCCGCTACTCCACTGAGAGAAGGTAGGATCATAGCTGGATCCAGGGAATAGTTTTGCAGATAACTTGCAAAAAATGGGAAGCTCCTATCTTGTTAAACACAATGCCATTCCTGTAATTCCAAATCTCCCAACATAATGTGCAAATACCTATATGAATTTGAGACTTAGTTTTTTTATCGATTCTGAAAACCAATTCCCAAACACATTCGAGATTTTAGTTGGCATGGGTAGACTAAAAGTCGTATGAATAATTATCCGAATAAGACGAACAAAACGACAAGGTATAAAAATATATTGAACTGTTTCCTCTTAGTCACAAAAATAACACTTTTACATCCCTGCCAATTTTGTTTTGCTAAATTATCTTTTGTAATTGATTTTTTTAATATAAGAACCACATGAAAATATTTTTTGATGGAACTTTAAGCTTCCGAATATACTTTTAAAGAAACCTTGTGACCCCATTCATATAATCAATATACATAGATTTGACTAAAAACACCCCATTAGGAGCCAAACTCCACATAAAACTATCTGATTCTCCAGTTAAATCAATATCCATCATCCGTTAAAAAATATGCAACCACTATGTCCATTTGTTCTCTGCCAAAGCATGTATGAAACTAATATTCAAAGGTGATTCCGCTAAACACTGGCCACCGAAATGTATTTTCGTGAACAATATTGTATAGGGATGGAAATTGCAAAGGCATATTACCCAACCAAATGTCTTCGAAAAATCATGTATTCAGACAATTACTGACCACTAAAGAACCTCTATTGAAAAACTCATGTTTAACGCTTATTAGTCCTTTCCAAAAGTGCTAATCTGTGGGGTTTTCTTGTACTTGCAATAGTGTTTTGAATGGAGGTATTTGTTATGCAGCAGCTCGCTCCACATTCCTCCTTCGTCGTTCAAAAGGTTAAATAGTCACTTGCTAAGCAACCATTTGTTTTTAGTATCTAGAACCTCCAGTCCTAGACCATATGGTCTTTTGGCCTACAAATATTGTTCCATTTAATTAATATGTACTTCCTTTTGACCTACGGATTGGATTGCTGTTGACTTAATCGGAACTCTTGAACTGAGGGGTGACCATGGAAAAAGATTTTTTTTTCTGTTATACGCTACAATTCTATAGGATTCATGGCAAGAAGTTAGACCTTATAGAAAGTTTCTTTTTGTGTATGAAAGCTATACTATGCACTCAATATGTATAGAAATTAGAAATTAGCGTGGTGTAACCAAAACAACTTCTGGTTTTAAATCATGTGTTTTTGATTCATGTCGGATTCCACATATCATGCCATCCTATTCGGCTATTCCGGTGTTTTTCCTATTTCGGTGTTTTTCACATCATGGGATTCAAAGAGGCATGAACCTTGGAATATTAGTAGATATGCGTCCACCTTGACTCGCTGTTTGCTTGTGCAATTGGTATTATAACATAAGTTGAATTTAGAAATAGAGTTGGATTTGATTTATTATGACTGAAGATATAGGTTTTACCCTTTACACAACTTTACCAAAGTATGACGCGCCATTAAAATACACATCGTATTAACCTGCTACGGATTATCTGTGAATGTAAGCTGAGTAGACCTCTCTATGTTTTTCAGTTAATGTGGAGATTTCTAACGTTTTTTTTGTAGTTGTTGAGGAAATTAGTAGTGGCGCTGCCGATGCATTTATGAAAATTAGAGCGTAATTTACAGAAGACTAACGCTGGCAAAGTGGCAATGCCAGCCAAAGGGAAAATGGGATTACTCCCGGTTACTGGGCAGCGTGCCCAACTCATGGGCATTCCAGGACGAGTTCCGATCGAAGACCCTGCGGTTGCGTTCCTTCCAAAGGTGCCAACACGTTTAGATTGCACAGTTCAGAGAGTCCTTCCTTCTTCAACCATTTTCAACGTCTTAGTTAGAGCGAAAATGAAAGATCATTGGGCTGCAACTCCAAATTGTCAGGACGAAGAAACTGTACATCATCTTTTGGAGATGTCCTTTTTCTGCCAAATTGTTCGGACATTATCCGTCCACACTCTACAGAGGGCATAAACCTCTCCGATTTAACTTTTGGCTTTGTACACGCTATTTGTAAATATTTTTTTACTTTAATATAAATTGCAGTGAACATTTCCTCACTGTTTTGCCTAAAGAAGAAGATTGTTTTGATCTTAGATACGATTGGTTCAATAGATCTCAAGAGAAATACAGTCGGAACTCAAGAGTGTATGTAAATAGAGGGATATTTCTTTAGCCAATGAATATTCAGAGCCTACTGTTCAGCTTCAAAGAAAAAAAATCAGAAGCGTTCTGTCTCAGCAGTGTAGTATAGTACTACTAAAACAAATGGCTCTTAATTTGGTGAGAAGCCCTGCAGTTTCTGAACATATCATGCTCGTCTTCTTCCACACTAAATGGCAAAACCAATAACCACTTATCACGTTTCACAATCGAGTTCAACATTTATTCGATAACCACTCCTGCTCCAACACGATCAACTCTACTCTCGGCACAAAGAAGAGAACACCCATTCTCTGGCATGGTTCAAAAAAAAAACCACCCTCTGGTATTACTGAACTTATAATAGGGTAAAGCAGCAAACGCTGCAGTAGCGAAAACGAAAATACTCTTGATGAAGTGCAGGTCAGCTAGCTATAAATCTGCTCAGACCAAAAAACGAGAGAATGGCCAGCTAGCTTACAAACTCCATCGTTCCTATCGATCGATCTAGGCCTTGATTTTGAGGCACCCCGCTTTTGCTACCGGGGCCTCCTTGCCGTAGCTTGCATTGTTAGTGAGCGCCCCCGACGATGACTCCACGGCCTCCTTGTCATCCTCCGCGATCGTGTCGAGCTTCCTTGGCAGCCTTGCGCGCCTGATGATCGACGCCAGCTTCGACGGCGTGACCTCCATCGTGATCCGGGCCGCGAACTGAGCCATTATGTGCTATAGCAAAGCTAAAACTGTTGAAGCTGGAATGATGAGTTGCATAAACAAGAAGGAAAGGGGAGTGTAAGACGAAAAGAGAGAAAGCTCAAAGGGGCATGGGGTTTTTTCTCAATCCGTGTCTTGTCTTGGATACCGCAAGGCGACCAGTGGGTGCTTTATATAGCCTATGCTCTCTGATATTTTTTTCCTTCCGAGAGCACGCAAAGGGGGTTTTGCACATGAGAAAATGAGAAGCGAGCTCTCTGAAAAGGTGGATTTTGGCAGGAATGAGTGAGCTGAAAGTGAAGGATAGAAATGAACGGCGAGCATTCATCAGACAGAAGATGGCAGGGCATGTCAAAGGACAGTATAAGTGTTACGACAATGTGCCACGTGTGATGTTTTGGCAGTGTATACTGATATTGTGCCGAGTGATCTGTTCTAGCCGTACAAGTGTCCGAACAAGGAAAAGAAGGTGCATTTAACTACACACATAGTGGAAGAACAATAACCATGTAAAATGATCTTACAGATTTTTGTGAAGAAAACCTAGTTTCTATATGTTGTAAAGTAAATTCAACATGAACCAAGGTTACAAAAAAATCAACATGAACAAAGCCTATGGTTTCAGGCCATCTTCCAAAGCAGTATTGATATCTGAAGAAAACAAAATTAGTTTCTAAAGCGAATTCAAAGTAAAATGAAGTATTGAATTAGGCACGTTAAGTTTTTTATACAGGAAAGTTTGAAGAATCTCCCCTTGTATCCAATCTAAAAATATGTTTTTTTTTGCTCAAGAAAGGCAGATTATAATTGTATAATATTAAATATTTCCTGTATAAACCACTAAAGTGGAAGATAAATAAAATGAGAAATAACTGTATAAGTTTTTTAATCGAAAGATCAAAGTGAAAGTAACTCTTAAACAGAAGAACCATTTTCACCACAAGACCTTGGTTAACTTTCAGTAGAATATATAGGAACATGATGATCCATATGCAGTATATCTGGTCTAGCATCTCAATCCCATTGTCACATTTTCGAGTTGCATTTTTTTACATGAAACCATGCCATATTTACCTTTCCATCTCAGTTCTCTAGTTTGCTTTGTGCTTTGCACATCACCAGCAATGTTTTAAGACTTGCAGAAACAAGCATGCTTGTATTTTCAGTATTCGCATATTAGATATAAGGTATTGAAAAAATGCAATATATTGCTGATTCTCTGATCGATGAAAATACCGATATACACACGATATTTATAATGTTTTCATATCAATTAAATGTGGTAGAAATTATATACTAGGAAGTGTACGGCCGGTGAGAGAATGGCACTGCCAAGATATCCTCGCCGCGAGGGCAGTCACATGGCGACACAAGGGGTTGTTTTCTTCAACTTTTTGTGATCAATTATGCAATCAATCCAGATTGCGAGGTGTACTGTTATCAACTACTCACTTCGTCAAATAATATAAGATGTATATTGGTTGTAATTTTTAGATAAAGTTATTGATACGGTGCATTTTAAACAAGAAGCTGAATTATAGAGTAAAACCAATCACTTGAAGTTATGCTCAGTTTGGAATTTTGATAGATTTCTTTTTTCTTTTGTGGATGTAGCGGAAAACACCTTTATCTGGACATGTTAATAAAATCTGACCGAGACAACCAATGTCCCAAAATTAGATTCAACCGTTCAACGTTATCGTGTTATAAACGATAGGCAATAAAGCGATGAACAAAAGCAAGATCGAACCAATAGGGACACGAGATTTAACGTGAAAAACCCTTCCAACAATGGAAGTGAAAAAAACCACGGGTGCCAGCCAACAAATCTTCACTATGATCGGGTGAGGTTACAAACGTCGGGGATTTACAACTTGCGACTTATCCCAACCGGCGGCTTACAAGAGGTATATATAGTGGTGCAAAACCCTAAGTCGGCTGCAATCCGACTCAGCAACGGTCCGTACCGTACCGCGGGGGGTGGCAGCCCCTCGCACCCCCCTCCGTGTGGCAGGGCAAGGTGATGGGCTAACTTCAGCCTCCGCTTCGCTCGGCCCAAGCTTCCGGCGACATGCCTCCCTTCGCTATAGCAGAAGTTAGCGAAGGTACGAGAAACCGCATGGCACCATCAAGAATTCCAAATAAATAAATCAAAACACTAGACCTAGACCATATACATGAGATTTTTCTTTATTGTAAAGATCTGAGTTGGTGGTTGTCCGTTCACTCTCACGGTCATCACCGAGATTGCCTCTTAAGCTACTAGAAAATTACAACAAATCTCAATTCTATGGAGGACTTATGGTTGTCTAAATTGATGCATATTCTACAATTAAAATTTTGCACAAAGTTAGGGATTATGATGCCACAAGCTTTTAAGCGGTCGGTGCAAAGTAGCAAAAATTAACTTTGTGTAGTACCACCCGAGCATTTAGCTAGTCTTAACCAAAAGAAAAGGAGAACGAAATAATGAAATAGAAAACAATTGACCTTAGCAACATGGTACAGTGACAGGTCACCAAGAACAAGCTTGGCTTTCAATGCCAATGGCACCACCACTGATGTGCGCCATTCATTGTGCCAGCTCTCCGCCGATGAGAGTCCCCTGTTGGAAGATTAGCATCAGTCCCCTGTCAATGGCTCAGCAGTCCTTTCGCAAAAAAAGAAGAAAAAAAGGATGGCTCAGCAGTCAACACACGCTCGACAGCGCGACAGACCGGCCAAGCTGCAGCGGCGCACAATGGCCGGTGCCGCGATATCTTCCTGTCAATTAGCTGAATGCCCATGCAATGTTGCGGAAGTATAATAAAAATAAATATAATCACGCGGCACATCAGTTTACACACAGATGCCGCGTTCACAACAAAATAAATCAATGAATGAATAGAGCTGAAATTTACAAGTAGCAAAACTGTAAGCGCACGAGATGTTCTAACATCCAGACCAATACGGCGAAGAACGTAGAGAAACGAGATGACCCTAATTGTCAGAAGTTAATTACTTCCTGTTGAGTAGATCGATGTCGTAGGATGTCGGTTGGACTATAACCAAAAACTCGAATGTATAGGAGTAAAGATGACCAATCAATTATCAGTGGCAAGGGAATTCGTATGAAACACTCAGATGCGAGTAAGATGATGATACACAAGGGAAACAATATTTGGATACGAAAACAATGAAATGTGAGTTGAGATGATAATACGGTTCATGCCACAAATCGAAGAGGCAGCATTAGTGAGCTGCGTGTTGTTGTCAAGCACATTAGCAGGATCTGGAACAGGATTCAGCCAGTGATGTGACAAACATATGCATTGGCATGCCCTTCTTTTTTTAGGGTGTCAGGAAATTCTACAGGTTAAAACATTAGGGGAGATGATGTTTAAAAATTTAACCGACTGTGTTCAGAATCAGCACGGAATTATTATCATCGGAGGAGAAGAAAACTTGTAAGATACAACAATTTGAGCGAAACGAGTGCAAAGAAAACAAACATCAGGATATCATCTGTCTCGTTCATGTATTTTTTTACCGGAAAATTTGCCAATTGCCGCGCGTGTTTTTAAGTTGTGGCTAAATTTATGACAAGGAAAATCTGGAACCAGCTCCAGACTGGATGGCAGATATTCCAGTTGCGTCATCATAGATTTTGTGAGATCTGATGTTTCCTTTTCACCATGACTTTTAACAGTTGTCGTACAGAGTAAGCAGGGAACAGTTGTCACAACAGTGTATATCAATTCAAGAACAGATTTTATCGCAAACAATACCCTCGATTTCAAGAATATGTATAAAATCACAGAAAAACACCAGGGTGGACATATCAAAGGTCGGCACGCGGACAGGTGGAATCAATAACAGCTATTCCTCGGTTTCAATGCAGAAAAAGAGACTTTCCATAAACCAATATACTAGAATTAGTCATGAGTAGTTAAATTAGAAGAGGCAGAAAAACCGTGATTGATTGAGTTGCAACCTGAAGTTGGAAGGAGTTTCAGCATGTAGTGAAATAACATCAAGCATGTCCATTACCACTCCTGAATACTCCCTCCATACCATAATATAAGATGTTTTAGGTATTTCAATACGGACTACATACGGAGCAAAAATGAGTGAATCTACACACTAAAATACGTCTATATACATCCATATATAGTTCGTACTGGAATACCTAAAACATCTTATATTATGATACAGAGGGAGTAGGATACACTATTCTGAACTGGAGAAAAATGGTTTGATAGAAAAAACTAAAGTACTTGATATAGTTTCCCCCCTTTTTTTGAGTTTAATAGTTTCCCCTTTTTGACGAGACATGAGAAATATCAGCGAAACCTGCTCTGTGTGTAGAAGTCTTATGTACGTATATTGATAAAAAACGAACTGCTGCAAGCCTTGCAGAGCATGTGAAATTGATTACATGGGGTGGTAAGCGTTTCTCTGCACTGGATGCAGCTGAAATCAACCGAAAGTATAAGCAGAACTTACCTGATAAACTATTGGCGGTTACGCCACAGGTACCCACCATCAGTTCGACTCATTTCCCTCTTAACAGACAAGTCTAGGCAGAAACAATCATCCAGGCCAGCCGTAATGACATTTTGAGAATATCACTAGTCCCTTTGTATAGGAAAAGCTATCATAAGTTTTGCTACAAGAAAATATACACCGATGCTCCGAAAATATTATGTCGCAAAATTTAGCTCCCGCTTATCTTTGAAAGAAACAAAATTTAAGTCGTCATCTTCGTCTTCCTCGTAATCATCATCATCGTTGTCTTCATCATCAAAACCACTGCTCCCGGCCCCGTTTCTACCATTCATATCACTTGCTGTGGAGGCACCATTTAAGGAATCAGTTAGCCCACCTTCATGCACATCAGCACCATCGACACGTAAACCTGATGCCATCCCGTTGGGTTTTAGGTCAAGCTGAATTGCACCATTCCCCGTCAGCTCATTCGCTTCTTGTTGTTCTTCAGGTGTTTTGGCAAGAGAAAGTAGGATGTTCTTGGCTTTCTTGTCTGGTGGGTATCCACGTGTTTCCATTTCGTTGAACCAAATCACAGCATTCCCAAAATCTGAGTTCCTGCCATGTACATCCATGATGGTAGTGAAGATAGTTTGATTGGGTTCGACACCCTGCACCCGCATTCTCTCATACACTCGCATTACTTTCTCAACATCATCCAATTTCGAGTAGCCTTTCATCAGAGTTCCATAAACAACAACATTTGGCCTCAAACCATCCTCTTTAAGCCGACGGAAAAATTTCTCAGCCCCATCCATATCAGAAGCATTTACATAAGCTAAAAGCATTGTTGTGTAAGAGCAGAGATCAGGTTCAACCCTGCAAAAGCAAATAGTGTGACAAGGTGAGAAACTAGCAGTTACACCTTTCTGAAATTCAAATTCAACAATACAAGTCATACCTGTGTCTTCTCATAGTCTTGAAAACTGTTTGGGCCTCTTCAACTAATCCAGATATTGCGAATGCATCAAGCAATATGTTATACGATTTGCGTGTTGGCCTGGAAAAATAACATTGAATGAGATCACCAATAACATATTCTAGATTACCTCCTATGAGAAAACATTGATCTGATGGCTATTCTTCAGCGAAAATGTGGTGAACTTGTCCTTCTTGTTTAAATTGTGCAAGCAACAGAGTACAACTTGGTTTATTTAAATAAAACCACATAATTTTTTTCCTCTTATTTTCGGATTTGAAAAGACACGCTTTATCAAAATCACATGGCCCGGCATGAAGTTTGTGCCGATATGACAACTCTTTGATGTGCGTAAGACTGTGTACATGTGCTATCTATACGGAAAACAAGTCATCAGATGGATGGAGTGTGTGCTCACAGCTTAAACATTACAAGCTCATGGCTTTAACAAAATTTTGCCAACAACTGGACTCATCATTACACAAGCCAGCAATGACCAATTCTCAAGCCTCAACGTATTGAAATGAAATCAAACCTGATTCCAGCATCAAGCATCTCTTCGAACACCGCCAATGCTTCATCTTCCCTCCTGGCTTTCCCGTAAGCTTTGATGAGCAGGGAATAGCTCACAACATCTGGTTTTAGTCCAGCTCTTTGCATCTAAAAGTTATGGCATTTGTTAGGAAAAACAACTAAACTAGTTTATATCTTTAAGTCTGTAGCAGCACACGACACACTGATTGTTGAGTTAAGCTGTAGAAGCACCTGATCATAAATACTTGAAACTTCCTTATAATCTGCTTCAAATGACATCAAACTATTAAAAGTGACTGTAGACTGTGGGATTCCTCTCTCGGGCATCTGCGCGAATAGCTTACGCGCCTGGGTATAGTCACCAGCCTTCTTGTACATATAGATCATCATATGAAACATCTTCTGGTCTGGCTTAAAAAAAGCTCTTTTTTCATTAAGAAGGTCCTCAAATATAGCTTCAGCTTCCTTATATTTGTCACCCTGTCAGCAACCGGCAAAATATTGGTCAGGGACTAAGGTAGAGTAGTTGAGGAAATGATATAACTATGCTTTTTTTTTTTGATAGATGCATAGGTGGAAACACAAAAGCGCTCGACAAGAGATGGGAATATATTATGAAAGTGTTGCACAAGAGATGGGACCGTCGGAATCGGAACTTTCAATAGTAGGCTGTGGAACAGTACTTGCAGAATGGCCAAAATATCAATGACTAATGAGTAACAAAGAGAAGAATTTGATAAGACTATGAGTTGACGTCTAGTATAAACAAGAGGATTACTATGCATAAATAAATAAAGATCTATCCTCTAATTGTGGTCTCTGCTTGCGTGGCTGCTAATGCTTTTGTTAGACAAGTAACCATTTTGGTTCAAGCTCCCATATGATGCAAGGATAGATATTTTATCAAATCAATTGTATTGCCAGTTTGAAACCAACAAATCCCAAGCTCATGAAATTTCTAGTAAAAGGAAAATCCGTCCACTTTATAAGTCGTGAGGGTTCAAGTCTCTATCCCCAAACCCTCCTTTATTCCCTAACTTATAGCTTTATTCCCTAACACCTGCACTAGCATGTGTGTTATCTCCTCTCTATCCCAAAGGTATTAACAAGATTTTTATGATTAGTCCCGAGGCCATAGGCAATAGGGTGTGACAGTTACGGCATTTAGCAGCCGAACAACTTGCCTACTTGGCCTTAGAAACTATTGCAAGTTTGAAACCAACAAATCCAAGCACAACCTGCACTAGTATGTGTGTTCTCCTCCCTAGCCCAAAGGCAAAGGTGTTAACAAGATTCTATTCGTCCTAAGCCCATTGACAATCACAAGTCAGTTGAAGTGCAACAATGTCAGATCATGGCCACGAGTGACTTCTGGCCCAAATGTTATTTTTTATAAGACATGCTACAGTATGTCCAACATCTAACTGATTTCAAGGATGTACAAGTGGGTTTCATACATAATTATGTATGAAACTCAACACCATCATGTTGGTAATTTTGCATGTAGTGCTCTCAGTATTACATGGTGTTGAGCTTCACAGGAAGCTTCCAACGAAACGACCACCAAATTATACAATTTTGTTATTAGTATATGACGCTGAATCAAAGTAACAAACCGAATTATTACCACTAATTCGACAAAAGAGTAATCATTAATTTTGTGAGTAGTTTCTCATATAGTACTTTGGTGGCTAAACCATTAGACTATATAACAAAAGAGTAATCCTGGATATGGCAAGGACATTGCTTGCGTCTTGGCAGGGAAAGCTTCAGAGGACCTAATCAGGAAGGTGGAGAAATCTCTCAAGACGGTTTCTATCAGGGGCAAAAGAAGAAAGAAGGGAATAGCAAGGAAAGCTTCGACAGATGCGTGGTCCTAGAGTTGCGCAGTTGTTATAGGTAGATGGACGTTGTTGCTTTGGGTGTTGCTTGCTTTAGGTGTTGTTCTCTGTAGCTGCTGTGTGGGCTCCTCCCTGTGGTGTTGGTGTTTGTTGTAGGGTTTTCGCCCGGTTTCTTCCGCTAATAAACCGGGCACCCTCTTCTTAATAAATGATAAGGCAAAGCTTTTGCATTTGTTTCAAAAAAAAAAATGTGAGAGGTCAATTAAATGCGCACCTCAACAAGCGATTTCAAAATTATTTGATATGAAATAGGCGATGGTTCAGGGCCTGATGTCTGCATCTTATGAAATACAGCCTCAGCCTTTTGGTACTGCTTGGCTCTTCCGTATGCTTCCATCAGAGCTGTCTGAGATATCACAGTTGGCCGGTAACCTTTCTTGTTCATGTACTTCAGAACCCTTTCCGCCTTGCTAAAATCTCCCAACTTTCCGTAAGCCGTGACAAGCATCAAAAAGTCCATCTCACTGAAGTCCCACCAATGCTGTGTTCTAAGCCATTCAAGAACCTGAAGTAAAAAAGGCACAAGACATTTAAATATTTCAGAATTCCTCAAAGCACATTGCTCGTGGATTGAAGAGTCTCTGGTAGATGCTTAGTCACCAGGAAACTTTCAGATTTGACTAATATGCTGCAAGTGGATATACCTCGCTGACGAGATTCCATTTTTTGAGCTGTTTGAACCGCACAAGAGTCCCAAGAACCGCATCCCTTGGCATTGGCTCCTTGGAGTTTCGTTGAGTCTTCAGAATGGATACAGCCGATCCTGACTCCTCTATTTCGTTCATCATTCTCCTCCAGTTCTTTTGCTTGGCCTCATCAGCAGCATCCTTGAAGACCTCGTCCCTCTTCTTCCGCACAAACTTTCTGGGTGCCAACATTCCCTGGCAGACCACCTCAAGCCTTCGATTGCTCTTGATCTTCACATTGTAAACAAGCAAACCGCAGGATACCTTTGCATTGCTGACACCATGAAACATGTTTCAAACAGATTAAAACAAGGAAACGACCATCAAGGCATGAAAAAGGGAAAAGCAATACAACAGGTGCAAGCAGCCTTTTGTTCATAAAGAATCATAAATACTAATATAACAGATGTGGACATAACATTAGATTCTCTAATGCCTGTACAATAGCAACTTGGATGCACCCACATGGCGACAACCCCTGGTTATAGTGCCCATCCACACACTTTTTTCCAGGCAAAATACAAATGACATTATTATATCTATATGACATATCTGACTGAAGAATTGAAAAATATCCACTTCAATGCATACTTTTAAGTGTTGTTTAAGAGGAAGCAGTACAAAAAGACCTGGCATTTCGACGAGATAGAAGGTCAATAACTACTTCAGCAATCAAACTCTGGGCTTCCCTTTAACCAACAAGGACCCAGAACGTACAGCTGCTCATCGGCACACTCTCTCACCAACGAATTACAGGGTTCATTCTGTTAATGTTTCACCTAAGATCAAACCCAACGAAGGGAGAGAACAACTTATATCAACTTGGTCAACATGCAACAAAATTACGGTGGAAAATTGCAGCATAAACTACTTGCTGTTGAACGAACAATGCTCCCGTCGCACCGAAACCCATCCCCGGAGCCAAAATGGCAAAATCCACGCCACGACCACAGGTTAGGCACGCATTATTAGGAACGAAATGTACAAGGCCGGTCTACAGCGAGTTTGCGCAGAAGCACGAGAAACCCTATGAACTAAACCAACCTGACCTAACAGCGAATTCTTCCGAGACCCCCTTCCCCGCACTCGACAGGCGCAACAGGCGGTAGTCGGAACCGGCGAGGCGAGGGGGGAGTAATTAGCAGAGGAGGGAGAGGGAGCGCGGTACCAGAGGCTGGAGAAGAAGGAGAGCGGGGACTGGGAGCCGAGCGTTCCCATCGCCGCCTCCATCGCCGGCGCGCCCGAGCTGGAGCAGCAGCAGCGGGAGCGGGAGAAGGAGCCTTATCGGCAGAGGAGCTTAAACCCCACTAGGCCACTGTCCATCTCTGTCACCGCTGTCCGTCTGCGGATGAGGAGGAGGAGCAGCAGGATCTTTTCAGCGTTTTCGTGGGCCGGATAACGGTTCGGCCCATCTGAATGTTCAATGAGCCCCTCGGTCCAGCTCCGCGTCGAGCCCATATCAGAAGCCGAACTAAAAGGGAACCAGACCCTTGAGGCTTTGCTTTCCCCGGTTCGCCGCCGCCGCCTGCTGTGATGGAAATCCGCCGAGTATGCGAGGTGATCGAGTGGGGAGAGCCCTAATTCTGGTGGAGATTGGCGGCTGTGGTGGGGTTTTGACACCGATGGTGCTGGTTCCGTTACGCGTTTGGTTGTTGGTTTTCGGGGAAGGCGCGCCGCCGGGGCTGGAGATGGCGAGGGCTGGACACGATGTAATTGGAATTGGAGTTGGAGGAGATAATTCGCGTCGGTTAGGGCGTCAGCGGGCGACGAAGAAGCTCCACCATGTCTGCAAGCACGTCTCCAATCGAGCACGGCCAGCCGCGTGCACATCATCCGGGTAAGTGGGTAACCCATTCATTCTAGGCCCCCTTTGAATTTTGACTCGGAATTTGACTATGAACCTGACTAACAAAATATAAATTATCTGTTATAAAAATTGGACTGTTAGGCGTGGCGTCAGGTAGGAGTTCGTCAGGTAGGAGTTCGCGGGCGATTTCCGGCGGCTGCGAGTGAAGAAGCTCCACCCCGTCTGCCACCACATCTCCGATCGAGCACCGCCGGCCGCGCTCACATCGACGTCGTCCAGGTAACCCAGTCACTCTATAACTTCTATGAGTCGTCCGGGTTTGTAAATCTCCTTTTAACTTTGAGTTAGACTTTGACTATGAATATGATTACCAAAATATAAATGTCACAACAATTATACAGTTGAAACCCTTTTCTAATACGGTCGAAATAGTATACCTTTTGTGACATATAATTCGTATTTGATTTGTCAAATTCATGGCTCAAAACTCAAGGTGACTTTCCAAACCCAACGGAGGGAGTACTTTACAAGTCGGCTTACTGTGGGCATTGTTCTCATATTTATTTTCATAGAGATATTTTCACTCAGCTTCGGTATACTGCTTGTGATAAATATTTGTGGTAGTGATCTAGTGATCGCTTCCTCATCTCAGCAGAAAATAAAAATTCAATTTTACAAGACTATTTGCATCGTGAGCACATACTGCGTGCTTGCTGTTGTGCAAAATCACTATATCGAGACTTTTTGGGATTTAAATGTTATTGCATATTAACTTTATCTAACTATCCCCATATATTTTTAAATCAGGTGGAGTGCAAAATGTATAAGAATAGGACATGAATATATACTTTGTACAAGTGTATGAAATGGCGTAGAGATATATGATATGAGACATGGCAAACATATAAACATGAAAAAAACAAATGCACAAGATATATGACAATATATCTTTAAATCCAGTGGAAAAATGTGTAAGAATACGACATGGATATATACTTTGCACAAGTGTATGACATGGCAAACATATACATATGAAAAGAACAAGTGCACAAGATATATGCCAATAAATGAAAACTCAACATAGATCCATGATTAATAATATAGCAAATCGACATAGAAGTCAACGTTCTATCGCACACATAAGAACCAACAACACAATAATTATTAAAGAGTTACTCCGAGTTCGTACGTGATTCATTTAGCATCGGTCACAGAGGAAACAATTTTTTTTATTGAAAGCTACGCGATGCATTCTTTTCAAAACAATGAACGATATTACATACCACTATAATTGATTCACATTTAAAATCACCCTAGACTACAGATCACTTGATTCTAACTAAAGACTTACTTGAGTTGTTTTCTATATTGGTGTGCTTATGATTCAGCTCCATGCACGAGTTAAATGGTCTAGCTTATTCAGTTACCCTATTGTATTTTTTGGGGAACCATCTATCTTGTTACCATTCAATTTGATCATCGCAAAGTTAATTCAATATAATCCCATCCAAGCCTTTTTTTTTCACTCGACTAAGCTTTCATGGGATCTTCATTTGGATTATTCTAAATCTAGTGTTGTAAATAGCTTAAAAAAAGTGGGCATAAGAAACACAGACATTATCGTGGAGTTAGTAGGTGTACGTGAATGCTTGCATGTTGTGCTTAATACATTCTTCCCTTCGCCGTGTTGTAACACTTATGGTATTTCAGTTAGATGCATTACAACAGAAAGTTCAATAGTTTTTCTACTCCTACCAGTTGTTGCGCAAAGAAATAACAAAGTATTCTCATCACAAGCAGAGTAAGACAAAACCTTCTTAACCAAAAATTACAGTAGTACTAATTACGAACCTCCATCCCAAATTAGTTGTCGCTGAAATGAGTGTGGATTCACTCATTTCAACGACAAGTAATTTGGGATGGAGGGAATACTAACAATAGATGTGAGGTTGCTGTGGTGAATTCCTATAACCCCTACTGATCACGGTTAATACAACCTACTTGGTCAAAACAGAGCCCATATGACATGTGGCTGCACTTGAAGCTAATAATAAAATGATTGTCTCCAGTCTCTTTAATGCTAGGTGGCTTCACGCAAATTATGAACTTGCACCATGGGTAATTACCATAGACATGAACTGTAGACATGGGCGTAGACATGGACGTAGTCATATATTCCAAAATTCCACTAACACCCATGTAGTTCATTAAACTCAGTTGTTTTCCCCTATTTAACTATCAAAACACTTTTCACAGCAAGATTAAGTTTAATTGGTATCAAGAAGAAGGTAAAAGGCCGATAGTTATTCTAACTGTAATTTCATAGCATAATACAGTAATAATCCTATCATGCATAATACAAAAACGACCAGGGCATATAATAAAATAACAGGTAATTCATGGCCAAAATATCACTTGCCTTGCATTTTTTTTGAAGTATGCATGATATGATGATTATTATTATATTATGCTATACTATGCTATGCAATTCTAGTTAGAGTAGCTATCAGCTTCTTACCTACTTAATAGCCATTAAACTTAGTTGAATGCTTAGTCTTGCTGTGAAAACTGTTTTGGTAGTTGAATAGGGGAAACCAACTAAGTTTGATAAACTATCTGGGTGTTGGTGGAATTTTTGAGTGGGTGACTACTCAGGGGCACCATTTATATGGTTGCCCATGGTGGAAGTTCACAGTTGTGGAAAGCTACCAAGTACTAAAGAGATTGGGGACAGTCCTTGTGTTTTTAGATTCAACTACAACCACATTTATATGGTCTCTGTTTTGATTGAGTAGCTTGTGCGAACTTGGATCCGACGTGACCAGCAGAGGTAGGTAGGCATGGGTTCCCACGGTAATTGGGAGTTACTTCTGAAAGGTCTCGTCTTGATCTTCTCCTTTCCATTTCACAATTTGAGTGTTATGGATATTTGGGTTGATTGGGTCCTTTCCTGTTTAGATGTACTTTTTGGTTCTCCTGTTTAGTTCCTTTCGTGTTTTGCTTAGGGGCGACTTTGGTGGACACTTTATCGGGACCACTAACTCCAACGTTATGTCCTCCAAACACATGTGCATCTTCGTTGTCGAAGCTTCTATGAACATCTGCTTCATTCTTGTTCTCATATTTTTTTATTATGTCATGTAGATAATCTGTCAACTGATCGAACACGATTGGGTCATTGGATGCCACATGGAATACTCCTAACCCTAACAGTTGGCTATATCTTTTACGCTGCCCTGACTCTGACCAACCCCATCCAAATAGATCGCTCGTGCGTCTCGAAGGCAAGCCATATCTTGTCTTTTTGGATAAGTGTCTGAGAACTAAACACTTTGGCATTTCAGATATTTTCAGATGCTTCAGTACATATAGGATATGCTTGCAAGGGAGGCCCACACGATCCATCATTGGACAACTACACTTTATAGTTCCTTCTAAGTCTTTAGAAGTGTATTGCACGACGAACATGTATTTACGGTTATTCTTCCATGTAACTATAAACTGTCGAGAGTCCGATCCCACCGCGTTCTCAAGAATCTCGAGGTCACCAATCTTCTCCAAATCTTCTTGCAAAAGGTAGAAATTTGCCAGAGTAAAGGCGTGGGCACTAGACTTCTCAATCTTCTTCGAATCAGTTATTGTAATCGGTTTAGACTGTGAAGCCATGCAGTAATCGTTCGCCTCTCTTGTACGGATGCGAACAATGGCATTCTCAACTAAGCTCATACAAGATAGATCTTGTATACTAAGCTCATACAATGACTAGGGATGTTCTTGCCAAGATAAATGATAATGCATACAAGATAGATCTTCCTACTACTGAGTTTGGCGTGAGTAATACGTTCAACGTTGCTGATTTGACGCCATATGCTGAAGAGTACCTTGACGCGTCGGGGTCGACGCCTTTTCAAGGGGGGAGGATGATGAGGACATCCCTAGTCCTTTACCGTCTTCTTCTATTGATGATGTTGCTGCTCAAGATAAGCCTAATGAAGTGAGGATTGGACCAATGACAAGAGCTCGTGCCAAGCTAATTGGACAACAGGTGAACTCACTCTTAACTGAATATAATGTTTGTAATGATGAGAACTTTATACTGCCTAAGTCGATGCACTTGTGTATGATCAGGGTTGTTGATAACACAAGCATTGGAGGAGGACCAGAGGAGCAGCAAGGAATGGAGTACAACATCCCCAATGGCGCGAGGGAGGAGCGGGAGGCATGCGCAAGAAGGGAAGACGAGGACGGAGGCGCGAGGAAGGAGCCAGGCGAACCAGAGAGTTCATCGGATTCTCGCAAGTTATCTTCCACCATCATCCATCTACCCGCAGCTCACTGAGAAGATCGGGCCACCCCTTTATCATCTTGGTATCTGTCAAGGTGAAGGTGAAGGCGGGACTTCAAACTTTCACTCTTTTGGTTGCTTCGCATACAAAGGAAAATTCATCGAACATATAAGAGGCGGAACACATTAACTTCTTCCTATACATCCTTCTTAGCCATTATTTGCTTAAATCCGTTTGCCATTTAGAAACAAACGCATGCCATCTCTACTCAAAGACGGCATGTGAAGTTGTGTAGTATACAAGCGACAGAAACAAAGGTAATGACTTGAAACTGAGATGTTGGTTCATTTTTATTTCTCTATATGCCACTAACATAAGCGGAGCCTCATGTCTTTAAGGACACTATGAATTCATCCGATCATGGCAGCGTCCCCATACGTTATTACAGACTTTGGCTTCTTCTGACTCATTGCTCTCACGAATGACTCAAGCACCCAAGCATAAATATCCTTGGTCTCGTTTGAAACGATGGCGCAACCACTGTTCAGACCGACAAAAGGAATGAATAGCATAGCATATCGATTCATCTTGTATGCACTGTCAAAATCAATCAGCACGTCAGCAAAATCTTAATAATCCTTTTTAGCTGGAAATCTTAATAATCCTGACGTGACTGAGAATCACACTAGAACATGCTTTTCAGATTTCCTTTTTCATCTACTTGATACTCAAAAAAGAAACTCGAGTCCCTCTCCCTGCTGCTGAGCATAATTCCAATGGTTGTGTTAACATCGCCTTTCGCGAGCAGCTTCCTCTTCACGCTGGAACACATGTTGTACAATTCCTTGTGCACAAAGACTACATCTTGATACCCACCATGTTTACTGATCATATTGTTCATTATTAAATGCTTACTCATCCCAGCTGCTCACAACGCTAAGATCTCAGATTTATGGAAATCCTTGATATTTCTGTGAGAAAGGGGACTTCGTCTTATCTAGCTAGGATATGGTTGTGATTTTCTACTTGCCAACAAATCATTTGCTAGTGGATCTATCAAGTTTAACATCCAGAGGCGCATTGCAGTTGCAGCGAGTCTCAGGTCTTAGCCTACTCTTACGCCTGCCCATGTTTAGAAACTATCTATTCTTTTTTCCTTCTCTCGAGCACACGAAACGCCTGCGGCAAAGAAAAAAAGGAATAGCAAGGTCCTCAACATGGACGACTGTAAGCGTAGCCTAAGACCCGAGACTCTCTGCAACTTCAATGCGCATCTGGATGTGAAGGTTGATAGATCCAATGGGCATTGTTTTGTTGGGAAGTTCCAAGACAAGCACAACCATATCCTAGCTAGACCAGATGAAGTCCCTTTTCTCAGTCCTCATAGAATGATCAAGGATTTTATAAAGCCGAGATCTTAGCATTGGGAGTAGTTAGGATGAGAAAACATTTAATAATGGACAACATGATGAGTAAACATGGTGGGTATCAAGATGTAGACTTTGTGCATAAGGACTTGTACAACATGTGTTCTAGTTTGAAGAGGAAGCTGCTCGCAGAAGGCGATGCTAACACTGCCATTGGTGCTTAGCAGAAAAGAGAGGGGACCTGAGTTTTTTATGAGTAACATGTAGATGGAAAAAGGAGATCTGAAAAATCATGTTCTTGTGTGATTCTCAGTCCCATTAGGACTATCAAGACTTTGGTCACGTGTTGGTTTTTTTACAGTATCTACAAGATGAATCGATATGGTATGTCATTCATTCCTTTTGTCTGTCTGAGCAGTCATCGTAAAACTACAGTGTTCGGTTGCACCATCGTTTCAAACGAGACCAAGAATACTTAATTACTTATGCTTAGGTGCTTGAGTCATTCCTGAGATTAATGAGTCAGGAGAAGTCAAAGTCTGTAATAACTGATTAGGACGTTACCATGATCGGAGCAATTGGGAGTCTACTTAAAGACGTGAGGCACCGCTTATGTTCGTGGCATATAGAAAAAAAAATGCAGCAACATCTCAGTTTCAAGTCATTGCCTGAGTTCCGATCGCTTGTATACTACCCCATTTCACATGCTATCTTTAAGCAGAGGTGGCACACGTTTGTTTCTAAATGGCGCACGGATTTAAAAAAAATTGCTAATAAAGATGTAAAGGAATTACTGTGGGCCGCATCTTATCTATCCGATAAATTTTTTCTTGGTATGTGAAGCAACCAAATGAGTGAAAGTTTGAACTCGCGCCCTCACTTCGACTTTGGTATGAGCCTAGTTGAGTTGATTCTCCACTACGAGAATGCCATTGTTCGCATCCGTACAAGAGATACGAACGATGACTACATGGCTTCACAGTCTAAACCGGTGGCAATAACTGATTGAGGAGATTGAGAAGTCTGTTGCCCGCGCCTTCACTTTGGCAAACTTCTAGCACATTTGAAAAAGATTGGTGAGCTCGAGATTCTTGAGAACACGCTGGGATCGAACTCTCGATAGTGTATAATTACATGGAAGAATAAGCGTAAGTACATGTTCGTCGTGCAATACAGTACTAAAGACCCAGAAGAAACTATAAAGTGTAGCTGGGTAATGATGCATCGTGTGGGCCTCCCTTTCAAGCATATCCTATATTGTCGGGGGGCTACCCCCGGGTAGGGTAAGTTGTGGTATAAAGAGCTCTAAAAGAGTGGACCGGGTCAAGGTCAAACCGGATCAACCAAGCCCCGGAGGGACCGAGACATGGCGTAATGTAAACTGGCTTATGACAACCGGATCACTTAGTCCGGGTCATGTTAGCTGAATCACCTTAACTGACATAACACTGTCGGTCTGCTCTTATTTGTTCTCATGTGCAGGAAAGGGACGAAGATGATCCGGCACAGCTTGCCGGGTCAAGGAAGGAAACCAGGCGTATCCTTGTCGGGTTAAGGAAGAGAAGAAATCTTACCTCGGATAGGAAGTCAAGGGCCTTTGTCTCTTAGCCTGGCAGAGGAGCACGCCTGGCCGGAGAACCCGGAGCCTGACAGACCGACATCCCGGAATGGGACAGCCCGGATAAGCTGGGACAAGACAGAAGGGTCCTGTCATGGCAGAGATGACCCGGAGATCCCGGAGGCGCGGGTCTCCTGCAGGAATCCCGGAGATCTCTGCAGGAGCACATGTGTCACCGTGGAGGAAGAGCCGTTGCCACCAGGACTGCTGTAAGTACCCCTGTACCTCCTCCTGCGTGAGGGACGGAAGGAGAAAGAGCTCACTTGCCCCCTTTGTGTTTAGCTTCATCTTCTACCTCGTACCACTGTTCATAGTCTAGCAATACAGCTCAAGGAGCAGATCTTGTACTTGTGCTTGTGCTTCACCCATATACATCGAGAGGCAGGCAAGAGTAGGGGTGTTACCTCCTCACGAGGGCCCCGAACCTGGGTAAATCGCGTGTGTGTGCTTGTGTGTTCTTGGTTCGATGTTCGTCCGTGCGCGCTTCTCAGCGTGCAAGCCCTCCCCGGATACCTCCAGCGTCCTTTCGGCCCCACACTTAGCCATACCTATGGCATCTGCCGTGACACCACCACGACAGTTGGCGCCCACCGTGGGGCCAGCAGCGGCGCTGGCTGGAGTCTTCATCCGGACGGGTTCCATCACCACCTCCGGCGAGCGTGTGCTCAGCGGGTTGGTGTGCAAGCTCGGCGACATGCACTTCGTCAGCGACAACCGGTTGCTTCGGCGGCAGGCCTCTCCCGGTCAACGGCTGCCTCATCGCCTTCGGCTCCCTCCACACCTACGTCGCCACCGAGCTCGTCCGCAAGTACCCCGCGCGGGTGCTGGAGGCAGAAGATCCTCCTGCTCTTTGTGCGGCTCGCGGTCGGCGCATCACTCGCCCCGAGAGCCGTGCAGAGGTCATGATGACCGGACTGCGGCTGGAGCTGGTCTGGAGGATGATGCCGAACTCCGGAAAAGTCGGTTAGGACGGCCAGGCCACCCCTGGAGAGGGTGACCCGGGAGCAGGGCGGCACATCCGCAGTCAGGCCTCTTCCTCTGGATAAGGTGATCGAAAGACTCGTCGTTCCCATAGTACCTGGTACGGGTGTAGCCCTGACCGAGGAAGAGTTAGAGCAGCAGCGCAAGGACCTGCATGCTGAGGCCTTGGAAATGGCCAAGACTAGAGAGAGTTTGATAGATCAATGCGTGAGTATAACAAGGCTCATGGCCTTGATGCTGCTCGCATGGCTGATGTGCGAAAGAGAGGCAAAGGCCTCAATGTAGAGATGGCTAGAGATGGTAGATCCGGGTCAAGTACGACTCGGGTAACGGCTGCAAAGCCGAACTATAGCTCTCCTGCCAAGACCCTTAGGCTGCAGAGGCAGCAAGAGCTGAGCTAGCCGGTTTAACCGGCGAAGCTTACCAGAAGCAACAAGCAAGAGTGAATGAGTTGGTGGCAATAGCCAACCGACAGAATGAGGCATGTTTGAAGGGCAACACCATGGCTGGGGGTTCCCAGATTGTACACTCGGCTAAGGCCGGCAGTCAGAGGTCCAAAGGACAAGCTTCCTCGCCGCATCCGAGTAGAGATCGTAACCCGAGTGTAAACTCGGGAAAGAACAAGCAGATCCAGACCTACAACCCGGATTATGCTGAAAAGCAGATGGCCGGGCAGAACGGTGCAGGCCGGGCTAGGAGTAACCCGGCTCAGGGAAATCCGGGTCAGGGGAATCCCAATCCAGCTGGCCGAGGTCAACCACCTCGGTATCCGACTCAAAATCATGGTCAGCAACACCCGAATGTTGCGCATGTTCAGGAACCGCAAGGTGTTGACCAGAGGAACAAAGGTATGATGATGGCAATTCGGCTCTGGAGAGAGCCGGATATCAGAGATATGACAATGCACTGGGAGACAGGTTAGGACCGCGCATGTTGGCGCCGGGTGATGCACGCATCAAGTTGGACAGGCTCCATTGGTCTGAGATACTGGAAGAGCAGGGCCCACCTGGACCTAAATGCTTCGGGCCCCGAATCATGGGGAGCCGTCAGTGCCGCACTTTCAGTTGCCCCGAGGTTCGAAGACCTATGATGGTAACTCCAAGCCAGAGGACTGGCTGTCGGATTATCTTTCGGCAGTAAATGTGCCGGAGGAAACCGCCGGTGGGCTGTGAGATACATACCTCAGATGTTGGAAGGACCAGCCCGAATTTGGTTGAACAATCTGAGTGAGGGCAGTGTCAACTGCTGGCTGGATTTTGAAGAAGCCTTTGTGAGTAACTTCTCTAGCACATACAAGAGGCCGAATCGGCCACAGCAGTTGGCTATGTGTGTGCAGAGGCAGAATGAGACTGACCGAGACTACTTGACTCGGTGGAGTACAGTGCGCAATTCCTGCGAAGGAGTTGTGGAGGCGCAGGCCATTTCATGGTTTGCCCAGGGATGCCGACATGGCTCCATGCTGTGGCAAAGGTTACAAAGAGAGATGCCAGCCACTTTGGCCGAGACAATTCGGATTGCAGACAGTTATGCACTTGGAGATCCAATGCAGCCTCTGCTCAACACGGCTGACCGAGTCGACGAAACCCGGGTAACAGCAGATCCGGACAGTTCGGGCCTAATGATAGCCAGAACTTTGGACACAAGAGAAGGGAAGATCGGCCGGATCTTCGGTACGGGTCAAACATGGTTGCTGCGGTAGATCAAGAGCAACCAAGTGCTGGTAGCAGCCAGAGGCCGAAGAACAATGGCCCACCTTGGGGCCAGAACCAAGAGGGAAAGAAGCCCTGGGGCCAAGATACACAACTGCCTGCCACTTATGAGGCAATGCTGGATGGACCATGCAGATACCACACCAATGATAAGCGTGGGCCAGCACATCACTCGACTCGGCAATGCAGTTGGTACCATAGGACCTTGAGGGAAGGAGCTGGATCCGGAGGAAACCAGAGGGTTGGTCCTCCGAGGCCGCCACTGCCGAAACCTCAGCAGCGCGTTGCGCTAACCGGGCAAACAACACTCCGGTGAACCGGCCGAATCAACAGCAGCAACAGAGGCCGAATGATAACAGGAGGGAACCGAATGATGTGAATCAGGTGAACCACGGAGGCAACTATGGCAATGCTGGCCCTAATCGCCAGAATGAGTACCATGAAGCCATCATAGTTATGTGGTGTTCGTGACCGAGGCAACTGACAAAAAGAGTCGGGCGCGGCGCCAGATGGAGGTCAATGCTGTTATGCCGGCTGTGCCAAAATATATGCACTGGTCGGATCAGGAGATTACCTGGGGGATAAAAGATCACCCCCGAATCATGCCAACCCCAGGAGGCTATGCTCTGGTGGTGGACCCAACATTCATTGGGCCCAACCAGAATGTCAGATTCAGCAAGGTTCTGATTGACAATGGCAGCAGTATCAACATCATGTACCGAGACACAATGGTGAAGTTGGGTATTACTGCCAACATGTTGTTACCAACCGACACAACTTTTCATGGTATAGTGCCTGGTGTCTCATGTGCACCTATGGGTAAAATGTGGATTGATGTATGTCTCGGCACCAAAGAGAACTCCAGGACCGAGACTGTCCTGTTCGAGATAGTGGACCTCGAAAGTCCATACCATGCACTGCTCGGCAGGCCAACTCTGGCCAAGTTCATGATATCCACCCACATGGCTTACCTGAAGATGAAGCTGCCAGGACCGAATGGTATCATTACCATTGCGGGTAACTACAAGAGCTCCATCGAGTGTGCCTCGGCTGGCTCTAACTTGGCCGAGTCTCTGATCATAGCTGCTGAGAAGAAAAAAATGAAGCAAGTGGTGGCCATGGCTCAAGCTGCGCAACTCGGCATGCCGGGAATGGCACATGGAGCAAAATGCGGCGTTCGAAGCGCCCAAGGAGACCAAGAAGATCACTGTTGACCCGGAGCACCCTGAGCGCAAGGCTATCATAGGGAGCGGGTTAACGGAGAAATAGGAAGGCGAGCTCATCCAATTCCTCCGTGAGAACCGAGACATCTTCGCATGGTCGAATCATGACCTGGAAGGTGTTCCGAGGGAATTGGCTGAGCACTCATTATTTGTAAGGCCCGAGATGAAGCCCGTGAAGCAGCCGATGCGGCGACTTTCAGACGAGAGAAGGCAAGTGATACAAGATGAGTTGACCCGGCTACTGGCAGCCGGATTCATCATGGAGGTACTGCACCCGGACTGGTTGTCTAACCCGGTCCTGGTAGAGAAGAAAAAGATGACCCAAATGTAGCCAAAGTGTGGCGTATGTGTATTGATTACACGAACTGAACAAAGCATGTCCTAAGGATCCATTCCCGCTGCCTCGGATAGATCAAGTGATCGATTCCACAGCCGGGTGTGAGCTGTTATCCTTTGTAGATGCTTATTCTGGTTTTCACCAGATACCGTTAAATCCGGATGATCAAATGAAAACTGCATTTATCACCCCGTATGGGGCTTATTGCTATCGTGTCATGACATTCGGTTTGAGAAATGCCGGTGCTACTTATCAAAGGTGTATGCAAAAATGTTTGCAGAATCAAATAGGAAAAAATGTGCAGGTGTATGTCGATGACATAGTCATAAAAACTAAAGAGAAATCAACCTTGATCGATGATCTAAGAGAAACATTCGCAAATTTGAGAAAATACCGGATGAAACTTAACCCGGATAAATGTACATTCGGTGTACCTGCAGGAAAGTTACTCGGTTTCCTTGTATCTAGCCGAGGTATCGAAGCTAATCCGGTAAAGATTCGAGCTATTGAAATATGAGGTTGCCTCAAAATCTTAAAGATGTGCAAAAATTTACTGGTTGTCTTGCATCCCTAAGCCGGTTTGTAAGCCGGTTAGGAGAAAAGGCCTTGCCCTTGTATCAATTGATGAAAAGAACCAATAACTTTGTGTGGACTCCACAGGCAAATGCGGCTTTTGCCGAGTTAAAAAAGATGTTGGTCACTGCTCCGATACTTGCTTCCCCACTGCCCAAAGAGCCGATGTTGCTCTATATTGCAGCCACAAACCGAGTTGTGAGTGCTGTAGTAGTGGTGGAGCGGGAAGAAGATGGCAAAACCGTGCAGAGGCCGGTGTATTCTGAGTGAGGTGATATCGACATCCAAGCAAAATTACCCTCATTACCAGAAGATGGTGTATGGTGTCTATATGGCAGCCAAGAAATTGAAGAACTACTTTCAAGAGCATCCAATAAGGGTGGTATGTGAAGCTCCTATCTCGGAGATCATCGGATGCAAAGATGCAAATGGCCGGGTTGCCAAATGGGCAATCGAGTTATCCCCTTATACCCCACAATATGAAAGAAGAGATGCCATCAAGTCTTAGGCACTGCCGGATTTCCTTGTGGATTGGGCCGAGATGCAGTATGAGCCACCAGCCCATGACCCGAATTACTGGACAATGCATTTTGATGGATCCAAGACAAAAATTGGTTTGGGTGCCGGAGTAGTTCTTACCTCACCAGCCCATGACACCTCATGTACAAAAAATTTCGGGATTTTTTGAAGGATGCGAATACACACATATACCTCGGGCAGAGAATGAAGCTGCCGATGTACTATCCAAACTCGGTTCATCCAGAGATCCAATTCCACCCGGAATAGCTTTGGAGCATTTGAGAAAGCCATCCATTAAGCCATCGCCTGAATCCGAATCAATTTATATCCCACCAATGCCAAAGTCGGATGCAGTTCCAATGGATGTTGATGTTGGTTATGTCGGGGATAACTCGGGGACTGCCATACAGAACCCGGGGACTGACGAGGAAATGTCGGACGAGCAGGTAGATGCTGAGCCAATGGATATAGATATGCCAGTGTTTCCTGTAAGACCTGTCCCGGAGTGGGCACAGCCTATAATGACATATCTTGTTGATGGGAGACTGCCGGATGATAGAACCGAGTCTAGGCAAGTACTGAGAAGAGCAAAAGCATACACCATCATCAATAAGGAGCTATACAAGAGAAGCACAACCACAGTGCTGCAGAGGTGTGTTGACCCGGCAGAAGGAGAAGAAATGCTCCTAGAGATTCATCAAGGGGAGTGTGGACATCATGCCTGCTCAAGGCCTTGGTGGCCAAAGTATTTAGGCATGGGTTCTACTGGCCCACTGCTTTGCAACAAGCTGAAGATATAGTCAGAAAATGTGAAGGATGTCAGAGATTTGCAAAAAAGATTCACATGCCAGCCTCGGCACTCAAGACAATTCCAATCACTTGGCCTTTGCTGTTTGGTGCCTTGACATGGTGGGAGAATTCAAGCCAGCCCGAGGTAACATGACTCATATACTGGTGATGGTGGACAAATTCACCAAATGGATAGAGGTAAAGCCAATCCGGAAATGTGATGGACATACAGCAGTAACTTTCTTGAAGGACATAATTCTGAGATATGGTTATCCACACAGTATCATCACAGATAATGGAACCAACTTTGCTGTGGGAGAATTTGCTCGGTTTTGTGCCGAGAAGAGAATTAAGCTGGATGTAGCTGCAGTTGCACACCCACAGGCCAATGGGATGGTAGAAAGATCAAATGCCTTGGTACTAGATGGCATAAAGGCTCGGTTAATTGCACCATTGTTACGCACTCCGGGTTGTTGGATAGATGAGCTCCCAGCAGTATTATGGGGTCTCAGGACCACACCGAATCGATCGACTGGCTACACACCATTCTTTCTGGTTTATGGAGCAGAAGCTGTTCTGCCAACCGACATACAATATGATGCACCAAGAGTGACAATGTACACTGAAACCGAGGCAAAAGAAGCCCGGGAAGATGGTGTTGACCTACTTGAAGAGGCCGAGAGCTGGCCTTATCTCGGTCAGCAATATACCAGCAAAATCTCCGACGCTATCATAGCCGGAAGATCAGCCCTCGGGTGTTCCAAGAGGGAGATTTGGTACTGAGGCTGGTGCAACGCACTGCAGGCCGACATAAGTTGACACCTCCATGGGAGGGACCGTTCATTGTGAGCAAGGCTCTGCACAATGATTCATACTATCTTATAGATGCACAGGAACCGATGAAGCACAGGATGGACAAATCCGGAGAGGAAACTAAGCGTCCATGGAATATAGCTCTACTCCGACCCTTTTACTCATAAAGGGTGCAGTGTATGTATCTCGGTTTCTATATGAATGAAATGTCGGCACCCCGAATCAAAACTCGGGGACTGCCTCGTCTATATGCTTGTGTCATCTGTTGTTTTTTCATTTATGTTTTTCCTATGCCGAATGATTTGAAGCCTTGCCTCAAAGTTCAAAGTACTGTATGCTATCTTATTGTGATCTTGTGACTCGACTGACAAACGCCAAAAAAGGCAGTCAAGAGCTGAGGTGATGGTTCGTAGTGAACATGAAAATGAACTCGGAGACTCGGCCAAAAATGATTCGGCATAGCTTGTTTACTAACCCTGTTTTTCATATTTGTTTATGTCGGATGACTTTAAACCAACTCGAATGTTATGAAGTATTGTATGCTATAATTCCTATCTTGTGACTCGACTGTCGAACGCCTAAATGGTAGACAAGAGCAAAGATTGACAAGTATAGTGAACAAGAAAATAAACTCGGGGACTCGGTTTAAATTGATCCAACATAAACCTCGTCTTGTTCGAATTAAGCAAAATAAAATAGTCTCGGAGGAACTTAAAATGTATATTACATCTGCACCCGGCATTCCGGGGATTTAACAGTTTGAATTCATGTAAGTTAAGCAGCGGCTTCGGAGGAAGGAGCAGCTTGGTTGCAGGAGCAGACCCGGATGACGCAGGAGCCTCGGTGGAAGGAGGAACCTCGGTCGAAGGAGCAGCCTCGGTTTCAGGGACAGACCGGATGAGGGAGCAACCTTGGTTGAAGGAGGAACCTCGGTTGCAGGAGTAACTTTGGTCGGAGGAGTAGCAGATTCGGGGGCAGTTGGGTAATCTTGCTGCTTGCCGATGCATCGATAAGATCAGACATTGTCTTCAAGGAGATATCGGTAGCACTTTGCTTGGCCGGGTCAACCGCTGGCTCTTTGGAAATCTCGGCAGCAGATGGTTTCGCAGTCTTAGCCGAGTCATCGGGAGTTGAAGACTCGGAATCAGAGTCACCATATTCTTGCTCAGAGTCACCTTCAGCGTTGACTTCTTCTTCTTCTTCTTCTTCCTCTTCATCATCCGAGTAAACCACACCGGTTCAACAGACCGAGTATTGGCAAACCTGGCCATGAAGGTAGCAGCTTCCTCACGCTTCGCGATCAATGCCGGGTCAGTAGCCCATGGGGAACCATCGCGAAGGGTGCGCAAGCCGTCGAGGTTAATTTCCTCATACCAGGACATCAGAAAAAGCAAGGCTGCGTCGGCCCCGGCACGAGCAGAAGAAGACCTCCATTCCCTTAACCGAGACTCGGTTTGCTGCAAGCATGTGGATAACTCGGCAATGGTCTTGACACTGGGAGATTCGGGCCACAAGACATTGTAGGCTCGGATACTGGCATTAAGAAGCTCGACGCCGATGCTCTTCAAAGGAGAAATGCGAGCTTGGAGTGCGATCAAGTGATCGTCGATGTCCCAAGCCTCGGGTAGCGGAGCTCCAGATGCCTCGGCCCTCCTAGCTCGGGCCTTCTTCACAGTGTTGGCTGCTGCAGCTTGGCAGTGCTCAAAGTGTTCTGAGAGCAAATAGGCTGACACCGAATCAAATGAGACACCGACACAAAGTTTCATGTGAAGATATAAACAAAAAGGATATGATTCGGAGAACTTACTGTCCATTTCGGCATTAAGTTGGTGAGCTCAGCCAGCCACTTGGCAGCATTTGCCTTGAGGGCATCCGACTCTTCTGAAGCTTTGGTAGCCTTAGCCTCGCATGCAGTGATGTGCGCTGAATCTTCTGGTCACAGCGGCACGCTTCTCCAGAGCTGCCTTCAGCGTGTTCCTCTCCTTTTTAGCTCAGTCTTCTCTTTCTCGACCCGGTCAAGATCCCGCTTGAGCCGAGTCACCTCGGACTGTTCTTCTTAGAGCACGCTTGTGCTCAGTTTCCTTCTTCTTCATTTCCTCCTGCTGGTTCTGGAAGGAGAGCTTGAGCGATCGGTGCTCCAAGGCTAAGTTCTTGAAGATCGGCTCCGAGTGTTGGTGCAATCCTGCAGAAGGAAAGATGTTAGCGATGGGTAAAAAGAATCTCGGGGACTGAAGCCCGAGATTATAAAAGGTCATACCGAGTCAGCTAGACATGAAACTCGGGGACTGGTTGTCCGAGTTTAATGTAACTCATGCCGGGTAAACTCGACATGAGACTCGGGGACTGGGCATCCCAGTGTTTTTAACAAGATTAAAATGATCAAGTTTTTGAAGATTCGCGCCGAGTTACCTATTACTCGGACGAGTATCAGTTACTCAGCCCGAATCTCGGGGACTGTGGATGGTGTGACTATTGATCATTTTAGAGCAAGTGCTAAGTTCCGAGAGATTTACCTCGACAACCCTGCTGGCCTGAAGGGCCGAGACCTGCATGGAGTGTAGGGATTGTGCAACCAGGCCGGGGCCAACCGGGTGTGGATTTGCCGGAGTAGAAGAAACTTCACTCGGGTCCGCGGCGTTCCAATCCATCACGTACTGTCCAACCGAGCCGAGGCTCTTATCACTCGGAGTGCGGAGACTCGGAAGAACATGGCTGTTGACCCGGGGGCGAGATCATCTCGGAAAGGTCTTGGTACGCCCGGTTGCTGTTGGAGTCACAGTAATTTGTTTGCTCTGGAAGTTGAAGGTTGGCCAGAGGCTTGCTGAGTTGGCACACTTGGAGGCGGTGGTACCGGAGTATGGACCGGCACTGGGGGCTGCTGCTGCTTCCGAGACTTGTCTTGCTGCAGCTTCTGCTGTTTCTCCTGCTGCAGCCTTTGCTGTTTTTCCTGTTGCTGTTGCTGGTCCTTCTCCTTCTGCTGCTGCGGCTTCTCCTTTGCTGTTGCTGCTGCTGTTTCTGCTGCTGCTTCTGCTGTTGTTTCAACTGTTGCTGTTGCTTGGTGTGCTTCTGAGGTGAGGGTCGAGGCTCCAACTTAGACGAGGTCTCAGTTGGAGTCTTACCCCGCTTCGTCTCCAAATCCTTAAGAGGAGAGAGGGGAGTTGGTCTTGACCCGGAGCCGAGGTTTGCTCGGGGCCTTGGTCCCTCCCAGATCCGAATCAAGATTCGGTGGCGGAATGTCGGTTGAGCTAGCGCGCACCGGGGAAGGGATTGCTCCTCCGGGCTGCTAATCTCGATGTGGGTCGTCAGAGGTGGCGATGAAGGAACAGGAGACCGAATAGACTGTGGGTCTGTTTGGTGGCGATCGGGTCACTGCATAAACCGAGATAGAATGTTAATTCGGATGAGGTTAACTTCGGTTAAAGGAAAGAGAGAAGAAGGAAAGCCGGAAAAGTTATGCGAAGTTTATCTTACCCTTTGCTGGTTGGAAGGACCTTAGCCTTGCGCTTGGTAACAACCTTCTTGGCTTTCTTAGCCGGAGGAGCCGCTGACCCGGACGCACCGGCGCGTTTCCGAGATGTGCCTTGCGCACCCGGATTGGCTGTAGCAGAGGTGCAGACCATGAAATAGGAATAGCATCAATGGGATCTAGGATTTGACAATCATCATCTTCGTCGTCGGACAAGTCTTGAACGAAGACACGGGCGGATGGCTTACCCGAGGTAGAAGCCTTGGCACGAGGAACCGGCATATAATCCTCGTTGTCCGGATCTTCAGTCTCCTCGGGTCGCGCACGGCGATCTTTGTCCATTTCCTGGTCTTCAGATCCCCATCTTCGGTGGCTTGTCGACTGAACAGCTGCAGGAAAAGCATGTAGATTCGCATTAGTCAGAACGTGCATCACCAAGATAAAAGTAGCCTCGGAAGGCAGAGCTGTGTCAGTTCAAAGGTGACAAACTAACCGGAGGTGGAAGCTGGGATCGCTGAAACGGCTCTACACCCCATTGCCAGTCATCCTCCATGTCGGTCTGGGCGATGGCCTTAACCCGTCTCCTAACCTGAGGATGGGTGAGATCATGGGTGCTGACCCGGGTAGGGTCCAGCAAGCCACTCATGTGGCAAATCTTGTGCACACGATACTGAAGAGGGTTGACTCGACGAATGGTGAAAGTACTCAAGAGGTCGTCTGCACAGAACTTCTTTTCCAGCAGACCCTCAAGGGTTTGGTGGATCAGTTGGACCTCAGGGATGTTGTCCTGCGGGTCATAATTCCAGTTTAACTCGGCTGTGGGGGGAGCGATGGTGAACTCCGGCAGATTGAGAACATCCCGCCCTTCTGGGCTCTTGACGTAGAAAAAGGACCTTTGCCACTTCCGGCAAGATTCTAAGCTAGTAATCCGGGGAAAGGGGGAGTGTTTCCTCGGACTGATGCTAGCCGCTCCGCATGCGGTCATCTCCTTCACGATCTCCTCCTTGTTCGGGATGGTTTGCTTCCGGAGGCGGAAGTACTTGGCCCAGGCGGCGACAGTGGGCCAGAGGCCGAGGTACCCCTCCATGAAGGAAGTAAAAGCTGAGAGAGATGTGATGGCGTTGGCGGGGAGATGGTGAGGTTGTAGACCGAAGTAGTCGAGAAAGTCCCGGTAGAAGGGGCTAGCTGGGAGTCCAAACCCGCGCTGAAAATGCGCAAGAAAGACCACCCGTTCACCCGATTCAAGAACCGGTTCGAGTTCCGATCCAGGACGCCGGCATATGACCTCGGCCGTAATACGCCGGGTCTTGAGCAGCCAATCGAGGTCATCTTGCTCTACATCAGATCCCTCCCATCCACCTCGTGCAGCCAATGACTCGGCCGGGTCGGGAGTACTGCGGCCTGACATCTCAGGATCAGAACCTGCAAAAAAGTACAATTACAATCGAGTTAAGTAACTCGGAGTTATGAATCCAGAGTCGGAACAAGTGACTCGGAGAGACGATGCAAATAACTCGACAACCGAGACATATGACCCGGAAGAGCCGTGCAAATGCATAAGGAGTAGAGCACGGAAACCGAGTTATTTAATTCGGAAACCGAGGTAAAGTCACCCGGAAGGATGATTCGGAAGGATAAGCGTTGAGTGACTTGGAAAATCGAGTTAAGTGGTTCGGGTATAAGTTACAAACAGGAATTTGCATGAATCTGTGAGTAAGCAAGATCTACCGAGCAAGTAAAAAAAGAAAGTAAAATATGAGTCTAAGGCAGAAAAGGATGAAACCAACAGGAACCATGCCAAGACGTCAGTATAAGAAAGATCTAGCAGTGAATCTATGCAGGTGTATCTGTGGACAAACAAAACTAATCCTAATCAAGTCCAGCGTGAAGGATCTAGAACATCCTAACGAGGAACTATGAAGAACACGCTAGGGAAAACACAAGAAATGATTCACGAGGAAGAAAGAGATTGGGGATCCATACCGCAATGCAGATTCCACGAGAAGGAATTTGGCGGCGGCGGCGTGGTCGATTCTGGTCGTCGGCGACGGAGAAGCACTCTCGGGGTCGAGCCAGCGCGGAGTGCTCTTCGCGGCGGCGGCGGCGGAAGTGGTTTCGCAGTGGAGAGGACGAGGGAGGAAGAAGCCCTCACCGTGCCTTCTCTCCCCTATTTATAGGCCCGGAGGCGTGCGAAGCGGCGGGAGCAGTTCCCCAAACTGCGCTCGAAACCGTCCGTTAGTGGGGTAGTGGTGGGCCCGTCATCATTGGCGCGGTTACCCAGGCGCCGCACAAGGCGGTCAAGCATGGTCAAAGGTTGTGTTTGAGGTGACCGGACACGGCACGTGTGACGTGTGCAACGTGCGGTGCGCGGCGCGTGCAGAGGCACGGTCGACCGTACGCGCAAATCAAGGCAAACCGAGGTATCTCTGCATCGGATTTCGAGACTGGGACTCAGTGGAGTTAAAAAGAATCTCGTTGTGTCGGTTCGACCAAGTTGAGGAGAAAAATCGAATAAGGTTACTTATTTGACTCGGAGAAACTCGGCTAGACCGAGACATACTTGAGTCGGAAAGGCTGTTGGTTGGTTTTCTTTGGTTAAACCTGGTGTGGCCCTCCATCCGAGGCTGTAGAACCGCACCAGCTTCGGGGACTAATGTCGGGGGCTACCCCCGGGTAGGGTAAGTTGTGGTATAAAGAGCTCTAAAAGAGTGGACCGGGTCAAGGTCAAACCGGATCAACCAAGCCCCGGAGGGACCGAGACATGGCGTAATGTAAACTGGCTTATGACAACCGGATCACTTAGGCCGGGTCATGTTAGCTGAATCACCTTAACCGACATAACACTGTCGGTCTGCTCTTATTTGTTCTCATGTGCAGGAAAGGGACGAAGATGATCCGGCACAGACTTGCCGGGTCAAGGAAGGAAACCAGGCGTATCCTTGCCGGGTTAAGGAAGAGAAGAAATCTGTAGGATATGCGCGACAGAAAATCAAAATTTTCTCTCACATGCGGAAGCAACACCCAAAGATCTTATCTAAGGAGATGCAAGTAACGGGGAGGGTAATCAACATACCCTCGAAGAACACGAGCATTGGACGTTAATCACAACGCAGCTTGGTGTAGACCTTGATGCGGTTCACTCCGATCAGCACCACAACGAGCGGTGCCTCCGAGATTTACACACGTACGGCTCAGCAACGTCTCCTCCTCTTGATCCAGCAAGCTTGAAGGAGAAGTAGATGGGATCCAAACCAGCAGCACGACGGTGTGGTGGTTCGGTGAGCTCTCACGCGGGCAGGGCTTCACCAAGCCAAGACCACAAGAGAAAGGAGCAAGAGGAAGTGTACCAGCTTAGGAATCCATTCCTTTCTTTCCCCAAATGGTACTCTCCATATGTAGGATGTGGGGAGGAGTTGTGAGGCTTGCCTCCTGAGCTTCCCCAGGAAGGAACCAGCCTCCAAATCTTCCCCAGGAAGAAACCAGCCTCCAAATCTTCCCCAGGAAGAAACCAGCCTCCAAATCTTCCCCAGGAAGGAACTTGGCTGCCAAATCTTCCCCAGGAAGGAACTTGGCTGCCAAATCTTCCCCAGGAAGGAACTTGGCTGCCAAATCTTCCTCAGGAAGGAACCAGCCTCCAAGGCTTCCCCAGGAAGGAACCTAGCTGCCAAGACTTCTCAAGGAAGGAACTTGGCTGCCAAATATCCTAAGTGGGACGTTCGGGATAGTGGGCCCCACCATGGGACCCACCGGAACATTTCAGGAAAAACCCGATACAATATCGGTTAATTCCTGAATCTTTCCGGAACCCAAAAACCACATTCCTATATGTGAAACTTTATCTCCGGATTCTTCCGGAGCTCCTTGTGATATCCCGGATCCTATCCGGAACTCCGAACAACCTTCGGTCTCACCATTATAATTATCCCAAAGCTACTCTAGCGTTACCGAACTTTAAGTGTGTGACCCTACGGGTTCGAGAACAAGTGGACATGATCGAGACTCCTCTACGATCAATAACCATTAGCGGGACCTGGATGCCCATAATGACTCCCACAAGTTCAACGAAGATCGTTATCGGTGTGAACCACAATGTCAACGTATTCCATTTCCTTTGTCTCACGATATTTTACTTACCCGAGATCTGATCGGTGGTATCACCATACCTAGGTCAATCTCGTTACTAGTAAGTACTCTTTACTCGTTCCATAATACAACATTCCATGTGGCTAACTCTTTAGTCACGTGCTTGCAAGCGATACCGAATGTGCATTACCGTGTGGGCCCAGAGTATATCTCTCCGTCACACGGAGGGACAAATCCCAGTCTTGATACATGCAAATCAACAAGTACTTTCGGAGATACCTGTAAGACACCTTTATAGTCACCCAGTTACGAAGTGACGTTTGAAGTCCCCAAGATGTATTCCTCAGTACCCGGGATAGACATAATCTCATGGTCAAAGAAACAGGATACTTGACAATACAAGACATGGCAATATATACTTATTGATCCGATCAATATTGCTATGCTTGGTTGGGTCTGTCCATCACGTCATTCTCCAATGACATGACCTCGTTATTAATTGACAACTCATGTCCATGGTTAGGAAACCATAACCATCATTAATCAACGAGCTAGTCTAGTAGAGGCTTGGTGGCTCTAGGTTAATAGTGCCAGAAACAATTGCTTGTACGTCACACGTCAGTTGGGAACCCCAAGAGGAAGGTATGATGAGTGCAGCAGTAAGTTTTCCCTCAGTATGAAACCAAGGTTTAATCGGACCAGTAGGAAAACGAGGTTTGCTTCGAAGGTGTTGGTGGAGGAGTGTAGTGCGGCGCAACACCAGGGATTCCGGTGCCAACGTGGAACCTGCACAACACAATCAAACTACTTTGCCCCAACTTAACAGTGAGGTTGTCAATCTCACCGGCTTGCTGAAAACAAAGGGTTAAACGTATCGAATGGAAGATGATGTTTGTTTGCATAAAACAGTAGAGAACAATGATTGCAGTAGATTGTATTTCAGATGTAAAAGAATGGATCGGGGTCCACAGTTCACTAGTGGTGTCTCTCCAATAAGATAACTAACATGCTGGGTAAACAAATTACAGCTGGGCAATTGACAATTGATAAGTGCATATAATATGCATGTGTGAGCTGTGGTGTCTACTATGAGATTCATTTGGGCATTACGACAAAGTACATAGACCGCTATCCAGCATGCATCTATGCCTAAATAGTCCACTTTCCGGTTAACATCCGTACCCCTTCTAGTATTAAGTTGCAAGCAACAGACAATTGCATTAAGTAATGTGCGTAATGTAAACAATACATTCATCCTTGAATAAAGCATTGCTGTTTTACCCCTAGTGGCAACAACACATCTACAACCTTAGAACTTGCTGTCACTATCCCAGGTTAAATAGAGGTTGAACCCAACTATCATGCATAAATACCCCCTCTTGGAGTTACAAGTATTCACGTGGCCAAGGCTTCAACAAGTAACGGAGAGCATGCAAGATCACAAATGACATAGACATGATAATATAATATTCAGCTCCACATAGGTATCAATATAAGTCAGATCCCAACAAACACAACATGTAGCATTACAATAAGATGATCTTGATCATGATAGGCAGCTCACAAGATCTAAACATGATGGCACAAGTGGAGAAGACAACCATCTAGCTACTGCTATGGACCCATAGTCCAAGGATGAACTACTCACGCATCACTCCGGAGGCGGGCATGGCGATGTAGAGCCCTCCGGTGATGATTCCCCTCTCCGGCAGGGTGCCGGGAAGAGCTTCAGGAACCCCTCGAGTTAGGGTTGACGACGACGGCGGCAGCGAATATGTTCTAGATGAAAGGCTCGGTGTTTTAGGGTTTTCGCGTCTCGGGGAATAAATAGGCGAAGGGGCGATGTCGGCGGACCCCCGAGGGGCCCAAACCACACCCAGGCGCGGCTGTGGGCCCAGCCGCGCCTACAGGTGGTTTGGCCACCTCGTGGCACTTCTTCGTCTCTCCTTCGGACTCCGTGATGGTTCTAGAAAAATAGGGACCTGGCCTTTTGTTTCGTGCAATTCCGAGAATATTTCCAGAAGTAACTTTCTGAAACAAAAAACAGCAGAAAACAGGGAACTGGCACTGTGGCATCTTGTTAATAGGTTAGTCCCAGAAAATGCATAAAAGTGATATGAAGTGTATATAAAACATGTAGCAAATGGTATAATATAAGCATGGAACAACAGAAATTATGGATACGTTGGAGACGTATCAAGGCTTACTAGGGACTCTGTGTTGTTTACATAACCACACATGTATTAGGTTTCCGGTTAATACAATTATAGCATGGAGAATAAACATTATCATGAACATGGAAATATGATAATAACAATTTATTATTGCCTCTAGGGCATATTTCCAACAATCTCCCACTTGCACTAGAGTCAATAATCTAGTTAACATTGTAAGGATCTAACACCCATGGGCTTATGGTGTTGATCATGTTTGGCTAGTGGAAGAAGTTTTAGTCAACGGGTCTGACACCTCAGGTCCGTTTGTATTTTGCATATCTTTGCGTCTTCACGCTCCACTCATTCATAATGATGTGGAATCAGCTTTGTATATGTTCGAATCTCTGGTGGAACCTTAACTCTTCGGCATTAATTATGGAGCCAAACATTGTCTCACAATGGAGCTCCATAGCTTTACCTTCGTCGGAGCTACACCAAGTTCAGTTATGAACTTTTGATTCAACACCCTCCTTCGCTGCTTCCAAAGCGGCGATATACTCAGCTATCATTGTAGAATTCGTCACAGTGTTAAACTTTGGAACACTTCCAAATCCAGCATGGAACTCCTTCCAGCTTACTGCGTCTCCGAATAACCAGCAAGTTTGATTGAGATCGATAATCGTCAGGATTAGTCATGAGTCTAGCATCGGTGTAACCCCTTACAACGAGCTCATCATGACCTCCATAGAACGAGAAACAACTCCTTAGTCCTTCTCAAGTACTTAAGGAAGTTTTTCACTGTTGTCCAGTGATCATCATCCATGATCACTCTGGTATCTGCTCATAACACTTATGGCATAGGACACATCTGGTTGTGTACATGTTATGGTATGAATGATTGATCCAATCAATCATGCATTCTTGCTCATCATGTGTCGAAGACACTGAGTCTTGCTCAACTTCAACCATATGAACATGGTAAGAACACTTCTTGCCTTTTCATACCGAACTACTTCAGTACTATGTCCATGTACTCTGGCTTAGCCATATTAGGTATCGGAATCTATCTCCATAGATCTTTATATCCAATATGTAGGCATCTTTGCTTTAATCATTCATAGAAAACTATTTTCAATGAAGATTTAGCTGTATTAAGAAAATATACATTATTTCAAATCAACAATATGTCTCCACATAAAGTTTTAGAAATATTTCTCGGCGCTCCCACTTACTTTCTTGAATTCTCAAGCATCTTTGCCGTCCACGATGAAGTCAAAACATTTTAACACTTCATCTAGGCAAATATTCCAACTCCGTCATGCTTGCTTCAGTTCCATAAAATGAACTCTGAAGTGAGCATACCTTTCTAGCATTATATGCAACGACAAACCCTCAGATTGCATCAAATGCATGTCCTCGGTTAGCTTCCATTAGGAACGCTGTTTTGAAGTCCATTTGCCATATCATATATGTAGCAATTGCTAGATTTATCCGAACAGACTTTCAAGCTTGCTACGGGAGACAAATCTCATCGTAGTCAACTCTTTGAACTTGACAGAAACACCTTTCATAAGTCAAGCTTCATGGATGTAAACATCCATATCTGTTATAGATCCATATACGTTCGTAGGCATTACGCCTTCCGTAGGGACTACCAAGTTCCAAACTTGATTTTCGTAAATGGAGTCTATCTCGGATCTCATGGCGCCTAGCCATTTAGCGGAGTCAGGGCCCATCATTGCTTATGTGTAGGTAGCAGGCTTATCATTGTCTAACAATAATATTCCATCCGATAACCATTCTGGTTTCGGGTGAGTCCTACTACATCTTCATGGTTCAGCTGCTGGCTCGACTGAAGTTACTACATCACATGTAGAAGCTTCCGTATCAGTCAAAGTGAGAAACTCCGGAACCTCTTCCGATGCGCCACTCTGACCTGAAGACGAAGATTCACAATCTCGTCGAGCTGCACTGTCCTCCCACTCATGTTTTTGCAAGAAACTCTTTCTCGTAAAACACACATTGTTCCTGACAAACATTTTGCCTTACGTGCGGTAGCCGAGGAATACCAAAACGTTTTTGGCATAACCAACGAAGAAACAAAACATATCCGTTTTAGGATCGAGCTAATAGTAAACTCCTTTACATATGCATCGCATCCCCGTGCCATATCTCATATGGTGTCGTTCAAACGGATTTAGATGGCGCTCTTTTCAGTGTGTAAGCGACAGTCTCTAAAGCACAACTACAAAAGATAATGGCAGATTAATAACATCATCGATCTCACCATGTCAAAATAGGCTCGATCACGTCTCTCGGACACATCATACACCTATGGTGTTCCGGGTGACGTAAGTTGTGGAACAATTCCGCAACCTTTCAGATGTTCGCTAAACTTGTAACTCAAATACTTATCTCCGTGATCCAATCATAGAGATTTTATTTTCTTGTTACAATGATTTCCACTTCATGCTGAAATTATTGAACTTTTCAAAAGTTTCAGTCTTATGTATCGTTTGAACATATACTCATATATCTATTCAAACATCCGAGAAGGATATGAAGTAAAAGAATCTACTGCCCACGGTTACACTTCTGTGCCACATACATCACATGTATGATCTCCAACAAGTTAACCGTTTGTTCAACATTGCCTATGAACGACGTCTCGTCATTTCCTTTTGAAATGATTCACAAGCGTCAAATGATTCATAATCAAATGACTCCAGAAATTCCATCACTATGGAGTCTCTTCATGTGATTCTTTCCAATATGACTTAGACGGCAGTACCACAAAATGTGGAATTCTAATCATGAATCTTACGACGTTTAGCGCCAGTGTTATAGATGTATTTTGTTACTTGTCAAGATTTCACCAAATCCTGAATGTATGACGACGACCGTAGCAACTATTGCTTCGTTCTTGTCACACACCATAACATCCTTTGTTGGTCTCTTAGGCCATTGTATTTCTTGCATCGAGTTGCAAACAAGAGCAACCGACCTGGTATCCTTGTGATCAACAATTGGTCACTATACCCAAGAAGTACATTGTTTGACCAACAAACAATACATCAATAACATGTATAACAATTATACCTGAGCTGGACATTTCCAGACTTTTATTTTACTGCCAGATTCTTTCTGTAGTTCCTCTTCCGGTTTCCCCGTGTCTGAAAGTTTTACCATCATCAAATGATTGGCGTTCTTCTAGATTCCACTCTTAACAGTCTTTTAAGCATAGTGATCAAATCACCCATACTGTTTTCCATCTCAGTCATGAACAATTCATGAGAATGCTACTATTGCACGGAGGGAGGGAAAACAAGAATACTATCAGTGCCCAACTGGTTGGGGTTTAGGACGCCAAGCGTCTACAACATTGACATGTACCTAGACAATCTAGGTATACATGTTAACTCACTGAATTATCCTTGGTCATTTGCACACAAACCAATCTTTTGATATCATATATCATTCAACCATTGGTTGTGTCTGAAACAATTTCAGCTCCTGGATTGTCTCTCAGACACTCAGTGCTCAAAAACATTTCTGAGGTTTGAGTTCCACTGAGGCAAGTATGACATAAGACGCTAAACTGGAATCAATGCTCTTAGATCACATCTATATATGCATATCTCATAGATCATATCTAATGACATACATTGAGCAGGAGGGTTACCAAAAGTTTGCAATAGGACTAAATCTTAACTTGATACCTTTGAGGACAATCCTCACAGTACGGTACTAGTCCGTAAAGATAATTACCAGATATCTAACAGTTTAATCTATCTCAATCAATCAAGCCTAGTGGTAGTTGAGAAAACGAATGCCATTGACTACAATGAATGATGCAAATACATAATTTGGACTATGTTCATGATAAAGAGTTCAGCGTAATCAAATTACCAAGTGAACTCCCACTTAAACCAACATCCCTCATAGTTGTTAAGTGGAACACGATCCAAATCCACCACACCAAACTCCGATCATCACGTGAGCCGATGTAGCTTCAATGGTGAACATCAACCATGTTGATCATATCAACCATATGATTCGTGTTTAACCTTTCGGTTCTTGTGTTCCGAGGCCATGTCTGCACATGCTAGGCTCGTTAAGCTAACCCAAGTATATCTGCCTGTGTGCCGAGGCCATGTCTGTACATGCTAGGCTCGAGCAACACCCGCTGTGTGGAACGTAGAATCCATCACACCCGATCATCACGTGGTGCTTAGAAACGAAGAACTGTCTTGGCGGTGGCATACTTGGGGAGAACACGATCTTAATTTTGAGTGAGGGATCATCTTATAATGCTACCGTCGTGCACACGCAGAATAAGATGCATAAAGGATAAACATCACATGCTTAAACAATGTGATATGGTATAGCCCTTTTCTTGCGTCTTGATCTCCATCTAGAACGCACGGCATGATCTCCATCATCCCTCCAGCAAGATGCATGGTTGCCTCCACCATCACGTTGCATCCACAACTATTGCTAACTCCTTAGCGATAAAGTAATGCAATTACATGGCGTATTAAGTTGACACGCAGGTCACAAAATAATAAGACAACCATTTGGCTCCTGCCGGCTGCCGATCTCATGACACGCAGGTCACAAAATAATATTACAATCAATGTGCATCTCATACAACAAATATTGTAAAATTGGGCTATACCAAATCACAACCACCCCTGCAAAAACAAGTTAGACGCCTCTCCCTTGATTTTTGCAATTTTACGTGGCTTCTAGGGGCTGCGTAAGAACCGTTCTTACCTACGCAAAAACCACAACGCTGATAATACAAGTTGCTTATTAACTTCTATAAGCCCTCCATTGTAAATCCGGTTTCACTATGATAAGAGCGACAGACACCCGCCAGCCGCATATGCAAACCAGTTGCATGTCAAGTGCAGAACCGGTCTCAATCCGAAGACTGTAAAGTTGGTCCGGGCCGCTGCATCTTACCATGCCACAAAACCAAGAAGTACACGCGAGAGGGTAGCAACAATAAATATCAAACGCCACACAACTCCTTGTGTTCTATCCGTACAAAGCAACTACGCAAAGCACGGCTCTGATACCACTGTAGGGATATGCGCGACAGAAAATCAAAATTTTCTCTCACATGCGGAAGCAACACCCAAAGATCTTATCTAAGGAGATGCAAGTAACGGGGAGGGTAATCAACATACCCTCGAAGAACACGAGCGTTGGACGTTAATCACAACGCAGCTTGGTGTAGACCTTGATGCGGTTCACTCCGATCAGCACCACAACGAGCGGTGCCTCCGAGATTTACACACGTACGGCTCAGCAACGTCTCCTCTCTTGATCCAGCAAGCTTGAAGGAGAAGTAGATGGGATCCAAACCAGCAGCACGACGGTGTGGTGGTTCGGTGAGCTCTCACGCGGGCAGGGCTTCACCAAGCCAAGACCACAAGAGAAAGGAGCAAGAGGAAGTGTACCAGCTTAGGAATCAATCCTTTCTTTCCCCAAATGGTACCCTCCTATGTAGGATGTGGGGAGGAGCTGTGAGGCTTGCCTCCTGAGCTTCCCCAGGAAGGAACCAGCCTCCAAATCTTCCCTGGAAGAAACCAGCCTCCAAATCTTCCCCAGGAAGAAACCAGCCTCCAAATCTTCCCCAGGAAGGAACTTGGCTGCCAAATCTTCCCAGGAAGGAACCAGCCTCCAAGGCTTCCCCAGGAAGGAACCTAGCTGCCAAGACTTCTCAAGGAAGGAACTTGGCTGCCAAATATCCTAAGTGGGACGTTCGGGATAGTGGGCCCCACCATGGGACCCACCGGAACATTTCAGGAAAAACCCGATACAATATCGGTTAATTCCTGAACTTTCCGGAACCCAAAAACCACATTCCTATATATGAAACTTTATCTCCGGACTCTTCCGGAGCTCCTTGTGATATCCCGGATCCTATCCGGACTCCGAACAACCTTCGGTCTCACCATTATAATTATCCCAAAGCTACTCTAGCGTTACCGAACTTTAAGTGTGTGACCCTACGGGTTCGAGAACAAGTGGACATGATCGAGACTCCTCTACGATCAATAACCATTAGCGGGACCTGGATGCCCATAATGACTCCCACAAGTTCAACGAAGATCGTTATCGGTGTGAACCACAATGTCAACGTATTCCATTTCCTTTGTCTCACGATATTTTACTTACCCGAGATCTGATCGGCGGTATCACCATACCTAGCTCAATCTCGTTACTAGTAAGTACTCTTTACTCGTTCCATAATACAACATTCCATGTGGCTAACTCTTTAGTCACGTGCTTGCAAGCGATACCGAATGTGCATTACCGAGTGGGCCCAGAGTATATCTCTCCGTCACACGGAGGGACAAATCCCAGTCTTGATACATGCAAATCAACAAGTACTTTCGGAGATACCTGTAAGACACCTTTATAGTCACCCAGTTACGAAGTGACGTTTGAAGTCCCCAAGACGTATTCCTCAGTACCCGGGATAGACATAATCTCATGGTCAAAGAAACAGGATACTTGACAATACAAGACATGGCAATATATACTTATTGATCCGATCAATATTGCTATGCTTGGTTGGGTCTGTCCATCACGTCATTCTCCAATGACATGACCTCGTTATTAATTGACAACTCATGTCCATGGTTAGGAAACCATAACCATCATTAATCAACGAGCTAGTCTAGTAGAGGCTTACTAGGGACTCTGTGTTGTTTACATAACCACACATGTATTAGGTTTCCGGTTAATACAATTATAGCATGGAGAATAAACATTATCATGAACATGGAAATATGATAATAACACTTTATTATTGCCTCTAGGGCATATTTCCAACAAAATCTTACCTCGGATAGGAAGTCAAGGGCCTTTGTCTCTTAGACTGGCAGAGGAGCACGCCTGGCCGGAGAACCCGGAGCCTGACAGACCGACATCCCGGGATGGGACAGCCCGGATAAGCTGGGACAAGACAGGAAGGGTCCTGTCATGGCAGAGATGACCCGGAGATCCCGGAGGCGCGGGTCTCCTGCAGGAATCCCGGAGATCTCTGCAGGAGCACATGTTGTCACCGTGGAGGACAGAGCCGTTGCCACCAGGACTGCTATAAGTACCCCTGTACCTCCTCCTGCGTGAGGGACAGAAGGAGAAAGAGCTCATTTGCCCCCTTTGTGTTTAGCTTCATCTTCTACCTCGTACCACTGTTCATAGTCTAGCAATACAGCTCAAGGAGCAGATCTTGTACTGGTGCTTGTGCTTCACCCATATACATCGAGAGGCAGGCAGGAGTAGGGGTGTTACCTCCTCACGAGGGCCCCGAACCTGGGTAAATCGCGTGTGTGTGCTTGTGTGTTCTTGGTTCGATGTTCGTCCGTGCGCGCTTCTCAGCGTGCAAGCCCTCCCCGGATACCTCCAGCGTCCTTTCGGCCCCACACTTAGCCATACCTATGGCATCTGCCGTGACACCACCACGACATATATGTACTGAAACATTTGAAAAAATCTGAAATGTCAAATTGTTCAGTTCTGAGACGCTTATCCAAAAATGCAAGATATGGCTTGCCTCCGAGGCGCACGAGCGAGCTGTTTGGATGGGGTTGGTCAGGGTCAGGGCAGCGTAAAAGACATAGCCAGATGTCCAATAACCTAGTCATGTTTGATGAGTTGACGGATTATCTACTGGACATAATATCGAAAAAATATGAGAACAAGAATGGGGCGGATGCTCACAAAAGATTCGACAACTAAGATGCACGTGTTTGGAGGACATAACGTTGTAGTTGGTGATCCCGATAAAGTGTCCACCAAAGGTGACCTAAGCAAAGCGCGAAAGGACCTAAGCAGGACAACCTTTCGAGAGTGTAAAACTAATTACTTTGCCATGTCCCCGGTTACGGACAATTCTGAGCAAACTGTATGACAAAGTTGTTTGAAGATCTCCTCATCTCAATTTTTTAATTAAAATTTTAGGGGTGAACAAAGTTAGGGTACCGCGATGAAATATATCTTTGAAAATGTTAGGATAAAATCTGCTTTGGCCAAGTCTATTTAGCCAAATATTCATGTAGTTGAGAGGTTCTGTTATATACCTTTTACTGTCACTTGCCAATACATTCAATGTATCGACTATTTGGTTGCAATGTCTCATGCTACAGATTAGTCACATGTTTTACGAGTCTCCACTCGACATGTTCGCATGTGACACATGAAGGAGGGGCTCCATGTTATGCTTTGCTTTCCACTGTGATATTTACTTTGATTTGAGCCAAGGACTAACACTCTAAACATGCCTTGCCGCACTTCTGGTAGTGTTTCTAGATCTCTTTCCATGAGGCCCCTCTGTTCAGATGCATCTCCAAAGGTCAAGCATGCCTTGCCGCACCCACTTTTCAAATCCTCATACATGTTTCGCCTCTAACATATAATTCAAGCGCCCTCTTAGGAAGTACCTCTCACCTTAATGCGCATACAAAATTCTTCCAACCCGACCGGCCGCCACGCTGTTAGCCTTCTTCTCTGCCAATTCTTACCCTTAATCCAGAGTAAGAATTTAGGGAGATCTTTGTACAAGTTGTGTTCATAAGGATCCACCTCATCCATCTTGAAATATTAATGAGCATGGCACTGGAAGAAGACGATGAATTGACAAAGGCCCTCTAGATTATCGCCCTATATGAATGCGACAATATGCATATTGGGATGATGAAGCTAGCTCCGAGCGGCCCATGCTTCAGCTTCCACCATGGAAGCCTGCCGGAGACGCTTAGCAGTAGCCGTCCCGCGCCGCGCTCGAACGCCAAGACGAACCAGCTCCAGAGAGGCAGCCCCGCACAACCGCAGACCACATCCAGCAAGCCTTTCTCCTCCACATCACCATGAGCAGATGAAGAAAACCTCGTACCGTGGCTGCCGTCGTCGAGTCCACCGGATAAAAGCGCCCGCAGCTCCACACCTGATATGCCGCCTCCATGGCGGCCGGAAACAGCAAGCAGAGGAGACGGCGCAGCCTCACAGGAACCAAACCCCCAAGAAGAGGGCTCTTCGAGCTTATGCAAGCACGTACCTTGGGAGCCCCTCCTAAAACGCATCCCCCACCATGGGAGCACGCTGGACAGGAGCTTCCCCAGGCCAAGGACGCCGCTCGGAGGCGACCCGACCAGGCACCAGGAACAAGGAGGCCCGGCCTTCACCAGAGTAAAGTCAACGCCACACTTCTCCCCGCCACCATGACGCCAAGAAGAGGAACTCGAAATCTCTAGATCTGCCAGAACAACTCCACCACGCTTATTCTTGAGAGCATCGCCAGATCCGTCCGTCATCCAAAGCTCCCACCTCGAGAGCTTGTAAGCAGCAAGACCAGGCCACCGTCTCGCGCCGCGCACCGGCGAGACAGCGCTCCTAAACGGCATAAAGCCAGACGACCAAAGCAACAGAAGCAAACCTAAGCCTACTATGGACAGAGGGACCGGTCACCATCTCCACACCCAACCCCGGTCAGCAGCACCGGCGAGGCGGGAGGGATTTGGTGCCGGAAGCAGCGAGAAGACGCTCAGACAGAGGAGCAGGAGAGAGAAACGGGAGAGGGGAAAAAGAGAGCAGATCGGACCCAATTGAGGAATCTTTTATGGAGTAATATGTATGTGTCAGTTTCATGGGTGACCTTTTGAGAACCTGTAACTTTCAGAAAGTAAGAGTAGTCTGCAGTGGAAACTTCTCTGCCAGGTTTCTCGTACATGTGGCACTCCGTTGTCCACTATAGTTTTGTGGTTGTTTCTCATGGCCGGAAAGCTATCCGGGCACCTTGACAGGAGCGTCTTCCGATCGAGAAGTGACACCTACTTAGCATTAGCAGGCAGGTGACTGTCGATGCTAAGCAGGCAGGTGAGGTTTGTGATTAGCCTGTACCTACATGTCGGAAGAACTGAACATCATGGCTTGACGCCGGGCATATTCACTGCACCTGGACGCCTCTTTCATTCGCATTAACTGTCTTGCTAAATTAAATGTTTGCTCGTGATTCCTCGCTGTTGGAGCTGGAGTGCCATTATTGTCGAGTCCGCATCCAGAGTAGAGATCTGGATCGACTTGATTCCATCGTCGATATTTGTTCCAGTGGGGGTCCGGCAGTAAAAACGGCGAACTAACCCATGCGTTATTAGTGACCAGTCGAGGCGTTGACTCGTCAGAAATCAGATCCCAGATTCGTCGATAGCAAAGCTCTGTTAATCTCTTTTCCTCAAATGAAATTCAAAGTTTGAGTTTTTTTTTTTACTTTAGACACGAATGATCATAATTGCTACTAGATGAGTTTTTGCAGGTGCATACACGCTCACTTGTCTACCAGTCTACCACTATAATTTCTCAAGATCTCTTCTCAAACTCATAGGTTAAGTAACAATGGGAGACTCGCACGAGTATTGGTGCACCACTCCGCATTAAGTCTCTTTCTGTTGTAGAAATCTCATAGTAAGATTTTTAGGATTTAATTCATCATTTATATAATATCAATTTATTAAAGAATGCTATCCAAATGATGAAATGGATTTTTCTGTTCACGTACAGCCATCTTTCAAAACTAAATATTTTTTCTTATATTTCCTTTCACAGTAAATTTCACTTAGTAACTCCAATTTGCAAAACAAAAACTTGAAAATTGAAAATCATTCGTTAGTAGGTCGGAACTATGATTTACTCAGTGTGAAAAATGCAAACGTAACATGTGCATCATATTTGTGTTACTTGCTTCACAATGCATCCGGATTTGGCCATTTATAAAATGGAAAATTAATTTTTTCATTAATAAGTTGAAATCTTATTTTGCACTTTTGTTTAGGGTGGTAAGACATTAGTTTGTGCCAAACCCTAACTATTTTCCACATCATAGACTACTTGGCCATACCATAGAAGACTGTTAGGTCTTAAAGGACTGGGTGGGGGATAAATACAAAGCGGAAGAGTTAACCCTTTAATTGGGAAGAGTTATGCAAGATCCTGATTGTTCACCTAGTTCAGAGAACACTCAGGTTAAATGCGCACATCATCACCATCACGAATCTTGGTATGGACATGTGCTTGACCTTATTCATTTGACTTGAAACTTATTAATGTTCCTAAATGATATGCCATTTTGTGAAGCAAGTTTTTTTTTATATAAGTTGTCAAAATTCAAGTTTATCATTTTTCCTATCAACTGATACCCAAAAGAGGACACCGTGTGAAAAGATTGCACTTGGTTTGACCTATTCTTCATATTATTTGATTGTTTTTTCCATAAGGGGTGAACAATTGTCTACGTACCCTTCCATACACATGTCTTGAATTTATTCATCCTAAATAACAAAGGTCTTGAATTTTTCAATACATTCTAGGTAGATTGCGTAGATTCCTGATGTGTGAAAATGAGTTTTTCCTATTATATGACCATTGTTTCACACATGTTGTTCATTTTTGAATTAATTTTAGTAAAATTCAGAAATTCATTTAGTCAATGAAATTTAGAAAAAAAAACTCAAAAATTTAAAATATCTTGGCGATGGGTCTCCGAAAATTACAACCGTCCCATTTTGCATCTTATTTTTGATACTTGCTTCACAATGCACCCTTTTTGGCCATTTTGAAATTAGCAAATACTCCCTCCATTCCAAAATAGTCTACATTCTGGCTCCATATTAAGTTATGAAATACTCTACATCTTGACTGGGTCCCACATACCTAATTAAGACGAGAGAGAGAAAGGCTAAGCAATCACGCATGCGCATGGCGACCTCATCTCCATCCCCACCAATCTTCGTTCTCGTGCCCAAGTGCATGCTTTGTTTCCTGTGAATTGCATGGCTAACATTAATTAATTAAGCTATGGGGAATTGGAATAATGCTTTGTTTCCTGTGATCAATTACTGCATTGCATGTTTGGTGTGTGGCAAAGTAGCGCTAATAAATGCTTGGCTAATTTGTCAGAATTTTGCTAGGATGTAGACTATTTCGGAATGGAGGGAGTATTAACATTCAAATCCGTTCCTTTTATATTTGAATCCACAGTCTGACATATCCACAATTAGTCCCCTATAAATCCGAGAAAAATATGGTAAAAGGATATGGTACAAACGAAATCCGATTCAATCCGTTTACATCACTAACCTCATTCACCCAATTTTCTATGAATTCATTTGAACCAAAATCTAAACGTGGATACAACAAAGTGGCATTTATCTTTCATACCTATAGATTTAGGTGCTCAACCGTGCACTTTTCGGCATCTTCCGGAGAACGTGTACGTGCACGAAATCCACTCGCCTACCTACTACCGCTACACAAACGCCACGTGACTAGCTGTCCTATATACATAGGTGTCCTCATCCATCTCTCTTCCCCTTGGAGAACTGAAGTGGAAGATAGAAACCTCGAGAGTGTGAGCTCCTCTCAGCGTGGGATCAGAACCAAACCGAATCGAGTCGACTAGGTCCGATCGAATCTCCAAGGTCAGCATCCCCAAATCAATCTCCTTCTTCCCCCTCCGCTTTTGCTTCCGATTACTCGCGGGTTTGGATCAGAAGGCCGCGTGGCTTCCGTTTAGACTTCTTCAGTTTCTGATAAAACTTAGATCTCTCCCTTTCCTTTTTTTTCTTGGGATTCTTATCTGTGTAGTTCGATTTGTTTCAAGCACTGCGGCTTGGCAGGATTTTCGCAAATACAGTAGAAATCATGGAAAATAAATCCCACAGTCCAACCTTTTTGGAACCACAGAAGAGTCCAACTACTTGTACACTTAGTTTGCTGGTTTTTTATTTATTTGATTCAGCAGAGGTTCTTGCTGCGTCCCGAGAGAGAAAGATCGTGTACACTTAGTTTGGAATCTAAACCAGGGTAAGAAGATGAGATGCTTTCAGATCTTGAGCTCCGTTAGGAAACGCTGATTTATTTTTGTAGAGTAGTTGTGAATAATGATTCTGATAAGTGGCTGTTTTGACATTATTCTTCCTTGAATCAGTTACCTTTTTTTATGGTGGACAGAGACATGCTCTCTCGACCGATATTTTGCCTTTGGAGCATTCTGATTTTGTACTATAGTTCTGACGAGTACTTCAGCGCAACTACTCTAGTGTCGGGGACTCCTGGTTCATGCTTCGTTGGTTCATTGTTTTTCTCGTGATTAGTCTGTCACCTCTTTCCTCTAATCATCAAACGTATAACTCTTACGACAGAGATGGCAACTGGTAGCGAAGCTGGAAAGTCCGCCGAGGCCGTGCTGGAGTGGCCTAAGCAGGACAAGAAGAAGATGCTGCATGCTGTTTACCGTGTGGGAAATCTGGACCAAACCATTAAGTATGTTAGCTTAGCTGTACTTTTGGTAAATGGTGATATTTGCAATATCGTTCGTACTTACTAGTATGCAGGTGCTAATGTGAGTGATTTAATTCTCGTAGGTGTTACACAGAGTGCTTTGGCATGAAGGTGTTGAGAAAAAGAGATGTTCCTGAAGAGAAGTACACCAATGCGTTTCTTGGGTTTGGACCCGAGGACACTAATTTTGCACTTGAGCTGACTTACAGTATGTTCATTGATCCACTTACAATCTTTTCTTTGGAACCGGTTTGATGTTCTAGTTAAGGTTTGGGTAGCATGTCTGTTAGGCTCAGTAATAAAACTGATGGCTTGTTATTCTTCTCAAATGAGGTCATGAGGATGTATGTGTTGTTTTGTGCAACATCTTACCGTTCATCGCAAATGAGGATGTATGTGTTGTTTTGTGCAACATCTTACCGTTCATCTTACAGACTCGTGCTTATATGAACCGTAAAAAAAAAAAGTTTGGCTGTAGTGTCATTCTTCTTCACTTTGTACTGTGCTAATATTGTCTGTTATTTAATAGATTATGGTGTTGACAAGTACGACATTGGAGAGGGCTTTGGACATTTTGCCATCGCAAATGAGGATGTATGTGTTGTTTTGTGCAACATCTTACCGTTCATCTTACAGACTCGTGCTTATATGTGCTGTGGATGCAATGCAGGTGTACAAGCTGGCTGAGACAATTAAATCATCTTCTTGTTGTAAGATCACTCGTGAACCTGGTCCTGTCAAGGGAGGATCCACTGTGATTGCCTTTGCACAAGACCCAGATGGTTACATGTTCGAGCTAATCCAGAGGGGTCCAACGCCTGAGCCTCTCTGTCAAGTTATGCTTCGTGTTGGTGACCTTGATCGGTCTATCTCCTTCTATGAGAAGGTATTTTCTTGTATAATGGAAGATTGTTTGAATGTTAGAAACACTCGAGTACATTTTCTGCATATTTCTGCTGTTTATATGTGTGATATTCTGATGTTTGTCTTTTATGCAGGCCCTGGGATGAAGGTTCTAAGGAAGAAGGATGTGCCTCAATATAAGGTAACATATACTTAACTGGAGCTAGACACATTTTCTTAGATCAGAAGTACTGAGAGACATTGGAATTTTGGTAGATGAGCATGTTTATGGTTTGTGCAGTACACTATTGCCATGTTGGGCTATGATGATGAGGATAAGACCACTGTTCTGGAGTTAACATACAACTATGGTGTCACAGAATATAAGAAGGGCAATGCATACGCTCAGGTTTTGACAAGCTTTTTTTTTGCACCTCTTTCCTCGTTAAGTTTTGGCATTTCTTGATGATTCTTTTACCTAACTGCAGGTTGCTATTGGCACCGACGATGTGTACAAGAGTGCTGAGGCCGTTGAGCTGGTCACGAAAGAACTAGGGGGGAAGATTCTACGCAGCCAGGGCCACTTCCGGGGCTGAACACGAAAATCGCCTCTTTCCTTGACCCAGATGGCTGGAAAGTGGTATGTTTTCTGACTATCTTGTGCATCAGCGCCACTTTATTTGAATCTAGGGGGCTATTAACAGTTATTAATGATGAACCACAAATAAATGAGCTTACTGAAGATAATGCTTTGTTTAAAATTTGAAGAGCTATTTGGTAGTTAAATGATATAATTCTAAACAAAAGGAAAAATAGTTTCAAAGTCTTCCACAATATAAGACAATTTAGCAAGCTATTAGTACGTAGTTTCAAAGTCTACTCTTGTATTGGCACTTACGAAGACAAGCTGTTGCTTGTATATAGAATCTTGCAAACCAAGATAATCTCAAGGAGGTTTATATTGATAGTCTAAACTAGTTCCTCCATTCACGTCTATCTCCTCACCATGCATTGTCTAGATAATGCAATAAACTTTAGTAGTTTTGAGACATCACATAATTTGTAGAACACAATGGAAGAAACTGAGATAGAACCCCACCTCAGATTTTGTGTGCACAATGTTACACTGAGCATGGTTTCGGTCATAAATTATTTTTGGCAACCAGCCAACCACAGTATCTGGATGTGACCTATGTTATTCTTGGTTTTATAGGTTCTGGTGGATCATGCAGACTTCCTCAAGGAACTCCACTGAAGATGGTCGTGAGGAGGCAAACCTTATGTGGCAATGCAGGTCTGTGATGTAATAAAACGGCGGTCTCTTCCGCTCGACAGACAAAATAAAAGCTGTACTAGTGATGTCGTGGTTGGCCTAGTTAGAATCGAGTGCTTGGGACTTGGCATGGTATGTACTATGATCGCCAAACATGAGTGTTAAGATGTACTCCCTCCGTTCCAAATTACTAGGTATCTGAGCGCGGCATTGCTGCGCGTGTGTGTGAATTCGAATTTGAAAATGGTGATGTTGTAAAGTTGTCTAAGTTTGGAAATCATTAAAATTGAAAAATGGTTTCGTTTTAAAATGGTTGGATTTTGGAGATTGCTTAAATTTGGGAATTATTGTAATTCAATTTTAAATGTGTTTTGTTTTTTTGTGTCAAAATATTCCTAAGTAGTTAGTTTTTTTTTTGAGTTGGTTTACACATTTTAGAGTTACGTTAAATGTGTAGTAAGTTGGAATGGTTTTATATGTTTGTATTTTGTCGCAATATTTGTTTGGATTTGTTTGAACTTTGTAATTAGGGATAATGCAATATGTAAGATAATATGTGAGATATATATGTTTTAGAGTATTTCATTTTTTGTGGTCTTTTTTTTAGCAAATTGAATTTTTCAAATGTGTTGCATGTATTTTTTTTGTGAGATTTGTGATAATTTTATCGTAGAGGTAGTAATTTGTTATATCGAGTATTTTTAGATATTTAGAAATTTGGGATGTTTGGATATATTTGAAGTATAATATAAAATTTGCGTCAACTTCATAATTAGGGTGAATACAATTTGTGAGATATATTTTAGAGTGCTTCTAATTTTTTAGCAATTTGAAATGTTAGAATGTGTTTCATATTTTTTAACGTCTATTTCAAATGTGTTAGTTTTTTTAAAAGTTATGTGAGATAATATGTGAAGTATTTATATTTTAGAGTTATTTTTTTTTAGCAAATTAAGTTTTAGAAATGTGCTGCATGTAATTTTTTTATGAGAAATATGATATATTTTATCGTAGAAGAATCAATCTGTCATATTGACTATTTTCAGATATTTAGAAAATTTGGATGTTTGGATATATTTGAAGTATATCATAACCATTTGTTTGGACTACATAGTTAGGGTTAATGCATTTTGTCAGCTATATTTTAAAGTGTTTTCAATTTTCTAGCAATTCGAAATGTTCAAATGTGTTGAATTTCTTTGAACACTTATTTCAAATGTGTTTGTTTTTTTTAAAGGGAAATACTTTGAAATAGTTAGTATTTTTTTTTGAGTGTCTTTATATGATATATGGTACCGTCAAATGTTTAGCAAATCGAAACTAAAAATGTGAGGAGCTCCATAATTTTTGTTATTGTAAGATTGTAACAATTTTATTAAAAGTTGAGAAACATAATTTTGGAAATACGTTTGGAAAATAGGTAAAAATTAGTGGTGTTCTAAATTTGCGTAAATTTGGACCACTTCTTACGGTCATTTCGATGTATTTCTGTATATTTTAAAATATTTAGCATGTTGAATTATTTAGGTGTGCTTATATTTATTTATTTTTGATTCTGAGGCATCCATTATTTATGTGAGATAATATGTGAGGCATTTTTATTTTGGAGTATCTCTTTTTGTTTGTTGTTTTTTTGTAGCAAATTAAAGTTGAATTTTTTATATGTGCTTATATTTATTTATTTTTGGTTTTGAGGAATCCGTTATTTATATGAGATAATATGTGAGGTATTTATATTTTAGAGTATTTTTTTGTTGTTGTTTGTTTTGTAGCAAAATAAATTTTAGAAATTTTTTTGCATGGTAAGCTTAATAACTTGCAAATTTTTAAATTTAGAATTCTTTTTTTTCATATGTTGTTTATATTATTTTGCATTGGAGTTTTGAATGTATGAATTGTTTGAATTTTAGAATTTATTTTTTTATTTCTGAGGCATCCATTATTTATATGAGATAATATGTGAGGTATTTTAGAGTATTTTTTTTTGTTATTGGTTTGTAGCAAAATAAATTTTAGATTTTTTTTTTGTATGGTAAGCTTAATAACTTGCAAAATTTTAAATTTACAATTCTTTTTTTTCATATGTTGTTTATATTATTTTGCATTGGAGTTTTGAATGTATGAATTGTTTGAATTTTAGTATTTTTTTTTTGGTTCTGAGGCATCCATTATTTATATGAGATAATATGTGAGCTATTTATATTTTAGAGTATCTCTTTTTTTTTGCTTTTTTTGTAGTAAATTAAATTTTAGAATGGTTTTTTGTGTGGTAAGCTTGATAATTTGCAAATTTTTAAATTTAGTTTTTTTTATATGTTGTTCATATTATTTTGCATTGGAGTTTTGAATCTATGAATTGTTTGAATTTTAGTACTTTTATAATTATTATTTTTAATTATAGATTGAATTTTGTAAGTTTTGATATTTTTCCTATAATTTTTTATATTTTGTTTGTATTATTTTGAAGTGTAGTTTGAAAGGTAAGCATTTTTTTTTTAATTTCAACATTTTTTATAATTGTTGTTTTAAAGATGTGCATTCTTTGAATTTTAGTATTTTTTGTAATTGGTTATTTTGAATTATAGACTGAAATGTATAAATTAAATTTAAAGTTTTGAATTTGTGAAAATTTTGTAAGTAAGTGGGCCCACTTGACAGGATTTTAACTTTTTTTTGGATTTTTTCCTAAAAAAAACACAGCCTGGGCCCACGTTGATGTCGTAATGACGTCAGCAGTGTCCTGGGCTGTGCTGCCACTGCCGCGGCGGCGGCGTCGGCGCCGCCGTTGTTCGACGGCGAACCAGCACGCGCGCGGGGTCGCGCCCGACGCACCTCGACGCGCGAGCCCGTAGGTGGCGGCGCCGCCCCCTTTGGGTCGCCGGAGCGCCGCCGGCGGGCCGCGGATGCGGCGGAGGGCAGCGCGGCCGGCGGCGTCGATTCCGGCGCCTCCGCGGCGTGCTGGCAAGCGGCTATGGGGGAGGAAGGAGAGGTGGAGACGGCGAATCCAGTGGTGTGCCGCGATTTGGACGGGGAGGGGTGTAGCGGCGGCGTGAGGCGGCGGCCGCCGGCGGCGATTTCCGCGTCGCGGGAGAAGAAGGAAGGTGGGAGGAGATGCGGTGTCGTTTTTACACGAAGGTCCTCAAGTTTTTGGAATTTGCGTACAGGTCCTTTGCGGGCGGTTTTTCGCAAAAGGGGCACTGAAGCGCGACGTGTCAGTGGCCCATTGGTAGAAATTGCCCAGCTACAGTGTTACTATAGCTGCGCGAATTTTGACACGATCTCGGCCGTTGGACGGGTCTATCGGACGGCTGTCGTCATTCGGCGACGTGGATGCTGAAACTGGATGCGAATCCTACGCACTTTTATATATAGTAGGATTTGATTTGGGTCTGTCCAAATACGGATGTATCTAGACACTAAACAAGTATAGATACATTCATTTTTGTACAAACACAAGTCAAGTAATTTGGAACGGAGGGAGTATCAGTTTTTCCTCCGTTATCTTCTCGCTATTTTGTGCGCGTGCGTTTCAGTGCTAACACAGCCTATGGCATGCCGATCGTAGGTGTCTGGTTATAATTTGAATGAGACGATTGAGTTCAGCCGTGAAACAAACCTTATGTTTGAGACGGCCAATACAAAAAAAAATCAGCTGACGCTATTGATCTTTACGAAAAGAAAAAATGGTGCTATGACTGAAAATTTAGATGCTGTTATGTTCCCATCTTCTTGTCAGACGTCTGCAAGTCTCGTGATAGCCTTATAATCACATGGCATCTTATTCAGCATTTCAACCTGGAGTCAGATTCGAATCTTGAAACCTGCATCGTCATCCATTAACAGAACTAGGGAAATTAGCGCGGTAATGCTGCGCCTGTGTAGCAAATGAAATTTAAATTTGGTAACGTGCACATTTAAAAATTGTGTAGGTTTGAAAATTAGTGAAATTCGGAAAAGCTTGCGTGTGGAAATTGTTTAGTTTTGGAAAATTGTTCAAGTTGGGGTGTTTTTAAGATTCGAATTTTTTTTACGTTTGTAAAATGAGTAGATTTCGAAGATATTTGCAATTTTGAAATATGTAAATTTGAAATTTGATTATATGGCACAAATAATCAGCATTTTATTTTCGTGAGGGTATTTATAGAAATACTTTCATGTTATAGAAATTGGTCTGAAGAGGAAGTGCATTGGGATTTTCTTCAAATATTCGTCAATACGAAATATTCAAACATATCACTCGTTGGGATTTGAAATGTTAAAATATGCTGGAATTTGTCGTGTGGAGTATCTTGAAATTGCCGTCTAGGGTAACTCCAAATTCTTAGCAAATTCGAATGTTCTATTATGTTTGTATGTTGGCATAAATATTTGTCAGAGGATATACGTTATATGAGCATTTATTAAAGGCAACATGTAATTAGATAAACTGCATCTGAATTTCATATTTAGAGGAAGTTAATTTAAATTAGCTTGAAATATTTGCCGAATTGAAATGTTTAATTTAAGTCTATAATTAGAGGAAATGTATTGTGTGAGCATTTATTAATTTGAACTCCACATAATTAGAGGAAGTGCATTTGGTTTATCTCCAAATGTTCACCAATTTGAAATATTCAAACATGTTTGTTTTTTGGACATAAATTATGTTTGTATCTTGCCATAAGTAGTTGGCGTTAATTTTTCTGAGCATGCTGATATATTTTGGAGTATATTTTTTTAGCATTTTGAAATGTTTAAATATGTTTCTATATTTCATTAACATTTAATTTAAGTCTGTAATGAGTGTAAATGCGCATTTATTCAATTGAATTCCATATTTAGAGGAAGTTCATTTAGATTATAGCAAAATGTTCACGAAATTGGAATGTTAAATTTAAGTCTATTATTAGAGGGAATGCATTATATGAGCATTTAGTAAATACAACTTTACATAATTAGAGGTTGTGCATTTGGTTTTTTTTCCTAATATTCACCATTTCAAAATGTTCAAATATGTTTGTTTTTTTGCTGTAAGTAGTTGGCATTTATTTTTTGTGGGCATGTTGATATATTTTAGAGTATCTCTAATTTTTAAGCAAGTTGGGATGTTAACAAATGTTTTCGTTTTTTTGTTAATTTGTAATTTAAGTTCATAATAAATGCGGAAGTACATTTATTCAACTGAATTGCATAATTAGATTTTTTTTAATTCAACTCCATATAATTGTCCATATAATTGGAGCAAGTGCATTTGTTTTTTTTTTCAAATTTTGTCCAAATTGAGACGTTTTGTTCATATAGTTTAGAGTATTTCCAATTTTTAAGCAATTTGGAATGTTCGTAAATGTTTCCTTTTTTTATTATTTTTTAATTTAAGTCCATAGTGAGTGGAAATGCACATTTATTCAATTGAATTTTATATTTGCTATGTTTTTTAAATTCAAGTCCATACAATTGTCCATAGTGAGTTGGAGTGAGTGCATTTGTTTTTTTTTTCAAATTTTTTGCCGAAATGAAATGTTTACATATGTTTGTGGTTTGTCATAATTAGTTAGCACTTTTTTTGTGATTATTTTGAGTTATTGTTCATATTTTTTCGGTAGAAAGATTTGAATTTTTGAATTTGTAACATTATTCTTTTTTGCAATTTGTGTAAATTAGGTAGACCCACATGTCAGAAATCTGTTATTTTCTGGAAATTCCTGCGGGAAGATAAAAATGCTGACAGGCCGGGCCTACTGTGACGTCGTGATGACGTCAGCAGTGGCCAGGCCTGCCACGGCGACGACGGCGAGGAGCACGGCCGCGGCGCAGCACCGCGAGCCGGCACGCGCTGCTGGGCGCATCGGACGCGTCTGGGCGCGGGCTACCTGTAGGTGGCGGCGCCGCCACAGTTTGGCCACCGGAGCGTCGCCGGCGACCACCAAACGGCGCAGCGGACAGCGCGCACGGCGGCGGCGATTGCTACGCGTGCGCCAAGTTCCAGCACGCGATTTCCGGCGAGGAGGTAGAGACAGCGGCGGCAGAGGTCGACGCGTCCGTCGATCTGAGCGGGGAGGCGTGGCGGTGCGTCGGCGGCGCCGACGACTGCGGCGTCGCGCGGGGAGAGAGAAATGGGGAGGGGGATTTTGCGGACGGTTTTGCAGAAAAGTCCATGTGTTTTGCTGGAATCGCAAATAGGTCCTTCGTAGCGGTAAAATGTGGGCTGCGGGGTAATTGCTCGGGTTGCGAGTTTGTCTTTGCAAACTTGGCTGCGCCAAAAATCGTGCGTGGGCTCTGATTGGTGGAAAGTCCCGAGCTACAGTAAGCTACAGTGTTGCGTGGCTTTGGGGGCGATCTGGACCGTCCGATCGCGCAGGTTTAGAGGGCGACGTGGATGCCAAAATGGAGGCTGAATCGCACCTACTTTCATATATATATAGTAGGATAGTTTGTTGATGAAAATATAAAAGCATTTGTATACTAGAGCAGTACACTGGGCACCAAGTAGTTATGAAAAGGAATGATTTGTTTGAAGGTTCATTGATAGTAACAAAAATCTACAGATTAACATGTTTTCTGTTCACGAACGTTGTATAATGATTTAGTAACTAGCATTGAGAGATTGCGATCTCAGAAAAAAAAATTGAGTAATAAATTAACCTGGAAGCAAAGGAACAAGAAAAGCTAATGTGTTTAGCTGGCAATCGTGTAGTGTTTTTTTTTTTCTGAACTGGGAATGTACTGTAGTATTTTCACACACACACATCTTCCTATTACAATTTACATATCACAACCAGTAGCGCAAACCGCAAATACACAAAACAGAATTACGACACAGGCATGTATACTGCAGCGAGCCGGAGTGGCCGGCGGCGTTTCGGGTCATTCGCCGCCGTACCGAGCGAGCCGGCCGGCGAGCTCTTGGCGACGTGCGCGCACGCTCGCCTCATTCCCCATCGTGGCCGCTCTCGGCGCGGTGGCCGCTCTCGTGGCGATCCTCCTCCCCCTCACCGCCGGCGTGCTCCTTGGCGGCGGCGTTCTCGCGCATGGCGCGCTGCTTCTCCTCCTCGGCGGCGCGCACCCTCTGGTGCATCTTCACCTCGGCCGCCTCCTTGTTCACCTTCGCCCCCTCCCGGGGCCCCGTCGTGTACGCCGCGGCCTTGTCCACCTGCCCCTGCACGGCGGCCCTCGTCTTCTCCATGCCGGCGTGCGCCGACGCGCCGACGTTCGCCGCGGCCTCCTTGCCAGAGTCCATGCCGCTCGACCTTTGCTTGCTTCTTCACTGTAAAGCTAGCTAGCTGATGATGCCGCTGGGATCTGTGATAGGTTGGTGTGTGATTCGACAAGCAGGATGCAGACGACATTTATAGAGCGGCGCCATGGAGCCACGGGCGATGACGCGGATGTGCAGGTGGGACTTGGGAGACGCAGACGCGTAGAGGTCGGCGTGGTGAGGTGTCCGGACACGAGGCACACCACCTCAACTTGATTGTCTCAACTTTGCGTCACCACAATATCGTTGGCCGGAATGAAGATTTTTTTTTTGGGAACAAGGAGCGGCCTAGAAGGGCCTAGATACCTTTTCTATTTCAGGCGGCGGGTACAGAAGATTACAGTAAGGACCAGAAGAAAAACAGAAATTACAATCGAGTCCCTAACTTTTACATAAAAGACCCTGCAAAGAAAAGGAGGAAAGCAATTGGGTCCTCCACCATAGACGAGGAAGAGAGAGCTCCAACCACGGCCGCCGTCCTCCGCGTCGGGGACTACACCACTTGACACCAAGGAGACGTGAAACGCCACGGCGAGCTCTGCAGAGGGTCTCCGCATGGAGGTTGAACAAACGCCGAGATACTCCGGCGAGCTTAGCCACCAGATGGCCACCAGGGTCGGTCGGCTAAATAAGGCCGCCGAGATTGAACACCAAATCACGGTATCACTACTCCAAGGCAGCTGAAAATCAACTTCGCATCCGGCCGGAATGAAGATGAGTCACTGCTTCCAAATGTCTGCATGATTAATGCAATCGAGCTTAAGATGCTGCCACCAACGCCACATCCACCCGGAAATTCAGTTCAGTACCCGAGCTCATATGGTCCTGTCTGAATACGACATCGAATAAAAAACATTCTGAATTCTTCTTGGAAACAAACATTCAAAGTTGGGGGGCGGTGCCCTCTGACTTGTACTAAGCTCCGTGTGACACGTACTCCCGTAAGCAAATACCCGTAACTATTAATAAGTGTAGCAATTTTAGCTTCTTGGGACATACCTAAAACCAACATCTACATCGTGTTGGGCATGTGGTTTGGTTGCCCACATTTATTTTCTAGCATGAGGACAGAAACAAGAACACGATTTTTGGTTGCCTCCATTCTTGATTCTACGCAAGACTATGTTTGATTGCCTCCAACATACCTGACGTGGTAGCTTCTTATCATAAGTGGTGACGTTACCCTACTCACTCATCAATATCATAGACAGATATAATAACAGTTACTGAAGCACAACGAGTTTACCAACAACAACTCGTGATGCATCTGAAGTTTATCATCGAAAGGGGTTAATATATACCTTCTCCCAAAAAAATTCCGATAATCGTCCTACCTCTATCTTAATATCATACCACCTCTCAAAATATACATGACCTTCATCAGTCTATAACCATAAGACAACTATGCTATGTAGTGCTCGCGCAAATAGGCCCTAAGCCAGGTCCTTGCTACTTGAGTCTGTCATTTATGCACAACTTTGTTATCTGCAAGTTAGTTCATAGACTGGATCATCAAGCCCAAATTGTCAACTCCTTCGGACACACCTAAAATTGAGAAGGAACAGTGTTTGTTGTGCTTGATATGTAGGCTATAAACAAGTGAAATAAATAAAAAGTGATATACTATCTAATCATGAGGTGTGAAGTCAACTTGTCCTCCGATTATGATGGTTGTGGTCTCCTCCCGCCACCTTGTTTCTTCAAGTTGTCTAAGTTTGCACGCCTTCACCCACTTCTGTGTCCTCCCATCGGCTTGCTCATACTGAAATCAGTGAAAAAGTTCCTCCATCGTAATGAAGGTAGAGAGGGGGAACGGTGGTTTTGGATTTGTACTGTGAGCATGATGATTTGTAAATGGAAAATGCTAATTGACAACCGGTTGTAGCTACAGTCGGTGTCGTTCACGCGCTGGTGCGCCTCCGCGCTGTACCTAATTGACGCGGCCGGCTCCTTCGGTCTCGTGCGCCTCCGCCTATCTCTGCCAGCCGCCACCCCCTGCTCCCTCTGCCACGCGCCAGCGACCTGATATGTCTCAAACGTATCTATAATTTTTTATGTTCTATGCGTGTTTTATAACAATGTCACATGTGTTTATTATAATTTTATATCATTTTATGCATTTATTGGACTAAACTATTAATAGTGGCAAAAATGCACAATGTTCTTGTTTTAGACATTGATGTGTAGGAATTATTTGGAAATTGACAAGAACGCAAAAAGAGCCCGAAGGTGGACCCTGATTTGGAAACCTGTCCCCACCAGATACTTTTTAAAGATGTCCCCGAACCCACCCGAAGACGACGTCAAATGAAAAAAGTCTAGTCGCAAAAGTTTCTGAAAATTTTCCGCTGGTCGTCGTGGACTAGGACATTGTCCAAATCGGAGCCCACAGCACCCTGACGGGGCCCAGGCCAGATCAAGACCGGACCGCGGCCGGGGGCATCTCGCCGCCTCGTGCACCGTCTTTCGTCGCCCTTCGGACTATATATTCGCCCCGTAAAAAGAACCCTAAGACCCGACAACACTTTTTCCAGAAAAAACTCCGAGCGCCGCCGCCATCAAGCCCTAGTTTCGGGGTCAGAAGGTCCTGTTCCGGCACCCTGTCGGAACGGGGATTGACCCCCGGAGCCATCTCCTTTGACGCCACTGGCTCCATGATGCTCCGTGAGTAGTTCCCCCATGGACTACGGGTTCTAGCTGTAGCTAGTTGGTACTCTCTCTCCCATGTTTTTCAATACAATGATCTCATGAGCTGCCCTACATGATTGAGATTCATCTGATGTAATCGGTGTTGTGTTTGTTGAGCTGCCCTACATGATTGAGATTCATCTGATGTAATCGGTGTTGTGTTTGTTGGGATCCGATGAATTGTGGAATTATGATCAAGTTTGTTCATAAATTTATATCTATATTTTATTTAAGATCTTTTCACCCAGTTTGCTGATGAATCGACTGAGCGCTGCTACTCGTCCTGCTAGTTTCTGCACATCATGAAGCTTTGAAGGCCTTTGCATTGTGAGGATGGCCTGTATTTTCTCCGGGTCTGCTTCGATTCCACGGGCAGAGACTAGGTACCCTAGGAGCTGCCCGGCTGGAACGCCGAACGTACACTTCTTAGGATTGAGCTTGATATGGAAGCGTTTGAGGTTTGCGAACGTCTCCCTCAAATCGTCGAGTAGTGTGCGTTCTTCCCTTGTGGTAATGACAATGTCATCCACGTAGACCTGGACGTTGCGTCCAATTTGCTTTTTGAGGCAGTCCTGCATCATGCGCTGGTATGTTGCACCCGCGTTTTTGAGCCCAAAGGGCATAGTTGTGTAGCAGTAGACCCCGAGTGGGGTTATGAACGCCGTTTTTTCTTCGTCTTCTTGCTTCATCCTTATCTGGTGATAACCTGAGTAAGCATCCAGAAAGGAGAGTCGTGCGCATCCGGCGGTGGAGTCGACGATCTGGTCGATCGGGTAGCGGGAAGTGATCCTTTGGACAGCACTTGTTCAGCGCTGTGAAGTCCACGCACATCCGAAGGATGTCTGTATGCTTCTTTCTACGAGTACGGGGTTGGCCACCCATTGTGATTTCTTGATTTCCCTAATGAATCCTGCTGCGAGTAACCGGTCGACTTCAGATTCGACTGCGGTTCGCTTTGGGCCGGAGATTCGACGCATCGTTTGCTTGACTGGCTTTGCATCTGGAAACAATTGGAGAGAGTGCTCGGCGAATTCCCTGGGAATACCTGGCATGTCGGCTGGACACCACGCAAATATTTCCCAGTTCTCACGGAGGAATTCGACGAGCGCGCCTTCCTATGCGATAGGCAGGCTCGAAGATATGTTGACTGTCTTGGACGGATCGGTCGGGTGCACCTGATGCGACCTTGTGTCATTTGTAGCATTGAAGGATCTGTCGACTGCCAACTTCTTATGCTCCGGAAGGAGTGTGCGGTCGTTGGTAATCGCCAAGTCGGCGAGTGATTCTTCCACCCCGAACATCTCGGAGATTTTGCTGAACTCGCGGTCGCAAGCATCGGACCTTTGAAAGTTTCCACGGACAGTGATGACTCCCTTTGGTCCTGGCATCTTCAGCGTGAGGTACGCATAGTGTGGCACCGCCATGAATCGAGCAAACGTCGGGCGACCAAGAATAGCATGGTATTGTGATTTCCAGTCGACGACCTCGAACTCAATCGACTCTGTCCTGAAGTGGCTTTGTCCCCGAACGTAACGTCGAGTTGTATGGTGCCTTCTGGGCTAATTGCTTTGCCAGGAACGATACCGTGGAAGGTATTTGAAGATTTTGGGAGGTTTTCGACTGACCTGTTCATTTTGCGGAGCGTGTCCGCGAAGATGATGTTTATGCCGCTGCCTCCATCCATGAAGACCTTGGTCATGGCGTAGCCTCCTATTTGCGCGTCGAGTACCAGAGCCGCGTGCCCTGGTCGAACTACAGCTGGGGGATGATCCTCTCGACTGAAGCTTATGATGGTTTCCGATCCCTTCAGAAATTCGGCACGGCAGGAGGTGCCATGACAGCCATGTTCACCTGTCGAGTGATTAGCTTTTGCTGCCTGTTGGAGGGGCGACCCTTTTGTATCATGTACATCTGCCCGTGGGGCTGTGGATATTGATCATCTTCCGCCCGTAGTACGGGTTGTATGGCACCTGCGAGGTTTGCGCCTGGAGCAGGCTGTGGTGGTGGTTGCGGTGGCGGCTGTGGCGCCATGAGAGCGGGCACAGCGTTCGGCTGTGGTGCGGGTGCAGGCGTGGGCTGAGCAGGTGCTGGGCCGTACCTTTTGAGTCGTATCATGTAGTCAGTCGCCATTTGGTCGAATTCCCTGCAGTTCCTTAGGGTGTGATTGGAGCGTAGTTTTCCGTCGTCCCCCTTGAAGAGGTGGAATCTGCACCAGTCGTCCATCTTTTCCTCGAATGACCGCTCGGGTTTTGCGTCGCTGCGTTTGCGCCATTCTTGCCTTTTGTAGCTGTCGCTCCGCTGCTCGCGATCTCGACTGTCCCGTCGATCATCCGAGCGTCGATTGCTTCTATCTTGGTCTCCCGGGTTGTGTGTATCCAGCCGCCATGAACTCGGGTCTGTTATCGTCGTAAGGACGTTTGGAACGTTTGCGCCTGCGATCTTCTCTGTATGAATCTCTGCGGCCTCGACTGCCGCTTTCGTAGTTGTCGCGTGTGGGGAAGCACGGGATCTGCGTACAGAATCCTCTCCATCTGCCCACTCAGTCGCAACTTTGATGAGGTCAGCCAGGGAGGTTGGCTTTTCACGACCAAGTGCCTCTTTGAAGTCCTTCCTGGCGAGACCTTGTATGAAGGCATCCATGGCCCTGTCTTCTGACACTTTGCCAACCGAATTGCGTATTTCGGTCCACCGCCGTATGTATGATCTCAACGACTCGTCTGATCGTTGAGTGCATGTCCTTAATTCTCGAATGTCTTCGGGCGCTCACACAGAGGCTCGAAGTTTTTGATGAAGTCTCTGCGGAAATCGTCCCACGAGTCGTATGATGATGGAGGGAGCGCTTGAGCCAGTCGCGGGCAGTTCCTTCGAGCATAAGTCGTATGTACTGCATCGCCGTGGTGTTCGTGCCACGCTGGCATGCCACGGCGAGTCTGTAATCTTCTAGCCACCCGAAGGTTCTTGGCGACCGTTGTACTTGGGTTGTTCGCCTGTCAACTTGAACCGTTTGGGCATCCGCGTCTCACGGATGCGTCGAGTGAAGCACAATGCTCCGCATGGCTCTGGTTCACGATCAGAGTATGAATCGCTGCTATAGGATCTTCGAGATCTGCTTCTGCTGGACCTGTGCCGGCGCGTGCTTCTCCTTCCTTCATCCGAGTGGTGGCTGCGACCACTGCGATGATGTGCTGCGTGTCGTGAGTCGACTATGTCGCGATCGCGATTCCTTGCTGGAGTTTTGTCTTCTGGCTGTATAGCCTGTGCCGCTAGAGCTAGCGATTTGAGTTGTTGGCGATGCAGGGCTGCGTTAGGGTCATTCGCCGGAGGTTGCATTGCCTTGAGGTAAGCACCTACGGAGAATAATGCACCCGCAGCAGTTTTGGGCACTGGGATTCCGTTAGCGTCCTCTGTCATGAACGACAGGTTACGGGTGATTGCTACCCTTTCATGTTCTGGAAGGCTTGCCAACCGCGACCTAGGTCGTGGGGTTGGTTGCATTGTGGACCCGAGGGATTGCTCCCTTCTTCGGGCACTCGAGAGGCTGGCTTGCCTTTTGCGCTCCTCGAGCGTCGCTCGGTAGTTTTGCAGTCGAATTGACTCCTGCCAGTTGAAGTACTGGAAGGTCAACATCTCCTCTGGGGTGGAATTTGGTGGCATCATTGTGCACTCCTTTATGACTTTATCTGCTTTTGCTGCCATCTCCTCCGTGATTGTCAAGGTTGTGACCCCATCCGGCATGGTTACCGTGCATGGGAATTGTGCAGGCCTGCGAGCGGCTGCGTCTGCGGATGATTCTGCGGTGAAGGCCACGTAGACCTGATGGGGCGTGACCCGAGGACAGGTGTATGTGCTGTCGATTCCAGTCATGGACTCGACGTCGCCGTCGAGGCTCATGTCAGAGCCAGTATGTTCATCGAGTAGATCTTCGAGGCGAATCTCGTTGTCGATGTGCTCATCGCCTATGCTCATCTCGGTGTTGGCGAAGCCATTATGGATTTCTGAGTCGAGGTTGGTGTTGGTGAAGATCTCCGAGTCGACGTTGCTGTCGTTATGAATCGCGGGCTCGTAGAAGTCATCGAGGGAGATCCCGCAGTCGAAACTCTCGTCGAGTGGTAGGTTGAAGTCGACGTTGCTTGTGCGGTATGCTGATTCTGCCTCCTCGCCTTGGAGTTCCGTCATCATGAACCTGTCGATCTCGCCGGTCGACATGGTTGTTGCGGGCGAGCAGGCTTCAGGAATCGACGACGGGGCGAGCGCAGTCGACGGAGCCTCGAGTGCGCCCAGCACCAGTTGTTGCGGATCTGTCGAGTCCTGCGTGCCAAGATTGTTTACGAAAAAATTGAATGCTCCAACAGTTAAGCTCAAACCTGATTCAAGGCCAGAAAACGCCTCCTGAAGCTCTGGCGAGTGCGGATTGAAATTCATTGGAAGAGCAGATGCGCTTTTTGCGGGTGAAGCGGGCAGGCTGCCGCTTTTCGAGTGGATCGGCGAGTCGCCGTGTGTCGCCTGGATCGGCGAGTTGCTGTTTGCTGACATGGCCGGCGAGTTGCCGTTTGCAGATGAGATCGGCGAGTTGCCGTTTGCTGGTGTGATCGGCGATTTGCCGTTTGCTGTTGGGACCGGCGAAACTTCGAGTCCAGCGCTATTCTTTCCCACAGACGGCGCCACTTGACGAGGGGTAGACTCATCAAGACCCATGGTTAAGGTCCCTAGGTTATGAATATGGGGGAGAGAACGTGGTAGAGCTGGAAGTATCGTCGGCTGACAAGCAGGGCAAAGATTTTACCCAGGTTCAGGGCCCTCGTGTGGAGGTAACACCCCTACGTCCTGCCTGTCTGTTATTGCTTTGTGAATATGATGGTTACAAGATCCCGGCGAGATGTCGATCTCGCTAGGGTTTTGGTGGCTCTGAAAGTACGTGGTCTGGTTCGATGGCCCTCCCAGTCCTTAAATAATAGGCTGGGTCTCGGGTGTTCGTAACCGACTCGATTTACAAGTAAGGAAACTCTAAACCGACTATTGCTTCGCCAAACTTGGAGGATACTCCATCTTCGTGGGCCTCCCTTCATGGGCTTCATGTAGGCTCTGATAGTTGGGCCTAGTCGATACGTGCACCAGGTACCCTCATGGTAGGGTACCCGATAGGCATACCCATGTCACATGCTCTCCGATCCATGTGGTTGCCTTGATCAAGTAATTGCTTGTGTATCTCCAAGAGGGAGTATTTATGCTAGATAGTAGGTTCATGCCTCTTTTTGTCTGAGCTCGAGTTGATAGAAACGATTAAGACTAAAGATGTGTTGTTGCTACTAGGGGTAAAACAGCGGTGTTTATTACTTTGTGTTGTAACCATTGCTGGTGGATTATTAGTCATAGATGCAGTTGGATAACGGTCTATTTATTTTGACGTAATGCCCAATTAAATACTACAGTGAACTAGCTTGGCATGATAGCATTGTTATGCGCTCACAATTTTGTCAATTGCCCAACTGTAATTTATTTACCCAATAAGTTTTCTTTTTATTTGTGAGTTACCTCTAGTGAAACTAGCTAGAAACCCCGGTCCATTGTTCATCATTATTGCTTCCGATGTTACTATTGGTCTCATATTACTGTTGCTTTTACATCACTTCTGCTACTAGTGCTTTTCCAGGTGTGGCTGAATTGACAACTCAGTTGCTAAGACTTATAAGTATTCTTTCGCTCCCCTTGTATCGAATCAATAAATTTGAGTTTTACTTCCCTCGAAGATACTATTGCGATCCCCTACACTTGTGGGTTATCACGACCTCCTCCTCGCGCGCTCGTCTTGGCGGTGCCGCCGGCGACCTCCTCCGCCCGGGCCCGTCCACGCGCTCCCACTATCCCCCAGCTCCCTCTGCCTCGACGGCCGCCGTCGCCAGCGACCTCCTTCGCGCGCGCCCGTCTTGGCGACGCTGCCGGCTACCTCCTCCGCATGTGCCCATCCAAGCGCCCCGGAATGGATTGCTATGGGGTCACTCGATCTGCCTCCGACGGACCTCTGGAGCGGTGGATTCGTCAACGGCCAGCTTAAATTGACGAGATGGTGTATCCATGGTTAATGGCGCAGGTTAATTTTTGGAGGAGTTTATCGATGTTGCATGCAATATATGATTTTGCTACATGTGCATATTGACTTTGTTGTGTAAGCACGAGCAAAATGCTACATGATTTCATAAAAGTGAATGCAGTTTTGCTACAATCAAATTGGGATTTGTTGCACATGTTATTGGTTTTTGCTACATGGATGTATTTAAAGTGTTACATTTTTTTTGCTACACATCACAAGTTTTACGGATCTTAATTTTTTTGCTACACACCGTGCTACATGCGTATTTGTTTTTTGTTGCGGACGGATTTTTTGCTACATTGTTCGCACATAACATTTTCTAAAATATATTTTGCTACATGGGATGTTACATGCTCAGAAAAACATGCTACACATGAAACGTTTTTGTTATATGAAACGGACGCGCGGGATCGATTCACTTAAATGGATCGGATGGTTCTAGAGGCAGCTGATCTTTTGCTTATTTACAAGCGACTGACGGCTATGGCCTTTGTAAATAAGGGGCCAAACTGGCCGGTAACCCAATTTCAATCTCGCAGCGCGCACACATCGTTCACGGGGTGGCACCACGGAAACAGCTGTACGTTTCACGCCAGCCTAGCCCAAGAAAAGCCCGAGAGCTCGTCGAACATCCAAACGCTGGGAATTTTGACTCTAGCAGGTCTCTGGCGTCATGGGTGGTGTGGTGTGGCGTGCGACCATGAAGTTGGGGAGGAGCTATATATCGCTTCGTAGCGGTGGAACGAGGTAGCGCCGCCTACACGGAAGCTAGATGGGATCGGCCCAGTAGGTCACGCGCGCGAAACATTATTTTTCTTATCGCTACTGCTTCGCTTTTGTTTCGCTGCTGTTTCGCATGTTACAGCTTCGCTACTGTTTTTTTTCGGAACTACTTCGCGTACCTCTTTTTCTTCAGTACTTCTTCGCAGAAAACAAATTATTGTTAAAAACTGGTTCTATACTACTGTAACTTTCCAGAACTTTTAGGACTTCGGAATCAGTTTCTTTTAAAGAACAGCTTTGCGAACAACCTCTTGTTCTTAACTTAGCCTTCTGAAGTTACTTTTTTTGTTACGACAACAGTCTGTGTCGGAAATAATCAAAGGGAAAGCTCCGTGTGTGACAGTACCAAAAGCATCTTGCGGTGTTATAAAGAAAGTCAATATGGTCTGGCCAAATCCTAAACCTGAAGTTTATGCTCTATCGGTGGATGGATCATTTGATTCCGAAGGAAATGGTGGTACCGGGATGATTCTCAGGAACTCAAGTGGTGCAGTAATATTTGCAGCTTATAGATTCTTGCCCCATTGTAATGATGCTATGGAGGCAGAAATTGAGGCGATCAGGGAAGGGATAGCTCTAGCGCTGGAGTGGTGTGACACGCCTGTTGTCATCCAGTCTGATTGTGCCTCGGCTATTGCTGCAAGTCAGGATCCAACTATAGACCGATCGGTATATGGTGATCTGCTAGATGAAGTGAAACGTCTACTTAGTCTTCGGGATTTTAGTTTTATGAAAATTTCTAGGGAATAAAATAGAGTTGCCCATTGTTTAGTTAACTTTGGAAGAACTGGGGGAGCACTGCTTGTGTGGTGCGCCATACGCCAGATTTTGTTGAACAACTTGTGTTAGCTGATTGTAGCTCTATTGTGATGGAATAAAATCCCGAGGTTCACCCGTAAAAAAAAAGAAGTTACTTTTTTTGTTGGAACAGAAAATCAAGTTTTAACAAAATTCAAAAGTGAAAAAACAGAAAATGGAGGGAACATAAACTATTTTGAACGATTTTAAAAGTGAACAGAAAAGGCCGGTGAACGAAAACTATTTTTGAATGATTCAAAAAGTGAACAAAAAAGTCAGATGAACGAAAACTATTTTTGAATGATTTTAAAAATCATAACAAACAAAAAATTGGCGGTGAACGGAAACTATTTTCAAACGATTTTAAAACTGAACAGAAAAGGCCGATGAACGAAATCTATTTTTGAACGATTTTAAAAGTGATCAGGAAAGGCCGGTGAACGAAAACTATTTTTGAACAATTTAGAAAAGTGAACAGAAAAAGGCTGGTGAACGAAAACTATTTTTGAACGATTTTAAGAAATATAAAGAAAATAGCGGTGAACGGAATTTTTTTGAACGATTTTTAAAGTGAACCGAAAAGGCTGGTGAACGAAATTTATTTTGAACGGTTTAAAAGTGAACAGAAAAGGCCGGTGAACGAAAATTATTTTTGAACGATTTAAAAAATAAAACAGAAAATGTGGGTGAATGAAAACTATTCTTAAACGATTTTAAAAGCGAACAGAAAAGGCCGGTGAACGAAAACTATTTTGATCGATTTTAAAAGTGAACAAAAAAAGACCGATGAACGAAAACTATTTTTGAATGATTTTAAAAATAAACAGAAAATGGTGGTGAACTGAAACTATTTTTGAACGATTTTAAAAGTGCGCAGAAAAGGCTGATGAACGAAAACTATTTTTGAACGATTTTTAAAAGTGAACAGAAAAGGCAGGTGAACTAAAACTATTTTTGAATGATTTTAAAAAATAAACAGAAAATGGTGGTGAACGGGAACTATTTTTGAACGATTTTAAAAGTGCGCAGGAAAGGCCGGTGAACGAAAACTATTTTTGAACGATTTTTAAAAGTGAACAGAAAAGGCAAGTGAACTAAAACTATTTTTGAATGATTTCAAAAAATAAACAGAAATGGTGGTGAACGGAACCTATTTTTGAACGAGTTTAAAAGTGAACAGAAAAAGGACGGTGAACGATAACTATTTTTGAACGATTTTAAGAGTGAACAGAAAATGCCGGTGAACAAAAAATTTAAACGATTTTAAAAAATAATAACAGAAAATAGCGGTGAACGAAAACTATTTTTGAACGATTTTAAAACTGAACAGATAAGGACGGTGAACAAAAACTATTTTTCAACGATTTTAGAAAATAAAACAGAAAATGCGGTGAACGAAATCTATTTTTGAATGATTTTAAAAGTGAACAAAAAAGGTCGGTGAACGAAAACTATTTTGAACGATTTTAAAAGTGAACAAAAAAGGCTGGTGAACGAAAACTATTTTTGAACGGTTTAAAAAGTGAACAGAAAAGTCCGGATACTATTTTTGAACTATTTAAAAAAATTAACAGAAAATGACGGTGAACAGGAACTATTTTTGAACGATATTAAAAGTGGACATAAAAGGCCGGTGAATAAAACCTATTTTTGAACAATTTAAAAAGTGAACAAACTTACCGGTGAACGAATTTTTTTCCGAACAATTTTAAAAATGAACAGAAAATGCTGGTGAACAAAAACTATTTTTAACGATTTTAAAAGTGAACAAAAAGGGCCAGTGAACGAAAACTATGTTTGAACGATTTTAAAAAATAAATAGAAAAAGGCGGTGCATGAAAACTATCTTTGAACGAATTTTAAAAGTGAACAAAAAAGGCCGGTGAAAGAAAACCATTTTTGAATTTTAAAAGTGAACAGAAAAGGCCAGTGAACAAAATCAATTTTTGAACGATGTTGGAAACATGAATATTACCGTGTTAACATGAACTATTTTTGAACAAAATTCAAAAAAGTGAACAGAAAAAAGTGTGAACGGAAAGCTATATTTGAACGATTTTGGAGAAAAGTTTTCAACGGAAAGAGAGATTTTGAACGGTTCATATCCCATGTTTCAAAAAAACAACGGTCACACAACTTTGCCATATTATGTCGGAAGCGTGTATAGGTAAAGATTTTCAAAAAAAGAAAACCCTCGACGAGAAAAATCTAACTCTATTCAGGAAGAATTGCAGCAAATCCTTCGATCGTAACGAAGTAATTACGGACACATGATAAAAAAGAATTCCTATCATCTGCATAAAATAAACGAAAAATGCATTACGAGTTTTCTCCTAGAAAAAATGGGAATTTTAAAAATAGAGTAAACGAAGTTGCATCACATAACTTGTCCGAGCAAAAATACAATGAAGTTCAACGAAAAAACCCACAAATCTAAAATTGCAGGATACTGCCCCCACGCGTATATACATCATACCAGATAGCGCATGAAAGGTAAGAAGTCCAAGCATTAAGGTGTCCGAAACCTATTGTCAACTAAAAGGCATTACAACAAAACAACATTGCCGTTTTGCATCATCTTGTGGTCCTGAGAAAGAACAAAAACATATAGTTACAGTGCCTAAGTCTTGCTCTTCTTCATCCTCTCGAAGGGTTTAACATCGACCTCATTCAAAGTAGAGTAGAACATGTTGAAAGCATTCAACATCCTATATTTGGGAAGAATTTTCTGCAAAAGAAGGTAAAAAAATATTAACCAATGGGATCCAAAAATGCTAAACAAAAGAAAAGTTGGAGGCAAGGGACAAAGGCTGAAATCATGTGCTAAATAAAATGTACATTACCTAAGTGAAGTTGGCTATAACCTTCCCAGTGAAGTGTTCAGCATATAACATGATTTAGAAGCCGCAATCATGCCTAGTAAGGTAAAAAATGGAGCATATTACTCTTAAGCAAGAGAAACTTAAAATCCACAAAGTACAAGAAAAAACAGTGGGGAATAATGAACGAACAGCAGTGCATGATGTGGTTAACTTAGTGTAGTGCATTTGCTGAACTTCTAATAACACGTACCTAAGAAAATACACATTCACTACCATGAAGATAGTACTCAGCTAGCCACTGAAGCAAAGAAACAGGAACCATCAAGTGATCGGGCATACGCAACATATAATCCATGTTGCGCGCAGTGATGTAGCCCCTCTGTATAGGGTTAAATTGCTTCACAGTCCTCATAAACCTAAGTGATGAGAATCCATGGCTGATAGTGGGAGATGATCTCTGTACATCCATCGGGATATCTCCTGCATTAAGGAAAAAAGACCATGAGAACAAAATTAAGAAGCAGCACCCTTTATGCTACGAATATATACACACGGATAGCTTCTACCATTGAGAACAAAAAAGGCGCCAACTAGTACTGGATACGCACTAACACGAATAGATAGTTCATGGCAAACACGAATATATACACACACACAAAAGTGATTACGATGGATTGAAAGAGTATCTTCACAGAAAATATTCGCTCCACAGCAAAAAATCATAAGAGACAACGTGCAGCCAATCTAAAAAACATATGGATACCAATGTAGCAGGCCGACCTACCATATATGCAAAACCATGGATCTGCGTGGAATGAAAAAATTGGAAAACATACCAGTAGCGTCCTAATCAAGAACAACCCTACCGCACAAACACATGGTGGATCATGGTGGATCGGCGTTGATGGTAGAAACCCTGCCACTCTCTACCCAGATATAGACGACGGGAAGGAAAAGACTGAACGATTCGTATATATTCCGCCGCCATGGCCGGCGACGAACCGATGAAGAACAGTCGTTCGTCGCTGATGAACCCCATACAGAAACAGTGTAGCGTCCTAATAAAAACACCCTACCACGCAAGCACATGGTGGATCCGCCTTTGATGGTAGAAACCCCGCCGCTCTCTCCCCAGATGTAGACGACGAGAAGGAATAGACTGAAGGATTTGTGTACATACCTTTCGCCGCCATGGCCGGCGACGAACTGAGAAGAAGGCCAGACGTTCGCCCTCGAAGTACCCAGACAGAAACAATGGATCAGATCGAACAGATCGGGAGGAGAATCAGTGGAACACGCAGGAGATGGAAGGAGAAGAAGCAGATCTCGCCTTCCCCTCTATCGCCTGGTTCGAGACTCAATTTGGCAGCGGAGCCCCATTCCCCGATAACCGGTGGTTAATTCACCTATTAGGGGATGATTTTGGTTGCATATTACTCCCCATGGGGCTCTTATCACTGTAAAAAACATTCCCCAGCGGTTAATGTGGGGACGGGTTTGGAACACCACTATCCATTCCCAACATACCCGGTACCCGCTAGATGACATGACATGTGGGGCCAGAATACTAGAGAGACTGACAGACATGTATATATACACCAGAAAACCCTAAATGCCTAGCATTTCCCCCTCCACACTCCCCAGCCGCCGCACGCCCACACCCCTCGCGTCCCCAACCCTAAATCTCACCCACTCGCCGCAGCTCCTTCCTCTCTGCCTGAGTGCCCGCCCGCACGCCGTCCCTCTCCAACCTCCACTTCATACTCTCCTATAATCATCTATGTCGCCGCCGCCGAGATCCCCGTCAGCCCTGGAGTTCAGCACACCGCCTCTATTTGTTTTGTTGTCATTTAACTGTATATTATTTGTTGGATGTGTGCCCCCTTTTGTTCTATTTGTATAGCTGTCATTTATTTACTCGAGTTGCTGGGGAGGTGCTGTCCAACATTTCATAGACAATGTTGTTGGCTACACCGGAGGTTCTTGGGTATGGTTATCCGCTGGTTATCCGATAACCCATGGGGATGTGGATGGGAGAATAGTTGTCCCCGTGGCAGTTAATGGGATGGGGATGGAGAAAAATTTATTTATGGGGATGGTTATGGTTAGGCAATAACCGATGGTTAGTGTCCCCGTTGCCATATTGATTCGAGACCGTGAAAGCAGAAAGAAGCAGTCTCGCGGCCTGATATGGGCCTGGCCCAAAACAACGATGTCGCTGGTTATCCGATAACCCGATGGGATGTGGATGGGAGAATAGTTGTCCCCGTGGCAGTTAATGGGATGGGGATGGAGAAAAATTTATTGTATGGGGATGGTTATGGTTAGGCAATAACCGATGGTTAGTGTCCCCGTTGCCATATTGATTCGAGACCGTGAAAGCAGAAAGAAGCAGTCTCGCGGCCTGATATGGGCCTGGCCCAAAACAACGATGCTTCAGGCGTCCCCTAGTTTGAGACCGTGAGAGCAGAAAGAAGCAGTCTCGCGGCCTGGCCCAAAACAACGATGCTTCAGGCGGCGCGAGCGGGTAGCGCCGCTAATGAGCGACATATAGGCTTCAGGCGGCGCGAGCGGGTAGCGCCGCTAATGAGCGACATATAGGTTTTACCATGAAGTTGTCCACAACACGCAGATCGCACGTCGGAGTCGATCAGATGGCATGGCACATCAGGATAGCTGCACAAAAATTGGCAGTTTTCGGCCTATTTCCTTTGAGAACAAAAAGGAAAGAAGCACAGAATAGCCGCAAGCAATAACGTAGCGCAAAAACTCAATGGTAGGACCAAAAAAAAGTGAACAGAAACACAGCAATAATGGGGCACGAAACCACTTGAAGTCTGGATTTCAATTTTGTTAGAACAACAGTAACTTAAGACCACATAGAAGCATTGGAACTACGGTAGCGGAAGGATCAGACAGTACTACTTAAAACGTATTGAGCATCATATGCTTCTAACGTCAGACAGGTTTTCGACAATTAAATGCGAGGACTTGCAACGACGGAAGAACCATGATATATACAGAGGCCTTTCCTTCTTCAGATGCCTATTTACAGGAGGAATTGTTCAGCGGCATTATTGTTCTTGCCCAGTTAGAACAGCCCAAAGGTGTTCTCGCCACTGTATGTCATGTAGAGGAAGCCGTCCTCGTCCTTGTTCTCCTCGTAGATTGCAGACATCAGAGCAGCTGCAGGACCAATGTGCCACGTATGTTTAGGGATACCAAAAGTAAAGGTTTCCAAGACACTACCGTAGGGATAGGTTAGTAGTGCGTTAATATCTTCCGTACCTGTCGGTGGGAGGGTGTTCTTTACGAAGATGAAGATTGCTTTCTCAGCACTGAGCTTGATCCGCTTCCGTACGACATACACAAACTGTCCAACAGTCAGGTCAGCAGGAACAAGGTACCTGTATGGAGTTCCATTTATTAGAAACCATAACTTGAACCAGGACTATGGTTAGTATGTAACAGCTGACGTTATAAAGATCCAAGAGTGGAGAAAGCAATTGACAGGTAACAGCAATGCACTCGTTGCAATGAGGTACAAGCAAACAAATATTCTAAGGTGGAATAAGTAATCAATTTCCAATGGCAACAACAACAACAACAACAACAACAACAAAGCCTTTTTTTCCCAAACAAGTTGGGGTAGGCTAGAGTTGAAACCCATAAGATCTCGAAACCAGGTCATGGTTCTGGCAAGGGATAGCTAACTTCCACGCAGCCCTATCCATGGCTAGTTCTTTGGTGATATTCCAATCCTTCAGATCTCTCTTAACAGATTCCTCCCATGTCAAGTTTGGCCTACCACGACCCCTCTTAACATTCTCATCCCGCTTCACTTGCCAAAAAACAAAGTCTTGCTTAAGACGACATCTAAGATCATGGACCAATGAGAATAAAGTAAATGATGGGCGGAAGGATAATGCTCAAAGCAATACCACCAATGAACGGTTCAACATTGTTAGTCTGACAAACTCAACAACATAGTTGCTTGAAGCAAATGTCATAAGCACAAAATGGCTAATTTCAAATATAACTTATTGAACAAAATGATCAGAACTTACTTTTTCTTGTCAATGTCTGGGATGTCACTCTTCTCAGCCTTCTCAACAATAACCTTTTCAGACGGAAGTTGCTTTGAATTAGAACAAACATCATAAAAAGGAAACACACTATACATAAAGAGGAAAAAGGATCTTACAGGAATTCTATCAGGATACTTCTCCCTGATGCGGTTGGCCTCAGCCTGCCTCCTCTCTGTAACACAGAGCATAAATAGAATAAGACTAAGATTATCTACACTGAGAACATTTAGTTCTGTACAGAAAATTGAACAAAATTTCCATTAGAAAAGTGCAATCAGTAATGGAAACAATCATGGTAAAACAGTTGCCCAAAGAAAGAAAAATCAACCACAGATGGTACCACTCAACTAGGAAGACATGGGAAACAAAGGGTAACACCAAAATCTAAAGTAGGTAGATTATAAATAACTTGAAACTGGAGAAGTAGAACAATCATGACCCACTAACAGTAGATAAAGAGCTTAGATTCTCCACAAAAGGGCATCCTAAATTACATAAGCTACAGCATAAGACCCTCATTGAAGACAACAACAGATTGTGCAGAATACAAATAATTATGTAATTTATTTAACCCACTATAATCATTTGATAACCAAATCATGCCATGGAGAAATTACAATTATATCAAACATTTCAATTCTCTTACGCAATGAAACATCAACCTCCTAGAGAATTTACACAGAATATGATTAGAGTATAATAATTTGCTATCTTACACGTGAGGGTACAAACATTCACTCACATCATCAATTAGGAATCATATTACGAAACATGTAAGAGATCTCAACATGTAACTTTGTACAGCACGATGTAGATTTGCATGAACACAACGAAGCAGCTACATGTTCTCGATAGTCAAACGCTACCCGCTACGCAGCTAGGGCACGGTGTTCATTGAACAAAATGGCCTTAACAGGCAACTAATTATAGTACTATTAACTATTAACCAAAGCAACAGATTACCCCAAACCTTACAAGTTTATAACCCAATAATCCACTAAAAGCACATCACAGCTCCCAACAAGCGACAGCCAGCAGATCACAGCTCCCACAGCAGTCACCACGAAATAACTCAGAAAATATAAAGAGGGCAAAAGGTGGGGGAGAGACGAACCGAGCGGGTGCTCCAGCTTGAAGGAACTCCTCGCCATCACGCGCTCCGCGACCGTCCTACGAGCAAACAACAAATCACCACGAGATCAGCCCAAAAACTCGCCGATCCAAAACCCCAACCGGGGCAAACAGCCACCGACAATCTCGGAACGAATCCTCACGGACTGGATCGAAGCGCCTGCGTTTTAGGTCCTGGAAAACCGAAAACACCGACAGATAATCACCAAGTCAAGTCCGAGAAATCGGACGATCGGCGAAGGAGATCGATCGAGAATAGGGGAGGCCGGGCGCTTACGAGATCGGACTGGACGGGATCCGGCGGAGGAAGAGATGAGTAGCGAGGATGGCTTCGTGGGAAGGTGGGGAAAGGACGAAGAGATAGGGACGAGAGGAGGAGTGGGGTTGGTTAAATTGCTACGCGCACGAAACGTATTGCAACAGGGAGACTTGAGGAACCCGCCTCTTCGTTGAGAGTAGGTAACCTTAACTTGTCGTCTCTCCAACTCATTGGCGATGATTAGTTCGATTGGATGTCTAAACTAGTGAGACAAAAGAAATGGCAAATTCGAATGAATATTGTATAGATGTGTTTGTATGCTTCACCCTTCAAAGTTTGACCTACGCATTAAAATTGCAAAAATAAAATAATTAAATGCCCTACGTCGCTCTACCTTTCCAACTTGATGCATTTTTGGTGAGAATGATTTTTTCGTTTTTCGTCGGTTGCATTGGAAGTTGATTTACACCGGATATTTTCCTACGACATTTTTTTTGCAGTTTTAATACGTAGGTCTTCCCAACGTAATACAATTTTGCTGACACTTTTTGATAACTTTTAAAATTAATTTTCATGGTTTTCACCGGTTGCCAAGTTAGTTTCCACCTGGCATTTTCTCGTGCATTGCCACGGTCCATTGAGTTTGTTTTCCTCGCACCACATGCCAACATAATACACTTGAAATTTATGCTTCCACCGGATACGGTCCATTGAGTTTTTTTTCCTCGCACCACATGCCAGTATAATACACGTGAAATTTATGCTTCCACCGGATACGGTCCATTGAGTTTTTTTTCCTTGCACCACATGCCAACATAATACACATGAAATTTATGCTTCCACCCGATACGGTCCATTGAGTTTTTTTCCTCGCACCACATGCCAGTATAATACACGTGAAAAGTTATGTTTATAAAAAGTAATCAGTAAACAATAAGATTCCACTTTGTTTTACACCTAGGGAACATGTGCAAAAGATCCAATTAGTAAATGTGGCATGCATATTTCTCACATTCATTCCACAAACTCAATTGCTCGCGTGAAATCATCAAGGACAAAAAAATTCGGACAAAACATCGATAGGACAACCTTTTTCCACACTATGGTTCAATCCTAATCACATGTAGTAATGAACAATTATTTACTATAAATAGAATTCATCCTTGCTATGGTTCAAATTTAATCATCCCTATATCCAAATAATTCAAGAGTCATGGCATATGTCCAGCGCCATCTTCCTTACCGTAGACTAGACATGGCCATATCTCGGGCAGCCCGATGCTAAAAATCCAGGCATGATCCCAGCCGAACAGTTGGCTGAAAATTTGAGCCCGAGCTCAGCCAAACATCGGCCCGTAGGGCCTCAAGCCAGATCTTTGTTATAATCTAAAAATTTGTCAAGCTCGACCCAATCTGGTAGTCAGGCTAAAAAATCAGGACCGAGCCCGCCCCAGATTTTCGAGACGTGTCGGGTCTGGTCTATGTTAGATAAAGATCCAAGGGGAATAACAAAATAGGAAATTTACTACAATTGTAACAAACGAAATTCTAGTAACCACTACCTATTGCATAGTTGTTGGTCCATAGTTGGTTGCCAACAACCAAACATTGTTTCCTTTACACAAGACATCAACAAACAAATATTAGTCAGTTTAGCAAAACCGAAAACAAATATATTGTATGTATTGCATGGCCCTATTTCAATTTTATTTTCAAGTAGATGAATGCCATCATAAAACCCACAATAATTATTTTTTACAAGATTTTCCTTAGGTTATATAGAAGGAAAGAAAGGAATGGATCAATACAAACCTACTCCTGCTAGGAATGAACAAATTAACTCCTTTATACCTATTTTTTTTACTTATAACCTATTTATATCTACAAGGGCACTCAACTGATATTGTGACCAAGTAGTCCCATTTCTTGCACAACTCTATCAATTAAAAGCCACACTAAAACACAATAGTATATTAGACAACTATGCATCTTATTAACTCATATTAAGTGGATGAGCATTCCTCGGATTAGATGGTCTCCATTAAAGTTTTAACATGCAAAGAAGGGAATTAATCCATATTATGAGAAAGTTTCAATAAAAATATATGCAAACTAGAAAATGAGAAAAAGTTCTATGTAAATATAATGTAACTTATTATGGAGTCAACACCGGGAAGGTACATAAGATCAAATTACTTGTGCGCTGCAACGGGGTGTTGCAACCGGGAACAACCTTGTACATCAAACCCCACCTTTCTCACTCACACACTCCATCAGTCCCTAGAAACAGTTAAACTATGTTGTTGATGCGACCTATACTTACAATGCCTACTGTAGACTCCCCTCCGACCATGTCTTGTTAGGTTCATCGTCCTCTTCTTTTGATGTAAAGAAAATTATTGTTATCTAAACTTTATGCTACAAAACACATCTACAAAACACATATGAGTCATAATACGAATAGCTTGAGTCGAGGACATAGGTTAACTCATCCACCAATCATCAATGTTATATATAATCAATTCCTCTTAGTCATATTAATTCATATTCATGTCAAAATCTCAAGAAAAGTCAAAGCATGGAAAAGGAATGTCAAAACAACCTGATTAAAGTCTGAAAAATTGCTACCATACTAAAAATTGCTACGGATAAAACATGACATATTTGCATCACTAAAATAGTAGCTCATAGCATTTTGACAGCATGCCAACCAACATCGCAAGACCATCCACTATGTGCACAAAAAACAGTTCAAATGGACCAATGAACCGATTCAATACATAGCAGGCATCGGTTCAACAAGTCTAACAAGAAAAGCGAATTAATTACTTGGTTCACTTGTTTGCATGCATATGTGGACTATTTGTCAGAATTGTCAGGGAGAACGGCTAGAAAATGATTGATTGTTTATTCAAAAGTAGGGCCCACGCGCGATTCAGTACATAGCAGCAAAACGGCGACCGATTTCAACTTTAACACGTTTTACATTGAATCGGATCAACATAGTGCATGGTCTTACACGCAGGCAGCTAATTGGCTGGTCGTTCGTTTCTACCAAATAGCGCTCGTGTGCTTTTTAACCATTGGGAATTCTCAGCCATTAATTTTCCACTGTTTGCGGCTAGTCTTGTGGTGTCAAGTCTTGTCCTTGCGGGGCTATTATGCTACGGATCGCCGGGTTGTGGATAGGGTTTTTTCAGGAGAAATCCTTGTTGGTTCGCCCGACACCGACGCGGTTCCACCTTCGGGTGGCACCATTCCTTCCTGAAGGGCGTCGTGGATACCCTTCGTCCTCTTCCCTCTGTGTGCCGGGGGAAACCCTATGTCGTCGTATCGGCATAGTTGATAGGAGCCGGGGGTCCTCTAGCCGATGGTAGAACCGAGGGGTTGAAGGGAGCGTCGTCGAGGTCGGGATTGTACACGGCAGTTTACCCAGCTTCGGATCTCACGACGGTGGCGAGATCCTACGTGCTGTTATAACTCACTATAAGGCAGATCTCCGTGAACAGGTTAAAATGAGTATGGATTGCGTAGGATTGTGTGTGCCCTAAAGGCCTCCCTGGTCCTGCTTATAAAGGCGGCCGGACCTAGGGCTACAAGGAAACTACGTGTCCAGCAAGAATACAGAGTCCTAAACCTAGCCGACAAGTTACCGCCTTCTATCTTGGTCTTGGTGGCTTCGTGGGCTTCAGTCTTGGGCCTCCTTCTTGCCGTCCTTTGTCCGCCTTGTTTGTCGGCTATCTGGGCCGCCCGACAGGCAAAGCCTTCACCACCACTTTGGGCCACCCTGGACTAGCCGGATTGATCCATGTCAGAGATACCGCCATTAGGTATATCCCCAACAGTAGCCCCCGGAAAGGTTTAAGTTCTCCAGTTGCCGTCTTCGTCTTGAAGAATGTTCGTCTTGTTTCTTGAATCTAGGCGCTGGAGAGCTTGAAGCATTTCGAAAAAAAGTAGGCGGCAGTCCGACTAAATAAGCCGGAGCAATGCCGCCAACACATGGGAAAGACGGCTTGACCTTGGTCAGGAATCTTCTGCGTGTAGTCATGTCACGAACGACCGGTCAAGTCGCAAGTTGACGGCTGACGTCACTTGGTCCACGACAGTTTGAATCCAAGCGTGCGTCATGATTATCCTTCCGTTTGGCACAGAGATTGAGGCGTCGGCTTCGGCACACCGTTGCCACGACGTGCAAATCGTGGACGCGTGGCGGAGATCGTGGCTCCGGCCATTTCGCGCCGTGGAGCAGAAGGGATAAATACCCTTCTCTCACTGCGGGGTAGATTATTCCTCATTCTTCACCGAGCCTCCTCGTTTCCTTCGCTCTCGCTCCTCTCCTCCTTGTGCTTTCCTTCTCCGGCACACTCCGGCGAGCAACGAGCGCGGCGCGGAGATCCTCCCGGATGGCTCAAGACCCTGAGTTAGAGGCGACAGCAACATCGACGGCGGCGACATCTACAGATCTGGGATCTGTGTCGGCGGCGGCGGAGGAGACGTGCACTGCTCCCTCTTCTTCGACTCCGGCTCACACCATGGGCGGAGCTCCTTCGTCTTCTTCTGCCTCGGCCCCTTCTTCTTTAACGACGGCGGCCGCTATGCCTTCTTTCCCGCTGCCATCAATGGCGACGGCGGCGGTGGCGGCTACGGCGCCAGCCATGGCTACGGCGACTCCCGCCAGTGGCGTCGCTGCGGAAGAAGAAGTGGCGTAAGTTGGCTCCCGCTACTGGCAACCATCGTGCACCACGACGGAGTACCTCGAGGAGCTGGAGAAAGGCGGCTTCCTGCCGCCAAGGAAGGATTGCCATTGGCGGTCGGCGGAGCACGACATCATCCCCAACCCTAAAGAAGGGGAACGGGTAATGCTGGCTTCCCACCTTCTCCGTGGCCTAACCTTGCCGCCTTCCGCCTTTTTTATCGCTGTGCTAGAGTACTATGGACTGCAGCCTCACAACATAGCGCCCAATAGCATTTAAGTTCTAGCCGGCTTTCAGGCTCTATTTGAAGGTTATCTAGGTATTAGGCCTAGTTTAGAGTTTTTCAAGTATTGCTTTCTTTGCCGCCGCCAAACTGTGGTAGACGGCCAACTTGCAACCTGCGGCAGTGTTACTTTTAACTGCCGGTAGAATAGGAGCTGGTATCTGATACGTCTCAAACGTATCTATAATTTTTGATGTTCCATACGGTCTTGTAGATCATTTGTCTTGAGTAACTTGATGCTTTTCAATTGTTTTGAGTTATCAATTAAGCAATGTTTAAACTTGTGTATCATGTAAGTAAAGGCTCATTAGTGAAGAACTACTGTTAAAGCTTGAAGTTATTTGGTTTGTCATAATTGGTAGTTCCAAAGTCTAGATATTTTCTATTAAAGGATGTTTCGGTTAACAAGGAAGACAGTGTGGAGTCTTATAATTTTTATCTTATGTTCATCATATGGTTCTTTTTGTACCGGTTGACGTTATATGTTTGCTTAAATAACCTTGCTAGCCTAAACTCTGCATTGAGAGGGAATGCTTCTCGTGCATCCAAAACCTTGAGCCAAAATCCATGCCATCTGTGTCCACCATACCTACCTATATGTGGTATTTCCACACCACTCCAAGTAAATTTGACATGTGCTACCTGTTGGGGATATACCAACAGGGGGTATCCTTGACATGGATCAATCCGGCTAATCCCGGGTGGTCCAAACAGGGCGGCCCTGTTAGCCAAAGTACAAGATGGGGGCATGCCGGCTAAAGGAAGGTCCAAGACGGTGGCCCAGCGATCAGCCTACTTGGAGCACAAGGAGGAGCCAGAAGCCGTATTAGTCTAGGACTCTATTTCCTTGCCTGTCAAGTCTTTCCTTGTAAGCCCTAGGCCTGGCCGCCTTTATAAGCCAGACCTAGGGCAGCCTTTAGACATGATCTCATAGACCATTGTAACCTGTAACATGGCAATTCGCCATATAGTGACTTATAGCAGTACGTAGGGTCTCGCCACCGCAGCGAGATCTGAAGCTGGGTAAACCGCCATGTACAATCTCGACCTCGACGACGTCCACCTTCTTACCCTACGTTCACCCTCAGCTAGCAGGACTCCGTCTCCTATCTCAGATGCCGATACGACGACAGTTGGCGCCCACCGTGGAGCATAAGGTGGCAGGCGTCACGTTCCGGGCGGGATCATCTTCATCGACAAGATTGCATCTAGCCGGCTGATCCGCTCCGGCGATCAACGTCATCGTCCAGATCGCATCCAGACTTCACAGTAAAAAACGCAGCGACCAGATCACATCTTACCGGATCGTCTACTCCGACGCGGGAGCTGGTCGCCAGCACTGCCTTTCCGCGCGGGTCGATCTAGATTTTCCGGCAGACCCGTTGCCATCATACTCTGGTTTGCTGAATCCGTTTGGGACTATAATTGTAGATCAGATCGGGGAATTAAATTCCATCGACGTTTTCTGCTTCGTCGGATTGCCGGCCGAGTTGGTCTCGCGATCCGACACAAGCCTGCTATGACGGCGACAGTTCCCGTGGAAGACGGAGATTAATCTTCTGAGCACATACAGCATGGCGGCAGCCTCGAGGAGCTATGTCCGATCTAGCTAAAAGCTGTGTGCAACATGCAAAAACCTATTGCGTCAACAAAGCTACGCTACCACATGATCGCGTCTCGTATGTTGGAAAAAGAGCAAGGAAGCTGGCTACGTGCATGAATTAGACGGCCAGAGTGCTAATTACACACATGACACTAATCGCTTTGCATGTGCTAGCCGAACAGCCAGGTACTACTACATGCATCTGCGTGGATTTTCCGGCGAGACGCCATCGATCGTTTCAAAGTTAGGACATAGCCGAGAGTCGATAGCCACACGCGTACATATCGCCTGCATGCGTACGTGGACCGCCTTTCTGCTTGGATCTATACCGGGCCAGGATCCAGAAGTAGTCAACCGCCGACGATTTTCCTAGCAGAAATTACTAAGTACTCCTTTCTTTTTTAGATAAAGGGATTTTATTACTTAAGAGTTTTGAGCATTACACCCGGCCTCTGCATAGCTAAGATGCACACAGCCACCAGTTCACCAGTAACCAATTCAGAACAAAAAGTAAAAACGGCGAATTACATATCATAATGAGAAAGTGTAGATCCGCCTAAGATGCTGGAAGGTCTATCCGGAGTCTATGTTGCCATCCATGCCGGGAGAATAACTCCCTGGCCGCAGCCTCCAGCCTCAACGCCACCTCCAAAAATAAATCTCGGTGCTCCACACGCTGCAGGCCCGACCAAGCTCGTAGCATAGCTGTACACCGATAAATAAGCTGCATAACAGAAGCATTTTTATCGTTAAAAATCTTGTCATTTCTACATAGCCACAGCGACCAAATAATGGCAATCGCGCCCATCCTACAGAAGAGTTTAAACCTATAATCCACGACATTTAACCAGTTGCCAAAAAAGTTTGCAACAGTACGCGGTGGATGTAAGGTAGAACCTATCTGGACGGCTGACCATATAGACCTGGCGAATTCGCACTGGAAGAATAAGTGTGTAATGGTCTCGTCATGTTGACAGAAAACACACTTTTTACTTCCGTGCCAATTACGCTTGGCAAGGTTGTCTTTAGTAAGAATTACACCCCGACGAAGATACCATGCAAACACTTTAGTTTTAAGCGGTATCCTCATCTTCCAAATTTTGTTATTATCCTTAATATCGACTGGCACTTCAGGTAGAATTAGTGCTCTATACATAGAATCAACCGAGAATTTACCATTCTTCGTAAGATTCCATTGAAATTTATCTGGACCTTCCGACAATTGGACAGAATCCAATCGGATGAGCAAAGCATTCCAGGATGCTTGTCTTGTTCCAAGTAAACTTCTTCTGAACGAAACATCTGGTGGGGAGGATCGTATGGCCACCTAGAGGGGGGGGGGGGGGTGAATAGGTGCTACTCCAATTTTTAATTCTTTTTCGATTAAGGCTTGACTAAAAAGGTAAAATTCTCTAGATATGCAACTATGGTGAATTTACCTATATGACAAGTTAAGTCTAAACAAGATAAGATACAAGTAGTAAATAACTAGAAAGGATTAACCGATAGGAAAGCACGCGGAGACAAGAATGTATTCCCGAGTTCCTCCTTTTTAGAGGAGTACGTCTCGTTGGAGGGGTGTGAGCTTCAAACTCAAGATGCCACAAAAGGCTTCACCCTATTCTCCGATGAACCTCGCACAAAAGCTCGGTCCACCTTTCTTTATCGGAATCCTCCAAAGCGGAATCCGGAGCACAAAAGCTCGTTACAACAACTTGAGGCTCAACCCACAAAAGGATTGGGGGCTCTCAATCACCACAACACCTGCTACACAAAAGTAACAAGCAAGTGAGAACAACAAGATGCCTAGGTTTTCCTAGTGGAAACCCTAGGCTCGAATCCCTCAAGTGAATGAAGGGGAAATGAAGAACTCTTTGGTGAAGTAGTAGATCCGGGCCTTCTCCTTCAATCCTCCAAAGATCAACGAGTTTGGGTGGAGGGATTGGGAGATCTAGTGATTCTTGAGCTTGCAACAATGGTGTACTTCAGATCTGGGCGAGCTCAAGAGCTGGAGGTAGGTGGAGGGGTATTTATACCCCTCCAGAAAACTAGCCGTTTTTCTGTCCACTAAGTCCGGAGACTCCGGTCAGGGAGACCGGAAACTCCGGACTGAGCGGAAACTCCGGACATGATTTAGCAGCAGCTTCTGCGTAGCTCATCTTCTCAGCAGGCCGGAAACTCCGGTCAGGGAGGCCGGAAACTCCGGTATGGCCGGAAACTCCGGACCTACTCCGGGGTGACTCCGGGCCCCATACCGCACGCGCCGTCGTGGAATTTCTTCGATTCAAAAATCTTGTCTGGGGCGGAGACTCCGGATCGCTGGACCGGAAACTCCGGCCGGTGCGGAGACTCCGGTATTACTCCGGGGTAACTCCGCACCCCATACAGCGGCTGCCGTCCTGAGTAGCATTTGCTCCAGTGTTTCGAATTGGCCGGAGACTCCGGTCAAGTAGCCCGGAGACTCCGGACTGGACTGGCAAATGTAAGCTTCTTTTTCTTGTCTGGTTGTTTCGATGCAAAGTGTAATTGTATCATTTCATTCCTGCACCACTTAACATTATATTAAATAATTCCTAGTGTTGTTGCCTAACACACAAAACATAGGGGACATAAAATATGTCCTTTCAGAGGTACCCAACACCTTCGCGATCGTGTCGCTTTTGTTTCGTACAATAGTGTACAGAGCCGGATATTGTTCTCTAAGGGTAGATTGGCCTAGCCATTTATCCTCCCAGAAACGAATTTCCGATCCATCCCTAATTGAGAAAAATCCATGTTGGAAAAAAAACTTCTTTGTAGCCATGAGGCCAGCCCAGAAGTGTGAATCGCCAGGTTTCCAAATAACCTGAGAAACAGCTTGATCTTCCACATACTTTCTCATAAGGAGGGTTTGCCAAACTCCATCTTCTGATAGAAGTTTGAAGAGCCATTTACCTAGCAAGGCTCTATTCTTGACCTCAAAGTCATGAACTCCGAGCCCTCCTTGGTCTTTAGGGCAGCAAACGACACTCCATTTAGTCAGTCGGTATTTTTTCTTCTCGCAATCCCCTTGCCAAAAGAATCTTGATCGGAAATAATCCAATCGTTTTAAGACTCCTTTAGGCAATTGGAAGAATGAAATCATGTACAGTACCATGTTTGTTAGTACCAAGTTTATGAGAACCAATCTTCCACCCAGTGATAAGAGTTTGCCTTTCCAGCTATTTAAGCGTAATTGAAGTCTTTCCTCCACCTTTTTCCATTCAGCATTTGTAAGTTTCCGATAATGAATCGAATACCCAAATAGTTGATAGGAAATTGACCTTGCTCACAGCTAAAAAGTTCAGCATACAAGGCGGCGTTTTCTTGATAAAAGTACTCCTTTCTGCTTGCAAGAAATAGCATGTCTTAGGTTGCAGGAAAAGTAAGGATCGCATGATCATCACGTGCATGTGCATCGATCGATTGGTCTTGATCGATGACGTGGCGGTTCTACGTTTGTACTACTGTACATGAGTACTTTCAGGTTGTTCGGCAGATCTGTCTGACATGGACCTTACTGGCGTAGATGTTGTCGCATGCATGCGCTTGTTGGTTGCATACTCGCATATGTGCACACCTGGCATATTCTTCAAAAGTAGTTTGATCATGATCTCGATCGTTTATATATGTACTAGTTAGGTCCTCCATGGGCCATGGCTCCGTTCGTATCACCGGCATGGCGAGCTCAAGCTTCATCTGCAACTTAACAGCTGCCGCCTCTGCATGCCTTCCTCCAAGCAAGCCCGGTATTACTACTCCCTCCAAGACCAAACACGGCGGCTGTCGCTTGTCGTGCAAAGCCACGGCACGTGGTGCCGGCGCCAGCGATGACGACGACGCCTCGGTAAGCCGCCGGGACGTGCTCTTCGCCCTCACGGGGCTCGCCGCTGCCACCACCACAAGCAACCTCGGCCTCGCGCTGGCCGCTGACGACACAACCAAGCCGGCCGCGTGTCTCACCCCGCCGATCACGAACGACGTCATCAAGTGCGTTTCCGCCGACGGCTTCCAATGCCCAGGCCTCTTCCGCCCCGAGGACGTCGTCGACTTCACCGCGCTCCCACGGCCAAACGGCCCCCTGCGCGTGCGCCGGCCCACGCACCTCGTCGCCGCCGACGGCGAGTACGTGAAGAAGTACGAGGCCGGCATCCGCATGATGAAAGATCTGGACGCCACCGACGACCCGCGCAGTTTCAAGAGACAGGCGGCCATCCACGAGGCCTACTGCAACTTCCACTACAAGGTCACCTCTGTGGCTTCGGCTCCTGGGGGCCATAGCTCGGCGCCGGAGATAGACTTCGACGTGCACTTCTCGTCGATATTCGCGCCGTGGCACCGGATGTACATCTACTTCTTCGAGCGGATCATCGGCGAGCTCGTCGGGGACAGCACGTTCGCGCTGCCCTACTATAACTGGGACGCGCCGGACGGGATGATCCTCCCCGCGATATTCAGAAACGAGTCCTCGCCGCTGTACGACGCCAAGCGCAACCGGGAGCACGTCGACGCGGTCATCGACCTCAACCTGGGGCCGGGCAAGCAAAACGATCTTCCTCTCTGCAGCGACGAAGCCTGCCTGAAGGCGAACAACCTCTGCCTTATGTACCGCTAGATGGCCGTGGACACGCCGGCGCAGTTCCACGGCGACAAGTTCTGCGCCGCGCGCGTCAAGTCCCCCGGGTCGCTGGAGAACGTGGCGCACACCGCGGTCCACATCTGGCTGGGCGACCCGCTGTCCGCCAACAAGGGGAGGACATGGGGGTGCTCGGCACGGCGGGGCGCGACCCTGTCTTCTACTCGCACCACGCCAACGTCGACCGCCTGTGGCACCTCTGGACCACCGCGCTCGGCCACGAGAACTTCGTCGGCACTAGCGCCGCCGACTGGCTCGACACCGGATTCGTGTTCTACGACGAGAAGAGGCGCCCCGTGCGCATCAGGGTCCGCGACGTCCTCGACTCCGGCAGGCTCGGCTACGCGTACGAGGAGAAGGAGACGCTGGAGTGGCAGGACAAACGACCCAAGCCAGCGACTGGCATAGATAGATTGTCTTCTGAGCCGAGCGTCCCTGCTGCAAAATCCTTCCCCGTGGCTCTGAAGGTGGGCGAAAAGGAGTACGTGGCCGTGGAGAGGCCGACGGAGGCCCGGGCCGCCGGCGGCAGCAGCAAGAAGGAGCCGGAGGTGCTGGTCGTGGACGTCACAATCGACCCTTGCGAGTACGCCAAGTTCGACGTTCTCGTCAACGTGCCGAAAGGTCAAGAGGGACGGGTGGGGCCGCAGAACAGTGAGTTCGCCGGGAGCTTCGTGAACCTGCCGCACGGGGGCGGCGACGGCAGTGGCGGCGGCAGCATGGGGAGCCTGAAGCTGGCGTACCGGTTCGCGCTGCGTGAGCTGGTTGAGGACCTCGGGTGCGGCCAGGACCAGCTGCTGAACGTCACGCTCGTCCCGGTCGCCGGCGAGAAGGTCGTCGTCGACGACGTGCGCGTTGAGCTCCTGAAATAGTATTATAGTACCATAGAACTGAGATCCGCGCGCATGCATGATCGCTAGCTAGCATATGCAAACATCGTAGTACCATGTTATACTATTACGTATTTACCGATAACATTCCGGGGACAATAAACTAATTACATGATGTCAGGGGTCAAGCTCCACTTAGGGCAAGGTAGGGCGTCCATTTTTGGCAAAAATTTTTTTGCATATATGTAGGCGCGTATGTGTATTGTGTATACATTTTTTTGCTATTTTTTGCTCGTTCTGAAAAAACAAAGACAAGCCCTAGGCGTCAGCCGGCCGTAGCTACAGTCGGTCTGACTGCCGTATGCGCGCGAGACTGCCCGCGAGACGTCGCTTTCAGCAAAGTTTTGCAATACGTGCAGTTCGCACATGCATGCGCCGATTCTCTAGAGCCGTGCTGGCTGCTCGTACAGACCCAGACTCCTCCCATGTTTTGCTGCCTTGCCCACATGCGTGGTACTAGCCCCTAGCTGCTAGCTGGCGGATATATAGCACTACACTATAAACACAAGCTAAATGTACACAGAAATGCTACTGTAGCATTTGTTTTTTTGTGTGTATGTACCATTTTAAAAAATGCGAACATCATTAGAAACATTTTCATATAAATATGTAGAAACTTGTGACGTGTAGAAAAAAAAGATTATATCATTTTGAATACGATTATGTAGCAAAACCCAATAACATACGTGCGCTAGGCGTCTGCCGGCTGTAGCGACAACCGGCCTAACTACCATACGCGCCTATCCGCGCCAGAGTCGGTCGTTTCCACCGCCCCTCGATTTCCCGCATCGGACGCACCAGACTGAAGCAGCGTTGGCAGGTCGCTTTCCTGCTACAGTGCCGAGGCCAAGTTCGCATGTGCAGGTCACTTTTCCCCTTGTCGCGTCACTTGCTTTTAGGCCGGTGCAGATCAAGTGTTCTGGTCATTTGGGTGGAGCCCACCATGTGCTATTGTGACTTCTCTCTATCTCTAAAGAGAAAAATATGTTTTTTAACTCTAGTATTACACATAAAGCTCACAATAAATACCTAAAACGACCGAAAAATTAGTTGCATATTTGTAGCATAATATATATACTTATACAACAAAAAAACCACATATGTAGCATTTCTGCTAAAAGCTCACTTTTTTTGAAAACTATTAATTCAATCTACTTATTTGTTCCCATAAATATTTTCCTTTTTGAGATAAGCGGTATTCCTTATAATAATTTTGTTGTTCCTCTGTGAACCCACTTAGCCAATAAGATTTCGCTTCAGAGAGACCAGCCATTGATAGCAAGTAAACAACTAGACATAATAACAAACCGAAATAAACTAGATGCAGAAAACTATTTTTTTGTATTTTTAATAAATAAAGCAAACACGACTAGATAAAAATAAACCAAGCAAGACAATAACAAAGTAAAGAGATTGGAAGCGTGAAACTCTCCTTGCAGAAATCCTCTTGCTCCCCGGCAATGGCGCCAGAAAAAGCTTGATTGATGACGTGATCACACGTTCGTTGGGAGACCCCAAGAGGAAGGTATAAAGCAGTGTAGCAGCAGTTTCCCTCAGTATGAAACCAAGTTTTAATCGACCAGTAGGAGCAAGAAATCACTTCTGAAAGTTGTTGGTGGCGGAATATGGCACGGCGCAACACCAGGGAATCCGGCGACCGACGTGGAACCTGCACACAACACAATCAAACTATTTTGCCCCAATGAAACAGTGAGGTTGTCAATCCCATCGGCTTGCTGAAAACAAAGGATTAAACGTATGGTGTGGAAAATAGTAGTAAATTGCAGAGAATGAAAAGGAACAATGTTTGCAGTTGGTTGTATTATCAGTGTAAAAAAATGGACCGGGGTCCACAGTTCACTAGTGGTGTCTCTCCATAAAAGATAACTAACATGCTGGGTGAACAAATTACAGTTGGGCAATTGACAAAATATTGAGCGCATGACAATGCATATATATGACATGATGATTACTATGATATTCATGTGGGCATTACGACAAAATACATAGACCGTTATCCAACAACGTCTATGACTAATAATCCACCTTCAGGTTGTCATCCGAGTTCCCCGTTGGTATTAAGTTGCAAGCAACGGATAATCGCATTAAGTAATGTGCGTAATGTAAACAAATGCATTAGACCTAATGGCGCACCCTTAAGGTAAGCATCGGTTATTTTATCCCTAATGGCAACAGCACATCCACAATCTTAGAAGTTATTGTCACTCTCCCAGATTACCGGAGGCATGAACCCACTATTTAGTATAAATACTCACTCTTGGAGTTACAAGCATCTACTAGTAACGGAAAGCATGCAAGATCATAAATAACATATAAGATAGATTGATAATCAACTTGACATAGTATTCAATATTCATCGGATCCCAGCAAACACAACATGTAGCATTACAATAAGATGATCTTGATCATGATAGGCAGCTCACAAGATCTAAACATGATAGCATAAAGTGGAGAGACAACCATCTAGCTACTGCTATGGACCCGTAGTCCAAGGATGAACTACTCACACATTACTCCGGAGGCAGGCATGGTGATGTAGAGCCCTCCGGTGATGATTCCCCTCTCCGGCAGAGTGCCGGGAAGAGCTTCTGAACCCTCCCGAGCTAGGGTTGACGGCGGCGGCGTCTCTGGAACTTTTCGTGGATAATGGCTCGGGTATTTAGGGTTTTCGCGTCGGGATGAATAAATAGGCGAAAGGGCGGCGGCTAGAGACACCCGTGGGGCCCACACCACCCCACGGCGCGGCAGGGGGGCCCGCGCGGCCCTATGGTGTGGCTGTCTCGTGGCTCCCCTCCGTCTCTCATTTGGACTCCGTGTACGTGATGGAAAAATAGGAGGTTCTGTCCAAGTTTCGTCCAATTCCGAGAATTTTTCCAGACTAGCTTTTCTGGAATACAAAAACAGGAGAAAACAGGAACTGACACTGTGGCATCTTGTTAATAGGTTAATCCAGAAAATGCATAAAAATGCTATGAAGTGTATATAAACATGTAACAATTGGTATAATATCAACATGGAAAATCAGAAATTATAGATACGTTTGAGACGTATCAGGGCTGAAGAAACCAATTCAAACGATTTTAGAATATAAGGAGTATAATTCTATCACTCGTTTGTTTCATCTTGCTTGCAAAGCTGAACGTGAAGTGCAGGATAGGGAGTCGCGGCCACGAACTAATTTTTCTGCAGGTCGTACATCGTCATGGGCGCCACGCCAACCGGATCCAGCCTCACGTAGTGCTGCACCTTCTTCCACCAACAAGTCCACCATGCCGCCTTCACGCACACCAGCACCGCCTCCGCCATCGACAACTACTGCTCCTGCCCGGAGTTCGGCGTCTTCCATGGGTTCCACGGGCAGAACAAGGGACATTCAATGCCGCAAATGCTAGGGCTACGGTCATATTGAGAGAGAGTGCAAAACACAGCGGGTGATGATCGTTCGAGAAGATGGTGAGTATGATTCTGCAAGTGATTATGATGAGGAGACACTTGCCCTTATATCCGCGCAGCAAGGGGCGATGGCCATTCTGATGAAGACATAGAATTCATGGCCGCTGAAACTGCGGATACCTACAAGAGCTTGGTTGCACAACGTGCTTTGAGTGTGCAACTAAGTCAAGCTGAGCATGATCAACGCCATAATTTGTTCCAGACTCGTGGGGTTGTGAAGGAGCGTGCTATTCGGATCATTATTGATGGTGGGAGTTGTAACAATTTGGTAAGCATGGAGATGGTGGAGAAGCTCTCTATATCAACGCGACAACATCACCATCCATACCATATTCAATGGTTCGACTCCACAGGTAGACTCAAGGTAACACGTACGGCGCGCGTGCACTTTTCCATTGGTACATATTCTGATTTTGTTGATTGTGATGTTGTGCCCATGCAAGCTTGTTCGTTGTTACTTGGTCGACCATGGCAATTTGATAAAGAATCTGTTCATAATGGTAAAACTAATCATTATACTCTTATGCACAATGGAAAGAAAATTGGCCTTAAACCCATGACTCCTGAACAAATTTTGAAGGATGATCTTGCTAGAGCTAGTAGAGCAAAAAATGAGAAGAAACAACAAAGTGAGAATCAGATTGTTGCTAATGAAGTAATGCCACTTCTAAAAATAATAAATCTAGTGCAGAACTTCCAAATGAAATTCGGTTGAAAAAACCATGTTTCTTTGCTAGCAAATCTGATCTTGCTGATTTGGATGTTTCTACTTCTGTTTGTTATGCAATTGTTTGCAAAGAGGTACTGTTTTCATTTGAGGATATGCCTCCCTCTTTGCCCCCTGCCATTGCTAAATTTTGCAGGAATATGTGGACGTTTTTCCACAAGAGTTGCCGCCGGGGCTGCCACCAATTCGAGGAATAGAACATCAAATTGATTTGATTCCAGGAGCTTCACTTCCTAATCGTGCAGCCTACCGTACCAATCCAGAGGAGACTAAAGAGATTGAACGCAAGTTCAGGAACTACTCGATAAAGGTTATATTCGTGAGTCTCTTAGTCCTTGTGCTGTTCCGATTTTATTGGTACCTAAGAAAGATGGTTCATCACGCATGTGTACTGATTGTAGGGCTATAAATCACATTACAATTCGTTATAGACACCCTATACCACGTTTGGATGATATGCTTGATGAGTTGAGTGGTTCTACCATATTTTCTAAGGTTGATTTGCGTAGTGGTTACCACCAAATTCGTATGAAATTGGGAGATGAATGGAAAACAGCATTTAAAACTAAATTTGGCCTCTATGAGTGGTTAGTTATGCCTTTTGGGTTAACCAATGCTCCTAGTACTTTCATGAGATTGATGCATGAAGTTTTACGTGCTTTCATTGGACGTTTTGTGGTGGTTTACTTTGATGATATCTTGATATACAACAAGTCTTTAGAGGCATCTCACTCATTTGTGTGCTGTTTTTGATGCTTTGCGTGCTGCACATTTGTTTGGTAATCTTGAGAAGTGCACCTTTTGCACCGATCGAGTTGCGTTTCTTGGCTATGTTGTTACAGCGCAGGGCATTGAAGTGGATCCCGCAAAAATTGAAGCAATTTCGAGTTGGCCTTCACCTTTGACGTTAACCCAATTGAGGAGCTTTCTTGGCCTTGCTGGGTTCTACCGGCGCTTTGTCAAGGATTTTGGGTCTATTGCAGCGCCGCTGAATGAGCTTACAAAGAAGGATGTGCCCTTTGTTTGGGGTGAGGCACAACAGGATGCGTTCATGACATTGAAAGATAAGTTAACACATGCTCCATTACTCCAACTTCCTGATTTTAATAAGACTTTTGAGCTTGAATGTGATGCTAGTGGAATTGGGTTGGGAGGTGTGTTATTACAAGAGGGCAAACCTGTTGCATATTTTAGTGAAAAATTGAGTGGGGCTAGTCTGAACTATTCTACTTATGATAAGGAATTATATGCTCTTGTTCGGACTTTAGAAACTTGGCAACATTATTTATGGGCGAAAGAATTTGTTATACATTCTGATCATGAATCTTTGAAGCATATTCGTAGTCAAGCAAAACTGAATCGTCGACACGCTAAGTGGGTGGAGTTTATTGAGTCTTTTCCTTATGTTATTAAATACAAAAAGGGTAAAGATAATGTAATTGCTGATGCGTTGTCACGTCGTTATACCATGTTATCTCAACTTGACTTAAATTTTTGGGTTGGAAACCATCAAAGAACAATATGTGCATGATGCTGATTTAAAGATGTATTGCAGAATTGTAAAGAAGGTAGAACATGGAACAAATTCGTCCTCAATGATGGATTTGTGTTCCGTGCTAACAAGCTATGCATCCCAGATAGTTCGTTCGTCTTTTGTTGTTGCAGGAGGCTCACGGAGGCGGATTGATGGGACACTTTGGAGTCAAGAAGACGGAGGACGTGCTTGCTGCACACTTCTTTTGGCCACGCTTGCGTCGAGATGTTGAGAGGTTCATTGCTCGCTGCACTACATGTCAAAAAGCTAAGTCTCGCCTTAATCCACATGGTTTATATATGCCTCTACCCGTTCCTAGTGTTCCTTGGGAGGATATTTCTATGGACTTTGTTTTGGGATTGCCTCGCACTCAGAAGGGGAGGGATAGCATTTTTGTTGTTGTGGATAGATTTTCTAAGATGGCACACTTTATTCCTTGTCACAAGACTGATGATGCTACACATGTTGCTGATTTGTTCTTTCGCGAAATTGTTCGTTTGCATGGTGTGCCAAATACTATTGTTTCTGATCGTGATACTAAGTTTCTTAGCCATTTTTGGAGATGTTTATGGGCTAAGTTGGGGACGAAATTATTGTTTAGTACTACATGTCACCCCAAACTGATGGACAAACTGAAGTAGTAAATCGAACTTTATCTACTATGCTTAGGGCTGTGTTAAAACAGAATTTAAAAAGTGGGAAGAATGCTTGCCTCATGTTGAATTTGCTTATAATCGCTCGCTGCATTCTACTACTAAATTGTGCCCATTTGAGATTGTGTATGGTTTTGTTCCTCGTGCACCTATTGATTTATTGCCTCTTCCTACTACGGTGCAAATAATTTTGATGCTACACAACGCGCTGAAATGATTGTTAAGTTGCATGAATCTACTAAGAAACATTGAGCGTATGAATGCTAAGTATAAAATGTATGGGGATAAGGGAAGAAAGCATATTGTGTTTGCACCAGGAGATCTTGTTTGGTTGCATTTGCGCAAGGATCGTTTTCCTGATTTGCGCAAGTCTAAACTAATGCCACGAGCTGATGGTCCATTTAAAGTGTTGGAGAAAATAAATGATAATGCATATAAACTTGAGCTGCCTGCAGAGTTTGGGGTTAGTCCCGCATTTAACATTGCAGATTTGAAGCCATACTTGGGAGAAAATGATGAGATGGCGTCGAGGACGACTTCAATTCAAGAAGGGGAGCATGATGAGGACATCCCTACCATTGACGCAACCACAACTACTACACCACCTCAATTACAAGGACCGTTGACTAGGCTCGTGCACGTCAACTACACACAGGTACTTTCGTTTCTACAAGCTACTCCTAATGTACATGAGAATATGATGCTGCCTAAAGTAGATGTGTTTGTTTCTCTTAGGAATGATGGACCAAGCATGGATGAGAGGGACAAGCTATGGAGCATGTACGTGGATGGAGATAGCCGCATGAGTGGAAACAAGGGAGGATGCCACCGATGGAGACGGCGCAACTTGAAGCCACCATGATGACATTTGAAGACTTGGACGAATTCCTCAAGACTACACTTCATAATTTCGTCCATAGTCACGCATGGTGCTGCGTCACCTTTTATTTGTGGGCCAGGGCCATGTAATTTCGGACCAGAAGTTTTAGTGCGTTTTTAGAGTCCGTATTAGGGAAGGAAAGTCCAACTAGGGTAGGATTCGGCCAACCCCCAAGGCTAGCCGAAAACCCCCTCCTTTCCTCCTTATATACCTCGTCTAGGGTTACGTTTAGACTCGGATTTTGTTTAGTTAAAAGAACTCAGCTATTTGCTAGTCTTCGCCATAGGCACGAGTGTCGGCTAGACCTCCTGTATTACGCACTTGCAAGATCCCACCTTCATCAATAAAGTTCATCTTTCATCCGCAATTCGTGATTGCATTATTAGTTCTTACTTGTTTCTCGATCGCAGGTAGAACTAGACCTTTTGGTTAGGCTGATCGTGCTTCTGCAGGATCGGTAACCTCGGGAGATTGGTTTAGCGATTGCATTGGCGCTGCGTATGTGTGCGTAGTAGTCGGATCGCCAAGGTCAAACTCCACCAGAATCGACGTAACTTCATCTCATTGAAAGATCGGACACCTTTGCCCTATCACCGGCCCAGCAGGAAAATCTCCGCGGGCGATGCGGTGCTAGGATTCGCAACGGGCGATATATAGTGTTTGCCTCAACCATCAGGTCGATGCGTTCGACCTGTGCTCCTCCATCGCTCGACTTCGTTCGGTTCGACAGCCTGTCCGCCTCCTCCCCTCCCGATCGCCTTCTCCCTTCCCTGCGAGGGGCAGTAGGCCAGCAACAGCACAGCAATGGTGCCAGGCGCCAGCCAAGCTAGGAAAGGGGAAGGTATAGATTCTTGAACTTCTGCAGGTCTCTTCCCCTTAAGAAGAAGATACAAACACGACACTCATGTGTGTCCGGTTTATAAGGCAAACAACACAATAAAAACCAACACGGCACAATTTGTCAGGAAAAAAAGGTAAAAACCGCACACATGGCCTACTATCTAGCTCAACTAGGTCCAGAGCTTCGCCGGATGGCACCAGCACGATGGCAACGGCGAGCATTATGACGCCCGGTCCACGTCCTAGGAAAAGGAGTCAGAGCCAAAATGAGAACGGCAAGGCCTTTCCAACATCGTAGTTGGAGGTAGGCCGTAAGGAACAAGAGAGTGGCAATCACACATCGACGGTACCGGAAGACATTGACCCAACATGTAGCCCTATAAAATAGTCGTTATAGCTAATTAGTGGCGTCTGTGGGCGTCGTGTCCTTCCTGAAGGCGTCGTCGTGGTTGTCCTCCGTTCTTCGTATTGCTCCGGGTGAAAACCCTGATCCTTTGGATCAGGCGGTGGCGGCACTCCGGTGTCGTTCCCTTCTTGAAGGCACCGTTTTGGAGTCCACCTTTTGTCGACCATGGCTTCGTCTCCTCGGGTGCCGTAGCTTTTCTTTAGCACCTTTGTTTTCTTGCCTTGGGTGTGTCGTGGTGTGTGTGGTGTGAGTTGTATGCTGGAGTTGTATGGTCGTTGCTTTATCTATAAAGCGGGGCGTAAGCCTATTTCGAGAAAAAGAAATTACGAGCTTTTTTACGGCATAGTCTATCTATAGCTAATTTTAGGAGATCATAATGAAACAATTGTATCATTTTGAGTAAGAGGGGATAACCCTAGGCCACTTCATTTTATGCATGGTTTTTGAGACGTTTTGGTCGACTGTGATTTATCTGATCTTGGTTACATGAGTGACAAATTCACATGGTATAGAGGTGGAATTAGAGAGAGACTTGACCATGGATTAGCAACTGTTTTTTTTTCAAAAGCGGAAGGAAGATCCGGCCTCTATATCGTGCACACACTTTTTATTGCAAACTTCAGAAAAACACAAAGTAAACGAAGCACGGGCCATATGTCTCGCGACAAGATCTCCTCGAGATTAGTACTAACACTATGGTAATAGTAAAAAATTAAAGAGAAAATACACAACTTTTAGGCAAAACCGAAAAAACTGCACATGTGCCAATGAGGACGAGAAAGACTAAGGGTCGAGCTCGGAATTTTTATCTCCGAAGCCGAGATTCGAGCCACCATCTTCAGCAAGGGCACAACACAAGCACGTGTCAACATTACCATAAATTTCCCACTAAAGTGTGCAAACTCGTTGTAGACGCTTATACCATCATCATCTGTCTGGCCAACGACACATCATTGACCAGATGCCGCTAGAGAAGAAATGAGAAGGCAAAGCGCGGGAATTGAAGGACACGAGGGAGGAGAGTGGCGACCATTAAAGGCGCCGATGACATTCCCCAAGCATCATAACACGATCTGCATGAAGGTCCATGAATCCCGACAAATGGCAAGCAACGCGACACACCATACTAATGGCGCCAACAAGTAGCACGAGAGGGAATGGCGAGCAGCCGACACGATGCGACCAGCCCGTAGAACCACCCGTCGAACCAACCTGGACCGCCGGCCCATGGCACCACGTGTCGACGCAGCAGAAATCATTGCAGGATAAAAAATCGGAGAAAAGGGGAAAGTTACGACTCTCAAAATATAGGTAATTCTGTATCTTCATCATACTTTGCTTTCTTCCTCGGAAACATTCAGGCAGATAATGCCAACACCCTCTGGAAAAGCAGAGCGCCACTCAAGGAAAACATTCTTTTGTTGGCTGGTCATGAAAATAGATGTTGGGCCGCATATCGCCTGAGTAAGCGAGGCCTCCCATTTCCAGCAAATTGCCCTTTCTGTGATCAGAGTCAGGAGAAAAATCTACCCAAAATAACACCCGCCAAAAACATCTTGATCAAGGTATGGTGGTGCAGGAAGAAAAAGGAAATCACCACAACAATGATTGCGGGTATGCCAGACTGGTTGGAAAGAAATGCCCGCGTCTTTGATGGAATCAGTATGGCTAATTGACTATGAGAGAGTTGATGAGGAGGGCAAGCGATGAACTAGCCCTCTGTGATGCAGCACTTAAGATGCAGGTCAGCGGGAGGAGTAGCAATAGGTTCTTTTGAAGCGGATGTCTTGGTTCTTGTAACAACTCTTGTAAAAACCTCTTTTCTCTCTTTATGCGATGCCAGCAACCATTGGTTGATTGTCCTTGAAAAAAAGAAAGATGGAAAAAACTGGACAAATGTGTGCACCGTACCGAACAGAATTGTGCATAGTTTTTTATCTTCAGAAGAAGAATCAATCATACAATGGAGTAACCAGCAATAGGCGGACAAAGCTTAATTAAGAACTGCATGCGTGATGCAGATACAGTTCTGGAGGCTGGACCAATCTCTTGAACATGGCAGCTAGGTAGCCGAGGACCTGAGGTATCAAAGGATGTCAATGCGCACTTTGTTGACGAGGGTTTTCTCACGGCGACTGGGACGATCGTGATGTCGAGCCTCTTGTCCCGGCCACACTTGAGGTCCTCGATGATCTCCCGCAGCTTGAGCCGGTAAGACACCTCCTGGCTCACCATCGCCATGCGGCCTCCCTCGCCGGCGCCACCGTGCGGAACGTGCGTGAAGCTTCCTGCATACTCGCTGTTCTTCGGCCCCACTTTCTCCTCCTGGCCTCTGGGCACGTTCACCAGCACGTCGAACTTTGCGTACTCGCAGGGGTCGACGGTGAGGTCAAACACCAGCACCTCCGGCGCCTCCTTGCTGCTGCCGCCGCCAACCTGGGCCTTCTCCGGCCTCTCCACCGTCACGTACTCGTTCTGGCCTTTCCTCAGCGCCACGGGGAACGAGGTGGCAGGGGTAACGCTTCTCTGCGCGATGAACGGCCGCTTTATTCCGGTCGACGGCTTGGGCCGCTTCTCCATCCACTCCAGCTTCTTCTTCTCCTCGTACGTGTACCCGAGCTTGCCGGTGTCGAGGACGTCCTGGACCCTGATGCGCACGGGCCGCTTCGTCTCGTCGTAGAAGACGAAGCTGGTGTCGAGCCACTCCTGGTAGGGGAGGTCGTCGCGGCCAAGCTTGGTGCTCCACAGGTGCCACATGCGGTCCACGTTCGAGTGGTTGGAGTAGAAGACGGGGTCACGCGCCGCCGTCTTGAGGTTCCCCATGTCCTGCCCAACCCAAATGTGCGCCGCGGTGTGCGCCCCGTTCTCCAGGGACCCCGTGTACTTCTTACCCGCGGTGCAGAACTTGCCGCCGTGGAATTCCTCCGGCGTGTCCACAGTCATCTGCAAAAACATTCATGTCATCGTTACTATTTGGACACACAGTTAGATCTTGGCGTCTAGTGACGATCGAATGGAGTTAGTTTGTTTTTGAGGAAGAGGTCCAAAGAGAAGTCCAATCGCTACATGGTATACACTATACACTGGCCATGATAATCAATAAAAAAAATAGAAATCTTCATACAGTGTACCGCATCATTTTTTCTATTACATCGCTAAATTATACTCCCTCCGTTCCACAATATAAGATGTTTTAGTTTTTTCCACATTCACATGTACACATATGTATGTAAACACGTTTTAGTGTGCATGTACACTATTTTTGGTACGAATCTATACAACATGTGTAACACCTAAAACATCTTATATTGTGGAACGGAGGGAGTATTTTAGATTAGCAATTTATGCAGTAAAAAGTAACTGCAACTCTTTAGATTAATTAGTTATACATGTGCGATAAATTATTGTTGTAATTTCCAGACTACTTCTATATACAGAAAAATTCACTCAAATATATTTTGAAACAATTTAAATCAACTGTATTTTTTTTGTTATGTAGGTCCAAACTGAACAAAGTCTAATCGCAAGTTCGCCAGACCTATAATACACTGCCATGATCACTACCCAAATAAACATCAATCAACCGAATATTTGCAATTTTAAAATTTATGTGCCACTTCTATTTTAGAGAAATAGCTAGTGAGCAGCTGGGACGTTGCACATTCCAGAGCCTATAATGTTACCTTTCTCTTTATCAACTTTTGACTTGAAGATGTGCAACTGATCAGTTCTCAGATGATATATATACGAAATACCACACAGTTCACAAACTATGATCATTTCTGTGGCCGTGTTCAGTATCTGAAAAGTTGTCGTTTTCAATGTTGGAAGGTTCAAACATAGTCCATATATAAGGTGTCTGTAGTAATCTGTTTTTTTTTTCTTGTCACTTTCTTAATTTTCAGTTGGTTTTGCCTTATAATTTGGGAATTCTCGTTCGCCACAAACTGCACATATGTTAGTCACTACGGGAAAATTACTCTCCGCCGAGTGGTCAAAAGACTCGGCGAAGGCCTGAATCCAGCTCGGCGACGCCTTCACCGAGTATGGAACTCGGCGAAATAGACTCGGCGAAATTCGCCTCGGCGAAGAGGCTTCGCCGAGTTCTTTTTGTCGGGGGGACTCGGCGACGCCTTCGCCGAGTGTCTTTTGACACCACTCGGCGAAGAAAAGGTGATCCAGCCCGTCTCTTGTCAGATGTGTGTCAGGCGAGTGTCAGGTCTTCGCCGAGTATGGAGATACGACACTCGGCGAAGACACGGCGCACAACCGCGCGACACATGTCCAGAAAGGCCGGGCTCGGTAAAGAATTTCGCCGAGTTGTCTTCTTCGCCGAGTGCCCTCCTTGATATTCACCGAGCCCCAGCTTCACCGAGTGCTGCGTTCGCCGAGTGTTAGCTTCGCCGGGTGGTTCTTCGCCGAGTGCCGCGCGCTCCACGTGCTCGGCAAAGGTGGACCAAAAAGTCACCCTGGGCAACATCTTCGCCGAGTGCAATGCTCGGCAAATCACCCATCTCGGCGAAACACCTTCCCAGGTGACCTTTTGGCACCTGGAGTACAGCTTCACCGAGTGCCAGACTCGGCAAAGTGAAGGTCGCCGAGTGCCATACTCGGCGAAGGAGGTAAATTTTGCCATAATTTTCCTGCTTTTTGAAATTCCCTGCGTTTGAAACACAATATGCACATATATATGTACTAGAGGCTGGGGCGCCCCGAGGGGCGCCTCCTAACCGGTTATCTGCGACCCAATTATCATTCCAATAATAACATGGACTTTCGGCCAGCTGAAACGGGAAGATTGCAGCAACACTAAGCAAGCATGTTTCCTAAAGGGGCAGAGATCCAAACTGGATTCCCGAAAAAACACGCAATATATAGAGGATGATGTTGTACAGCATATAGTACGCACTCCGAATCCTAACTGAACATGAACATACTCCCTTTTGTTGCAAACAAAATAACAATTCTATACAAAATTTGTTCTAATCTAATGCTTACAAACCATGAAGATTGCAGCACACTCTTACAACAAAAAGGCCATTTACTCAATCCTTACACAATTGACCAGCTTTATCTCGTGAACTTGATCAACTCACAGCTTGCAAGTGAAAATTTGAAGTTGCAGAATATGGAACGATTTGCTAAAGAATTTGTTGAGTGTCTCTTCTTGTCTGATCTCAGATGTGAAACTGAAAATTATGCTGTTCAGAAACACTGCATAACTGCCTTCAAGAGTAAATATGCATACTGCCAATATGCGATAGTGCACAGCTAGCCCAGCCTGAACCCATCAGAATTCTACAAGGTCATGATCTGGTTTGTTGGGCGGTACCTTGATTTGGACTATGTTTCCATATAAAGAGAAGAGACTGAAGAGTTTATTGCCTTATCCTCGTTGGTTTGCTGCACAGGAAAGTTAACAAATGACATAGGTCTCTAAATTAAATCTTGAGATAAAGCTTGAACGCCCTATAAGTTGGTGTCCACCATAAATTACTCATTTAGAGAGCAGAATAATGACCACACTTACTCTGGATTTTTTCTTAATGGGCAGATCAGTCCTTGACATCAAAGAAAGGGGGTGATGTTTTAAATTCAAAAGCACATATCATGTCTGTTGACTCCAATCCTACCCAATAACCAGGACAGCACGTAGACAAGACATATGAGAAGTTTATGATCATAACAGGTAGAGAGAGACTTTCAATTTTCACCCTTATTAACTGTGTAAAAATACCAAATAGCTATTCTACTTTAGAATTCAATCCATCAAATCTAGTTGGCAGCACAATGACATGGATTAGGTCCTATGGCCCAAAGTTCGAACAACAAGGACCTCTCTGGTATTTTTTAAACGTCAATAACCAAAGCAACCTCTAACAAAATACCAACTACTTTGCACCATGATATTGACCAAAATATTAAGATGAGGAAAGGGGACTTCAGAAACCTGAAAGTAATCATCAGAGGCTAAACTATATATTTCAGCATATATGCACGATAAAAAAGAGAACATGCTACCAACTAATTAAGTCAACATCTGAATAATCCAGACTACAAATATGGACATCAAAGTTCTTCATGGACAAGATAGGATAAATTATCTAGGATAACAACTAATGTATCTTAACTGAAGTAATAAATAAACCTGCAAGGGCGCTGCACTTGAAACATGATGGAGAACAACATATCTATGTCGAAACAACTGACATCTAGTGTGGCGTGTTAAATTGGAACTGCCAATGGCAACTAAATGCAGATATATGTTGCCACAAAATCTAGTATTAGACCTTTAAAGGCAAAAGATTCTCTCCTCACTTGTCAATGGAGAATAAATCACCTAGAGAAGTATCTCCAGACTCATGTGTTTCATCATGTCTAAGACTATTTAGTCAATTAGCTCCCTCAACAAATAGAGGTCTTGTCTCTTGTAATTATACAACATGAATGTATTGTCCTAAAGAGTAACATTACCTGAACTATAGAATCTCTAGGTACCAACCTACTGCATAAAGGAGAAAACCCTTGCCTTGAGTTGCTGAAGGTCAATAATGTGCTTAGACCAGATTCAGAACCTTCAAATTTCTACATAAATCAACCAGTAACTTTTATGGCTACAAATACTGGATTTAGATTCTATTGCACATTTATAGTTGACGAAAAAAGAGAAAGAAGCAGATAAAGCAGTAACAATGATGAACTTTCGAATATTCAGAAATGTAGTTTCTAATAAGCAGTAAGGGATAATCTAATAGAAACGCCTACCCAAGGTTTTTGAGTCGACGAGTCGACAAGTCGTTTAGGGGTAGCGACTCTTGACTAGTCGTGACTAGTCAAGACTCATGGTCGACTAGTCGACATGAGTAGTTTAGCAATAGGTACTATAAAATCACCATATTATATGTATAATTGTAGATAAGTATATACTTATTAGTTATTAATAGTCTATAATACAAACCTGGGCATCTCCATATTATATGGTAGCAAATAAAGAAGTTCAACCATGAAATTAAGACACAACAGGTCAGGTCCAACGTTAAGTTACGTGCAATCATATCCAAATGCAAGTAAATAAGTTCAACATTGGAAAAAATTGGGGCGATCTAGGTTTCACCGGGGCTGGGCAAGCAATATTGGGAAAAATATGATGGGCGGGGCCAACTTTAAGTCGTTCTTCGACTCAAAAACCTGGACTAGTCGAGACTAGTCTATTGAGTCGTTTGACTCAACCAATTAGTCGAGTCGAGATGCTGAGTCGGACTTAATTTTGCGACTCATCGACTAGTCGTCGACTAGTCGCGATTAGTCGCTCGACTCAAAAACCATGCGCCTACCCTTAAACAAAATAATCAGAAGCTAGATGTAAATCTCACATTATAATTTACATACCCATGTGAAACGCAGAAATATATGGCGCTGCTCAGAGCAGGAACAAGTACAGGAGTTTAAAATCTCTATCATCCATCATTGAAAAAATCTCAATTACCTTTTCCAAGGAGCACATGCCCACGAAGGCCATGTAAGGCAGGCTGGGCACAACATCCAGTCCATTTTAGTGACCAAGAAATTCACGAACGTGGTAATCCTTTTCAAGTTTTTTGTTTGCTAGCCAAAGATGAAAAACTGATGCAAAACCAATAATCTTCGTGATTTCAGGTCAAAGAAAGAAAACTACCTTATGAAAGGGGATGGAATGGCGAACTGTAGATTTATGATATTGGACAACCAATTTAACCAAGCCACTGTAATCATAAAGTCACCTCCTGCTGACAAACACGTCTTCACAATTCTGAGGTTAATATCAGATATTTGATGATGATGACTGCCTGCAAATATAAGAATATACTTCAAAATATTAACCACTTGCACCCTTAGGTCAATATCATCAGATATGACTGAAGTAGCATCACTGAACATTTTAGCGAAAGTGATGCAACTAAAAATGTATTGAATTGGACTGCACTGAAATAAAAATAACCCTGCCAACAAAGAAAACACCAACTGAGAAAAACAAAGTTTGATACTTCTAGGTTTCTTTTTTGTACTACCAATCATTAATAACAGAAAAACACAGAACTTGTAGAACAAGAATTTACCTTTAATCTCTTTAATAGACGCCCCAATGACAACTGGTAAAGGTATTGTGTGTGCCTACTCATCCTTCCACCCTCCATCGTTAAGAACGACCGATGAGAACATGAAACACCTTAAGAAATGTAATCATATGCAACCACTAAAAGAATGTATTCTAGCAAACTATCAGTTTATCAGACATCAATATTTGATGTGATCAATGATCAATCTTCTAGTATTAAAAAGAATACAAAGGAAAGAAAAAACAGGAGCAACCCCCGATTAATCCATTTCAGTCAAATAATGAGCTTATTTAGCACATCCAAAAAATGTGATCCGAATTTTCCTACAATCACGACATGTTCAGATCTCTGCAAAATCTAACGCAAATGTGTGTCTCCAGGTAGAGAAAAACACTACCTAGTATGGAGAAAATCATTAAACCAATAGAAATCGGTATCACTCTCCTGCCACCAATCCTTGTAGATCCAAGAAGACCAACATTCTCACCGTATTGCATCTAAATATTCTGCATAATTATATTTGAAAAAAATATTCTGCATAATTAGGGATTTCTCTAGCCGCATAAAGGACTGTTTGTCTGTTGTGTGTGTTGTGAATAAGCTGCAGGAAGAAGGGCATCGGTACTAAACTGAGACATACCAGGATTGACGGCGCTACAACAGCCTTATCGGCCCCCATGCTCCACTGCGCTTATGGCCACGGCGCCGCTCAGTGCCCTCGCTACACTGCGCCGGCGACGATGGCCACGGCGCCGCTCCAGTGCTCGCACTCAGCTCCCCGCGTTCCACTGCACCGACGCGCCGATCCAGCGCCCTCGCGCCCTCTTCATGCTGCGTACCGCGCTCCACTACGCTGATGACGATGGCGACGGCGCCCGCTCCATCACCAATTTCCTGCCGCCTCCATACTCTCCCGTCCGCAACGAGAAAAGGGCAAGGGTAGAGGTGGAGCTTGGGCAGGGGATGGGTGAGGCGGAGCATCTCCGGGAGGGAACTGACGGCCGCAGCAGGCCAGCAGCGAGAGAAGATGAGGGAGGCGGTGGCTAGGGCGCAGGAAGTGGCGGCGGAGGCGGAGGAAGAGAGATTTTTCAGCCCAGCCGCGCTAGGTTTTCATCCCACCAGCCGCGCTAGGGTTCGGGCTCGTGGCGGCGGGGGGCGGGTAGCGGCCTGGGATTCGTGGCGGTGGGGGGTGGGGGCGGACGGGGAGAGGTGGCGGTGGCAGCAGAGGGAGCTGGCGGCGGGGGAAGCGTGGGTGGGGGGTGGTGGCGGGCTGGCGGCGGCGGCGGCGAAGAAAGGCAGAGGGCGCGCGCGGGGGTTGGGGATGGGGAAAAGGAAAATTTGGAATTTCGAAAGCCAAATTTTCACTAAGTCCCCGCGCCCGCGTTATTTTTTGCTGACTAGGCATCTTCGCCGAGTGTACTACTCGGCAAAGACCCTTTTATAATTTATCATTTTATTTTATATAATCTCTTTTTGTTGGTTATTTTTTATAATTTCATTTTATAATGTGTACGACCACACTCTAACACATAGGATAGTGCACCACCTAGTTTTTGATTTGATTCCGACGCTCCGCGGCCCCCGGTCCCATCGAAACCCACCCACAGTTGACCGGAAGTCAACCGTGTCGTCTACCCCTTCCACGGGCGTCGAAAGGGGGTAGCTACAAGGACTTTTATACTTGGTTGTGTTTGCTTAGGTCATATGAACATTTGGAACCCATTTTGTCCCCATGTTTTCACATGGTTCCATCCGTTCCACCCGAAATGGGAGTTTCCACCCAGAAGAGCATAACCTTCGTGTCGGATAAGTGTGGTGTGTGAAGCCGGTCACACCTCGGAGTCTCATGTTGGCTCTTGAAACCTCCCACCACACTCTAACACATAGGATAGTGCACCACCTAGTTTTTGGTGTGATTCCGACGCTCCGCGGCCCCCGGTTCCGTCGAAACCCACCCACAGTTGACCGGAAGTCAACCGTGTCGTCTACCCCTTCCACGGGCGTCGAAAGGGGTAGCTACAAGGACTTTTATACTTGGTTGTGTTTGGTTAGGTCATATGAACATTTGGAACCCATTTTGTCCCCATGTTTTCACATGGTTCCATCCGTTCTACCCGAAATGGGAGTTTCCACCCAGAAGAGCATAACCTTCGTGTCGGATAAGTGTGGGGTGTGAAGCCGGTCACACCTCGGAGTCTCATGTTGGCTCTTGAAACCTCCCACCACACTCTAACACATAGGATAGTGCACCACCTAGTTTTTGGTGTGATTCCGACGCTCCGCGGCCCCCGGTTCCGTCGAAACCCACCCACAGTTGACCGAAGTCAACCGTGTCGTCTACCCCTTCCACGGGCGTCGAAAGGGGGTAGCTACAAGGACTTTTATACTTGGTTGTGTTTGGTTAGGTCATATGAACATTTGGAACCCATTTTGCCCATGTTTTCACATGGTTCCATCCGTTCCACCCGAAATGGGAGTTTCCACCTAGAAGAGCATAACCTTCGTGTCGGATAAGTGTGGTGTGTGAAGCCGGTCACACCTCGGAGTCTCATGTTGGCTCTTGAAACCTCCCACCACACTCTAACACATAGGATAGTGCACCACCTAGTTTTTGGTGTGATTCCGACGCTCCGCGGCCCCCGGTTCCGTCGAAACCCACCCACAGTTGACCGGAAGTCAACCGTGTCGTCTACCCCTTCCACGGGCGTCGAAAGGGGGTAGCTACAAGGACTTTTATACTTGGTTGTGTTTGGTTAGGTCATATGAACATTTGGAACCCATTTTGTCCCCATGTTTTCACATGGTTCCATCCGTTCCACCCGAAATGGGAGTTTCCACCCAGAAGAGCATAACCTTCGTGTCGGATAAGTGTGGTGTGTGAAGCCGGTCACACCTCGGAGTCTCATGTTGGCTCTTGAAACCTCCCACCACACTCTAACACATAGGATAGTGCACCACCTAGTTTTTGGTGTGATTCCGACGCTCCGCGGCCCCCGGTTCCGTCGAAACCCACCCACAGTTGACCGGAAGTCAACCGTGTCGTCTACCCCTTCCACGGGCGTCGAAAGGGGTAGCTACAAGGACTTTTATACTTGGTTGTGTTTGGTTAGGTCATATGAACATTTGGAACCCATTTTGGCCCCATGTTTTCACATGGTTCCATCCGTTCCACCCGAAATGGGAGTTTCCACCCAGAAGAGCATAACCTTCGTGTCGGATAAGTGTGGGTGTGAAGCCGGTCACACCTCGGAGTCTCATGTTGGCTCTTGAAACCTCCCACCACACTCTAACACATAGGATAGTGCACCACCTAGTTTTTGGTGTGATTCCGACGCTCCGCGGCCCCCGGTTCCGTCGAAACCCACCCACAGTTGACCGGAAGTCAACCGTGTCGTCTACCCCTTCCACGGGCGTCGAAAGGGGGTAGCTACAAGGACTTTTATACTTGGTTGTGTTTGATTAGGTCATATGAACATTTGGAACCCATTTTGTCCCCATGTTTTCACATGGTTCCATCCGTTCCACCCGAAATGGGAGTTTCCACCCAGAAGAGCATAACCTTCGTGTCGGATAAGTGTGGTGTGTGAAGCCGGTCACACCTCGGAGTCTCATGTTGGCTCTCGAAACCTCCCACCACACTCTAACACATAGTATAGTGCACCACCTAGTTTTTGGTGTGATTCCGACGCTCCGCGGCCCCCGGTTCCGTCGAAACCCACCCACAGTTGACCGGAAGTCAACCGTGTCGTCTACCCCTTCCACGGGCGTCGAAAGGGGGTAGCTACAAGGACTTTTATACTTGGTTGTGTTTGGTTAGGTCATATGAACATTTGGAACCCATTTGGGCCCCATGTTTTCACATGGTTCCATCCGTTCCACCCGAAATGGGAGTTTACACCCAGAAGAGCATAACCTTCGTGTCGGATAAGTGTGGGGTGTGAAGCCGGTCACACCTCGGAGTCTCATGTTGGCTCTTGAAACCTCCCACCACACTCTAACACATAGGATAGTGCACCACCTAGTTTTTGGTGTGATTCCGACGCTCCGCGGCCCCCGGTTCCGTCGAAACCCACCCACAGTTGACCGGAAGTCAACCGTGTCGTCTACCCCTTCCACGGGCGTCGAAAGGGGGTAGCTACAAGGACTTTTATACTTGGTTGTGTTTGGTTAGGTCATATGAACATTTGGAACCCATTTTGGCCCCATGTTTTCACATGGTTCCATCCGTTCCATCCGAAATGGGAGTTTACACCTAGAAGAAATGGGTTATTTCACATGTGAGTTTTCTTTTTTCTTTTCTGTTAATTAATTGCATGACGGCCGGTGAAACACGCATGGTAGGTGGTTGTCGGTGGAGTGGATAAGAACACATGCTATGTGCTGACGAGAATAAATTGAATTATAAAACACACACATATATTTAATCTCAAAGACATATTTTATTTAACATGAACAAATAACACTAGTACATTTTGGCAAACGAACATAATTGACTAACAAACAAAGAAAAAAATTACAACAGTCACGAACAACAAAAATAATTAACACCTACGATCTTCTCATCAGTTATCTTCTCCTCCGGCCGATCCCATGCCAGATGGCCCTCCGAAGCAATGGCCTCCTGTCCTGTAGAACGGACCCGGGTCGACTACCTGCTCCACATGGATTCGGATAGTATGAACCAGTGACTGCTTCGTCGTGGTTGAGTAGGGGTCGTCAAACTCAGACGGTGGAAGCTCAGGCTCTGGCACCTCCACATCGTAGATGGTAGGAACTTCTGATGGGTTCTTCATCCACGCCATCACACTCAGGTACCAGCTGTCCTCCGGCTTGAGCATTTCCACAAGCTGCCCACCTAGCCTGTTGATGAACTGGTTCACGACTTGGGGCTCCCACACCTCCCGTGGGAACCTCTCAAACCTCAGCTTCGTTAGGTACGGCAGCTCCGATGCCCGCCCTCCATGCCCACGATGCCAGCGGCTCATCGCGAGCGTCTCACCGTTGACGACGAGGCCGGGGGAGGCATGGAGGACACGAGTGCAGTCCTCGCTCAAGCGGAAGCGCACGAAGAAGTCGAATGGCGGAGCGCAAACCTCCACCTTGACGTTGCGGCGGTTCACACCGCACTGCACCACCACCGCCCCCACGACCGTCTCCGGCGACACCGGTGGCCGGCTACCTCCCACCGTCGCCATGAGTGCGCGCCCGCTCCATTTCTCATCCAGCTTGACCATGCCGGGAGTGCGAGACAACACGCAGTGCCCACGCTCGGGGTGTTCAGACTCACCAGAACTCCACATCGATCTCCTCCAGAGATTCACGCTGAAACAAAACACCCGGTTTCCCCTAGCTACAGCCCTACAGTGATTCACGCTCAAATGCCTTGCATTCACTGTAGGACGTAGCTAGGGAGACCGAATGTTTTGTGTTTGAGCACGTGTGAGTAACCTGTCTGAGAAGTGGCCTATTTATAGGCGTCGTTAGGGCTGAAAACGGCGCCAAAACGAGACGCAAAAGTGGTGAAAAGAGCGGGAAAAACGCACACTTTGCCGAGAGGGACACTCGGCGAAATGAACAACTCGGCGAAGTTTTGGCGCAAAACTAAAATATTTTTCCCGCCCACCATCTTCGCCGAGAGAAACACTCGGCGAAGAAAACCACCCGGCGAAGAAATGGCGCGAGGCGAAATTTCGTTTCCCGCCCACCTTCTTCGCCGAGAGAAACACTCGGCGAAGACAACCACCCGGCGAAGAAATGGCGCGGGGCGAAATTTCGTTTCCCGCCCTAAACTTTGCCGAGTGCTGGCCACCGACACACTCGGCAAAGGGGGCCTAATTCGCGCGGCAAACCCAGAGAGTTTCGCGCGCATTCTTTGCCGAGAGGGGCACTCGGCAAAGAAAAGTTCGATTAAATATTTTTTTTACGGTGACATCTTCGCCGAGTAGGACACTCGGCGAAGGGCAGCTCCATCACGACGCCCGTGGGTCCCACTGTCTGGTGCCACGTGTCCCTCCTTTTCGCCGTGAGCACAGCTTTGCCGAGTGTCTTTTTTGCTCGTTGCCGAGAAAATGGTTCTTCGCCGAGTGCTGGTCTCGGCGAAGTATACTTTTGCCGAGTGGTGTGCACTTCGCCGAGTGTTCTTTGTCCTGCGTCGGCGTAGGCCTCTTCGCCGAGTTGCCCCCGCGTTTTAGCACTCAGCGAAGCTGAGACCACTCGGCGGCGAGTCATTTTCCCGTAGTGAGTATCATAAAATTGCATTATTGTAAATTATGAAATTTTAGTATAATGTCACAACACTTTTCAGTTAGTAGTATATATAGAGTGGAAAGTCACGGCAGTTGTTTTACGAGTTTTAAATTGTGACTCTATTGTTTAGACATGTGAGTTTTGCAGAAGGCTAGCACTGCTCACCTGACGGTACATGCTGTAGAGATTGTTCTCAATGAGGCAGAAAAGGTCGTCGGTGCACTCAGGTTCGGGAAGGTTGGGTTGCTTCGCCGGGCCCAGGTTGAGATCCATGAAGGCGCGGGCGTGTTCCGGCTTGCGGTTGACGTTGTAGAGCGGCGAGCACTCGTTGGCGAAAATGGAGGGCATGATCATCCCTTCGGGGCGTCCCAGTTCCAGTAGGGCAGCCCGAAAGTGGGGTCGCCGATGAGGTCGCCGAGGATGCGCTCGAAGAAGTAGATGTACATGCGGTGCCACGGCGCGAAGATGGAGGAGAAGTGCACGTCGAAGTCCACCTCGGGGCTGGACGACGACACCACCTTGTAGTGCGCGTCGCAGTAGGCCTCGTGGATCCCGGCCTGGTTCTTGTAGCTGCGCGGGTCGTCGTCGCCCAGCTCCTTCATCCTCCGGACGGCCTCCTCGAACTTCTTCACGTACTCGTCGTTCATCAGGTGCGCCGCCATGCGGACGCGCGGCGGCCCGCTCGGCAGCGGCAGGCTGCTGAAGTCCACGACCTTCGTCGCGTCGTACTCGGCGGGGCAGTGGAACCCGTCCGCCGCGCTGCATTTCAGCACCTCGGCCGTGATCGGCACGGTCGCGCACTGTGGCTCGGTGGCCGCGCCGCCGGCGTCGGCGGCGAGCGCGAGGCCGAGGTTTGTGCTAGTGACAGCGGCGAACCCGGTGAGGCCGAGGAGCACGTCGCGGCGGTCGACGTTGCGCCGTACCACGTTTTCCTCCCCGGCAGCAGTACCCGACATGGCTCTGCACGACAGGCGGCGGCCCAGCAGCTTGCCCATGGAGCTGGGAGCGGCGCGGTGGTTACTTGGAGGAAGCAGGCATGCAGAGGAGGCGGTCGCTAGGGGCGAGCAGACGAAGCTGGAGGCGCTCGACATGTCGTCGATTCGTAAACTGCTGTGTGTTACTGTTCGAACTAATGTTTGCTTGCTTAGAGGATGGCTGCGTGCATGTGTATTTATAGTGGTGCATGCGTGCCCAAGTGTCTATGCGAGACCCACGACACGAGCGCCCATACGCCAAATGGCATGGAAAGATAATGGCATGCCGGGCGGATGATTCAGCACAGCTCAGCTGGATCACTTGTGCTGTGCGAGATAAAGATGTGTCTTCGAGTGACGACAGATGCAGTGCTTCTCGCCATGCGTCTACTTGGTACACTAGTGTTGGCTGCAAGTGATCCTTCCCATTTATCTCGAACCATAATGCATTTTGTACTAGCTAGCGATCGACGTTTTTTTTTTTTTTTTTAGATAAAAGGGCTCGCCCGAGGTTCCATTTAAGCAACCAGAGAGTACAGGCATCCAAGTTTTACACAGCACATCGGCTGGAAATATAAAGCGTAAAAGCGAAAGGTTTCTACAGATAACCACAAAAGCCTTCGCCTAAAACTAAACATCTCTCCTGGCAATCCTGAGAAGTTCACCCCTGGTTCTTTCTAGCGATCGACGTTGGCTAACCAAGCGACCGATTTCGCATAATTCCGGGTTCACCGCTATAAAAACAAACTGTGTGTGATGGAGAAGTCAGTAAATCACACACAGTTACAATGTATAATGTGTATGTGATGTGTTTGCATGCGGTTTTGAGCCGAAAATTGCGTGCGATGGAGGAGGCAATTCACGCACAATTAAAAAATAAAAAGTGTATGCCGTCTGTTTGCACATGGATGGAGGAGGCAATCACACAGAGTTAAAATGTCGTACTGTGTGTGATGTCCTTGTTACATAGGGTGTAAATGGATAGGATAATTTCCGCACTGTATTCGATTCTGAAACTGTTACAAATCATCCATAACCGCTTTGAAGGAATCTGACGGATAAGGATATCCGATTTCGAACTTAACTCCCGGATACGGTATAGGATATGGTATATGAAATAGCCCCGAATATAGATTATCGAAAAATCAAATAGGATTGTCCGATGGTTTCTATTTGATTATCCGATTTTCTAACGAAATGTCTAACTTCATGGAGCACAATTGTAGTTAGTGAGTTGTCGTTTGTCCGTTGAATAACAACTCACTTACATAGTCATTATACACACTATGGAGTACAACTTTGTTAGGTTACTAGGTTATTGAACTATTATTTTTGGTTGAATGGTTTGACGATGTACATATGCGCGTACATATCCCGAATCCACTCTATTTCCGTTATGAATCCATGATTACATATATCTGCCTCAGAATTCGAAATCAGTCATTATCCGCTCTGCTCCGAAATGTGATTCAGGATATGGTAGAGACAAAATTCGATCCGTTTACATCCCTATGTTACAGTTTCATTTTCCACCTTAAAAAAATCATTTTCTGTTGTTTAAATTGTTAAAACAGGTGAGGGGGAATTGAGAAGTTTTGACTATTATTTTTTCACATACACTAGACCATATTGAAGGGTGAGGAAGAATTGAAAAGTTTTGAGTTGTTTTCTTATCTTGGACCATTTAAATAAATTTCTGCTATTTTACTGAAAGTAATTCAAATTTGAACTATAGTGTTTGCTAAAATAAGGTGAAATTGATGCGATCTTATATAATCTTCCACGCATGCTAAAGATTAACAATCTGAAAACGTGTCCAACTCCTGTAAGAAAAATATAGAGGTGTGTTGTGTTGGTTAATTAGCTGTTCTGGTCTGGATCATACAACATTATAGTTTCCTCCAACAGTAATCATTTCTCGTTACATCGTCAGATTCTTGGCGTAGACGGACCAATTGATAACCTTCTCTCCCTCTCCCCCTTGGTCTCTTCTCTCCTCTCCCTGAGAGTCGCCTCTCTTCTTCCGTCCTCGTCTCCGGCTCGCTCCTCCCGCTTCGCCGCCGGCTTTGCCGGTCGGTGCGGTGGAGGATGCGTAGCTCGGTCTGTGGATAGTAGTTGTAGGATTAGATCTAGGGTTCGTCTCTGGTTTTCTCGAGCTTTCGTGGCGTATGCCCGTTTTGTTTGCTTCCTTCTTCTCCCTGGCTGGTCTCCGGCGACTTGCAGCGACGCCGGAGCCAGACCTCTCCCTTCCTGTGGCCCAGATCCATGGAGGATCTTTTGCAGTGATGGAGACGGTCAAAGCCTTTTCTTGTTCAATAAAATCGCTTGCTGGCTCTTCTTCTGCTCTGCAGTTCTCGGGAGGATTTGGTGCCACCTTCCTCTGGCCGGCCGTGGCGGCGAGGGGTGGAAGCTGGTGTGCTGTTCTTCTTCGAGCTTGGCGGAGTGGATGTGTTCTGTCAGTCGCAGGGTTTCGTCCGTGCTCCTCTGGCCGGCTGAGGTGGCGAGGGGAGGAGCCGGTGAAGCTCGGCATGCTGGTTTTGGTGCAGGTGAGTCCTGGTGGTGTTCTTCTTCGGTTTCTCTGCCTTGGCCGGCCGTGGTGGCGAGGGAGGCGGTGTATGCCGGAGTTTGGGTGCTGTGGAGGGTGGGCCTCGTCGGAGCTGCGTCGGCTGGAAGTTTGGCGGTGCTGGGGAGAGGACTCTGTGGTCGTGGTCGTTCAGCGGACTCAGATTCCGTCGCGCGGCGGCGGATGGATGTTGCGGCCGTCTTCTTCATGAGGTGGAGTCTCTTCTCCGGTGGTTCGAGGTACGGCGATGGCGACTCCGGCTAGGTTTCTCGGGAGCGTCGGTGGTGGACCTGATTGCGTTCTTTCCTGGAGGCTCGGGGTGCTCGGTGCTTTTTGCAGGGACTCCGTTGTAATTTCGTTTTCTTTGGCGGATCGCCTTGTAATCTGTACTCTGCTTCCTTCTTTATAAATCAGGTCTTTTCAAAAAAAGAATCGATGTTCACAAACATGTCTTCAGAGTTCGCAACAGCAGGAGCATATCTGTTTCAGAACCAATTGATCTGCATAATTATGTTCCTGCCATTTTGCAAAATGAACAGCAGAAATAAAGTGCACTAGCTTATCAGACTTTACGCGCTGAATGGTACAATTCAATGTAGTCGAGCGCGGGCCGGTTCCATTACCAGTCCTGCTCCATGACTCTCTTGCAGAGTGAGTGGAACCAGTCACGGGCGTCAAACCAAGAAGCGATCGCTCTGAAATGAGGACAGAAAGTGAATAACGTAGCATTACTGATTCACGGCTAAGTTTATATGCGACTGAGGAGCGGTGCTTGCCTGTTCAGGGCATAATCCACACCGTTGCTGTCAGCTCCGTCGAAACTGAATCCATTTGTCTCAAGACCAAGAGACCGAGCACGATCCTTATCATTGTCTACATCAAAGATAGTGTCGTAGAGTCCTGCAATGCCAAAGGACAAGTTCCATTTCGTGTCCAGCTCAAAATATATGCAAAGCAGTGCAGCATAATGGCCAGAAACAGTTTAGCTACTAAGCTGTATATAGATGTGTAAACACCTCCAGTTTTCCGAACTATAGGGATTGCTCCATAGCGCATGGCAACGAGTTGAGTTAAGCCACAGGGTTCAAAGATAGATGGAACAAGAATGAAGTCGGAGCCAGCGTATATCTGCAGCATGATCATCAATCTAAATTATTAAACAAGTCTCCAGCTCATTAATTGCGGGCTAGATAGTGTAGGATGTCGGAGCTTACCAGATGGGAAAGAGGCTCATCGTAGGCTAGTACAAGCTTTACCATACCGTGGTAAACACCGTGAAGTGAATCAGCCAATCTACAAAAATCACCTTGTATTCGATGATCTGGAGCTGAACCAAGCAAAACCACCTAAAAACCAAATACGTCAATGCCACTCTTTTTGTTTTGAAGAGAACAAAAAAAATACTTACAAGGGAAGCATTTTTCTAAGAAAAAATTAGAAGTTCATCATTCACATGAGACGCACCTGGCCATTGCTTTCGAGAGTCTGGTGAATTGCATGTTTGATGAGGTGGATGCCCTTCTGGGCTGTCAGACGGGAGATGATTCCGACAATAGGGACATCAATTTGCTGTAATCCAAGCTTCTGCTGCAATGCCCTTTTTGCAGCAGTCTTCCCCTCAACAACATTCTCAGAGGTATAAGGGACCTGAAGTAGTATGAAATACTGAGGTAAGAAGGAACTCTCTGTCTGCCTTTGGTATCTAATTGCACTTTACAAAATTAGTACCGGTATACAGTTGTCAGTGTACGGATCCCAGATATCTGGATCAATTCCATTGAGAATGCCATAAAATTTCCCAAGATGGGGAGAGATGGCACCATGGCCTGCCACTTCCCTTGAATATGTATGAGAAACCTGCAAAAAAAAGTACAAAAACACAAGAACGTGACTCGTTACAATGTGAAAAATATTATCTGTGATACAAATTGCGCCAAACACAACGATTAAAATTTACAAGACAGCAAGGTACTCACAGTTGTGGCTTTATCACAGTATGTCATTGCTTTACCAATATAATGTACTCCAAATTCAAGATTGTGGATGGTAAACACAACCCGAGCACTTGCCAATCTGGATTCGGCGTAGTGTTCCTTGTACAGCCAGGCAACAGGAGCACTTGTCCAATCATGGCAATGTAGTATATGCTGTCAGGAGGATACAAATATTAGCTCTTTTAACTGACAAGTGAAAGGGGAGAAACAAGTAACTGTTGAGTATAAGGAATACACAAGCAGCATTCAGTTAATAGAGTAGAAAGGGAAAGGCTGGTGCAGCAAATATGCTAGTATAGAAACTGAAAGTAACACGACTCGTAGAGAGCATGGTACACTACAGACATGGTAAGCAAGTATAGTGTCCCAAGGAAAGAAAACCAATGTAACCACTAGTATTCCAAATAACACTTACTGGAGAAGATCCATTCTGGAGGATAAATTCTAGAGCAGAATGACAGAAGAAGCCAAATCGGCGGTCATCATTACATCCGACCCCAAACATCCTAGAAAAATAAATATCAAATGATTAGTTTGTGAAGCATCTACATGCAAAATCCTCAGCATAGTTCTTGAGATACTGACATCCACTAACAGGAAGCGAACCAAAAAGAGATAATCAAATTAGTAAATCGTTTAATTTGATATAAGTATGATGAACTTGTGAAAGTGATGCTGATTTCTTGTGTATTTCAAGATCTAACATTCATGTGAAGCCTTTTTTTCTTCATACATCGTTTAATAAGAAACGGGTATTCCTGTACCCTGAAAATGGAAGTTATACACCACACTTGCAGTATGTATCTGCTATCTAAAGAAACTGAAATGTGCCAATCATTTTTTAAAACCAACTGTGGCAATCAAATGCATGCTCAAGAACATTCAAAATTGGTCGGGCTTATTGACACATCTAGCAAATTATTTTAGCTCAAAAGATGTCATCGAACACTTAAGCTTTCATATCATTGTTACAACTAGCTCTCAGCCGCATCGAGCACCAAGGCCAGCATGTTTTAAATAATTATCTTCTCTAGTCTCTAAAACGACAATACTTATATGTACTGAAAAAAGCTAGTCCGATATAATGGCAACGATACACACTAGAAACCAGTAGAAAACTCTAGCCCAATAATTTTGTGAAGAGGAGTAATATGTTTTACATAATTGGTGCTATAAATCAGCTGATGCATACCCATTTTTAGGTTCAAGGAAGTAAACTGTAAGGTCTTCGACTAGTCCAGACCATACTATTATTTCTGTACCACCCCAGGAAAAACTTTGATATACATGTAAATTCTTCACCTGCATTGGAATAGATGTAACTTGATTAATAATAGATATATACAATGGAAATTAGTTAGTGCCAACTGATCTCGGCATCTGATCCGCACCACCCCGGTGCCGCTCCATCGCAGTGAGAGGAACGCAAAAAATTTCTTAACTTTAACTGAACATTTGTGCCTTTTTGAGTTGGAAGTTTGAGGACCTCGCGAAAATATACTATAAGACTATTTTTGGATGCTCTTAAATGTAGAAATTAACTTTCAGCTTCAGTAACAACTGACAAACAGACAAAGCCTCTCAGATTGATGGGGGCACATAAGAAGACAAGAACAATAGAAGATTTAGTATAGAACTTCAACTTACACTGCTTTCGTTCAGAAAGTCATACTTTGGAAGAATAACCTCGACGGTATGTCCTAAATCTTGAACAGCACGTGAAAGACTTGTAACGACATCACCGAGACCTCCAACCTACGAGAGCATTGATCATGATAGAATTTGGTTTTATGGTATACAAAGAAAACTGGGCAGAAGGCGATGACAGCCCGAATCTAATCACAATGATTAGCCTTACAAATAAGGATTACCTTTGCAATGGGGGCCATCTCAACGGCAATGTGGACAATATGCATGTAAGTTTCCGTTTCAATTGAATCAGAAATAGGAATATGATAGTCCATCCCATCCCTGTTGTCATAGATCCCACCTTCTTCCGACTCCGAGAAAACAAAGTCCATCATATAGGCATCCGGTGGAACGTTTACTGGACAGGGAATAAATAATAAAACTAATGAAATAGGAAATATACAGCTTCTAGGTCTTGTTCTGTATTATACTCAGAGATAACAGGGATGTAGGATAAGTAATGCCCCACTTTAGGAATATTGTGAGAAAGTTTCGACAAGCCAGCTAAACAGTAAGCCAATTTAACAGCGATTTGGACAAGTTTGGCCATTAAATTTCCGCGCTTTACCAAGCTTGAGTGACTATCACAACATAAAGATATCAAAGTAGATTCTCCCAGTCACGCTCCCAAAGAAACTACTTACGAGCTTATATAGTAGTATCATATCTGTTATGTCAATAAACTAGCTAATTCTTATCAACAATAGAACAATATACCTTTTGATTCAGGTCTCATGAGGCAGAGATTAGATACCATATGTGGATCATTAGGAGAACTTGACCGTATTGATTGCATAAATATGTACATTCGTATACGTAACCCATAAATTTATCTGCTAAAAACATTGATGTAAGAAGACAAGCTCAAACCTGTTGCTTTCAAGAGAGATCCATCTCTTGATTTCACCATCTTCTGGGGTGGTAATGCACCACCTGGATGCATCCAGAGGTTAAAGGAGCATCTAAACCAAACATCAGGCTTTCCATTTAGCACTGTATTAGAAGGATTGTATAGCACATCCACTGTGGTTCCAGCACGTATTTCAAGCGGTTCAGTATAAACAATGTGTTTCTGGGAAAGCAGAAACCTACGCATAGTTTTTGCCTTCATCTCAGCTTTCATTTTCGCACTTCTTTCGGCCTGTGTAAGTAAAAAAGAATAGGAGTCAACCCAAAGACTTCTGATCATCTTTTTTTCAAATATCAGATATCAACCACAAAGAGCACCACTCTTGTCTTTGGTAATATAAAATGGTAACCAAGTTCTAAAGAAGCAGTGCCAACTGTGCAGATTGTCGCCACTCGAACTCGTTAAGCCATCCAGATCCAATAGAAACTTCAAAGTTTCAAGTAGGAATTGATGGCAAAGTAAATTTAAATTCGGTTGTGTTTTGAAGATTACTCGGTGATATGGATATATGATCAAAAGGAGATAATTTATTCCAGCACTCAGCTGGTTAACTGCCAAAAATGACAAATTATGGATGAGTTTGCCCGGGGACGAAGTTTGAACAGACAAGCGTAATGTGGCATTAGTATCTACACACAATTTCAAGTGGTTGTCTGACGAAGTACACCAGAAACAAGTAATGCAATCCTAGTTAAATTATAGCCTTGCATAGATTATGCACATATTATGTGGCAACTGACCTTTCTTTTGATAGCCTCCTCCCGTTCTCTTCTTTCTTGCAGAAGCCTTGCATAGATATGTTGTTCCTCTTGCGCCCAGTAACCTTCCTCAGTCAAAATGTTCGGAAGAATAGCATGGAAATCTTGTCGACCATTGTTGTCATAATTCCTTGCCTTCCCAGGTGGCCCGTCAGCAAAAACCCAGTCTAACACTAGTGCATTGTCAGGCTGAATAACTGTAAATGCAGAAAAGGTAGGTGTTACATATAGGATTCATAGAGTACAATACAATCTTTAAGCGTATACGGTAAATGCTAAGTTTACATGGCCTTCAAGTTAATATCATATTTTTATTCAATGCAATAATAAAACAAGGAAAATCATGCCATATGAGGAGCACCATGCCAGAATCAAAACAATGGTATGAACATATAAATACCAAGTTGGTCTAAGTGTGAGATGTCATACCATCTGCATACCACCAATCGCCATCTTTGTCATTGCACTTGACAAACCTTTCAACAATAGAGAGGCCATCGGTCCAATTGTTGTAACCACCATGCATCCAAATCTCGGTACTATGTACAAGTGGCGTCGATTTTACATTATAATGTAATCTGACAGTTTCTCTTGTATCAGTGCTAGCCTCTATGTACCACAAATTATCAACAGACGTTCTAGCTGAACTCAACATAGTGTGCAATTTATTCTTCTTCATCTCTATCTCAGCCTTCACTTGTGCCCTGACAGCTTCAGCTGCAGCCGTTTCTTCCTTCTTTCGACGTTGTTCTACCGTCTGTGTCCTCCTTTCAGCTTCTTCAATGGCAACCATCTCAAGCTCCCTCTGCTTCTGTTTAACCAAGAAATCCTCAAACAGATCTTCATCCATAGTGTTTTCTATTTCTATGAAGAAATCATTTTTTCCATTGTTTTCATAGACTGACCACCGTTAAAAAACACAAAGTCCAATCTGTAGGCCTCCTTGGGTATGTACAGTTTGCAAGACCACCAAACCCCTCCCAGTTCACTCTTGTGCAATTTTTCAGTGAAAGGACTCCATCTCCAACCATTGAATGCTCCTTTTATGACGACATCCGGTTCATTTGCCAAAGCTGTTAGGTCACGATTCAAATAGAGATCAATAACTGAATCGGCTTTTACTACCTCTGGAAATACAAAAAGTTTGTTTCCCATCAAATGATTTTTCTCAGCAAGTTCTTGAAGCAATTTTTGTTGATCCACAACATCCTGTGGTGATTGTATATCCGGTTCAACGGACATAGAGATTGCATCAGCTTCATAATGTTCATCATCCTGGATTAACCCCACTTCATCTTCGTCCCATGAGAACTCTTCTGCAGAAAGCAGGTGTTCAAATTTATCACCTATCCTAGTTTCATCTTCAGTCACAGAAAGCCCATCCTCTGTAACTATCATCTGCCCTTCAACAGCACCTACTTATGTTCATTCATGGAAAAATGTACCTCATCAACTTCCTTGCTAGTTATCATTTCCAATTCTTTTGGTTCTATCTCCCTGATGTTTCTGCAACACATTCTCAATATCAAACTTTACATGAATTTCATCCCCATCAGTTTTCTGAGGGGTGTAATCTCCATCCTTAGCTTCGACTTCCTTCACAAGCGATGCATCCTGTCTATCAAAGACAGGGACTTGCTTTGTTTGACCCTCTCCAAAGGTACCAACAATTGATAAGCTTTGTTTATGGGGACCAACAATTGAAAGATCCTGTTTACGGAATGCAACTATGGGAAGCTTTTGTTTAGGGACATTAACAATTGATTGGTGTTGATTACTCGAACCAACAATGGGTTGAGTCTGTTCAGGGACATCTGGAACTGATTTAGGTTGCTGATGGTGATGGGAACCTATGACTGATTGGTTTTGTTCTGGCAAATCAACAATTGATCGCTCTTGTTTGTCAAAAGCAGCCATGGATTTGTTTTTCTTAAGAAAGGTAGAAATAGATTGGTCTTGTTCAGAGAATGTGGCAGTTAGCTTGTTTTGTTTGTCAAAAGAAATAATATTTTTCTGTTGCTCATGGAAAGTTAATGGAGGTTGTTTATATTCACTGAAAGCAACAATTGATCCTTCTTGCACGTGAACACTATGATTTGATTTCCCTTGCTCCTGGACCCTGACAAGTGGCAGCATGGGCGTCAAACTTACACCTGTTTTATCAATAGCCTTGCTCCACATAGATATTGAAGACGGTGCTGGATATTGTTGTTGGTAAGTCTCTTCTTTATCAGTGGCTTCATCCACAGAGTCCACTGTCATGTGTTTCTCCTGGCCAGAAATACTGTCTAACATATTGTTCTCAAATATTTCTTCTTCCACTCTAGCTTTATCCACCAGATCCACTTCCCCATATGTTGCATCATTTGAAGCATTTCCCAACAAATCGGGTACAAAAGTGTCTTGATCACCCCCGGCTTCAACCGCATCCACTTCCACAACCTTTGCACTGGTTGAAACATTTCCTAATGAAGTAGCCTCTATTGTGGCTTGTGTAGTCCCAGCTTCATCAATCGAATCCACTTCGCACATTTTTGCACTGGTAGAAACATTTCCTGACGAAGTAGCCTCAAATGTGTCTTGAACGGTCCGATCTTCATTGGCCATATCCTCTTCCCCATTTGTCGCACTGATTGAAACATTTCCTGACAAATCCGCCGCAAATGTGTCTTGTACAGCCCCAGTTTCATTCATGACATCCACTCCACCTATTATTGCACTACTTAATGCAGTTGCTGGCAAATCAACCTCAAAAATGTCTTCTTCAACTCTAGCTTCGTCCACTGCATCCATTTCTCCCTTTGTTACACTGCTCAATGCATTTACTGTCAAATCCATCATGAATATGTCTTCATCCGCCACATCCAGTTCCCCTATCACCGAAATGCTTGAAGCATTTTGTGACGGATCCCCTTCAGTAGTTTCAGCTTCTCTACTGTCAGTCCATTCTGCTGTGTGTGTCGGTACTTAACAGTGTATTGTATGTGCCAAGAGTTTCTTCATCAACATTGTTGTGTTCCCTCTTCTTGGTGCTCGGTTCAACAGTGAGTCTAGACATATAACCTCCAGAAGAAATGACTTTAACCTGAGGAGACACCATCCTCCTTGATTTCCTATTATGAGAATCTGCAAGATGCAAGTTGGACAAACATGAACTTAACAGAACATCCAATAGGCTTAATAATATTTTGATACATGATAAATTATTGCCTAGACCTGAACTTGGTAACATGCATCGGACAATTCTGCTTCGAGTTAATCTGGAAGTCATCAAGAAAGTCTGGAAAAACAAAAGGGGAAGTAAGTTTTGCAGCAAAACATGTTTGAACACAAATAGAAAAAATCTTCTTCTGTAGTAATGCTTCAGCGAATCAGAATGGCATTTATGAACAACCAGAACAGAAATGTCAACATCATTTAATCATACAAAATTATTCATGCCTCTCAAATATTGTACTGAATTGCCTTCTGACCTCACTTCTGAGCAATATAGTAAATTTCTATGATCAGAAAGGATAAATGTCATTTTGTATCTCTTTTGTAGTATCGTTTCCTCGAACACTTTGGCGTAATTCAAACTATTGATTCATTCGCTTCACTGGCAGCAAAAGATCAGTTAATATTAAGTTGGCTCGCACAATATATAGAAATAACTTCATCTCAGAAATATACATAAATAACTGAAGGTATGAACAAACATAGAAGGTGCAGACAAAGTAGATTCACCCTATCCCTCCACTTTTTTGGCAACGATTTTCTTACTTTTTTGAAAAGCTTTGCCATGAAATTTTCACTCTAAATTAACAAGCATTAAAACTGACACAAAACATTTCCATGATCATGCAGATCGAAACACCAAAACCTGGAAATATTGCAACGAATAGAGGAGAATTCGGGTTCTCTACGTTTTCCAACAATAACTCAGACATTATGCGTCTCGGCCCGCCAAATTAAGCAATATTTTCGAAATGCACATCAAAATCCTCACAGGAACCATAAGAAAACCCAGGAGAGAACACCGGAGCCGAATTCCCCTTGATTCCCCATATAGAAATTTAACAGATCACCATCGGCCCAGAACAAGAAACGAGTAAAATCATCACTCCTCCCACTTGAAATTCCCAAAACAAAGAACATTCCGTCCGGTCCAATCAAGAACCAAGCCACATGAGCAGCAGGGAACACGGGCAAGAACGTAATCATACCTGCGCGAGGCCGCCGCCACCGCCGGCGACCGGCCGGACGACGAGCGCCTGCGTGCTCCGAGGGCACAGAGGGCTCCGCGGCCGGAGAGCCATCTCCATTTCCTCCAAAAACCCGCAAAACCCACCACGCTGCAGCGCCTGCCCTCCCTCAGTCAGGCCCCTCTCCGACGGCGGGGCACGCCTCTTGCTTGGAGATCTGCACTGCACACCAGAACGGCTCCTCCGTCCTTCAACCTTTATTCTCAGATCAATTTTGATCCCTTCTTTTCGTTTTGTTTTTGTTCGGAGCCTTGCGCACACATGGAAATGCAAGTGCCAACTGTGGGCAGTGTGGTCCAGTGATGGACGGTGGCGCATGCACAATGCTGGGTTTTATTTTTCTTTATTTTTCTTTCGAGTAATCTTCTGGTGAAGTGAACGTGCGTGTAAAATCCTGACCATGTACAATGCTAGCTTAGCTAGGTGTTTACCAAAATAAAACCAAGTTTTTTCATAAGTACCAATGTTTATTCCTATAAGAGAGGTACCTAGTTAAGCATATGTCTTATACAAATAAGCAGTAGTGTTTAATCAAAAATTGGTTTGTTTTTCTAAGAATCTCACATTATACATGCACTTACAGCGTGACAAACAAAAAATAGCGAAAGAGGAAGGGGGAGGAAGAGGGCTGACCGGCGTCGCGGCGCACGGTAGCTGGATAGCCGATGGACTTCCCTCGATGATTAGAGAGATGACCTGATCCGGGTGTGTCGGCATCTTGACGTGCAATCTGACAAGACGTCGGTGGATGGGAAATGGCGAAAACAATGGAGGAGTAGAGATATGAAGGGGGGGGGGGGGGGGAGAGGATGGTGGTTGCGGATGGGAAAGGGGGGAGAGGATGGTGGTTGCCGATGGGAAGAGGGGGGAAAGGATGGTATTTGCGGATAGGAAAAGGGAGAGTAGACAATGGATTCGGTATCGGTGTGTTTGAAAGGGATGTCGGCGAAGGATAAGGAGAGAACATGAAAGGATGAAGATGAAGAGATCAACGACACGTTGCAAGTCCCTAGAGAGCGCATAGCGTTTAAGTAGTACCATTTTTCTCTTTGGTTTGGTGATGGAGAATAATGGTGAACGCTGAGCTCGTGATTCATGGTGCTGCTTGTGCACGATTTTTTTTTTTTTTGCGAATTGCTTGTGCACGAGAATAATCGTGCATGTTGTTTCGAGTTTCTTCTTTTTGAGAAACAGAAAGAGAAGGATCGCCTACTTATACCATATTGAAAAGCAGAAACATTTGTGACACTCTCATGGTTCAATGACCGTGACTACTTTCTCATTGATTATGAAAAAGTTCTTATGCGACAGTGATACACGGTTCTCAAATACATAGATATTCAGGGTTTTCCATGTTTTTCAAGCAGTAAGAGCCTCTAAAACCACATCCTTTTGTGAGGGAGGATCTTTACTTCCCACTTATGGAGAGAAACTAACCCTCACGCGTCCCACGGTGACGCTGGAACTAGCCACGCACAACAGAGACAAGGCAAAGGTGCTTATCCCACATTGGTCACCTCCACCGCCTCAAGAATGACCCAAGAACACGAAAATGTAACAATCTAGACCATGACTCCCCACGAGGGTGAAGATCTATGGTCTCACCCGCCTCCAGTGTCGGAATCAGGACGCTAGAGATAGGGAGACTGACGGAAATCAGCATGCGAGGATGAGGGTTGCGTGGATGGTAGGGTTTTTTTGAAAGGAGAGGGCCGGGAAGAGAAAAATCATATTTAACGATTCATCTCTATCTTAATGTAAATGTTGGCATTTTTTGTCCGAACACCGGTATGCTTCAAAACCGATGAGTTTTATGAGCCGGGTTTAGTGTTTGAATACAAGCACTCCGTCTTTCAATATAAGGCCATTGCATATTTCAGGTCTAACTTTGACTATTAAATTTACCAAAATAAAATTGTGAGTTATATTCCACAAAAATGACTCTACCAAAAAATTGGAGTATGCCATTGGATGCTCATTTCAAAGAACTTTCTAATGATATAAGAACATTCTGATGATATAACATATAACCATATTTTGTTGACCAAAATTATAAGTCAATTATGACACGAAAAACTAAGTGGCATTGTATTTAAAAACGGATAGAGTATTAAACTTTGCAGGAGATTTGGTGCTCCCGAGCTTCAGTCATCCTGATATTTTTTTATAAATATATTTACGAGTTTTTAAGAAAAATTGAAAAAATCTCGGATGTAGCCAATAGTGTATTGAGCGAACGTGCCAAAAATCACTTCAAATATTTTGTATCCAGGGCTACATAAAAATGACAGAAGTGCGGATCTGATTATGCATATTTTTAAATCTCCAAATTTATCAGATTCTATTATTTTTACTACGAGTTAAATGCCTCCAAACGAGATTCTTTCAAAAAAAAAAATTACTCTTCAGGCTAGCTGTGAACAACTTTCGCTACCAACGAACGCACGGTGTTTAATCTGGCGCAAGCTGGCGATCGACAAACGAGCAACGCTGTAGCGCGCTGAACCGCTCGCTCGTCCGTCCATCCGTCTTGGCGTCGCGAGCTTGTTTGTTTGCTTCCAAGTGAAGAAGAAAGATACAAGAGCAGAGAGAACAAGAGAGGCGAGCTGGTTAGCCTTGTACGTGCATGCGGCGCGTGAGCGCTCCTTTGCCGCAAGTGCACACGCATACGCACGAGCTTTCTGGACCGACGAAACACTGGAACGGGAACATGACAAGTTCGCCATCCGAGATACAGTGGCAAAGAAGAAGTGAAGGGCATCGGAAGGCGTCAAAAATGATTTCTCATTGCGTTCATAGGAGTGAGTGTATGCGCATGTATGTGAGCGTCTGCGTCTGTACTGCGTTTCGCAAAAAAAAATGCGTCAAAAATAAAAAGGAGGTCGAACAGCGTGCATTATTTTTTTTAACAAGGATTGGGTAATTTGGGTCCAAATGATACAGAGGCCATACAATTAACAGAAAGGTCCACGAGAAACCAAAATTACAACCAAGATCTTCGCATTTACATAAAGGACCCTGAAAAGAAACTAGGAAAAACATTCGGCTCCTCCGCATCCTTCTCCACCGCGGCGCAACGACAAACTCGACAGCCAGGGCAGTAGAGCACCATGGTATCCAAAGTTGGAAATCCTCCATCCAGGAGGAAGAACGGTCGGCAGAACGCGGCCTTGGAGGGTCACCCTTCGACCAAGGTAAGCAGCGGCAAGATGACTCTCGCCATCGCGAGTCCGCTATTGAAGGACTCCAAAAAACTTGAGCAGCTTGCCGACGGGATCGAAGCAGGGCGCCACCCGTCCACTCCCCTTCTTCCTCTCCTTCAGGGCCGAAGCAGAGGAGGCGAGAAGCAGCGCGCACACACACACCGACTCCACCAGCCCAGACCTCCAGACCTGGAGGCCCACCGAGCTTATTTACAGGGGGTTAGCAGATTCCTCTCCCAACCCCTTCAGCCCCGACCACCGGAGCACCACAGGAAAAAGAGCAACCACCACCAGCAGCCAGCCACACATAGCTCGGATGCGCCGGTAGCCAAATCCCACGGCATGACGCCAGTCTCCACGTAGGAACAAGACAACCTAGGTCTACTACTATAAATAGAGGGTGGAAGCCCCCCTCCCCCATCCCCACCGACTGGCGAGGCCACCAGGGAGGGGAGCCGGGGTGGCTTGGGAGACTCTCAAACAAGAGGGAGAGGAGAGGGAGGAGAGAGAAGTGAGGGGAATAGTGTGTGTTGTCTCATCCCTCCGGCATATGCTTCATCCCCTTACTCGAGTCGAGCTAGGCTTTCGCCGAATTTTGGCTGGTATTCTCTTCGAGCTCGACTCGATCAAGAGACGGTGTCGTAAAAGCTAATGTTCTCACTCATATAAAATATATAATACTCAGCGGCGGAACTCGCATGGCATCGGCGAGGAGGCAGGGGTGCAGGTGTTGTGGCCGCGGTGGGGAGGCAGCGGAGGGGGTGGAACTCCCCCGACAACTAGGAGGAAGAGGGGTTGCAAAATGAAAAATGGTAGGTGGTGGTCCTCACGCTAGCGGCGGGGATGCAATGGGGAGGGTCGTAGAGGGTTGATGACATGAAGAGAGAAGAGTCGCCATACACGAGCCGGCACGAGCGCACAAAGATGTGCTGGTGGTGGAAAGAGGAGCTCACGAACAGGATCATGAGGTCGGGGAGCTCATAATGGACAGACGAGTGGGGAATTGGGTTGATGTGTTGGATGTCAAAGTGGCGACGACAGACCTGCGGCGGTAGTGTTGGCGGTCGAGATTCCGTGGCGTTGGTCAGGGAAGATGCGAGTGCGGCCGGATGAAGTTTCCTACTGGCGGTGTTGCGACTGCGTGCAGCTCGTTTTTTTGTTTGGTGCTGCAGCTCAGCTGCTATATAGTTGCATTATGGGATTGCTTTATTTTTTTTGTATAAATATAAAGATAGGCCATCTGTTGGAGCATCGTTTTGTGATATTTATTGGAGATGTTCTTAGAAAGCACAGGCGCGCATGGCCGCAGCTGCATCATTTGTATTTGTCTAAATAACCCTTGTTGCAAGACGGCGTGATGTGTGTTCATCGATTCAGACCCATACGAAAAGGATCTTACATCGTGTTTGTTTGGAGAGATTTGGAGGTGCATAACGAGAGTTTAAGTGGGTGGAGACTTAGCATCCGCTAATTGCTTGGGGACGTAGGAGTTCACGAGAGATGGGGAAGGGAAATACGGGAGAGGGAATTCCTGTTGAAATTTCTGGAAGAAACAATGTGTTTGTTGCCCATGTCTCTATCCCATGCATAGTCCTAAACCTAGGAAATAACTTCCCCTCAAATTCTCTTTCCTGATTCCCATCACACACCAAACAAGAGATCATGAGTAGTGATAAACTTCTCAATTTAGTCTTCCCTCCTAAACTCCTCTTTCCCTAATTTTGCCAAACATGGTGTCAAAGTGTATGACACAATAAAGGCTTCTATCAATTAGCATCGGCGTCCTGTTCCAAACTTAATGTAAGATCAACATTGATAAATCTCCACCGTTGAATAGTCTATTTTTAGTCAGATGAATGTGTATAATATTAATAGATGGATAGGTCGATAGAAATGTGCCTTTTGTTAGAAAAAAGATAGATGGATTGATATCTAACAAGTTTCCATGATACAAAGCTATTTGGAAATCAATTTGGAAACCGTGAGTCGGCTGCATTTATTTATTTATTATATCGTTGGTGGTTGTGTAATGGAGTTTGGTCCTTTTTTATAAAGAGTATATATTATTATCAAAAAGATACCAATTACACTCAGGCTCTGCAACAACGCACTACCCTAAGGGCATTACGGATGCACACAACCGAAAAGGGCAGAAAAAACTAAAAAAGAAAAGTCCTGCTATAGAGTTCCAGTCCTTACAGCAGCAACACTACCACCACCAAGATATCACCTGATGTCCAAGTCTCCAAAAGCAATGTCTTCAATAAGGAAACAGTGCACAAGCGCCATCATTGCCCGATCATAGATCTTGAGTTTTCAACCTCGAGATAGTCCCCGCTTAAAGTTCGAAACTGGTCGACTGCATTTATTTATTATATCGTTGTGGTTGTGTAATGGAGTTTGGTGCATTTTTTTGATAAAGAGTATATATAAATATCAAAGAGATACCAATTACACTCAGCCTCTGCAACAACGCACTACCCTAAGGGCATTACGGATGCACACAACCGAAAAGGGCAGAAAAACTAAAAAGAAAAGTCCTCCTATGGAGTTCCAGTCCCCACCACCAAGACAACACCTGATGTCCAAGTCTCCAAAAGCAACGTCTTCAACAAGGAAACAATGCACAAGCGCCATCATTGCTCGATCATAGATCTTGGGTTTTTCACCCTGGACATAATCCCCGCTCTCAAAACAATGTCTTCAACAAGGCCACTGTTATGCACAACCAATTAAGTCCAGACCTTGGATTTTCACCCTGAAAGGTAAGACTTTGAACTTCACCTGTGTTGTCGCCCCCACTTACATACCGCTGCTACGATTCCTGAAACACCAAGCAAGTTCCTCATCGCAGCAAAGGCTCCAATCACCATTACTAGTCCTCCAATCTTAGCTTTCATGACATTCTCTGCCTCTGACTTCACCATGAATTTGCCCATGATGACAACAGAAGCAGAGCTTCGAGGCGCGACCGAATACCATCTGATCCAGCAGTCTCTAGGCATAACGTCCATGCAAGACCGCTGGCGGAGCCTTCCGGAACCCGACACTCCGACCAGATCAGGAGGACAAGCGTCAGGCAGATCTTCGTCTTGGCGCAAGAGGAACCCTAGGACCACCACCTTTATTAGGCAGATCGGCAGGCCCCCACGCCGCTGCCCGCCGGCCGACTCCCTCCGACGGAAGAGGAGGCACGACAACGAAGAACCACGAGCGCGCACGCCGTCCCACTGGTAGCCGTTTCGAACAGAAGTCCACGACGCCGCAGCAAGGCCGAACGCGAGCACCGCGCCGCCTCCCCACGCACCTCCGGGCGACCGACGGCTGCACCGTTGACGGGTCTAGGCGGGAGCCTAGGACCTACAGCCGCCGCCTTACGTACCTCACGCGCAGACGCCCACGGGAGGTCCGTGCAGACGCCGCGCCCGAGGGAAAGCCGCCGCAGACCGGGCTCGCCGCTCCTCTTGATGGATTTTGTTCTTTTAGCCCTAAAACTTTGTTCGGTGACCTCCCCTGCCGCCGCTTTTTAAGGATTTTTAAATTTATTTTTCTTTTATGTTTTATTTTTTGTTTTTTACGGATTTTTAAATTTATTCAGTTTTAAAAAATGTTCATAATTAAAAATATTCAGATTTGAACAATTTTCAAATCTATACTATTATTAAAAGAGCAAACTTGTGTTGATACATTGAATCTGAGCCCTTCAATATTTGGCCAACGGTCCAGATCGCTCCAATGTTTGACAACTTAACACAAATCCAGTTTTGCCCGTTTTACCCTCCCACCAAATCACATAATACTGCTAATGCCATCGTACCGGTTCGTTTTATTTCGTTTCGTGATAATTACGATATTTGCCACCGCTAAAAGAAATTAGCGTGGGTCCGAGAGGCGACGGCGAACGGCGCAGGATAGAGGAGCTGGCCGGCCGCGCGAGGCGAACGGCGCAGGATAGAGGAGCTGGCCGGCCTAGCTAGGCACGAAGCCTTCTCCGCCGCCAACGCCTGCCGCGTAGCAGGAGAGCAGGCCAGGCGCCGGCGTAGGACACGAGGAGGAAGCTGTAGCCGCGCGAGGAGCGAGATGGACAAGCACGGGAAGAAGGGAGCCGACGGGCATGGAGAGAAAGGTGTAGCCGCGCGAGGAGCGCTCCTCCCAGGCTCCTGCCACCGTCCCAGGCAACGTCTTGTAGCGCTGGCATTATAAAATTGTAAGTATGGCTGCTCGAACTCTCCAGTACTCCATGCACGTACCTTTGTAAAATTGTAAGTATGGCTGCTCCTAAACAAAGCCCAGCTACCACTATTCCACATCCGCCATTAGAGCATCCGCTGTGCGGTGCATGGAAGGGGATCGATTGGGAGGATCCGATCGTGAAAAAAAGAAAATCAGGGAGGCGGCTGCAAAAAGGCAGGGTGGGAATAGAAAAATACTAGGGGAAGGTTTCTAGGGATGAGCTGGCTCTGCTGGGCTTTGGGCCTGGCCGGCTGTTGGGCTGCTCTCTCTCACAGTAAAACATTTTCTTTTATTATTTATTTTGTAAAATAGTTTGACAAAACATATTTCTAAAAGGGAGACGAACAAAGGAGATCTAGGGGATTATTTGAACAAAAAAATTATTTTTCAGGATGAACATGCCGTTCCTCGCCTTCGATTGAGATTCTCTGACTTGCAGATCCTGACTTTGAGTGACTGACGTGTGGACTCTACAAGTAGTGGGTCCCATATGTCAATGACTCAAAGTCAGGTGACTTTTAACCCAGTAAGTCGGAGATCTGTACCGCCTCGCCTTGACCTTGTCGCCGGCGGCGTGACTCGCGTAGGATGCGCGCCTCCACATTGCTCTTCGGCCACCGGCGAGGTGGCCGGTGAAACGGGACCATGGTGGCCCTTATACTTCTCGCCGCAAGCTCCAGCTCCACCGCAACCGAGTTCCCGTCCCGAGGTGCTCATGATGGGAGGGGATCAGCGAGTAGATGCAGGTGGAAGATAAGTTCCTCATGGATCTAGATTCATCGCCTCCTATTTTGTTTCCTTAAGTTTTGTTTGCACACGATTATGATTTATAGGTTGCACACGATTTAGTTTCGAACAAGTAACCACATAGACCCTGGTCTTATTTAATCGTGAAAACGTGCGTTGCACGTACATTCCAACTAGTATGAAAAAAAGAATCCAAACTGAATAATTTTCAAATCTGAATAGTTTTTAAAATCTAAAGATTTTTAAAATTTGAACAATTTTCAAATTTGGGCGATTTATTTAATCCGAACATTTTCAAATTCTGAACTTTTTTCAATTAACTCTTCTCAAAATCTGTACAATTTTCGAAAATAGATAAAAAAATCAAAAGAAACAGAAAAAAAAAACAAAAGGAGAAACCCGACTCAAATGAGAACGCGAGTTAAATGGGTCGGTCCAATGATCGGACCTTCAGCGGCGCGGGTCACTTCCGCCGCCTGAAGGCGGGATATAGGAGGTCCCCATGCCCAGCACATGGGTTACACCAGATGGGCTATGGCCCACCCTAGATTTTGGGGGGAGCTCCTAGTCTCCGCGTTACGCGGACGTAACATGCCTCCGCGCATCCCCCGATGCTATATGGGCCCGGCCCATTTGGTTCCTATACTTCGCGCGCATTCGTATGGTGTCGCTGTTTCGCGTGCGTTCATATGTTTTCTCTGTTTCCTGGTTCTCTTCCTTTGGGCAAGAGTACGAAACATTTGAATTTAATTGGAAAAGCATACAAAATACGAAAGTACGTCATATAAAAGAAAATATGAAGTTTCAACTGCTTCCATTTTGAAGATTCGTGTCAAAGGTTTAAAGTCATGCACGTTCTACTGCGTGGTCATTCATTTTGACTACTATTTCGCATAATCATGCACTTTCTAATTACTTTACAAACATGCATTTAGTAACGTACTGCTTGTTTTTTTCACAACTGGGATATGAGTGAAGTTTTAAAAATGCATATATGTTTACACAAAAATATTTCAATTTAAAATAAAATGTACACGAAAACTATGCGAGTCCACGGGTAGGTTCTATTCCTATACACCAGTGGCGGAGCCAGCGGGTGTGCCGGGTGTGCCTTGGCACACCCAGAGTTTGTATGAATTTTTTAGGAGTAGTTCAACACTTGATAATCTGTCACGTAACAGCCATTAAATAAAATGAAAAATCGACTGAAAAGGAAAGAAAAAGTCCACAGACTCCACCCCGTGCGTTCGCTCTCGCATCTGGTCGAAACAGGCACACACACGCGCTAGCCCTCGATCCCCAAATTCGTCCGCCTTCCTCTCGGTTGTCGGCGGCGGGAGCAAATCCATGGCGCAGCGGAGGAAATCAGGCAATCCCGTGCGCCGGCGTTGAGATCCGGCAACTCCGTGACCGTGGGTCGCCGCTGCATGCCTGCATCAAGCAGACAAGCACCTGGGTGAGCGGCACTGGGCGCCGCCGCAGCACACTCCAGCCTCCAGGAATCCGTGGACGCCGGGATGATCAGCTGAGCAGGAGTAGCAGCAAACCGGCGATTTGGCAGGCAAGCCTCGCGGTAATTCCCCAGTTCCTCTGTTTCATACTTCCATGGACTGCGTACTGCACTAGTTTCTGTTTAGATTTTAGCCAGTCAGCTATTTTTCCTGTCAATCCAAGACATCCAGTACAACATTAGGCTCTGTTTTTTCTGTCAATATACTAGTTTTGATCTGGTTTGTTGTTATTTCTGTCAATACGTCCATGGCTACTTTTGTTACCTTCAAACATATTTGGTGAGCTATAATATTATGAGATTTCGACTTATTTACATTGTTCTTTCCGTACAATTGTCGATTACATGTGTTGTCAAAAAAATCGCCTGTGGCACACCCTTTGATAATTTCCTAGCTCCGCCACTGCTGTACACGGTTTCGAGTTTACTCGATTATAACTTCTCAATTTCGAATCGGTGTTCGGAAATTTTGTAGAAGAATTATATCAAATTCGTTGCACTTGGTTGAACGTTTGGAATATCCTTTGACGAGGAGGTTAATCTCAATGTTCTGCACAATTTTTGTGTTGTAATTTGGTCTTGAACAATTTCTAAAAAACCCGTTGAACGTAATTTGGTCTTTTACGATTTTTTGAAAGACCCATTGAATAGAATTTGGTATTGAACGATTGTGTAAAACTCCGTTGACAGAAACTTGGTTTAAACGGATTTTGGAACGATTTTTGAAAAACATGTAGAACGATTTTTGAAAAACATGTCGAACGTCATTTGGTCTTGATCGATTTTTGAAAAACCTGTTGAACAGAATTTGGTATTGAACGATTTTGTAAAACTCCGTTGAACAGCAACTTGGTTTAAACGGATTTTAGAAAGATTTTTTAAAACATGTTGAACAGGATTTTGGTAACCCGCTGAACATATTTCGGTCTTGACCAATTTAAAAAAAAACAATTGAACGTAATTTGGTCTTGAACGATTTTTTGAAAGACCCGTTGAACATAATTTCGTATTGAACGATTTTGTAAAACTCTGCTGAACAAAAACATGGTTTAAATGGATTTTGGAACGATTTTTGAAAAACATGTAGAACGATTTTTGAAAAACATATTGAACGTAATTTGGTCTTGAACGATTTTTGAAAACCCCGTTGAACTGAATTTGGTATTGAACGATTTTATAAAACTCCATTGAACAGAAACTTGGTTTAGACGGATTTTGGAACAATTTTTGAAAACATGTTGAACAGGATTTTGGTAACCCGTTGAACATATTTTGGTCTTGAACAATTTTTAAAAAACCCATTGAACGGAATTTGGTCTTTTACGATTTTTTGAAAGACCCTTTGAACATAATTTGGTATTGAACGATTTTGTAAAACTCCGCTGAACAGAAACTTGGTTTAAATGGATTTTGGAACGATTTTTGAAAAACATGTAAAACAATTTTTGAAAAACATATTGAACGTAATTTGGTCTTGAACGATTTTTGAAAAACCCATTGAACAAGATTTTGGTAACCCGTTGAACATAATTTGGTCTTGAACAATTTTTAAAATACCCATTGAACGTAATTTGATCTTGAACGATTTTTTGAAAGACCCGTTGAACATAATTTGGTATTGAATGATTTTGTAAAACTCCGTTGAACAGAAACTTGGTTTAAACGGATTTTGGAACGATTTTTGAAAAACATGTAGAACGATTCTTGAAAAACATATTGAACGTAATTTGCTCTTGAACGATTTTTGAAAAACCCGTTGAACTGAATTTGGTATTGAACGATTTTGTAAAACTCCGTTGAACAGAAACTTGGTTTAGACGGATTTTGGAACGATTTTTGAAAACATGTTGAACAGGATTTGGTAACCCGTTGAACATAATTTGGTCTTGAACAATTTTTAAAAAACCCGTTGATCATAATTTGGTCTTGAACAATTTTTTGAAAGACCCGTTGAACAGAATTTGGTATTGAACGATTTTGTAAAACTCCGTTGGACAGAAACTTGGTTTAAATGGATTTTGGAATGATTTTTGAAAAACATGCAGTACGATTTTTGAAAAACATGTTGAACGTAATTTTTGGTCTTGAACAATTTTGTATAATTCCGTTGAACAGAAACTTGGTTTAGACGGATTTTGTAACGATTTTTGAAAAACTGTTGAACAGGATTTGGTAACCCATTGAACATAATTTGGTCTTGAACGATTTTAAAAAACCCATTGAACGTAATTTTTTCTTGAATGGTTTTTTAAAAGACCCGTTGAACAGAATTTGATATTGAACGATTTTCTAAAACTCCTTTGAATAGAACCTTGGTTTAAATGGATTTTGGAACGGTTGTTGAAAAACATGTAGAACAATTTTTAAAAAACTCGTTGAACGTAATTTGGTCTTGAAAGATTTTTTGAAAGATCCGTTGAACAGAATTTGGTATTAAACGATTTTGTAAAACTCCGTTGAACAGAAACTTGGTTTAAATGGATTTTGGAACGATTTTGAAAAACATGTAGAACGATTTTTGAAAAAGATGTTGAACGTAATTTGGTCTTGAACGATTTTTGAAAGACCCGTTGAACATAATTTGGTATTGAACGATTTTGTAAACTCCGTTGAACAGAAACTTGGTTTAAACGGATTTTAGAACGATTTAATTATATGGACAGATTTTCCTTTTTCTTTTCATTTTTTTTCTTTTTTATATTCATTTAAAAAAATAGATTTGAAATTTGTTCATTTCGAAAATTGCTCATTTTTGAAATTTGTTTATTTTAAAAAAAATCCAGATTCCAAAATTGTTCATTTTCGAAATTTATTCATTTTCGAAATTTGTTCATTTCGGAAATTGTTCATTTTCGAAATTTGTTCATTTTCGAATTTTGTTCATTTTCGAAATTTGTTCATTTTCGAAATTTGTTTATTTACGAAATTTATTCAAAAAATGAACATGTATGGAATTTGAACGATTTTAATATATGGACGGGTAATATTTTCCTAAAACATAAAACATTAAAAAAAGTGAACATAAAAGGTGTGTGATTGGAAAAACAATTGAACAGAAAATGGTGAACGCTAACTATGTTTGGACATTTTTTGAGTGACCAGATATTATATTACCTAGAATTTTTTGGTAAACTGAAAAAGGTCGGGTGAACATAAACTTTTCTAATATAAATTCGAAAGATACTAACAAAAGGAAACAATAGAATGAGAAAATGAAAAAAAAAACAAAAAAAATAAATAAATAAAGAAGAAGCAAAAAAGAAAAATATTTTTCCACCACATAAAAAACGATGATTTTTAATAGAAAAGTATGAGACAAAGAAGGAAACAGAAAGTAAAAACGGAAAACAGAAAAAGAAAACTAAAAAGCAAATAGAAAAGAAGAAAGAAACAGAAAAAAGAACTAAAAGGAAAATAGAAAAGAAGAAAGAAATAGAAAAAAAGAAAATATCCAAAGGAAAAAAGAAAACCAAAACGAGAAGCAGGTCAAAAGGACGAAAAAGAAAAACCAAAGAAAAATCGCACAGAAATCCGGTACAAATGACGAAACAGAAAAAGTATCTAAAATGTTGTACGTGGTCGTGGAGAAACAAGTACGTACATTTTGGGCCAGCCCAAAACGAGCGACATGGGTGCACGGGAGCGTAACGCTCCCGCGTTACGCGACAACTAGGATTCGCCGATTTTGGGGGCACATAAAACATCATGGGTGTGTCTGTACGTGCGTGTTTGTGAGCGTCTGCGTCTGTACTGTGTTTCTCAAAAAAAAAAAAAAAAACAGCCGTAGAGGTTGAAACTGGACCTAGCTTTTTTCGTTTCTTTCTCCATGAGTTCGTCTTCGAGCTTCTAAACCCTGCACGCCACAATCCCTAAATCCGAATTCCGAAGCCATGTAGGCACGAGACGAACGACAAGCAGCGTCGTTGGCCGGAGCAAGCTATAGGCACGGCCGTGGTTCATTGGCGGCGACCGTCGAGCACACCGGTGCCAGAGATTTGTTTTCTTCAACTGATGAGCAAAGGCCTAGCTGCCCAGCTGTAACGGCAACACACGCTTGTGACCGTACGCACAAACGGCCTATCTGCCTGTGGCCGTAGTCCGATGATGGACAGAATGACTTGATGATGGAGATCCAAACTTTTGAATCCTAAAACGATTCGTATCCTAAGAGATGAACAGAATTACATTGACTAATTTGGAATCTAAAATGATCTGTATGACATGTTCTTCCATCTCCACTTGATATGTAAAGTTTTTCTTAATTACCTAGCATGTTACTAGCTAAGACGTACTACATATTGCTTAATTAGTTTATTTGGTCGATCAGCGATGCTCCCTTCTTTCTAAAATATTTAAAAATTATATAATGCTCCCTTCTTTCTAAAATATTTAAAAAAAAATATATTTACAAGTTTAAAAAACAACTGAATTTTTTTTGGACATAGCCATATCCAACAAGCATGGAGATTCGTGGTTCAAAATTATTTTGTATTACGAGCTACACAAAACGACAGAATCTGATAAAATGTAGAGATTTAAAAATATGTATATCCAGATCCACATTTTATTTTTGTCATTTATGTGTAGCTCATGATACAAAGCATGTAAAATCAATATTTTCCCGTCTGCGGGACACACCATTGGCTATTAATGAATTTTTCTTTAACTCGTGAATATGATTTTCGAATATTTTTAAAATAACAAAATCACTAGAACTCATGGGTCGCAGTCGCAGGAAGCAACGAGCCGCGCTGTTGCGGTCGCAGTCGCCCCTCGCCCCGCGTCATACCGAATTACCGATCCCAGGTCACACGCTTCGCCCCATCTCTCCGTCTCTTCCCGTTGGGCGCTCCACGTGGACACACACGCGGCTCCGTTGAGGATAACGACGATCAGATGCGGAAAGAGCGAGCCGCACGTCTCCGGCGACCTGCCGGTGACGTGACGGAACGGCGCTTCTCGTCGTGGTCGTAGTAGCCTTTCTGCTGGGTTTGTTATGCTCGCATCGCATCTCAACCACTTTTTTATCCTTTAGTATATATTTTTTGCGAATTCAAGAAATTCTTTAACTCAGGCTGAGGGATGTCGTTGAGCTGACACGCTCTCATAATGATCTACTACCATAAATTTCCCATTTTTTTGTTGATTGAGAATATCCATAAATTTCCATCTAAATCAATCCAGTGCCACTGGTCCAAAAGTCCAGACGGGCACCTGGCCTTTCCGGCTCGTGAAGGTCGACGGGCCCAGGCACCGCGCAGCCCCGAGCACTCCGTGACGCGTGGCCGCCACGCCCACGGCCCCGAATCGTACCGCGGTTAACGACTAACCACACAGAGAGACCTCAGCCCAGGCTCCCCCATCCATCTCCGAACCCCATCGCGCCGCTGCTGGCCTCAGGCTCACACCTACGCCACCAACCACCACGCCCTCCGCCCGCCTCCTCCCTCCCTCCCTCTGCGCCCGGGCCGGACCTGAGTCGACTCGCACGCACCTGCTCCATGTATAAAGCCGCCCGCCTCCTGCTCAGATCCCTCGCCTCGTCCCCCTACAACACCGCATCGTCGTCGCGCGTCGCCTCGTCGCCTCCAGGTGCCTCGCGCTCTCGCGGCCGTGCGGCGCCTTCGCCGGACGTGGAAGGGTGCTTCGCTGCACCGGAGGCCTCTCCTGCTCGCCGTCCACCGGGGGCGTCGTCCGCGACCAGATCGGGGCCGTCGAGCGGTTCCAGCGCAGGATGGCCACCTCAGGTGCGTGCCTCGACCTCGATGTCGCCATCTGGCTGGGTTACTAGGACACTGTTCTGGTCACGGGTGATCCGGATCATCGTTTGCCTCGCGCTCGCCGATGCCGTGTAGCGGCATCTCTCACGCACGCACACGCACTGCTCACGTTAAGTGGAATTTTGGCCGCTTGTGCACGTAGGCCTCCCCTACTACCCAGAGATTTGAACTTCTGGGATAGGGACGTCGTGTTCGTTTTCCGTGATCAGTACTAGCTGGAATCGCAGTTTACGTTTTTCTTAGATTTAAGCCACTGGTGTGGTGTGATGCCCCCTGATGCCAGCTGTTTAGTGGATTTGGTCAATTTGCCACTGATGCCAGCTGTTAAGCAGATTCGAATAGATTCAACTGAGCTCCTGCTGGAACGACACTTTAGTGGAAAATACGTGTTGGATTCGCAGCTTGGGTCCTCGGGGGCAAAGGTTTTATCTGTTAGTGGGAATAGATTCTGGAACTTTATTCCAGACATATGTGTGCTTTGATTCTTTGAAGTTCCTCCTGTTTGCCTGTAAGCTTAATTCTGCCTGCTGAGACCTTGAGGCAGAGCCGTGCCCCAGATTGATCGTTTGTGGCTTGGAGTTGTGAATAGTCGTACCAATGCAGTGCTAACTATATTGGTTGTCTCCACCGTTTCCCCTCGAAGATATATTGTATGCTTATTAGATGGGTGAATGCGATGCTTATATTGGCACCTTTATTGCTTTTTGTAAGCTGCAGATTTGAAATGATACTTTAATGTAGTTCTTGAAACGAAGGACCTATTATTTGAGTTTAATGTATTAGTTGGCTGTTGGAGTAAGTTGAGCTGTCCAGGATACTCTTATTATATTTATCCTAGGTAGTAGGTACTATATGTGCTTATACCTGCTACACGAATCTCAGTCCTGGTCTTCTCGGGATATTTTAGAAGTCCCTAAAAATGTGACTTATATTAAACAAGGCATCAACTCGAGGACATACACAATTGACCTGGAAGTCACTTCCTTTTAATACCCTCCTTCACTACTAAGCGGCTTGAACATGGAAAATGGAAATTCAGCTTTAGCAATTTATGGCGTGCCTCCATTTTTTAAACTGCCAAGTAACTAATCGAGTGCTGTTTTGCCTGTGCATTATCCTTCATTTATGCTAATTATTGATCTTGTTGCTTGCTTGTGCATGCAGCTACTGAGCATGCCTTCAAGAACATTTTGACCAGCCTCCCGAAGCCTGGGGGTGGCGAATATGGGAAGTTCTACAGCCTTCCTGCACTAAATGATCCAAGAATCGGTAATTGCAATGCTTGCTTTTGGAAATTTCTGCGTTTTCTCCCTTCACTTTGTCCATTACAGTTTACATTCTTATTTGGGTGGTCAGTTATCTCTTGTATTTAATTCTTGCATCATCCTAGACTTAGCGAAAACTATAACCCATGCTAATTTTGTAAGTTAACTATGCATTCCATTACTTCCTTTCGACAAGTCGGTAAAATTGCTGTTTTTGAAAATGAATTTTGTCTCGTACTCTTTTTTGGCAACATTCAATCTTTTCTTGAAAAAGCTATATTTTCTTCATTAATATTTGACTTAAGAATATGTTATGCATGACATTAAGGTTAACATGTCAATTGATGGCGCCCGTTGAATCTATATTGTGTGCATCTCAATTTTCAAGCAATTGCTAATCTATTGATGTAGCCGTACACATGCATATTAAATCTGCAAATGTTTATATCGGACTTACAAGTATTTTCTTTTTCGTTGTATCAGATAAGCTGCCCTACTCTATCCGTATTCTTCTGGAGTCAGCTATTCGTAACTGTGATGACTTCCAAGTTACGAAGAGTGATGTTGAGAAAATCATTGACTGGGAGAACACATCTCCGAAACTGGCTGAGATACCTTTCAAGCCAGCACGAGTTCTTCTTCAGGTTTTGAACTGAAACATCACACAAAATCACCTGTTTCGATGTGCCTTTTGCTTACGATTGGTGCTTCTCTCTAGGACTTCACTGGAGTCCCAGCAGTTGTTGATCTTGCAGCTATGCGTGATGCATTGGCCAAGTTGGGCAGTGATGCCAACAAGATCAATCCATTGGTACATCTCATCTTCAAGTTATCTGAAAAGCTCTGGACCATCTTTGGTTTTGACAGGAAGAACGTTTGAGTAGCCCATTTCAAATTGTATTCTTCTGATATATATGTATTCGTATGGTGCGTAGGTTCCGGTGGATCTTGTTATCGACCACTCGGTTCAGGTGGATGTAGCAAGGTCGTCCAATGCATTGCAAGCTAACATGGAGCTGGAGTTTACCCGCAACAAAGAAAGATTTGGTTTCCTTAAATGGGGCTCAACTGCTTTCCAGAATATGTTGGTCGTACCTCCTGGTTCTGGCATTGTTCACCAGGTAATGCTCTGGATCAAACAATTATTTTTATTGCCAGTATGTCTTGTACCTGAACACTACTTATCTTCACTTTCTGTTTCTATGCATATTTCAGGTCAATCTTGAGTATCTTGGTAGAGTTGTTTTCAACACAAATGGCATCATGTACCCTGACAGCGTGGTTGGCACGGATTCACACACCACTATGATTGATGGTCTGGGTGTTGCTGGTTGGGGAGTTGGTGGTATTGAAGCAGAGGCTACAATGCTTGGGCAGGTAAATCTGCAGTGAAGCTCTACCAACTTCACCAATATTTATAAGATCTTGTTGACGAAAGGGAAAAATGAACTATTGATCATCTTTTCGCAACACAACTATGTCCCAACACTCTTTCCTGTACGGAAATCATAGTGCCCTTCCTTTAAAGAGTACATAATTTAATGTGGTAATTTGCAGAGCTTTTCTTGAAGTGACTTGCTTGGCTGTACTGTTATATCCTTTTGGCACGACGAGTTTACTCGGAATTTGTGGGTTGTTCGGTTTGAGGAATTGGATGATCAATGAACAAAACAACCTAAGCCCACTTTCTTTTTGCACATTTGAGGAATGAACTGGGTTGGTTAACTACCTCACCCCCCATAAGAATAAGAGTATTGGAAAGTGAGGGAACTCATGGGATTATCCCATGATGGAACAATCCATGCTCTAGGATATGGTGGTCCCTGAAACCAACAACCCTATACGTTCAGAAGCATAGTCTGAAATGCTGACTTTTATTTTAGCACCTTTTGATGTACCTCCAGTTGACCCATATGTTATTTCCTTGTACAGCCGATGAGCATGGTTTTGCCTGGTGTGGTTGGGTTCAAGTTGACTGGAAAGTTAAGGAATGGTGTCACTGCTACAGACCTTGTTCTTACTGTTACCCAAATGCTAAGGAAGCATGGTGTTGTTGGCAAGTTTGTTGAATTCCATGGTAAGTATTCATGTTAAACTATCGGTACTTGCTGTATCGACATAATTTGTCTGTATCTTATTGGTATTTTTTCTTTCCATTGTTTTTATTCAGGTGAAGGTATGGGCAAACTTTCTTTGGCTGACAGGGCCACAATCGCAAACATGTCACCAGAATATGGAGCTACCATGGGCTTCTTCCCTGTAGACCATGTGACATTAGATTATCTCAAATTGACTGGCCGAAGCGATGAAACTGTAGGTTCCTCTATCAGCGAACTCTTTTACCCGTTCCATCACTTTGATATTTTGACAGCAAGTACTCTTTGATAGCCAAAATAAGCATAAAATTGGTGTTAAAAGCAATTGTTTTCATCGCATTGCTTCGTGCCAACAAATCCCCTGTTTTCCATTGGGGTGTGGTGGTGGTTTTTTATCCCCATGAGTATTCATGCCTACCCGCTGCACCACCATCACCATAATTGAAGCTGTCCGTGAGTGATACGAATTCGGTCTGTTCCATGCGCAATTCTTTTGTTTAAGCATGAAACTTTAGCTATATCGAAAAATTATGTTTTGTTGAAGAGATATAATCTGACAGAAAAACCATTCCTGGAAGTTTTATTGTAACCAGCAATCAAGCACATTGCAGCTGGCTTCTATTCCTGCAACAGGGATATGGATGAGGAATGTTGCACAATTAGGGCTATTGCAGTTAGGGGCACAGTACAGCAGTAGCTCCTGATTTTCCAAAATTGTCACGACCCTGTTGCAATTCTTTTGCCCTGCTCCAAGTTTTTAAAACTGACATATAGTCTTATAGCCATCCTCACCATTATTTCCTATTCATGTTGTTGTTTCTTCTCCATTGTGATATAGTTTGAAATGGATAACATAATCTAACGAGCCTTATTTTCATTTGCATGATATGTTATATCTAAGCTGTACCTGCAGCATTCTGTTAACCGAATCTTGAATTTGGTTTAGGTGTCAATGATCGAAGCATATCTACGAGCTAATAATATGTTTGTGGACTATAATGAGGTGTGCCTTTTGTTATGTTATGTTGCTTCGATTTCAGTTATTTGTTTACCACACTATAAGAGATATTTGCATTCATGATGACAGCCTCAAATAGAAAGAGTTTACTCTTCATATCTTGCGCTGGACCTTGATGAGGTGGAACCTTGCATTTCTGGCCCGAAGAGGTATGAATATTTGTTTCATCGTTGAATACATTTTCCGCTAAATTGGATTTGCATTATGACTTTGTGAGTTTGAAGTGCTATTTGATTTATCAACCTGTAGGCCTCATGACCGTGTCACTTTGAAGGATATGAAATCAGATTGGCATGCTTGCCTGGACAACAAAGTTGGTTTCAAGGTGAGCTGCTGTTTATATACCTTCGGATCTCTGTATTGGAAATGTGCAATGTTGTATCTGACATTGCTCCTACCACACAATAAATGTCAGGGTTTTGCGGTGCCAAAGGAACAACAGGAAAAGGTTGTGAAATTTGACTTTCATGGACAACCTGCTGAACTGAAACACGGCAGTGTTGTTATAGCAGCAATAACTAGTTGCACAAACACATCAAATCCCAGCGTCATGCTTGGTGCTGCCCTTGTCGCAAAGAAAGCTTGCGAATTGGGTCTCGAGGTTTGTTCTTCCCTAATGTGCTCAGATCTTGTTGTATTTCCTGTTTTTATCTGCTTCCTGTTAACTGTGGAGTAATACTTCTCTTCAGGTCAAACCATGGGTTAAGACAAGCCTTGCCCCTGGATCTGGGGTTGTCACTAAATACTTGCTGAAGAGGTATCTTGTTGTCCTTCACTAATTTTACTGTCATATCCGATGGCAAGCTTAAATATGGTGGTTTTTCATCATGCAGTGGCCTACAAGAATACTTCAACAAGCAAGGATTCCATCTTGTTGGATATGGATGTACCACTTGCATTGGCAATTCTGGTGACCTTGATGAATCTGTATCAGCTGCCATCACAGAAAATGGTATGCCTAGGTTGTATGCACATTGAATATTTTTAGCTGCAAGGACTTAGTATAATTAATTCACGGTTTTGTGTGTGTAGATGTTGTTGCTGCTGCTGTGTTGTCAGGCAACCGTAACTTTGAGGGTCGTGTGCACCCTTTGACTCGGGCTAATTACCTTGCTTCACCGCCTCTGGTTGTTGCATATGCACTTGCTGGCACTGTAAGTCCGTGACATATTCTCCCACTTCGATGCTCACATAACTTTCGTCAAAGGGGTAGCGATATCATGTGTTTTTTGTGTGCTTTATTGCACATTACAACCTCTACTTTTCAGGTTGACATTGATTTTGAGAAGGAACCCATTGGAATAGGAAAGGATGGCAAGGAAGTTTACTTCAGGGATATATGGCCCACAACTGAAGAAATCGCAGAGGTATATACTCCCTCCATTCCTGTTTATAAGGTGTATAGCTTTCTCTGAAAAGTCAAACTTGACTGCCTTTGACCAAGATTTTAGAAAAAACTATCAATGTTTTAAATAATAGGAAACTAAAACGTAAAAACATACTTCATGCTGAATCTAAAGATACTGATTTGATATTATAAATGCTAATAATATTTTGTAAAATCTTGGTCAAAGTTAGAAAAGTTTAACTTTTCAGAGAAAATTATACACCTTATAAACAGGAACGGAGGGAGTATTACACTGTAACTTTAATGCCTTTCATCCTTCTGTATGTAATCATGACGTGTTGCTATCATGCCTACACTTCATTATTTTGTAAGTAACAATTATAACTTAAATGGTACTCTACAGGTTGTCCAGTCCAGTGTGCTACCTGATATGTTCAAGAGCACATATAATGCTATCACGAAAGGCAACCCAATGTGGAATGAGCTTCCTGTTCTAGAAGCATCGCTCTACTCATGGGATACAAACTCCACTTACATTCACGAGCCCCCATACTTCAAGGACATGACCATGTCCCCACCTGGCCCACATGCGGTGAAGGATGCTTACTGCCTACTGAACTTTGGGGACAGCATTACCACAGATCATATTTCACCCGCAGGCAGCATACACAAAGACAGCCCTGCTGCCAAGTATTTACTTGAGCGTGGCGTGGACCGGAAGGACTTCAATTCATATGGTAGCCGGCGTGGTAATGATGAAGTAATGGCAAGAGGAACATTTGCAAACATCAGGATCGTGAACAAATTTTTGGGTGGAGAGGTTGGGCCCAAGACCATTCATGTTCCTACTGGGGAGAAGCTTTCTGTTTTCGATGCGGCCACGGTATGTTGCCAGTTGTTCTGTGAATAATGTGATATCTGTCTCCTCATTGCTATTAATATTGCATATATATACCCTTAGTTTTGTCTGTTGATTTATGCAGAAATACAAGTCTGAAGGTCATGATACTATAATTATTGCTGGTGCCGAGTATGGGAGTGGCAGCTCACGTGATTGGGCTGCGAAGGGACCGATGCTCCTCGTAAGTTGCAGATTCAGTGACCTATTCCAATCGTCCCTCCTATTTGGGAAACAATCACATCATGTATGTGCTTTTTTTCAGGGTGTGAAAGCAGTGATTTCGAAGAGCTTCGAGCGGATCCACCGTAGCAACTTGGTGGGGATGGGAATTATCCCGCTCTGCTTCAAAGCTGGGGAAGATGCTGATTCATTCGGCCTTACTGGACATGAGCGGTACACCATTAACCTTCCTACCAATGTCAGCGAGATCCGTCCTGGCCAGGATGTGACCATCACGACTGACAACGGAAAATCTTTCACTTGCACACTTCGCTTTGACACAGAGGTACATACATTTTAGAAAATTGTTTGATCTTATTATCAGTCATACTATCTTGTACTCCCTCCGTTTTTTAATATAAGAAGTTTTAGCTTTTGTCCACATGCACACAAATGTATGTAGACACATTTTTGTGTGCATGTTCACTCATTTTAGTGTGCATATAGACAACATGTGTACCACCTAAAACATCTTATATTAAAAAACGGAGGGAGCACTACCTATTGTTTTAGTTCGGAACGTTTTAGTTTGGAACTTCTCTGCGGGATTGTCTCATTATTGGTTGTGCTTGCAGGTGGAGTTGGCCTACTACAACCATGGAGGCATCCTCCCGTACGTAATCCGCAACATGGCAGGAGGTCAGAACTAGGCGAAAGCACACATACACCCTTTCATCAAGAAGGCAGCTGTGCAGTCTTTTCAGCGCCAGCATCAACGTCTAGTTCGTTTGGAATTCCGTGGCCTTTGTTCACCGTTTAAATAAACCAAAAATAATGCCGCCGGGGAGAGGAACCACAACAATGACAATTGCACATCTGGTTGTGATTATGAAACCGTGAGGTTGTCTGAAACATATCTTCAATGTTGGATTAAATCGTTCAGTCGTATAGTACAGTAATTTCTCATTCTGCAATGGAATTGGTAGTGGTCTTTAGAATCTTTTAGCTTGATGAAACGACTTCCCGGTTTACAATCTGTGGTGTCATTCATTTACGTTGCCCAAACATTCGTTTTGCATAAATCACTATGCTTGTTTGGGAGAAAATGACAAGTCAAAGGAGATTAGCCAGATTATTTGTAGGTACTGGTGGAGCCAACAAGATGAAAAGAACACATGTCTTTTTTGTTTTGTTTTTGCGAATGAAAAAGAACACATGTTAGCCAGATGATTTGTAGGTACTGGTGGAGCAACAAGATGAAAAGAACACATGTCACTGGATCTGCCGATCTGGTATGAGAAAATGACACGGTCAAAGGAGAATGGTGGAATGGGCTTCCGAAAGTTGCATATTTTCAACATGTCCATGTTAGCCAGTTGTTGCAAACTCCAGATTCTTTGTGCTGAAAGCTATGTACTTCCTGGATACCGTTATTCTGGAGGCAACAATGTAGTAGACCTGGAGAAGCGTTTACAGAGGGATGAAGCTGATGAAAGAGGTTATAATATGGAGAGTAGGATCAGTAGAGGATATTGATGTTTAGGGCGACCCTTGGATTCCGAGAGGAGCAACAAGGCGTGTTCGCACTCGAAATGAGATGGAAGAACATCTGAAAAGTTTCAGATTTGCTACACCTTGTTACCGTGCAATGGGACCAAGAGGTCCTAAGAGCTATTTTTGGTCTGGATGATGTAGTCTCTATTCATGTTCGTCAAGTGATGGGGATACCATCGCTTTGCATTTTGACGGTTGACCGTGCCCCTGGTCGATTATCTATAGTACCAACCGGAGGGATGTTAGAGAGGGAGGAGGAAGACACGCCACACACTGACGCCCCACCCAACATCCACCGCATCGACGCCCTACCCCTAGAAGCCACTGCAACATCGTCGATACCGGTTACTGCTTCCGGCCATCCCTCTACCCCTGCTCCCCCTTCTTCTTCGGCGCTGGCGAGCTAAACCTTAGCCCCAATCGTCGGCATCACACCCCCACTACTAAGTGTAGGGCTCAGCTCCCGCCTCACTCCAGACTCGCCGACGCCTTCCCAGACATAGCTCCCTGCTGGTTGCAGTGTTGTCACCGGCGTCAACTCGGTTGGTGGCTTTAAGGAGGAGATGGGATTGGAGCAGCGTGACACGGAGAGAAGAGAGAAAGGAAGTGATGAGAAGAAACACGTGAAAGAAGAGAGAAATAAAGGATAAGGAGGAGAGGGGGGAGGGTGGGGTCCACGCGTGCACTCATGTCACCGTGTGACCTTGGGCACGGTCGCGGGAAGAAGAGCCCCTTCACACAAGACCAGTTAGGATCCGAAGCGAACAACTTGAAATCTTTAGGGACTCGAATATGCACTTTCGCAGTTTTGGGACCAACCTTATGGCATTGGTGTATGTATCGCGAGTTGGAATCCTTTGTTTTGAGCCTGTGAGGCTGGTTCGCCTCATGTAGGTAAATACGATGTTGGTTCATAGTTTAGTTGCCCACATTTTCTTATGCATGACAGCGGAAATATAAGCACGATATTTAGTTGCATCTGTGTGCTCCTCTGATGTAAAGTTAGGGCATTTGGTTGTGTTTGTACTGATGGTTGCTCTCACATCGTCCCCACATGGTGAAATTATCTCACACCACCAAACTTGAAACAACTTTTTATGTGGTATTTGAAATTTAGAACCTACAACATGGAGTTGCGTGTAAGAACAAGATGAATGTAGTGGTTACAGGAAAGTCAAAATGATCGACCGTGTATAATGAAGCGGACATAATTCGTCTAAAAAGGACCAAACTTAAACATGAAATTAAGTGGAATTGCCATAATGGAATCACATTGTCAATGTGCATTTTTTATGCATACCTCATTCATCAACCGATGAAATGACATAGTAGAGATAATTAATACTTGATAGATACACATAGGCACACCCACTACGCATTCAAACAAAGTTAACACTAGTGAGATAAAGAACTCCACACCAATTCATTTGTGACACTCGGAATAAAAAACTTAAATATAAGAATTGTGTGGAATGACGAGATGAAACTAGTGGTCAAAGAAATTTTCAAAATTGACCAGGTGCGATGAATTTGATAAAATAGAGGCTGGCCACAAAGAGTCTAGTTCCGATTTGCTTTATGTATCGTGTAGGGCATGGCTTAGATCACCGACATCTGAAAAATAGTACCGATTAAATTTTAATTTAAATACTGACAGATAAGAACACCCATACCAAGTCTAGAACTTGGACCTGAATGAGCTAGTTCTAACAAAAGGAGCTTAGCATTCAGAAGTGCAGCCACATGCTAGGCAGCACAGGTAGTAGGTAACCAAACGAGTGCGTTGTTTTTTGGCTTCCGGGCTCTATGTAGCCCTTTTATTTTAGTATTTGAAAACAAATTTCAAAGTTTGAAAAATCTGAAAAATATATTGTATCCAATTATTTAGCTATACTACTATTAAAAGAGCAAACTTGTGTTGAGCTGTGTCTTTATATCTGGACCGTTCAACATCCGATCAAACGGTTCAGATCGTCCCAATGTTTGACAACCCAACATTGTCCGTTTTGGACCGTTTTGCCCTCCCACCAATCACATAATACGACCAAATTGCCACTACCTTTTCGTTTTGCGGTTAATTACAGAGGATTGCCACCAATTAAAAAGAAAAGAAGCGTCGCCCCAAATCATCTGTCAGCAGCGCTGCACCTGCTTGACACCGGCCCGCGCGAGCCGCGCTCGGCGGATAGGATCTAAGCGACGAGCGACGGCGTCCTCGCTGGCCGAGCAGCGCCCGGAGGTTCTCGGCACCAATCCGTCTCGCCTCCTCGCCGAAACGTGGACCGTCCTGTTCCCCGTCGCCACCGAGGCAAAATCCGAAACTAGGCCACAACCGCCTCCAAATCCCGGCGAGTATCTGGTCGAGGGGGCCGGTGACTCCGTCTGGCCGTCCAAGCGCTCTCCCTGCCTCGCTCCATGCGCCCGCGTCAACGGCTCACTCGGAAACTGGTGGCGACGTCTTCATTGGAGTTGTTGGCTTCTCGGCGCGGCTGCCTTGCCAGGGAACCTGGCCATGGCGTCCGACGCCGTTTGTACAGGATGCGACGTTCTGGATGGTGGCCAGAGGTATCCCTGCTGGCTACATCGTCCCGTCAATCTCGGACATGCGCGGCTGGTTCCAGCTGTTAAACTCCAAGATATGTCGAGAGCCATCAGTGGAGCTGTTTCCCCCTGTAGTATTTCCTCTCTATCGGTTTCTGAAACAAAGCGTTTATGTTTCCGACGAACAGAGACGGCATCCAACACATGGCCACTGCAAATGAGTTGCATGTGCTACAAAAGGTTCAGTCTAGCTGTTACACATCAATCCTTCTATATACACCTGCAAGATGGTTGACAAAATGGCGTGGACACAGGTAGTTCTAGGGTAATTCTCCTAAAATTGGCATGTGGTATGATTTTCTATTACTGTTGCCTCCTTCGGTATAGACACCGGCAACATGTCTGACAAAATGCCTCTACATGCTCTCCCTGGGTTTATGTTCACCACTGGAGAAAACCATGTAATTATTAAATTCTCCCATGGAGGCTTTAAGTTCGTCTAAATGTTATGCCAGGAGAAAATTAGCTGGTACAACTTGTCGAAGACCACTGACGTTCATGGCAACATGGTCAAAACTTACACACATTCTGATTGCATCTCACACTATACATTCTTCCGTTGTCGATCACAGGTCTTGTACTAAAGTCCAATTCAAAACTGAGATGGGTGATAGATTTTTTAATGCTTTCTTCATTGGTTATACTTTTAATACATTTGCAGGCAATCACATACTATGAAACATCTGTGAATCGAGGATGGTCTAAAGGATATCAAAATTATGGACTAGACAACAGTCAACGTGAATTATGACCCAAATTTAGCATTTATTTAAAAACTAGGAAAGAGATGCAAATGTGTAGTAGATTTTAAAAACCGTGAAGACATGCGTTGCACGTGCAATTGTACTAGTCCTACAAAGGTGTAAAATCTAAATCCGAAGTACATTGTATTATATGCTGCATAAAATAGACAAATGTAGATGGGTGTGTAAACAGTGCATTTCCAAAACACGTCAGAATTTGTCGTTTCGTGTAGCTCAAAATATAAAAAAAAATCGTATTGAAAGGACATAGTATTACATCCAAATTTTATTATTAATATTTTTGAAACTTTCAAATGCTGTTTTCAAAATTTCCAAAATGAATGGATCGAGATAGCCCGAGTTCCAAATATAGGCTGAAGAACACTCGTAGCCGAGTCGGTCCGAGTTCGACCGATACGACCCGACGCAATCCCTCTCCTATCGGCACCCCATCTCTCCTCTTCCTCTTTCCTCTCCTCGTCGTGCCAATCCCCGATCACCAGCGGCGGCGGCGGCGATGGTGTGCACCAAGTGTACGAACCCTTCCACGCCCTCCCTGCTCCTGGATCAACAAACCCTTCCACTCGATTTCGTCAATTTCTTCCGCCCTAGATGACCTAACCCGTGCGCGGTCCCTTTTTGCAGGCGAGAAGAAGCTGGGGAAGGTGATCGTGCCGGACAAGTGGAAGGAGGGCGCCAGCAACACCACCGAGGGCGGCGGCCGCAAGATCAACGAGAACAAGCTCCTCTCCAAGAAGAGCAGGTCCGTTCAAGCCCCCTTCCCTCACCCGATCCGCGTTGTTCTTTCGCGTTCAAGGCTATAGTTCTCTAGTTTGAGCGGAGTATTTCTGGTATCTGTATAGTTCTGTCCTAGTAGGCATTGGTGATGGGAATCTGGGTGTTGTTATGATTGGTCGGATGGAGGATCTTGGCCTCTTGGGGGAGTCAAAAAATAGATCCCACCATGAATTTGCTGATTGGATTGGTATAGGGTAGATGGTAATAGTCGATGCCAGTCCATGTGACTGTTTTCACTTGCTGGTGTTAAAAGAAAGTAGTACTGGGATGACAAACAACAATTTCAAGAGTCCTAGTTTGGTACCTCTGTATTTTCTAAGCTGAAGTATTTCAAAACCGAAGTATTCCAACGCCGGGCAAACAAATACTTCAGTTTTTCTCATTTCTCAGTTTGGAAAAAAATAGGGTCAGACCTCTTTCTACAATACTTAAAAAAACTACAGTTTTGGAGAATACTTCAGTTTTAAAACCACATTATTTATTGGATCCAAACACCTTAAAGTATCTAATACTTTACTATTTTCATAAACCGAAGTATTATCTTTATACTTCAAAAATACTTTGATGCCAAACGGGGCCTTAACACAGGGCATCGACAATATGTCAGATCAGTTGCCGTAGAATAATAGGAGATTTTATCTTGCAATCAATTGACGGGGGTGATTTAATGATGGATCCTCAAGCAAATCTACTCTCTGATTATAATTGATTTCTGGTTAAATTCCATTACTAGCAGGGTAAACATGATGTTCGGACCACCCAAAGGAAATTCGAGAAAAGGCCATCTATGTGAACACATTTTTCTCCCAACTAAATGAGCTGGCAAATTCATCCTTGACAATGCAACCATCTCCAGTTCCACCATAAGAAATCATATGCAATCGTCTCCCTTATGTTCTAGGGTGACAACCACTTAAGCCTGATGGCCACCAAGAGCTTGCAGTATTCTTACTATGCAAGGCCTTGTTTCTGCGTTGAATTTAACCACTAGACTGCCTTGTTAAATCAAACTAGTTAAGTATGATTATGACAAAATGCTGCAGACCGTGACCATGGAAGCTACATACAGAGACTAAATTTAATTAGGGGGGATTTCCATACTATCATTTAGGTTGACATACGTATGATCAATGGATATAAATGAAGGGGAAAATAAAAAGGGGAGGAATACATGTGATGATTTTGTGTTACACAAGAAGAGGTAGGGATTCGTATGTATATGGAGAAGGAACCACAATTCCAATTATTATCTTTGACGTTTCAACTTAAAATTTGAGTATGTCTATATACATTCAAGCAAGGTAATGTCGTTCTATCCGATATCTTCATTTATCATCTGAGATCCTTTGTCTGCTCAACATCTATAAGGAAGCATAGTTAAGATCCACTTGCTGCAGTCCATACCTAATCTCTTCCATAGTGATTGATCTTGACGCACCCTGCTGGAATGACCAATGTGCGTCAGCCAGGGTGAGATGTGAGGGCGTGCGTGGGGCTGTATGACAGAGTAGATATGATACACTGAATAAAGGAGGGGATGCTATCTGTTGTGAAAGAGTTGTTGTATTTTTTTTTAGGAAATAACGATATTAGCAGTGAGAATATATCTGCCTTAGAGTGCCACTTCACCGGAATGAGATGACACATCAGCTAAAACTGGGTTTGTTTAGGACGGAGGTCGTTATCTCCATGTTTTGGTATTTTGGAGGTGTAAAGTGAACAGTTTCCAAGTCGAGGGTTGTTCTCTAGATTTTTGCTAGTGTTAAGTAGGGTTTATTTCCACATGAGTTTCTCTGTTAACTTCAGCCTATTCAAATTGTTATTAGAAAATAATATGATGTGAATGTGGTCTAACTCTGTGCTGCTGCTTTATATCAGGTGGAGTCCATATGGAAACACCAAATGCGTAATCTGCAAGCAACAGGTGCACCAGGACGGCAAATACTGCCACACATGTGCCTATTCAAAAGGTAAACAGGGAAGCTTCTACAAGTGAGCTGTTGTTTTTTCCCCCGATGTGGTTGTTTCCTGCACATTAACTTTTTCTGCTAACAATGCCGTGGCTATTGTGCGATCTTGGTACTAATATAAAGCCACAATAATAGTTATTATGTCATAGTAGTTCACCTGTTATATTTTGTTTAAACGGAACATCTTTTGCCTGCATTCAGAAGATTTTATGGAACAAGCTTACCTTCGAAATTCCCTAGATTCTGATTATGTTACTTGCTTGTTTCAGGGGTGTGTGCAATGTGCGGGAAGCAAGTTCTGGATACGAAGCTGTACAAGCAAAGCAATGTATGATGCCATGACATTGTCACATTGCAAGCTATAATCCGTCAAGGATAATCTCGTAGCGACCTGTCTATGTTTAACTTGTAACTTTGTAATGTCATGTACTCGCGGAAAGATACTTATATGTGTTAAGAAAAAACCATTTACTTGGCTAACAGTTCTGTAACATGAGCGGTTGTCTCCAAAAGTTCAACTCCAGGTAATCTATGCTAGAGCGATGTGAATTTGTAGTTCTTTCAGCCCGTTGTTAGCCAGGACGAGAACGTTCCATCCTGGCTTCGCAACTGGCTTACTGGCATGTGCATGTTGTTGAAGTACCATCAGTTTAGTAAGGCAAGTCAGGACATGAATGACACAGTAATAAATAGATGCAAAATTGATGCTTACCTTACCTTACAGTGATTGTGAAACAGTGAACTCAATACATGCGTTGCAGAGAGAAAGATAACTGCAACTCAGTACATGCGTAAATGAAACAAAAAAGGATACTTGATTTCATCAATGCTTGTAAATGACGGTGCTGTTATTTGATGAATAAAGTTGTATTCCCATAAAAAAAAAGGAAAAATGATTCATTGTCAATGGTAGTTCGTTTGAACAATGCAGCTTAGTGCTACAATTACATAGCAACGACGTCACGTTACTACAGCCTGTCAAATGTACCAACACAAATGGGACAGCATCAACTACGGCTAGATTAAGCTACGAGGCTACATACGGCTAGCTAATGAAGTACACTACGTTACAAGAGAGAATTGGAGGGTAGATCGTGTCCTTGGACTTATTTCATGGCGTAAACTGCAGGGTTCAACAGTGCAATCTCACTCTTCCCTTGCTGCGGCTTCAGGTTCTTTGGCTGAGCACGGGCGAAGCTGGATCTTCTGGCTCTCCATCCGGGCTTCTAGAAGCTTTGCTTTCAGGCTCTGCCTCTGGACCAGCTCCATGCAGCCTCTAAAGCCGCGATTGAGCTGGCTGTTCATCGAGTCTGGTGAGCTCCATTGCTCCATGCTCGGGGAGCTCAGACCCATTCCCCCGTCTGCACCTTCGGCAGCATAATACATACCACCATTTGATAGCCTGCCAGTGGACGAGTTCACTGGTTCCACGGCATTTTCCTCGTGGATTTCACAGTTTTTCCGAGGGGAAGACCTCCAGAGCTTAGATATTGCTGACTGTTTCTTCTTGTGTTGCTGTTTCATATCGGTCAAGTACACATTGCTCAGTTCATTCAGCCCATCCTCCGAATCGTTTCCGCTCGTCCAGGAAATTCTGTCACATATCTTGTTGACTGAAGGTTCACTTCTGTTCCCGTTCTGAGAAAAGCTTGAACCCTGCAGATCTTCGTGGCTTGTAGTCTCCCAGCTGCTGCCATCTTCTGTCTCACTGTCTTCGCAATGGCTTCTATTCGAGTATAGTTTGGTTGGGTTTTCCAGGAATATATCAGTCATTGGGTCAGCTTCTTGGATTTCTGATTCATGTACTGAAGGGATGTGCTGCTTACAGAATGTCTCCTTTTTTTCAAGCTCTTTGCTCGGGCGGAGCTCCTCAAATATGGATAGTATGTCCTCTGATGCTGCAGGCGGCTCATACTTGAATTCAACCTCCTGTTCCCTGGCCGATCCAATTGCCCTTATAATGTTCTCTGCTTCTCGTACTGTAGTGCTATCTCCTTTGCCACAATCCAAAGACGCGACAAAGACCTCAACATCCTGCTGCAGTTTGCTTAACTGATCATATTTGTCTTCAAGAGTGAGCCTTGCATCGACAAGTTTCATCTGAACCCGCTCTTCACGCCACACCTCAGCCATCTGGAGCAATTTTTTGTCCTCATCCACCTCCTCCCGGAGTTTCAGAGAGTCCCGCTTTAAGACTTCCATATCGGATTTGTATTCCTCGACCTCCCTCACCAGTTTGTTGCACACCTCCTCCGTGAGTTCACGCGTCTTCCTCTCGTTGTCATACTCCTGCAACAGATTATTGGCTGCCATTTTGACCTCCTTCAACTCATCAACAAGCTTCAAGTTAATCGTCTCTAGTTGCCTTCGGTTCTTCTTCTCATGGTCGAGGTCTGCCTTCATGTCTTCAAGAATGGCCTGAACCTTTTTGTGTTCTCTCCTCCGCCAAGCTGCCTTTCCTCCCTCAGTTTATCAAACAAGCGGTCAAGTTGCTTCTTAGCTGAGACCCGCTCGGCTTCTAGCTTGCCCACCCTATCTTGTGCCCGCTGAAGCTCCATCTGGAGACTAGTATCCCCTTGCTGTTTATCAATGAGATTAAGTTGGCTGGCAATCACGTAGGCACCATCCAGTTCAACCGCCTTTATGCTCTCAGATTCCCACTTTGTTGCATTCTCCAAGCCGGTGACAGGCATCAAAGCTGAGGCAAGATGAAGTTGAACCTACAAAATTAATCCACAAAATTAACTTGCTGCATAGCATAAATAACACCAGTTTAGGGAAATTAATTTCTAGCTTTACCTTCTGGAGCTCTCCGCTGTGCCTCTCCAAGACGGAATTGGGGCTGGAAGTTTCAACCTTCAGACCATGTTTGTGACCAAGATGATCCTTTCTGAGAAGCTGGGCTTGCAGATGTCTCGGTATATGCTGCCATACAAGTAAATGCGAGAAAGTGAGTACATGACTGATAAATTGTCAATAGCTAACAAATAATTATCGTTCATTTTCATCTGGCTGGGGCAGAAAGATGTTCGCCCACAAATAGAAAGAAGCATCAATATGTTACATTGCTTAAAAATTTGACAGCACGCTAACATCTACATCGTATCATAATATCTGGGTAAATATAACACAAAGCTTCCGAAGACAACAGCTCTATAAAGATGTGACCGTAAACATCAGGCAGTTTCACTGCTTTGGGTCAGCCAGACTTTTTCACCAAACCCGATCAAGAACAGTCTCATAGAATGGCATAGCACCTTCCAAATTAAATCGACATGAGCCAAATCACTGTTATCGACAATTCAGACATTTTTGAATCCCAACACACACAAGGAAGCATTTTCTGTTCACTGAATCGACTGCAGCAACATGGTAGCTGAAAACTAGTTATAATTAGGCACTTTGCATAATTAAGTAACTAAACTGTGAGAAAGGTTCTAGTGTTCTACTGCATTGTAATAATTAGACAATTTACGTACATTACACTTATAGATATGAGTGGAGAAAATAGTGAGAGAGAACTTCTCAGTACTTTACACTCAACTACCTGGCGAGGTGATAGCAACTCCAGTAAGCACCCAATAAAGCGATAGCCACAATAAACACCAGGAGACAAACTGATTACTCCTGCATCAAGAACATTGCGAGGACTAGGTACAAGCGTACAAAGCGATTCATAATGTGGAGGTCGGGGCCCACCTAGGTGGGTGTAGAGGGGAAGATCACATGAGCAAGACTACTAGCTCACAAGAAAGGCGCCCATGGCGGGCGGGCAATAAATGGCACCCCTAATGTCGATCGCTCACATGGCTAACACCAATAATTTTGGGGATCTATGCTTCGATTTGGAAGCACCGGACGCCGCAACGGCCGGCCCATTAACTGCTGCCCGCCGCCAGCAAGAGCGGGAGGCGAGGCAGTACGGTGGTGCACGAGATAGCGCGCTTTAATGAGGGCATCGGCCGGCGCCCCAGATTCGCCTCCGGTACGCGGCCAGATTAGCGACGACAATGGCGAGAATTCGAGTTGCATACGCTTAGCTAGAGTGACCTAGGGGTTGGGATTTTGGGTGGTGTTGGGGAAGATGCCATGGGATTGTGTACCTCGAGGCCGACGCGAGTGTCCGGTTGGCGCTCGGCGGCGGGATTCTCCTCCGGTGGCCGAAGGCGCCACACAGCGGCAGCGAGCCGACGCACGGACGCTGCCCCCGGCGCCTTCTGCTCCCGCGCGCCGCCCTCGTCGCTCTCCTGGACGCTCCATCGTGACTTGGGAGTACTGGGCCCGCCGCGGCGGCCGGTGGCGGCGGCGGCAGATGCGGGGGCGATGGGGGTTTTGAGCACGCGGCGGCGGCGGCTGGGAGCGCGAAGCGAGGCGGTGGCAGCGGCGGAGCGCGGCATTGTGGGGGGTTAGGGTTGAGGCGGCGGTGCGAGCATGGGGAAGAGCCGTTGGAGGAGGAGGAGACGGCGGTGAGGGAAATGATAGGTGGGCGAGGAAGGAGTGAATAAAGGAGGAAGGAAGGAGCACGGTTTTTTTTGGGACTTGTAAGGAAGGTGGAATTAATGGAGGATTATTTTTCTATAATTCATCCGTGGTGATGGAACTTGCCCTTGCGATACGTTTGGCTTGTACCCCTCCTATTTTGGTCACCCAATCTCTCATCTACACACAAATGATTAAACGGTTTTTCTAAGGAAAAAGTCTATTTTCAACCTTAAACTTGTAGAGGTTGGACAAATCAAATCCTGAAGTCGAAATCCTGGTCATTCACACACTGAACTATTGAATCCCGATCTAAATTGAACCTTGAAAGGACACGGATGTCGCCTAGAGGGGGGTGGGGGGGGGGGGGGGGGGGGGGGTGAATAGGCGATTTAAAATTCTTTACGGTTTAGGCTTGAATAAATGCGGAATAAAACTAGCGTTTAATTTATCAAGCACAAAACCTAAACAAGCTAGCTTTACCTATGTGCACCAACAACTTATGCTAAACAAGATATACAACTATGTGATAGCAAGATATATTACTTCAAGCTCGATGGCTATCACAAAGTAAATTGCATAAGTAAGAAGCTCGGGTATAGAAATACCGAGGCACTTGGAGACGATGATTTATCCCGAAGTTCACTTCCCAATGGAAGCTACGTCTCCGTTGGAGCGGTGCGGAGTCACAAAGTGATCCCCGAATAGCCGTCAAATGGCACACCGTAATCTCCTTCGTGCCTCTACCAATGTAGAGTGCCACGAACCACTATGGGACACTCGAGGGTGGTCACCGAACCCGTACAAGGATGAGGCACACTCCACAACTTAATTGGAGGCTCTCACCGAATTCCCGCGGCTCCCAAAGCCACAAGAAACACAAGGTTGGGGCGCGACTCCACAACTTAATTGGAGGCTCCCAACTATCCCGCGAGCCACCAAAACTCCGAGATCAACAAGGACCGTCTAGGGCACTCCAAGTACCCAAGAGGACAAGCTCTAGGGCACCCCAAGTACCCAAGAGTAACAAGCTTCTCAACTTCGATTTCCACGTATCACCGTGGAGAACTCAAACCGATGCAACCGATGCAATGGGCAAGAACACAAGAAGTGCTCAAAATCCTTCACTCTCAAATCCCACCAAAGCAACTAATGCTATTGGGGGGAGAAGAGAGGAAGAACAAAGAGGAACACAAAATCCTCCAAGATCTAGATCAAAAAGCTTCCCCTCACTTAGAGGAGAGATTGATTGGTGGAATGATAGATCTAGATCTCCTCTCTCTTTTCCCTCTAATTGGAAGCAAGAATCATGGAGGAATAGAGAGATAGCAAAGCTTCAAAGGGTCAACAATGGAGGTCAAAACCGTGCTCAAGAGTTGGGGAACCTTTGGGGAAGAAGCCCCATTTTATAGGTCCCAAAATCCGACCGTTTGGGCCAGATTCGTGCAATCCGGAATTGGTTCGGATTTGGTTCGGAATTCCGGTTGACTCGGAATAATCCGGACGAAAACCAACTAGAATCCGGACTGAATACAGTACTGAAAAAGCCAGTTCGGATCCAGTTCGGAATTGGTCCGGAAAATTCCGACCAGTTCGGAATTGGTCCGGAATTGGTTCGGAATTCCGGAATTCCTGGAACGCCCGGACGAGAAACGCAATAACTTATGCATACGAACTCCGTTTTCGATGTTCTTGGGCTCGTTGGAATCACCACAACGAGCACGACAAGATGATGCAGGAAAACATCATAGTCCAACAAGGGAGTATAAAACCAAATGTAGAAAGGTGAAACCTCTCTATAAAGATGAACCGAGAAACTCCAAAACCGAAAACGCAACAAGTTTTTCATACGAAATCCGTTTTCGGTGAACTTGAGCTTGTTATGAAGGTCACAACAAGCTCCAAAACCACATAGAGAATAAGCCAAATAAGAACCAAGAAAGATGATGAAGGCAAGTATGCAAAGGTTTGAGCTCTCTCCAACTGATACGCTAAAGCTCAAGCGAGAGCCCCTCTTGATAGTACGGTGTCTATCCAATAACCCGGTCTCCCGACTAACAACTGAGACCGGTAAACTAGAAACCCTATCAACATCATACCTTTGCCTTGCGCATTCCACTTGAGCTAGATGACATCGATCTTGATCTCTTCAAGTGGACCACCTTTCTTGATTGCGCTTCGCTTGTGTGAAGACTCAAACATTGCTCCCCCATAATCCACTATGGGAGAGCCTCTCTTAGGCACATCTTCACATGAACATTATCTCTAAATGGGTGGCAAGCTTCAAGCCTAGGATTTCTTCGAGATTCCTCTTGAACTTGCGCTTCTCAACATTGATGACGATCACCACTTGACGTCATCGTTCATGGGCTATATGAAATCTTCATTTGATGCAAGCCCATAGAAAGATACCTAACCACACATAGAAATGCTACACACATATCATGGGTTAGTTCACAAAGCTATATGGACAATTGCTTACCATACCAAGAGATACATGATCCCACTTGGTACATCTTGTAGCTTTGTGTTGATCAATATCTTGATCAACCTTGTATCTTTTCTTCTCTTTTCAATAGATGATGTCTTGAAGAAAACCATGAATGATCACATAATCCTTTTCTTCAAGACATACTTGCGATATGCTCAACTCACATATGACCAATCATCGGATAACTCCTCGAATACCAACTTGGTCAACACATACTCTTCTTCTTGATCTTGATGCCAAATACTTCATTATATCAATATATTCATGGCATCAACCTTGAATCCAACATATGGAGTTCAAGCATGGTCTATGGACAAACACTACAAGTACAACTCAATGCAACCATTAGTCCATAGGGATTGTCATTAATTACCAAAACCACACATGGGGGCGCCATGCCCTTTCAATCTCCCCCATTTTGGTAATTGATGACAATCTCTTTTACAAGGGTTTATATAATGAATTAAGCAACCATGCAAATCAACAAGCATGGATGCATGAGCATGAAAGGTAAATGCTTATGACCAAAACAAAAGCATAACACCAAATTCCCTTAAACCCTATAAAACTTCTCCCCCATTGGCATCCATTTCCAAAATGGGCGAAAAATCTTAGAAGGTCAATATAGTATGAGCTCCCCCATAACGTGTGCATTTCTCAAAATATGAGTGAAATCAAATACACATATCCAATGACGAATAGTTGGAGAGAGCACAAACTATATTGAGGATCCAAAGATTGCAAAAGAATGATATGGAAAACTTTTTACAATTCTCCAAATAAAAAGTAAGCAATCAAAAAGATCCAACTAACCAAATAAACACAAGATATTATGATTTGAGCAAAAGAGTGTTTTAAAGAAAATAGAGGAGCTCCCCAATATTTGTACACAATTTAGAATTATTGTATTTGAATACAAGGTGTACAAACATGGAATCCTCACTCCTCCGGTATCCTCTAAAACACAAAAACAAATGAATTCACAAGCTCAATAAGATGCAAATGAAAAACAAAGCTTGTGACATATCCCATGGTGAAGATTATTGGCTTGTAAGACAAGCAAGATATTCACCAAGATGAGAGCACCAAGATGTGATAAAATAGGATATGCACTCATAAATCAAATTCTTTTCGGAGTCACGCCAAAGAATCAAAAACGGAGTAAAAGAGGTGACACCGAAGAATTAGGATATCGAGTAAAGATGTAATTTCTCTCATGTATATAAGTTTCTAAGTGTACATATCCACAAAGAAACATGTACACATAAAATTAGTTACTAAGGAAAAGAAACACGATATCCAAAGGGAAGTCATAAATATACACATATGATGTTTGTTTAGGATCATAGCCCATAGCTCAATGTTCTCATATTGTATAATAATGAACTTCAAATTCAACCTCAACACAAGCATCACAAATATCACTAAGGGAAAGGAGATAGTTGGGATGCGTTGAGGAAAGCAACAAGTATCATAAGAGCTACATTGAATTTGCAATAGCTACAACAAAAGCAAATAAATACTTTTCATGCCATGATGCAACCTACACAAGGTTGGATGCTAGAAAAGTATGCATGAGGGTGAATACTTGTTACCGAGATGACATTGGGTTGATGTAGTAGATAAAATTTCATCAACCATCCTCGCTTGGCTCCAATAAGCATGTGGTGAAGATACTTTCATTGTAAATGAGACAAGCATCCAATGCATCTCCATGTACCTAAAACACATTCAAGTAAAATTGTTCCCAAACTAATTGGGTCCAAGTAGTTAGTCAAACTACAATACATAGAAGGAACTCCACATAAATATGTGCATATAGATATGAAATTGAATTTCATGCACATCTTAGCCGATTTAGGATTCCGTGGAGTTTCCCCTATATATTGGCACAAAGAAGGAAAGCATGCCATAAAATAAACATGTAGTAGATATGCATGCCTATGACCTTCAATAACCAAAGGGAGATACAATTTGGACAAATATTAAGAGATCAAAGAGGGTCCAAATTATATCAAAGATCCAAATCAAAAATTGATTTAGAGAAGCCAATTGAAACTAAAAGCAAATCAACACATAATTGATAAGATACCAATTGGATAAAGATATCAAAAAGAAAATAAGATACCAATTAATCAATATATAAAAGGACTAGATATCAAATTTCCAAAAGAGATACCAAAAGAGAGAGAGATGTTAATCAACGAATGATATAACCCACTCCCAAAGAGAGATGCCAATTGGGACAAACTCTCAAAAAGAAAGAGCGGGGTTCCAACAAATAAACCACACCCTCTACACTTTTCATGATGGTACAAAGTACCAAGCCAAAAAGGTTTGTCTTCCATGAGACATGTCATCGGGATCAAAGACCAATGGAAAGGATCAAATACAAATAGAATATAAATAGTGTTTAAAAGATACATGATAGCTCTCCCAACAAAAGTGCATTATTTTATGATCTTGTATTTGAATACACAATGCACACACATGGAATCATCGCTCTCAAATATCTATTCAAACACTAGTCATATATCAAGAAAAAGCAATAAGATCCAATACTAATGAAAATATAAGTTGTACTCAATATAGGATAGCTCACCCAAGAATAGTGCATTATCTATAAGTAGCCTTTGAATGCAAGGTGCACAATGATGGGATCAATGCCTCTCCTACACCAAATAAAACACTAGGAAAGTTTGAGTAAAGCAAAATGATCCACAAGAGGTAAGGAAGACAAAAGGAGTTAAATCACATTAATTTTTGGCAAGGAATAAGGCAATAAAATCAAGAGCCAACATGAAGACGATCTACAAATTTCACCACAATTATGAGTATCACTTGTCAAGGACAAGGAGTATATGGAGATATTTCTCGGTGGTATATTGGAGTGAAATTCAAGATCATATTCACAACACATAAGCATAAGGCAAAGGATAAGATTTAAGAGCAATGCTTAGGTAGATATATGTTCTTGATAGCTTCCAGTATTCACGCGAACAAGCAAAGCAATTATAAAGAGTTGCTTGAAGCAATCGGTTCCCAAATGGATATATATAATATCATGTTGGAGGAGAACCATACCAAGAACATTTCTTTCAAACAAGATCCAAACTATGAGCAAACAAAATCATTTAAGCAAAGTGGAACTTGTTTGAGCACCATGCCGCATAGGAGCAAGATAATTTAGAATATCAATTCTACGTGGCAATACCTCACATGTTCACATTTTCTAGGCTTGTAATATGCACATAGCTTATTACTCCCCCATAATGTGATAAAGCATTCATTCTCCACAAGAGGCAAATAGAACTCAACTCGTGATAATTAATGGACATTATAGAATTTAAATTTCTCATGAGAATGACATACCATATAGAGACTAGATAAAATTGATATATCAACACTAAGTGGTAGTACTCATGTATACACATTTTTAGGATTGTGAAGTGTGCAAACATATCACTCCCCCAAAATGGGATAGTCCATTAATGTAGCGTACCTGCACTTAGAAATTGGCAAGGTACCTGTGTATAGTGCAAACCCCTGGATCGATTCATTTGCACACACAGTCTAAGATGAAATATCACAACATTGTATCAATTATTACACGTGGATCCAGTACTTAGGAAATATCCTTTACAAATTGCATAGCACGAAGCTAGCTTTGAAAGAGTAAAGCAGCGGAAAATTATTCTTCGTGGAGTCTCCATCATCATCATGTGCCACAGGCGAAAACATGTTGGTTGCAGACTCGAAACCCTTAACGAAACTCACTCGTCGTCAGAACAATCTGCAACAAATAAAAATTTGCAACAGAGTGGGTCAGATACCGTTAAAAATGGATCTGGCAAGTGACATTATGTGGACACTTAATGGAATAACTCTAATAACCTATATGCATATTTGGCTGGTGGAGTTCAAGGCTAATTTGCATAAAGCCAAATTTTCCTATCTCTTTATAAAACACTTTTCTTTTGTCAAAACAGGTATGGCATGAAAACCACCCTCTTGTCTACCTTTATTCAAAATTTTAACTTAAGAAATTGATATGTTGGGAGCCTCCGTTGTCGTCCTTGATCAGCTGCTCAAATTGTCCGTAACCGGGGACACGGCTAAGTACTTAGATTTAACTCTGCAGAGGTTGTGCACTTTCACCACGAGACCCAACAAACCCATACTATCCTCAAGCACTCAATTTGTTCTAAGGAAAAGGAGAGAGTTGAGACGAGACCATTGGGAAACAGTCCCCTGTTCCTCTGGGCAGACCCATACAAACATTCATCCGCTGAGACATGCCGGAATCAGGTTCCTATAACTTAGTCAAGGCAGAGCCATAATACCAAGTGGCTGCACTGGAAGCATCTTCACTTAGACAAAACATTGGTCCCTTTAATACCCTGGGTGGCAACCACAAGTGACCATCCCTTAGAGGTCACCCCTAAGAGATGACACTCAACCTTTCCATCATCTTTTCAAAACCAAGTCCACCCAGGTGGTAAATTAACTTAGTAGAATTAAGCTTTTCAATAAAACACTTTTGCATAGCATCAATATTTCTACTATGTTATCAATAGGATTCTAGACACAACTAGTAAAAAGGAGATAGTAGTTTTAGCATAGCAATACTATCCTACACATGCATATAAAGAAATACACTAAATAATGCATATAAAAATACTTAGGAAAAATTCATGAGGGGTGTGCCACTTGCCTCGGCAACAGAGAGTGTAGTAGTAGCAGTTGCAACCACCTTCGTATCTCTCCGTAATTTCTAACACATCAAACAAACCACAAATAAACATACAATCATAAATGCAACACTTAGAAAAATATGACAAGCATGGAATGCAAAATGATACACAGAATTATAATGAGAAAGACACACAAAACAAATTAAGGAAAAGGATATAAAATAACTTAATCCCATTGGGGTTGAGCAAGAAATAACAACTTGAAAAGTTGTAAGGTTAGTTTAAATCTTCACACGTTTGATCTTCAAAACATCTTCAACTCCTTTGTATTCTTCAATGGTCTTCAATTAGCACTCTATGAATTTAGTCTTAAACACCAAGGACTTGGTCTATGTCCAAGGTGAGACAAAAATAGAAAGAAGAGAAGATAGAAAGAAAGAAGTATTTGGTCTTCCAAGAATCTTCTCCAGACTTCCTTGTAGCTTTCTTCTTGGTGTGTTGACTTCATTTAATTCTGTAGACTTGATGGTTCTGCAGACTTGATGATGTTGGCAGCACGAAGGTTGGTCTTGAATATAACTTAGCCACCATGAAGTCTAAGAGAAGAAGGAAGAAAAGAAAAGAGAGAAAGACTTATAAAAAGTAGGATGGTTGGTCTCCATGAACTTCCTCTTGATTTCTTCTAAGTACTTTTCTTCTTGGAGATGCTCCTGAGTCTTGTTTTCTTGGATAAGTCCTTCATTGGTTTCCACTAATTCTAACTTAGTGGTTTTTGACGAGGAGAGTCATAAGAGCTAACATGCATCCTCAATTTTTCTAAGGAGGAAAAGTCATGTAAGAAGTGCAAAAATAATACTAAGGACTAGAGATGCATGCCATGCCATGAAATTATTCTAAGTTAATGCAAGACAAGTAAGATGGTCCAAATATGACTAAGGACCAAAGGTCAAGCAATAAGTCCAAATAATTTCTAAGGAAAAGTAAACAAAACATAGTTGCTAAATTTTCTAAGGATAATACTTTAGAACAATAGTTGATAAAATTTCTAAGGACAAACATTTGTCATAGCAAGTACTTAGAATATTTTCTAAGGAAGAGGTTACTTTATTTGGAGAGGCAAAATATTTCTAAATACTTTTTGTAACTAAAGTGATCAAAATATGACTAAGTCATTTTATTAGACGAATAGATGAAGAAAAATAATTTTAATCAATTTTAATTATTAAAATAACACTTAAAACGCATTTAATCAATATTAATTACAAAAATCATAGAAAATACTTTTACAAAAATAGTAGAGTATTCCTACGGCCAAGTATTAAATAAACAAAGTTAAAACAATTGGATTTGCCCAAAAATCAATTTTTAAATTTAAGTTAAGTCAATTTTACTTAAACAACCATTTTTTAAATTGAACCAAAATAAGTTTGTCAAAGCATAAAATAAATATGCCAAAAGTTTCTACGTGTCATAAGCTTTCAAAAAATATTTTATTTGTAAAATTTGGCCAAACCAATAAAAAGTAGTGATAGATCTAAGATCTAGGGTTTTTCTGCAAAACTGCCGGTCTTCGGTTGACTGTTGACTCTGACCGCTGACGTGGCGATGACGAAGCGCTGACTAGAGCTGACTTTACGGTTGACTACGAATTTTGACCAAAAATAAAGTTGATCGGATGGAAAAACATGCTTAATGAAAGTTGTAGAGAATTGCGTGCTCTTTCTAACTATCACAAATATATCCTAAGTGGATGAATAGATTGGGCACAAATCGCAAATTAACTTTCTGATCCGAAACTTCAAACTCGAAAATCTCCTAACTCGCTTGACCAAAAGAGGTGAGGCTTGGGGCAAAAGAAGGGTCTTGATCAGGGGAACAACTTTCGTAACTACGGCCCGAAGTTTTGAGATTGTTTTCTCCTCCGAAATTCGTCAAAAGCAATCTGTATTGTACAGAGAATTCCGTACGTCAAAATCAAAAGTGTGCAATAGCAAGGTTGTATGTAAGTGTTAGATCTGACTTCTCACCAAAGGAATTTCGATTTGAAGAACCGAGCGCGAAGAGATCTAAGAAATACGACTTCAGATCTGAAAGATGGCGATTCGAAATTCTTCCTCCACGCTTGATGAAAAGAGTTGAGGCCTCTCGGGATGGAAAGATATTGAACAGATCTGCAATATTGCTTCAGCCTCCGGTGCGATTCGAGATCGTTTTGGTGGGTAAATAAACGAAATACGATTTTGCTGGTTAGGGTTTCGGTGGAACGAAAAGGGGAAGAGAGATGACGGCGGCTACAGGGGTTTATATAGGCCAAGGGTCGGTGGAATAGCTTGGGCTCGAAGTTATGAACGCGTAGGATCAAACGGATCCGGATTTGGAGTTATATTTATCAAGAAAAAGGAGTTTAAGTGGAGAGGATTTGGAATTCTGGAAAAATCCTGAAATTTCCATCGGGTTCGAACCGAGTTCGGTCCGGCTAAGCTTCCTAGATGGGCCAGATTACAGCCCAGCCAGAAAATACAAAGAAAGGAAAAAAAACAGATGGGCTGGCTGCGTGCGCGCGTGCGGCAGATAACGGGATGGTAGGTGGGCTCGGCCCAATAGGCTGAGCGCCCCTTTTTTTTTCTTAAATCCTTTTTCCTTTTCTGTTTTCTGAAAACAGTAAAACATTTATAACTTTTGTTTTAAAACTCCAAATGACCTCAAACCAATTTCTAAAAATTTGTAAAAACAAAACCTGTCTGTTAGAACTTTCAAATACACTTTTCCAAAATATTTCAAAATTCGAATTTCAAATAATGTATAAAGGTTTAATTAGACCTTTATGCTAAATTTTATAAGTAGGATTTTATAAATTCCTTTTGAACTTTATATTTAAAATCCAAAACAAAATATGAGTAATAAGATTCCATATCCCTCCAAGATAATTTTTCACAAAGTCATTTTGTTTATAAAAGAATTCGATAATTCAAAATGAATTCAAAACTCAAATTAAAATCCAAATAAATATTTTCTTTCAAAACAAAACTATTAAACTTAAAAATAGAGAATAGGTAAGTAATAGAATAACTTCCCATTCATACAAGCAATTCACAACCAAACATTAGACATTACAAATAAAACCATAATAATTAAAAACAATATATAGGGCATCACCTGCCCTTTTAATATATTTTCTTAAATATGTTTTCAAGTGGAAATAATTCCCCACTTTTGAAATTTTCAAATGCAAGCAATGCTATATGATGATGAATGCATGCATGATTTTTCTTTTCAAAGAAAAATACATAATAGTTTTCAGAAGTTTTAAATTTTTCTGATTTTTCAACTTTTTTTTTTGAAAAACTTGGGATGTTACAATTAATCTCTCAAAAAGAGCCAATCAAGATATAAGCAAGTTTATACAAAAGGCTCAACACAAACTCACACATACATGGTGTGCAAACCAACATACACATACTTGATTGCTCAAGATAAGTAAGTAGAGAGCACAACATATACAAACACTAGCAAGGTACAAAACCAAACACATGCAAGGGTGCAAGCAACTTTCAATGTATATATGATTTAAATACAAGTTACCGCAAGGAGAACATTGGATATGAGATAGAACAATGTAATTGACTTGGCTTGAGAGAATATAATTGATGAAGATCCCTTAATTCTTCATGATGTAGCCAAGTCTCCAATGCCCTCGCAACACCTATTGATCAAGTTTTAGCTTGTTGGTCCCCAACCAAGTTGGGTCCTAAGAGGTTAGTCACAATAGGCTTGGCAACCCAAATGGTTCTTTTCTTGACACCACTTTGAGTACCAACATATTTGGCAAACACATTGCCAACCTTATCCTTCCTAAGAGAATAAACATTATCAATTATGATAGGGTTGGATAAGGTACCACTAGTGCATGAAGAAGCAAAGTGACCCTTCTCACGGCATAAGTAGCAACATTTGCTTCCTCCTTTCTTCTTTGTTGAAGTCTCAACTTGAGAAGGAATAGCTTGATTCTTCTTGGGAAGTGGCCGTTCTTCAACTTGGGGAACTTTAGTTTGAACTTGAGGCATCTTCCCTTGTTGCTTCTCACTAAGAGACTTCTTCTTCAAAGGGCAAGATCTAACATGGTGCCCTTCAACTTTGCACTTGAAGCAAACAATCTTGGCCAAATTCTTGACTTGTTCATGGCCCTTCTTTTTCTTGTTATACTTGGACTTGTTCTTGTTATTGGAGTTGAATCCAAGTCCACTCTTGTCATTGGGGCGTCTTTGCACACTCAACATGTTGTCAAGTGTGGACTTCCCCATGACGCTTTTCCAAGTCTTTCTTCAAAGAAGTGACTTGGGCCTTGAGCTCTTTTAATTCCTCTACATGGTTAGTATCAACAAAAACACTAGAGGAAGTTGAAGCTTCATTGTTAGAGCAACAAGGCATGGAAAGTAATTCATCACAAGATGTAGCAATATTATGAGTGGATGAATTACTAGGACTAGCACATGGCAATAAAGCATTTTGAGTAGAGGTTGTGCCATTGTCCACATGAGGCTCACAAGATGTTACCTTTGTAATAATAGCCTCATGAGCTAACTTTAGCTTATCATAGGAGACTAGAAGGTCCTCATGAGAGCTCGAGAGCTTCTCATGGCTTTCTTCCAAATTCCCATATTTGCTAGATAGCAACTCAAGTTGAGCCCTTAGCTCAACATTCTCCGTCAATATGGATGCTTCACAAGAGATAGAGTTAGTAGCACAAGCATCATTATTAATGGCAATAGGAGAAGGTAACTTAGCAAGCTCTTTTGAGTGAGAAGCTTTAAGTTGCGCATGAGACTCGGTGAGTTTGATGAGCTCACCCTTAACGACCCTAGAGCCATTTTCTAGGTGCTCAAAATTCTCAAGGAGTTTGGCATGTGCATCTATAAGCTTACCATTTGTTACTTTGAAGTCATTAGCCACTTTAAGAGAACTATCATAGGATCCCTTTACTCTAGAAAGTTCGAGAGCATAAGTTTCCTCAAGAGACTCCTTGGTGGTTTGTTCTTCTTCAAGAGCTTCCTTGAGATCGGCGATCTCTTCCGCGTATTTATATTCGCGGCTTTGCATTTTCTCAATTGTGTCTTCATGCTCATCAATAAGTTTATTGCTCTCAATAGCAATAGTCAAGATTTCTATGAATTTAGCATGAGCATCTTTATTCTTAGCAATAGCATGAAGAACCATTTTACCCTTCTCAATAAGGGAAGCATCATTATCATCTTCTTCATTATCAACATCATTATCAACATCATTCTCATTTTGAGATATATTGGGAGTCAAGGTAGAAATTACCGTTGATCCCTTGCCATAAGGCAAAAGTGTGAAGTGGTTGATGATGATGAAGCAAAACTTGAAGCACCATTCAAGTCCATGTCTTGTTCCATGGAGTGTTCGGTTTCCTCTACATTGTTAGCCAAACAAATACTAGAGGAAATAGAAGTATTATCAAGGGAACAAGACATAGAGAGCATATCATCACGAGGATTAGTCAAGCAATTTGTACATGATATGCAAGGACTATCAACACAAGCATGTAGATCATTTTTGGTTCTAGATGCGTTTAAGTCCAAAGATAAATCATTGCAATAAGATAGAGGTGAAGTATCATCAACAATAAGCTTACTATCATTATTGCAATATCTATCACTACTCACCATTGCATTACTTTGTGGCTTGCCACATGTAGGTGAAGTAGAAGAAGTTGAGAACTCATCACGGCCGGAAGTGGAGGGACAACAATCATCTCCACAATTCTTGGACACATCATATTTATCTTGAAGCTTGGTCCAAAGCTCATGAGCATTCCGAAAAGGAGAGACCGACATAATAACTACATCGCTCAAAGCATTGAAAATCATATTAGAAGCTTGAGCATCTAGATAGGAATTATTCTATCCAATAAAGATAATCTTTTGGGATTCCTTGGAGGAGAATAACCCCTATCTAGAATTCGCTCTATGTATGGGTCAATGACCCGAAAATATCAAGCATGCGAATTTTCCAAACATCATAATTTGTGCCATCTAAATAAAAGAAGCATTGTGCACTAGTTCACTAGACGACATCTTTACTCTCGAGGCGGTGAAGCCAAAAACGAGAGAACCCGCTCTGATACCAATTGAAAGGACACGGATGTCGCCTAGAGGGGGGGGGGGTGAATAGGCGATTTAAAATTCTTTACGGTTTAGGCTTGAATAAATGCGGAATAAAACTAGCGTTTAATTTATCAAGCACAAAACCTAAACAAGCTAGGTTTACCTATGTGCACCAACAACTTATGCTAAACAAGATATACAACTATGTGATAGCAAGATATATTACTTCAAGCTCGATGGCTATCACAAAGTAAATTGCATAAGTAAGAAGCTCGGGTATAGAAATACCGAGGCACTTGGAGACGATGATTTATCCCGAAGTTCACTTCCCAATGGAAGCTACGTCTCCGTTGGAGCGGTGCGGAGTCACAAAGTGATCCCCGAATAGCCGTCAAATGGCACACCGTAATCTCCTTCGTGCCTCTACCAATGTAGAGTGCCACGAACCACTATGGGACACTTGAGGGTGGTCACCGAACCCGTACAAGGATGAGGCACACTCCACAACTTAATTGGAGGCTCTCACCGAATTCCCGCGGCTCCCAAAGCCACAAGAATCACAAGGTTGGGGCGCGACTCCACAACTTAATTGGAGGCTCCCAACTATCCCGCGAGCCACCAAAACTCCGAGATCAACAAGGACCGTCTAGGGCACTCCAAGTACCCAAGAGGACAAGCTCTAGGGCACCCCAAGTACCCAAGAGTAACAAGCTTCTCAACTTCGATTTCCACGTATCACCGTGGAGAACTCAAACCGATGCAACCGATGCAATGGGCAAGAACACAAGAAGTGCTCAAAATCCTTCACTCTCAAATCCCACCAAAGCAACTAATGCTATTGGGGGAGAAGAGAGGAAGAACAAAGAGAACACAAATCCTCCAAGATCTAGATCAAAAGCTTCCCCTCACTTAGAGGAGAGATTGATTGGTGGAATGATAGATCTAGATCTCCTCTCTCTTTTCCCTCTAATTGGAGCAAGAATCATGGAGGAATAGAGAGATAGCAAAGCTTCAAAGGGTCAACAATGGAGGTCAAAACCGTGCTCAAGAGTTGGGGAACCTTTGGGGAAGAAGGCCCCATTTTATAGGTCCCAAAATCCGACCGTTTGGGCCAGATTCGTGCAATCCGGAATTGGTTCGGATTTGGTTCGGAATTCCGGTTGACTCGGAATAATCCGGACGAAAACCAACTAGAATCCGGACTGAATACAGTACTGAAAAAGCCAGTTCGGATCCAGTTCGGAATTGGTCCGGAAAATTCCGACCAGTTCGGAATTGGTCCGGAATTGGTTCGGAATTCCGGAATTCCTGGAACGCCCGGACGAGAAACGCAATAACTTATGCATACGAACTCCGTTTTCGATGTTCTTGGGCTCGTTGGAATCACCACAACGAGCACGACAAGATGATGCAGGAAAACATCATAGTCCAACAAGGGAGTATAAAACCAAATGTAGAAAGGTGAAACCTCTCTATAGAAGATGAACCGGGAGAAACTCCAAAACCGAAAACGCAACAAGTTTTTCATACGAAATCCGTTTTCGGTGAACTTGAGCTTGTTATGAAGGTCACAACAAGCTCCAAAACCACATAGAGAATAAGCCAAATAAGAACCAAGAAAGATGATGAAGGCAAGTATGCAAAGGTTTGAGCTCTCTCCAACTGATACGCTAAAGCTCAAGCGAGAGCCCCTCTTGATAGTACGGTGTCTATCCAATAACCCGGTCTCCCGACTAACCTGAGACCGGTAAACTAGAAACCCTATCAACATCATACCTTTGCCTTGCGCATTCCACTTGAGCTAGATGACATCGATCTTGATCTCTTCAAGTGGACCACCTTTCTTGATTGCGCTTCGCTTGTGTGAAGACTCAACATTGCTCCCCCATAATCCACTATGGGAGAGCCTCTCTTAGGCACATCTTCACATGAACATTATCTCTAAATGGGTGGCAAGCTTCAAGCCTAGGATTTCTTCGAGATACTCCTCTTGAACTTGCGCTTCTCAACATTGATGACGATCACCACTTGACGTCATCGTTCATGGGCTATATGAAATCTTCATTTGATGCAAGCCCATAGAAAGATACCTAACCACACATAGAAATGCTACACACATATCATGGGTTAGTTCACAAAGCTATATGGACAATTGCTTACCATACCAAGAGATACATGATCCCACTTGGTACATCTTGTAGCTTTGTGTTGATCAATATTTTGATCAACCTTGTATCTTTTCTTCTCTTTTCAATAGATGATGTCTTGAAGAAAACCATGAATGATCACATAATCCTTTTCTTCAAGACATACTTGCGATATGCTCAACTCACATATGACCAATCATCGGATAACTCCTCGAATACCAACTTGGTCAACACATACTCTTATTTTTGATCTTGATGCCAAATACTTCATTATATCAATATATTCATGGCATCAACCTTGAATCCAACATATGGAGTTCAAGCATGGTCTATGGACAAACACTACAAGTACAACTCAATGCAACCATTAGTCCATAGGGATTGTCATTAATTACCAAAACCACACATGGGGGCATCATGCCCTTTCAAACCTTGAAACTGTTTGGCATACTGGAAAAAAATAGCATCCCGGGCAGAAATAAATATTGTCTCACTGACTAGGGGGCCCACATGTCATATTCATCTCTTACCTCAATCCATCTCTCCATCTGAAGAAAAAAAACAGGGGGCGGACAGCCAGGATGGAGAGGGGACGGGGCTGCCAGGATGGGTACGCGGGGAGCCGGGGAAGGAGGGGGGCAGGGACATGCAGTGAGAGGTGCGACATGGGGTGTTGACCCCGTCACAGACGGCCGGCTCGAGCGGCATGTGTACGCAGGGGCGGAGACAGGCCCCAGGCTGCCCTGGCCTTCGCCCGGGGGCGTGCACACAAAACGCAGGCTTGACTATAGCTACAGTCACGTACTGTACCGCACTGTAGCTACAGTGCCTCGGACTAGGGCGTGGGATTTTCCTGGCTACGGCACTGTGTGTACGTCTATGCTGGTGGTCGAGCTACACTCCTCTACGGCTCCACCGCGTGCATGCAGGCAGTAGGTATGTACGCGCAGCTAGCTAGCTGAGCTAGCACGCTGGCTCACCATCCCATCTTCAAGCAGGAGTACAGACAAGCGGCCGAGCGGGGCGGCCAGAAACCACAGCACGATGGGCGAGCAGCCACCGGTGCGCAGCGTGCGGGCGCGGCCAGCTGCTGCTGCCGAGCTTCTTGTGCGCGTCGTCGAGCATTAAGTTAGATATAACGATTAGGGAAGAAGATGAATATGACGTGTGGGCCACGGTTGTCAGTGAGAGTATCAATTTAGAATATTATTTTTTGTCTAAAAAATAAGGCTAAGGTTTAATTTAGACCGGGATTCAATAGTTCAGGGTGCGAACGACCGGGATTTCGAATTAGGCAACATGCCCCCGCAAACTCTCTCCGTCCGACGCTAGATAGCATTCTTTCTCTTAGGGCAACTCCAACGCGCCGACTCATTTGGTCCTTTTTTACCGTATGGGTCGGCGCGGACAAAAAATAAGGCCCAACGCGCGAACACAATTGAGCCTGTGCCCCTTTTGTGACCGTTTCGTGTCCGTGTCGACCCAATTCCAGTCCAAATTTGAGCCAGCTTTGGGTCGAGACGGATAGGAGACAGAGCGGTCGCGCGTCCACGTGTGACCGCCCCCTGCCAACGCGTGGTCAAAACTGGCCTACCTGCCAGCGACCCACCGCCCCGTCGTCTTCCCCACACGGTTCTTAAAAATAAATTGGCCGTGTGGATAGCGACCTCAGTCCACACCACGACCCCCACCAAATCCAGTGCAAACCCTAGTCCTAGCCGGAGCTGCACAAACCCTAGCCGGCCGAAGCAATGTCGCGGTGGTGGAAGAAGACCAAGCACGACCAAGAGGCCGACTACTCCTCCGACCAGCGTAGATCTGCGCTGCACCGCGAGCTCCCTCCTCCACCGCGCACCGCTCCACCTCCTCCTCGCCGCCCCCTTCCTCCGCCACAGGGACGAAGCTAGAAAAATTTCCCAATGGGGTCAGCTCTCTATTATAGCGGGTCAACCTCTACAAATAAACATTAGTTAGTAGTAATTAGTGAAGGATTTGCTAATTTTCATTGGGGTCAGCTGACCCCATTGCCCATAAGACAGCTCCGTCCCTACTCCGCCACCTCCAGAGGCTTTCGACATCGCGCCTCCGGGCGTGTTGGTGGTCGGGGGACCCCCAAAGCGGCGGCGGCGCTACGTGCCCGTGAAGGAATGCTGGTGGCATTGGATCAATGCCACCGCCGTGTTGTGGCCCAACGTCCACCTGCCAGACGACTGGCACCTGAATCCGCAGCGGATTCCGGTGCCACCGATCCTGAAGAGTGGCTGATGACGTGGAACACACGTTCATTAGGATACCCCAAGAGGAAGGTATGAAGTAGTACAACAGCAAATTTTCCTTGCTATCAATACCAAGGTTTAATCGAATCAGTAGGAATTGGAAGAGCTTCAACACGGTGTCAACAACAGGGCCGTTGAGATGCTGTGACGTGGACCTGCACACAACACAATCAGACTACTTTGCCCCATCGAAACTGGAAGGCTGTCAATCTCCCTGGCTTGCCGAATACAAAGGATTAAACATATGGTGTATAAAATAAATAAAAGTGCAAAAATGGACAGCGAGCAAATGAGTGTAGAACGTGGTGGAAACAGTGTTTTTATCAGTGTAAAATAAAGGACCGGGGTCCACAGTTCACTAGAGGTATCTCTCCATAAAACAGATAAACACATGCTAGGTAAACAAATTACAACTAGGCAATTGACAAATAGCAAAAGCATGACAATGCATATTATGACAAGAACAAGGTCATTGTAGTATTTATTAGGCATTACTACAAAATACATAAACCGCTTACTAGCTGCATCTATGACTAATAATCCACCCGCAGGATAACATCTGTGTCTCCCACAAGTATTAAGTTGCAAGCAACAGATAATTGCAATAAGCAAAGTGTGTAATGTAAACAATGCAAATGACACGTAGACATAGAACCGTTGTTTTCTCCCTAGTGGCAACAACACATCCAGAACCTTAGTCGTTTCTGTCATCTCGAGCCCAGGCAACCGGAGACATAAACCCACTATCTAGCATAAATACCCCCTCTTGGAGACACTAGCAACTACTTGGCCAAAGCAACCACTAGCATCGGAGAGCATGCAAGAACATAAATAAAACATATAGATAGACAGATGAACAATCTTGATCATAACTTCACAATTCATCGGATCCCAGCAAACACAACATGTAGCATTACATAAAGATGATCTTGATCATGTTGGGCAGCTCACAAGATCAAAACATGATAGCACAAAGTGGAGAGACTATCATCTAGCTACTCCTATGGACCCATAGTCCCGTGGGGAACTACTCACGCATCAGTCCGGAGGAAGGCATGGCGGTGTAGACCCCTCCGGTGATGATCTCCCCTCTGGCAGGGTGCTAGGAAGAGCTTCAGAACCCTCCCGAACTAGGGTTGACGACGATGACGGCGACGGAACTTCTCGTGGATTTCTGATTGGGTGTTTAGGGTTCGGGAGACAGAGAATATATAGGCGAAAGGGCGACTCAGGGGGCCACCCGAGGGCGCCAGATGATGACGTGGAACAACATGTTCACTGGGAGACCCCAAGTGTAAGGTTTGATGTAATTAGCAGCAAGTTTTCCCTTGATTACAAAACCAAGGTTATCAATCCAGTATGATTTGGAGAAGGCTTCGGAAAGGTGTCAACGACGCCATTTACGTTAATTGACGTGGACCTGCGCACAGTCGAATAAACTACTTTGCCCCAACGAAACAGAGAGGTTGTCAATCTCTCTGGCTTGCTGAACACAAAAAATTAAATGTATGTGTGTAAAATAATATGAGAGCAAAAATGACCAGCGAGCAAAATGACTTAGAAAGGCTATTAGAACGGTTGTAAACAATATAGGAAAATAGGACCGGGGTCAACAGTTCACTAGTGGCGTTGATCGGGTGTAGATATAGGGGAGTTTGTCGTTCTCTCCACAGGGATCAAACTACAGGTGCTCTTGTTTTCTAGAAGCTAGACCAAAATCAAAAGGTGTGACTTTTACTTAACTGAACAGAAGAAAAGGCAGGGTTTTAACAAGTTTAAACAGATCAAGGTTCATAAAGTGTAACTCACAGGTTCTTGGTTGTCAATCAAGAACACTGCAAGGATATAAGCAAAAGGGGGCTAGGGAAGATGTTACAACTCACAGGTATGCAGGGATTAGCCTTACACACCACAAATCACGCAAGCAGTGAACAAATCAGGCAATATTCAGAAATAACAGAGACATGTGTCACTCAAATCTCAGTCGTAGCCAAATAGTACAAGACCTACACACAGATGGATGATTCACTACTTCAACACAGTTTTACACAGAGAATTAAGGAGTAGGGTTTGGCTGTTCTTCACTGAAGCTTGTCGAAGCAAAGAGGAGCAGGGGAAGACAGGGATGGATACAGAAGCAGGGGAAGCAGAGGAGAAGACAAGGGTGGAGTAGACCATGTGCTTCAGCTCTTCACAGCCTTGGTCTTGATTCTTCTGGTCTTCATGTTCATCTTGCCTTTCTTGCTGTTCTTGGAGTTCTTGGTGGCTGGTGAAAAGGTGTTTCTGAGACTGAGGAAGAAGAGCTGCGGATGGGATGGAGGAATGGCTGATGGTTGTGTCCTTGGTGGCCTTGGTGGTGGCTTTATGCTCCTTTTCCCATATGAGGTGGAGTGTTACGATTTGGTGGAGAGGAGGAAGTTTCCCTTTTCCATTTTTAGCTCACAGTGCACATGGGGTGTTCCCTACTTTATCACCTTTTTGCCTTTTGTAGTTTCTTCATCTCTAAGTTGATCTTTTCCCTCTTTTCTGGTTCAAACTTGCTCAACCTTCTAATTTGAATCTTCTTCGACTGGCCATTGTCATCTCTTCAAATTGTGCTTGAATACCTTTACTGACATAGCACTGGAAAACTCTGAACTTTCTGAAGATTATGTGCCTTTGCGCACTGTCTGCAAAATAGAGGCAGAAGATGTAAAATGCAGATATTTTCCATGCTAAACCTACTGAATTTGAGCAGGAGTTAGGGTTTTAGAGGTCAGATAAATGTGTAGAATTCAGAGTGATCAAACCCCAGACCCAAACCTTTGCTTGTCCTCAACTAAAGCAAATTTGATTAAAACGACAACAGGATGATAATGAACTGTGTTTGACTCTGAAAAACTCAACAGTTCAGGCATATTGGATTCAAAGCAGTTTCTTCATACAGGGATTGCAAATTCTAATTCTGAGACAAGCATCAAAAGCAGGATTCATATGTTTCTAGGTTCAGAGACTTTGAATTAACATCATAATACAGATGGCAAAGAAATTAAATGAAAGTGATCCAGAAAATAGCCATTATGCAAATATGGATGTTAACTGAATGCAGGAACAGTGCTTCACCTCCTACAGTTCCCAGGAACATAGAAGGCTAATGCTTAAGTTAAGGGTGAGTTAGTTTTACTGTTACTTGTCAGATTATTTCAGTTAGTGCTTCACAAGCTACAATCCAGAGATAATAGCTGCTAATGCCAAAAATTGCTCCAGGTTTCTGTCAGAAACTTCAGGTTAGTGCTTCACAGACCACAATCCCGAGATAATGGTTGCTAATGCAAAAATTGTTTGCAGTCATAAGATGCTTAGTTAGATGCATTGTTAGTGCTTCACATGTCACCGATCCAGAGACCATGGCATGCTAATGCGAAAAATGCAGTTAAAATGGCTTTTAGTGGATCATTTTTTCAGTTTCAGAGCCACATGCATTATATTGAAATTTCAACAGTTCTGAACAGAGACATATATGAATTCTGTTTTGATAAATGATTCGAAACATGGTAATTTGCAGTAACCATAAGCAGAGGCAATGCAAGATTCTCAATAGCATGAAAAATTGATTAAACATAATTAAACATTCCACTGAAACTTTTACTGACAGAGCAATTTCATATGTAGCCAAATAATAATAAGATTTCAGAATAATGGCATAAGAAGATGATAATCATGATGTAAAGTGGTTTTGGGAATTGGAATGTGTTCACCTGGTTTTTACTTCTGCTCCTTGCTTCATAAAGTCATTGCCAGCCTTCTCCATTCTCTTTTATTCAAAATCTGAAATGCAAAGCAAAAAGAAACACACAAGACCAAAATAGCAAATAAAGGAAAGAAATATGAAAATATTATAAAAAGGATATCAGGCTGCCTCCCAATGAGCGCTTGTTTAAGGTCACGAGCCTGACCATAGCTTCTCTTCACTGGTTCTCCTGAGCAGAAGATGCATTGACAACATCCTGTAGCTCATCATCTTCTGTTACTTCTGTATCTTCACTGTCAGTTGAATCACCAACTATATAGTGCTTCAGTCTCTGACCATTCACCTTGAAATTTCCTTCAGTTGAGCTCTGCACTTCAAAAGCACCATGTCCCAAGTCTCTCTTTATCACACAAGGGCCAAACCATCTTGAATTGAATTTTCCAGAGAACAAATGTGTAACAGCCCGAAGTTTGAGAACCTAAAAACCCGAATAAAATTTCCACCTTTTTGTGTTCCATTGCATCATGGCATCCATATTAAATTGCTAGATAAATAAACAATTGGTTTGGCACCAACTAAAAACAAATTGCTACAACTGCCAAAATACAATTCAAATGAGTTTGACAAGTTTTGACAAATAAAATTGTTGGAAGGTAATATATTTGTCAAGGAAGTTCCAAGAGTTCACGAATAATATTTTTTCAACTACTTTAAAATTAGTAAAGGGTTGCCAAATTTAATTAAGCAAAAATGCCACATTCAAAACCAATGCACAAAAGTTGCTCAAAAGATTTTATTATGAGATGCCAAATTTTGTGGAGCCTCTACTTGACATGAGGAGGCTGCACAAATATTTTCATAATTTTTGAACTAGTTTAGGTGCCTCAATAAAATACCTAAACAACTAATAGTTTTAAAAGGAAAATAAAGAAACAGAAAAGGAATTACTCGTAAACTGGAAAAGAAATACAGGGGGTTTTTTGTAATTTGCGCGTCCTCTCTCTCCTCCCGTCCGACACGGCCGCGCCATGGCCGGGCGAGAGAGCGGCCCCCCACGACGCCTTGCCGCCGTGTCCCTCGCTCCCCTGCCGCGCACCGGACCCCCCCTTCTCTCCTCTCCCCCTGCGAGGAGATAAGTACCCCGAGACGCTCCTCTGCTCACTTCCCCTTCTCTCCTTTCTTCTCCACCACGGGACCGAGCTCGCCGAGCTCGACGCCGTGGTTTGAAGCCTCCCCGAGCCCAGTGAAGCAGGCCACCGTCTTCGCCTCGCCTTCCTCTTCTTCTCCGTGCAAGGAATTGCGAAGGGGAGCCGTGAAGCACCGTCGCCGTCCGCTTCTTCTCCGTTGACGACCGAAGCTCCGCCGCGACATCGCCGCCGTCTCCGACCTCCTCCTTCCTCTCCGAGCCAGTGCACGCGTCGAGGGTGAGCTTGCGCTTCTCCCCGTGCTCTCCGTTAGCCAATACGCGTCCTGTAGCGTTGGTTCGCAGTAGCTCGCCGTAGTCAGCCGCCGGTCGCCGTCGTGTTTGCCGCTCCGGCGACCAATAGGTGGCCGAGCCGCCGTAGCTGTGTTCCCCGTGCACGCACGAGTTGAACGCACCTTGTAGGACGTTCGCTAGGGCTTCGAAACGTCGGGTCCGCGTACCTCGCCGCCGGTGAGCGTCGCCGTGCGCGCCAGTCAACGCCGTCGCTCCAGTCAAACAATCTGTGGACCCTCCGTGCTCGCGTGGCTGCTGACCTGGCCCTGGGCCCGCACGTCAGTGTCTGTGACTAGGCCACTGCCCGGTGCGAAAACGTTTCAGCCTTTTTCTGCAAATTAAAAGAAATTGAAAACTGAGAACAGATTCAAATCTCTACTTCTAAAATGCATAGTAAATTGAAAAATGAACCAAATTCGATGATTCAAATTGCTATGTGTAGATCTGGTTGTGCTAGATCTGTTAACCTCATTTTAGCATAAATGTGTATTATAAATTTTGCACTTATTAAAGAATTACAGAAAATGAATAATAAATGTGAATCTCTTAAAATTCATCACTTTTGTTCTGTAATTCCAAATTGAGCAAATAAGGTGTCAAAATGTTTGTCTTAACAAACTTCACACATCCACACTTTATTTGGACAGAATTGAATTAATTTTCCGCTCTGTTTAAATGGAATACTAAAAATGGCAGAAAAGAAATCCTTTTTAGAAAATTCACAACTTTATAAAAATTGATCCAAAAATCAAGTGTGATATACCATGCTCAGCAACAAATATACTTCAAGTTTCACTTAATTTTCAATCATGGTTAATTAGTTTTCATGTTGCTAAAAATAATTTAATAAAATGGCAGCATTAAATCAAATTCTGAAAATGCAATAACTTTTTAATGGCTTATCAGAAAAATGTGTTTAATATATCAAAATGCTCAGAATAATATGGACCATCCATTAACATCATTTCCATGCATGTTTGAACACATTTGTAGTACTGTACCTTTGTAGGAAGTAAGGAAAACATTAAATTAAATATGGGGCTTCATCTCCTCTTGTCGAAATAATTATTTTGCACCCCATTTAACTTGTTAGTCGAATTTCAGTGCATTTAAAATGTCATATCATCATGTGCTTGTGCATTGTACTTGTTTTATATGGTGTGGTATTTGATTGTGTTCTTTCCGGTGTTTTTATGCATCGATAGATCAAGCAGTCGGGGTTTCTCCACAATACCCTGACGACCCGTATTACCAGCCCGCTGAACAAGGCAAGCGTAATCCCCCCTCTGAGCATGTCTCCCCGTATGTTTTCGCAATTATTTTCCCCACTATAATATTGCATTCGGTTCCAAATGTCTTTTGCTTGGATTAGAGTATCCTACTAGTTGCATTAGAAATATGTTGCCATTACCTGTATCCTCCCTAATATCCATAGGATTGAAGTGTTGGCCCGAGATATTTATACTTGCTATATATATGCTTAGCCATGCTTAGTTTAGATGCTTAGATGTCCGGTGGATGTTTCAATGTTGGAACATTTGATGGAATGGCCGGATGTGATGGAAAATGTGGTGACAGATAATAAATTGCTAAAGGCGGGGATGAGAGGCCACGGGGAATGTGGTGGGTTGTCTCGTTCTCGCCGCCTAAGTGCGAGTTCTTTACCTCTTGAACCAAGACTGAGCGTGCTTCCATCGGTGGGCCTATGGGATCCCTATCGACCGACTAACTTGTGAGGGGCTCGCCGAGGGTCCTCTAGTTCGAGCTTCCATTTGCGCGTGCGTGAAGATGGTGGCCAGGACTGGGATGAGGATTGTGGTGTTTAGGAAAATAAGTGGCCGCGGGGCAGGGTGTTGGAGGCACCTGCCCTACCGCCACTGATGATCCTGGGTTAGTCTCAAGCAAGGTAAAGGTTGTAACCGCGCCTACTCAGCCGGCTTTCCCCGGAAGAGAGCTAATGTCAGGCAATGAGCCGGACGGTACCGATGGTTAAAAACAGTACACCCCTGCAGGGTAAATCTTTTCGGAAAGCCGTGTCCACGGTTATGGACGACTTGGGAAAGGACGATAAGACCATAGAGAAAATGAACCGAATGACTAAAACCTGAGTACTAAAGGTACTACCAAGAATGCAAGGTTGACTTCCTCGAGGGTGATTCGGGGAGGTGCCTTGGTAGACAGGTGAAGTGATTGATGGTGGTTGTTGATGAAGTTGATCAAAAGAAAAGAGTTTACTTCTTACCCCCTTTTGAAACTATTCTGATTAGTCGATGCTAGGTGTCTTTTATAAAGAAAACCAGCTTTATGCAAAGCAGCCATAAAACCTTTGAAAGCCAATCATCGAGCTAGTAGCTCTAATAATCTTGCAGAGTTCGTCGAACTCAACGTTGTTTATTTGATTTCAGTGGAGGACTTCACCGACGCTGAAGGTGGGCTCTATGTGGACGTCGACGAGTAGTCTGGGGTTCCCAGGTGGCAGCTTGGGACATCCCGGAACAGCTGGCGCTGGATGTTTATCTGTAGGCCTCTTAGGCCATATTTGGTTCTTGTTGTTTAGAACAACCTAATTTGCTTCCGCTTGTCGTAATGTTGGGTCTGTGACCTCTGGTTGTCATTTGCTATCTTTCTCTATTATAAGAGTTGAACTATAATGATTTGTGTCGTAGAGTCTGTGATGTGCCAGTTGTTCCACAAGTCTTGATCTCTCTATTATGCTTTCATAGTGTGTCTGGTGGTATCGGATAACCGGAGACACAGTATCACTGTATAGCAGTCGGGTCGGGGCGCCACAAGTTGGTATCAGAGCAGTACTGCCTGTAGGAAACCCTTCTACTGGTCGACGTTGAGTCTAGTGTTTGTGAAAATATTTTGAACCTAAAAATGAGTTGTGAAAACCATCTTAGGAGTCTTTTTACTCCTTATCTGGTTACCCTCTAATCTCGGAGCAATCTTATCTCGATTTGAGTTTAAAGGTTTTACTCCTCGTCTGTTACTTCAAAAAAATTAGAAACGTGGTTGGGGTTCGACCTTTAGTGTTATGTGTCGAGTTGCTCCCGCTGCGTTGCAATCCCAAATCAACTCAGATGTTTGAACCTTGTTACCCAACGAAGGAACAAGTGTTTAGCCTCAATTTTGTCGGATTTTAACCCAAGGTCTTGAACCGAAGGTCCCGGATTGTGCTGTGATTCCGGCATGTTGAATTGTGTGGGTTGTTACCCATGTGATCGTTATGCTATTTATGATTCTCGGCACATGAAGCTGACCTTTAACCCAAGTCCTTTATGTGGTCTGTGTGGTAAATGGTTGAAACTTAATTTCCCACACCTCAGCTGACTATGTAACTTTAACTCTGCCATAGCTGGAGATTCTGTCTTGGAACCATCTAGGTTATGACCAAAATTCTCTTAGCGAATCCCCCATCTATGTTTGTGACTCTGCTGCATCTCTCCTTTTGGGCATGGTTATCACAACTGAGTAATAACCGGTGCATCTTCAACATCTTAGGATTCTCCTGAGCATGTTTCTTACTCTGATCTGCTTTCCGACCTTTTCCTGTCTGTTGACAGTAAAGTTCTATCGTGCGTTGGTATGTTCCGATGCAGGTCACCCACTTGATCAGTCAAGACTTTCCACTTCGTCTTGTTAGGAGAAACAAACTCTAGTACCTTGTCCACTTCTCGGACCAGGTCAAAGTAAATTAATCTGCGGAATAAAGGGCTTGTTTAGCTTTTGTTCTGCTCCACCTTAGATTGTCACACTCTTTTATATCAAGGGGTCGTGCTGAGTGTCATGATCCTCTTGATGAAGTGATGCTCTTACTGCTCGTTACTCTCCATTTTCCGAGTGACTCGTTACTCGAGAAGGATGAGACGTGAGCAATGATGTGGCTATCGGATATTCTTAGCAGTTCTTACTGTGCGGAAATCCAGGGATATCCATTGCCCTCCTTAGCATGATTGGTTAGCAAATCAATAAGCTGAGTTTGACAGTGTTACCAAGTCAGTTGGCTCTGATGCACTCCCTCGGTCAAAGAGCTAGGTTCGTGCCGAAGCTCCCAAGACCACCTCGTTGTGCCTTGAAAGGCATGATCCTCTCTTGAACTCAAGATCCACCGGTATGTCGTGAGATCCTATATGTGGATTGTGATATTCTGGAGGTCTTTCCAGAAGTATCGCCAGGTTGTCACCTGACCGTGATGTTGAGCTTATGAGTAAGCTGGTTCTCTGAACAACTCTTTCTCCAAGAAAATCGTGCTGGATATCCAGAATTATTCGGTTGAGCTTAAACAACTTGGAGAGTTGAAAGACAAGAGCTCTATCCTGACATAGTTTCTTTTCAAAGGGATGTCTAGTCAGTCAGTGTTGAAGCTGGGTGGTATCTCCTCTTTGGTTATGCTAACCTCTAAATCTTTTGATTTGAATTGGGCTATCGTCAAATCAAACTCAGACCTACCTGCCTGAATGTGTTAGTCTGACCAATACTTATGCCCCGTTCTGGTGAAATATGAGTCTACCGGCTTGGAGTATCTGGATAAGTTTGTTGTTGAGCCCATCAACTACCTTCTTATCTTCTCCATGTTTGAGGAGATTCATATGGGATATTGGGCGTTAGCATTGGAAAATTGTTGGAACTAACTTTGTGTCTACACAAGGTATGTGTTCTGAAGTTAGAAGTGACTTTCACTGGTTCATGTGCAATTGCTGAAAGATGTCGCCGTGGATCTGAGTGAATTGTCTGGTTTCCTCGAAATCCTTTCAACTCGATCATGCAAGTGTAGAATATTCTCGGAATGGTATGTTGTTACCTCCATTCCGGAGAATTTCATCTATGCATCCAAGCCACACTTAAATTGTTCCAAAAAGGGAGGAAGTCTGAGAACTTCCTTGTCTGCTATGGTGCTTCCCATCAAGAACTCAATCGTGTCTCGCTACAAGATATTCAATTAGGGCAGCTGTCTCCTGACAAGTTGCTAATCCGCGAGTTCCGCCATCTAGTCCCTCCTTTGGAGTTTGACCTTGTAGTCCAACTCTTGGGGTCCTAGCAATTGTAATCGTTGGGATGCTTTGCAAAGATTTCCTATTCCTACATGTGGAGTCTGGAGTATCTCTACACCTAACCATGTCGGAGTTGCAATCAGAAACGAGGGTTGGTGATCCTCAAGAAGTTTTTCCCAATACTAACTTTCCCGGGGCTTTTAAAGTTCTCTTGATCTAGCTTTCCGATCCTTCTCCAGTGATCTGAAATGCTCCTCCGCGAGGAAAGTTCTACTCAAGCCGACTAGTACCAGTTACCTCTTCAACTGTTGGAATCTAATCTCAACACTCTCCCTCAGAAATTCAAGGCCTTGTGCAAAGTTCATATTCTCAATCCTTTTGAGAAACCGTTATCTACCAACTGGAAACTCCTATCAATCTCCCGTCACCCGCATGTGTCTCCTAACTGTCAATCCAAGGGATGCTTGAAGTCTCATCCTAGGATTCTACTAGGAGGTACCTGATCGTGGTAGATTCACCAAGAGCCATCCTTCAGGAAAAGTTTCCTTCTTTCCTATGGTGTACGTGGATGATGAACTCGAAGTGAGGCCGATGAAGATCTTCAGGATGCGCTGAATCAATCTACACCGAGAAGACCGTTGAAGACTGTCGTAACTTTTCCCTCTTTCCTACTCTAGAATCTCGGGACGAGATTCCTGTAAGGAGGGTAGAATTGTAACAGCCCGAAGTTTGAGAACCTAAAAACCCGTATAAAATTTCCACCTTTTTGTGTTCCATTGCATCATGGCATCCATATTAAATTGCTAGATAAATAAACAATTGGTTTGGCACCAACTAAAAACAAATTGCTACAACTGCCAAAATACAATTCAAATGAGTTTGACAAGTTTTGACAAATAAAATTGTTGGAAGGTAATATATTTGTCAAGGAAGTTCCAAGAGTTCACGAATAATATTTTTTCAACTACTTTAAAATTAGTAAAGGGTTGCCAAATTTAATTAAGCAAAAATGCCATATTCAAAACCAATGCACAAAAGTTGCTCAAAAGATTTTATTATGAGATGCCAAATTTTGTGGAGCCTCTACATGACATGAGGAGGCTGCACAAATATTTTCATAATTTTTGAACTAGTTTAGGTGCCTCAATAAAATACCTAAACAACTAATAGTTTTAAAAGGAAAATAAAGAAACAGAAAAGGACTTACTCGTAAACTGGAAAAGAAATACAGGGGTTTTTTTGTAATTTGCGCGTCCTCTCTCTCCTCCCGTCCGATACGGCCGCGCCATGGCCGGGCGAGAGAGCGGCCCCCCACGACGCCTTGCCGCCGTGTCCCTCGCTCCCCTGCCGCGCACCGGACCCCCCCTTCTCTCCTCTCCCCCTGCGAGGAGATAAGTACCCCGAGACGCTCCTCTGCTCACTTCCCCTTCTCTCCTTTCTTTTCTACCACGGGACCGAGCTCGCCGAGCTCGATGCCGCGGTTTGAAGCCTCCCCGAGCCTAGTGAAGCAGGCCACCGTCTTCGCCTCGCCTTCCTCTTCTTCTCCGTGCAAGGAATTGCGAAGGGGAGCCGTGAAGCACCGTCGCCGTCCGCTTCTTCTCCGTCGACGACCGAAGCTCCGCCGCGACATCGCCGCCGTCTCCGACCTCCTCCTTCCTCTCCGAGCCAGTGCACGCGTCGAGGGTGAGCTTGCGCTTCTCCCCGTGCTCTCCGTTAGCCAATACGCGTCATGTAGCGTTGGTTCGCAGTAGCTCGCCGTAGTCAGCCGCCGGTCGCCGTCGTGTTTGCCGCTCCGGCGACCAATAGGTGGCCGAGCCGCCGTAGCTGTGTTCCCCGTGCACGCACGAGTTGAAGGCACCCTGTAGGACGTTCGCTAGGGCCTCGAAACGTCGGGTCCGCGTACCTCGCCGCCGGTGAGCGTCGCCGCGCGCGCCAGTCAACGCCGTCGCTCCAGTCAAACAATCTGTGGACCCTCCGTGCTCGCGTGGCTGCTGACCTAGCCCTGGGACCGCACGTCAGTGTCTGTGACTAGGCCACTGCCCGGTGTGAAAACGTTTCAGCCTTTTTCTGCAAATTAAAAGAAATTGAAAACTGAGAACAGATTCAAATCTCTACTTCTAAAATGCATAGTAAATTGAAAAATGAACCAAATTCGATGATTCAAATTGCTATGTGTAGATCTGGTTGTGCTAGATCTGTTAACCTCATTTTAGCATAAATGTGTATTATAAATTTTGCACTTATTAAAGAATTACAGAAAATGAATAATAAAAGTGAATCTCTTAAAATTCATCACTTTTGTTCTGTAATTCCAAATTGAGCAAATAAGGTGTCAAAATGTTTGTCTTAACAAACTTCACACATCCACACTTTATTTGGACAGAATTGAATTAATTTTCCGCTCTGTTTAAATGGAATACTAAAAATGGCAGAAAAGAAATCCTTTTTAGAAAATTCACAACTTTATAAAAATTGATCCAAAAATCAAGTGTGATATACCATGCTCAGCAACAAATATACTTCAAGTTTCACTTAATTTTCAATCATGGTTAATTAGTTTTCATGTTGCTAAAAATAATTTAATAAAATGGCAGCATTAAATCAAATTCTGAAAATGCAATAACTTTTTAATGGCTTATCAGAAAAATGTGTTTAATATATCAAAATGCTCAGAATAATATGGACCATCCATTAACATCATTTCCATGCATGTTTGAACACATTTGTAGTACTGCACCTTTGTAGGAAGTAAGGAAAACATTAAATTAAATATGGGGCTTCATCTCCTCTTGTCGAAATAATTATTTTGCACCCCATTTAACTTGTTAGTCGAATTTCAGTGCATTTAAAATGTCATATCATCATGTGCTTGTGCATTGCACTTGTTTTATATGGTGTGGTATTTGATTGTGTTCTTTCCGGTGTTTTTATGCATCGATAGATCAAGCAGTCGGGGTTTCTCCACAATACCCTGACGACCCGTATTACCAGCCCGCTGAACAAGGCAAGCGTAATCCCCCCTCTGAGCATGTCTCCCCCTATGTTTTCGCAATTATTTTCCCCACTATAATATTGCATTCGGTTCCAAATGTCTTTTGCTTGGATTAGAGTATCCTACTAGTTGCATTAGAAATATGTTGCCATTACCTGTATCCTCCCTAATATCCATAGGATTGAAGTGTTGGCCCGAGATATTATACTTGCTATATATATGCTTAGCCATGCTTAGTTTAGATGCTTAGATGTCCGGTGGATGTTTCAATGTTGGAACAGTTGATGGAATGGCCGGATGTGATGGAAAATGTGGTGACGGATAATAAATTGCTAAAGGCGGGGATGAGAGGCCACGGGGAATGTGGTGGGTTGTCTCGTTCTCGCCGCCTAAGTGCGAGTTCTTTACCTCTTGAACCAAGACTGAGCGTGCTTCCATCGGTGGGCCTATGGGATCCCTATCGACCGACTAACTTGTGAGGGGCTCGCCGAGGGTCCTCTAGTTCGAGCTTCCATTTGCGCGTGCGTGAAGATGGTGGCCAGGACTGGGATGAGGATTGTGGTGTTTAGGAAAATAAGTGGCCGCGGGGCAGGGTGTTGGAGGCACCTGCCCTACCGCCACTGATGATCCTGGGTTAGTCTCAAGCAAGGTAAAGGTTGTAACCGCGCCTACTCAGCCGGCTTTCCCCGGAAGAGAGCTAATGTCAGGCAATGAGCCGACGGTACCGATGGTTAAAAACAGTACACCCCTGCAGGGTAAATCTTTTCGAAAAGCCGTGTCCACGGTTATGGACGACTTGGGAAAGGACGATAAGACCATAGAGAAAATGAACCGAATGACTAAAACCTGAGTACTAAAGGTACTACCAAGAATGCAAGGTTGATTTCCTCGAGGGTGATTCGGGGAGGTGCCTTGGTAGACAGGTGAAGTGATTGATGGTGGTTGTTGATGAAGTTGATCAAAAGAAAAGAGTTTACTTCTTACCCCCTTTTGAAACTATTCTGATTAGTCGACGCTAGGTGTCTTTTATAAAGAAAACCAGCTTTATGCAAAGCAGCCATAAAACCTTTGAAAGCCAATCATCGAGCTAGTAGCTCTAATAATCTTGCAGAGTTCGTCGAACTCAACGTTGTTTATTTGATTTCAGTGGAGGACTTCACCGACGCTGAAGGTGGGTTCTATGTGGACGTCGACGAGTAGTCTGGGGTTCCCAGGTGGCAGCTTGGGACATCCCGGAACAGCTGGCGCTGGATGTTTATCTGTAGGCCTCTTAGGCCATATTTGGTTCTTGTTGTTTAGAACAACCTAATTTGCTTCCGCTTGTCGTAATGTTGGGTCTGTGACCTCTGGTTGTCATTTGCTATCTTTCTCTATTATAAGAGTTGAACTATAATGATTTGTGTCGTAGAGTCTGTGATGTGCCAGTTGTTCCACAAGTCTTGATCTCTCTATTATGCTTTGATAGTGTGTCTGGTGGTATCGGATAACCGAAGACACAGTATCACTGTATAGCAGTCGGGTCGGGGCGCCACAAAATGCAGCTTGGAATCATAAACCAACACTGTCTGTCCAACATTGAATTCCTTCCTGAGAATGTGCTTGTCATGCCATTTCTTGGTCTTTTCCTTGTAAATCTTGGAACTCTCATAGGCATCATGCCTTAGCTCTTCTAGCTCTCACATCTGCAACTTTCTTGTACTTCCAGCTTTTCCTAAGTCCATGTTTAGCTTCCTGATAGCCCATTGTGCTCTGTGCTCCAATTCGACAGGTAAATGACATGCTTTTCCATAGACAAGCCTAAATGGTGACATACCAATAGGTGTCTTGTATCCTGTTCTGTATGCCCACAAAGTATCAGGCAATTTCAATGACCAATCAGCTCTGGATTTAGACACAACTTTCTCTAATATCTGCTTTATCTCTCTGTTGGATAGCTCAACTTGTCCATTGGCCTGGGATGGTAAGGTGTAGTCACTCTGTGATTCTTCACACCGTACTTGCTCAGTAGCTTCTCTAGCTGTTCATTGTTGAAATGAGCTCCACCATCACTGATCACAACTCTGGGCACTCCAAATCTGGGAAAAACGATAATTTTGAACAGCTTGCAGACTGACTTAGAATCTGCACTGACAGTGGGTACTGCTTCCACCCATTTGGACACATAGTCCACTGCTACCAAAATGTGCTTGTAGCCTTGAGATGATGGTAATGGACCAACAAAATCAACTCCCCATACATCAAACAATTCAACTTCTAAAACGCCTTGCTGTGACATTTCATTTCTTCTTGATATTTTCCCAGCTCTCTGACAAGGATCACATTGCTTGATAAATTCATTTACATCCTTGAATAAGCTTGGCCAATAAAATCCAGCTTGTAGGATTTTTGCTTGTTTTCATCACACCAGCATGGCCTCCATACATGCCTGCATGGCATTGGAACATCACATCTTGTATTTCTTCAGATGGCACACATCTTCTCACAACACCATCAGAACAATGTTTATACAGAAATGGCTCATCCCAGTAGTAACTCTTGACATCATGAAAAAAATTCTTTTTCTGCTGGTAAGACATCTCAGCTGGCACAATTTCACAAACAAGGAAGTTCACTATATCAGCATACCATGGAGTACAAGCATTCATTTCCATCAGTTGCTCACCAGGTATGCCATCTTGGATTTCCCTCTTGTCATAACAGTTTATTCTGGACAGATGATCAGCTACAGTGTTTTCAGAGCCCTTCTTGTCTTTGATCTCAATATCAAATTCTTGCAGCAACAGAATCCATCTGATTAATCTTGGCTTAGCATCTTTCTTGCTGACAAGGTACTTTATTGCTGCATGGTCAGTATAGACAGTGCAATTGTGTCCAACAAGATAAGGTCTGAACTTGTCAAATGCAAATACTACTGCTAACAATTCTTTTTCTGTAGTGGTGTAGTTGATCAGAGCATCATCAAGTGTTTTGCTTGCATAATGAATCACATGAAGTGCTCTCCCCCTCTTCTGACCTAGCACGGCCCCGACGGCGTAGTCACTAGCATCACACATCAACTCAAATGGTAGAGTCCAGTCTGGAGGCTGTACTATTGGAGTAGAGATCAAAGCTTCTTTCAGCTTGTTGAATGCTTGCAGACATGCTTCATCAAAGACAAACTTCACATCTTGATTTAACAGGTTTGTGAGAGGTTTTGCAATGAGGGAAAAATTCTGAATAAATCTTCTGTAGAAACCAGCATGTCCCAAAAAGCTCTGAATTCCTTCCACATTTTCAGGAGGAGGTAGCTTAGCAATTACATCCACTTTTGCTTTATCCACTTCTATTCCTCGGGCAGAGACCATATGTACAAGCACAATGCCTTCAGTTACTAGAAAGTGGCATTTCTCCCAATTAAGAATCAAATTCTGCTCTGAACATCTGTGTAACACCGCTGTCAGTTTTTTCAGACAAGTGGCAAAATATTTTCCATACACTGTGAAATCATCCATGAATACTTCCATAATTTTTTCAACCTGATCAGAGAATATCGATAGCATACACCTCTGAAAAGTGCCAGGTGCATTGCATAAACCAAAGGGCAGTCTCTTATAAGCAAAAGTGCCATATGAACATGTAAAAGTGGTCTTATCTTGGTCAGATGGGTGGATGGGTATCTGAAGAAATCCAGAATAACCATCAAGGTAACAATAAAATGCTTGCCCTGCAAGTCTTTCCAGCATCTGATCCATGAAAGGCATAGGAAAGTGATCTTTTCTGGTTGCTTTGTTCAGTTTTCTGAAATCATTTACCATTCTCCATCCTGTGACAGGCCTTGTGGTCATCAACTTTCCCTCTTCATTTTCAACAACTGTGTATCCACCTTTCTTGGGCACAATATGTATTGGACTCACCCACTCACTGTCAGAGATAGGGTATATCATGCCTGCTTGCAGGAGTTTCAGAACCTCCTTTTTCACTACTTCTTGCATAGCAGGATTTAATCTTCTCTGCCCCTCTCTTGTAGGTGTACTATCTTCTTCCAAGTGTATTCTGTGTGAACAAACTTTCTCATCAATTCCCTTGATGTCATCAATGGAATAACCAATCACATTCTGGTACAATCTCAACACTGACAACAGACTTTGTTCCTGTTCACTATCCAGCGCAGAGTTAATTATCACTGGATGAATTTTCTCCTTTTCCAAGAAGGAGTACTTCAGATGAGAAGGCAACTCTTTCATTTCAACAATGAATTATTAGCTTGCTGAGGTGGTTCAGTGACCAATTCTTCAGAGATTCCATCACAATGTTTTATTTCACATAGTTCCTGTAAACTTGTATTTTCAGCAGTGACAAATACTTGAACTTCAGGTTCTTCTGACTGCAATTCTTTCAGAACATTCAGAACACTCTTGTCAACAACATCAATAGCATGGCACTGCTCCAAAACATTGGGTAGATGAGAGGCATGCCTCATACTGAACTCAGCTTGCTCTGATCCAAACTGCAGTTTCAGTGTTCCACCCTTTACATCAATTATTGCACCAGCTGTGGCCAAGAAAGGTCTGCCTAAAATGATTGACTCAAAGTTGTCTTCCATTTCCAGCACCACAAAATCAACTGGATAAGCAAAGTTTCCAACTTGTACTGGAACATCTTCTAAAACACCAACTGGTTTTCTCAGTGTTCTGTCAGCTAGTTGCAGTGTCATAGAAGTAGGTTTCAAAATTTCTAACTGCAAAATTTGACTGATAGCCAAGGTAAAACACTGACTGAAGAACCAAGATCACATAGTGATGTGAATGTTCTTTTTCCAACTACACATGGGATGCTAAAACTCCCTGGATCTCCAAGCTTCTTGGGCATATTGTTTAGGATGACAGCACTGCAGTCCTCTGTCAGTGCAACAATTTCAGGATCTTCCAGACTTCTCTTCTTGGTTATAAGGTCTTTGAATTTTTTTGCATACAGAGAGATGTGTAGAACTGCATCCAAGATAGGAATTGTTATCTGGACTTCCTTTATTGTCTCCAAGAACTTGGCATATTGCTTTTCCTCCTTGGTTTTCTCCAATCTTTCAGGAAATGGTACCTTTTTCGCTGCAGGTTTCACTATTTCAGGTTCTGCTACAGTTCTACTGGTTTTTCTGGTTCTGCTACAGTGAATTCAGGCACAACTGCTTGCTGAACTGGATTTCTTCTTGGTGGAGCTACATAAGTAACAACAGGGGGTGTCTTCAGAATTGGTTCAGTGTTGATTCCACTTGTGGTAGTGACAACCTCTACTGGTTCAGTAGTTGAAATAGCACCACATTGTTTTGGATTTTTCTCTGCTTGAGCTGGCAACTTCTTTTCAGTCTGATTTCCATGGGTATTGGAGATACCAGCTGTTAGCTGCTGCATTGTCTTGTAGAATAGTTCTGACGACATCTTCATAGTTTCTTGCATTCCACTAAACATTTCTTTTTGCAGGCGCATCATCTCACTTATTTCTGACTGGCTGTTGCTTGTAGAAGCATTTTGCTGAGCTGCTTCGTGCTGTTGTTGTTGCAGATACTGCATATTGCCTTGAGGTCTGAAATTTTGCTGATTTGCAGGTGCATAATTCTGTTGAGCTGCTTGAGGGAAATTTTGTTGAGCTGCATTTTTATATGACAGGTTGGGGTGGTTTCTCCAAGCAGGGTTATAACTCTGTGAGAAAGGACCTTGGTTCTGAGTGTAATTCACTTCTGCCAATTGATTTTCAGTAGGAACAAACAGAGAACACTCATGAGAGGAATGCCCCTCATTTCCACAGATCAAGCAAGTAGCTGAAACTTGATTGACAGGCACAATTGCCTTACTGTTCTTCTCCTGCATGAGTTGAGCTAACTGTGTTGTCAGGCTATCAAGCTTGGCTTCCAAAGCATTTTGACCACTGCTGGCCTGATGAATTGGATGAACTACTCTCTCATTGGTCCAGGAAAAATTGTGTGAAGCCATGCTCTCAATTAACTCAGTGGCTTCATCAAGGGTCTTGTTCATAATACCACCACCAGCAGCTGAATCAACAAATGACCTAGTTTGTTCTGTCAAGCCCTTATAGAAAGTCTGCAGAATTAACCACTGCTCCTGGCCATGGTTGGGACACATTCTAATGAGACCTTGATATCTCTGCCAGGCATCATACAAACTCTCATCATTATACTGCACAAATCTTGTGATTTTATCTCTACACTCAGCTGCTTTGGTGGGTGGAAAATACCTCTCAAAGAAAGCTTGTATCAAATGTTCCCAAGTATCTCTGCAGTGAGTTGGCAAGGCGTGAAACCAGATTTTTGCAGTGCCTGACAGTGAAAAAGGGAACAACTGCATCCTAATTGCTTCAAGTGGCACTCCATTGTTCTTGAGAGTGTTGCAATACTCCAGATTTTTTGATATGCTCATGAGGGCTTTCCAAAGCAGAACCTTTGAAGGGGTTGTGCTGCACCATGTTAATCAAGGCAGGCTTGATTTCCCAATTGTTTGCCTGGATGGCAGGCATAACAACTTCAGAATTTGCTACCTGATCCTTGGGGATCCATAAATCTCTCAACTTTTGTCACCCATACTGCTAACTGAATATTCTGACTCCAAATCTTCTATGGATGCTTCAGAAGCTGCTCTCCTTCTATTGGCAAGGAAAGTTCTTTCAGGTTCAGGATCAAATGGAGCTAAGGGTGAATCTTCAGAAGACTGCATTCACAAATTCCACAAACTGCAGAAAGAAGATCATGATTCCTCTACACACAAGCACAGACAAGAACTTTATCAAGGGTTAGTGAATAAATGCCCTAATAACAGTTCTAGTTGCAGAATAAAAAGCACCACATAGCACAAAATCAAGTAGACAGTGCAATAGTTTCAGAGAAAACACACAGCCTAGTCTACTGTACTGGCAAGAACAATCTATATTTGATCCCCGGCAACGACGCCAATTTGATCAGGTGTAGATAAAGCGGGGTTTGTCGTTCTCTCCATAGGGATCAAACTACAGTTGCTCTTGTTTTCTAGAAGCTAGACCAAAACCAAAAGGTGTGACTTTTAATTAACTGAACAGAAGAAAAGGCAGGGTTGTAAAAGGTTTAAATAGATCAAGGTTCATAAAGTGTAACTCACAGGTTCTTGGTTGTCAATCAAGAACACTGCAAGGATCTAAGCAAAAGGGGGCTAGGGAAGATGTTACAACTCACAGGTATGCAGGGACTAGCCTTACACACCACAAATCACGCAAGCAGTGAACAGATCAGGCAATATTCAGAAATAACAGAGACATGTGTCACTCAAATCTTAGTCGTAGCCAAATAGTACAAGACCTACACACAGATGGATGATTCACTACTTCAACATAGTTTTACACAGAGAATTAAGGAGTAGGGTTTGGCTGTTCTTCACTGAAGCTTGTTGAAGCAAAGAGGAGCAGGGGAAGACAGGGATGGATACAGAAGCAGGGGAAGCAGAGGAGAAGACAAGGGTGGAGTAGATCATGTGCTTCATCTCTTCACAGCCTTGGTCTTGATTCTTCTGGTCTTCATGTTCATCTTGCCATTCTTGCTGTTCTTGGAGTTCTTGGTGGCTGGTGAAAAGGTGTTTTTGAGACTGAGGAAGAAGAGTTGCGGATGGGATGGAGGAATGGCTGATGGTTGTGTCCTTGGTGGCCTTGGTGGTGGATTTATGCTCCTTTTCCCATATGAGGTGGAGTGTTACGATTTGGTGGAGAGGAGGAAGTTTCCCTTTTCCATTTTTAGCTCACAGTGCACATGGGGTGTTCCCTACTTTATCACCTTTTTGCCTTTTGTAGTTTCTTCATCTCCAAGTTGATCTTTTCCCTCTTTTCTGGTTCAAACTTGCTCAACCTTCTAATTTGAATCTTCTTCGACTGGCCATTGTCATCTCTTAAATTGTGCTTCAATACCTTTACTGACATAGCACTGGAAAACTCTGAACTTTCTGAAGATTATGTGCCTTTGCGCACTGTCTGCAAAATAGAGGCAGAAGATGTAAAATGCAGATATTTTCCATGCTAAACCTACTGAATTTGACAGAGATAGGGTTTTAGAGGTCAGATAAATGTGTAGAATTCAGTGTGATCAGGCGTCTCTCCAAAAGATAAACATGTTGGGTAAACAAATTACAGCGAGGCAATTGACAAACATGGGCGCAACATAATACTATCATGACACAAAGTTCACCGTTTCATTTAATATGGGCATTACGACAAAATACATAGACCGTTATCCAAATGCATCTATGACTAATAGTCCATCCCGGGATCGCTATCCAGCCTGTCACCCGAAAGTATTAAGTTGCAAGCAACAAATAATTGCAATAAGCATGGTGCGTAATGTAAGCAATGTAAACAACATAAAGCAATAAACACCGCTGTTTTATCCCTAGTGCAACAACACATCTCAAGTCTTAATCATTTCTGTCAACTCGAGCTCAGACAAGAGAGGCATGAACCCACTATCTAGCATAAATACCTTCTCTAAGATACTAGCAATTACTTCGGCCAAAGCATCCACAAGCACCGGAGAGCATGCAAGATCATAAATAAAACATATGATAAACAATCTGAACAATAATGTCATGACTTCATAATTCATCGGATCCCCGCAAACACAACATGAAGCATTACATAAAGATGATCTTAATCATGTAGGTAGCTCATAAGATCTAAACAATGGAGCACAAAGTAGAAGAGACAACCATCTAGCTACTGCCATGAACCCGTAGTCCCGTGGTGGACTACTCACGCATCACTCCGAAGGCAGGCATGGTGGTGTAGATGCCTCCGGTGATGATCTCCCCCTCCGGCAGGTGATGATCCCGAAGAGCAAGTCTTGATGCCTGCACAAATAACGGGATTTAGGTTGAGACTCCAAGTGCAGAGTGTAGTATATGGAAGACAGTTTTCCCCACGAGGGGTGACTCGAGGGTTTAATATCGAACTCTCGGGGAATCTGAAGTGGTAGATTTATCTTCTTATCCTTCTTTTGGTTACCTACAAAACAAGGTTAGATGTTTTGGTCCTCAACCTCACCTGTGGTTGTCAAGCACAAGGTGTAAGAATGATATCAGGATAGTTATGCAATGCAAACAGGAAATAAATATGCAATGATGGTGGATGCAATGGTAAATGATATTTTTTTGGGGTTTTTAAATGATGTATGCAAGATGAAAAGTATTTTTGTATTTTCGGATTTAATGATGGCTGAAAATATAAAAGTGGTATATGGTGTTGGAAAGGTGTTTCTTATGATTAAAAATTGACTGGGGTTCATGGTTCACAAATGCACTCTCTCTTTTAAAGTGGTAGACAATGGAACACACAAAGTTAACATATGAGATTGCAACACAGGGTTTGATAACAAGTTACTTAGATATATGGGCATCACGTCCTAACATAGAGATCTTTTGGTTATTAACCTCTCTTATACTCCACCAAGATGCGAACTAAATCATAACACCTCAGTAATTAAGATAACTCAGAGTATAGCAATAAGTATCATGACATGAAGTGAAAATAAGAACATGCTAGATCTAGTCATGGAGTAGTGGCAATGGTCACGCCCACATCCCCGGTAGCATGGTATTTTAGTTTATCCCTAGTGAGGTAACAAAGTAAGGTAAAGATACCAAAGTGGATCGCAGAACTTTCTCTCACGTTCACTGCACTAGCCACCCCCCGTTACTCCAACTAATGCACACGTTCCCCCTCACACGCTCTCATAAACATGCTTGATCAAAACAAGTAGACAAGAACGGGGTACATAATATGCATCTATACTCATAACTGAAACAAACATTGCAATCTCAAACATATATTAACTCATAAAGATCCACCACAAAAGTATTACAACGGTGACCGTAATCATGTTCAGCAGCTCATACGGTACTAATTAGTGAAGCTCAAGAGAGGAGAGATACATAAGTTACTTCCACAAACCCATAGTCCAGAGGTGGACTACTCCCTCTTCATCATGGAGACGGTGGAGAAGTCGATGGAGAAGGTGGAGACCACGCCGGCAGCGCCCCGCCGGAGTTTTCCCCCTCCAATCTGCAGCTCCTGATCTCCGTTTCGGTGTTTCTGTGTTTCTGCGGCGCGCCTTCCAGAGAACGACGGGGGACCTTTTTTATAGGCGTTTTTAGGTCAAGACGAAGGAGGTGGAGCGAAGATCGACGGCAACGGAGCCACGAGGCCCAAACGGGTGGGTCCCACGCGGCCTGGTACTGTGGCCACGTGGGCCATGCTCGTTTGGCCCTCGGGCCTCCGTTTGCTTGCTTCCTTTTTCCGTAGTCCTTCTTCCTTCCAAATATTGACGCCCATAAATTTCCAGGTGATTTCGTTGACGTTTGGGTCCCTGAAACATTAAAATACAAAACTAGGGTTTTCTGCCTGTGCAGGGTTAATTCCAAATAAATGGGAAAACTATGAAGTATTCCCAAAATCATGATAAAACATTGATATAACCCTTATATGATGCAAATATGATTGGAATATAAGCAATTAAAGTGCAAAGTTCATGTATGCATTTTACATGCATCAACATCCCCAAGCTTAATCCATGCTCGTCCTCGAGTATGAAGATGATAAAACTAACATGGACTTTGCAATTTAATACTTAACAATGGATATCAAAGATGATTACTATTGCTACATATAGTCAAATGATTCATTCTTCAAAGGAGTAGCAATATGAAAATAGTTTATGAAGTGATATCAAGTATTCAAGACAAGGATGTTCATTGATAGTTCACAAAGTGTAACATAGTAGCAAGTAATATGGAACACATGTATGCATAATGATAAGTAGAACATCCTAAATGGTCATAGAGTATAGATGAAAATCTGAATATGATAGGTGTACACTTTGGAAAGATGTATATGCGAGTAGAGGTAAAGCATGCATAAGTTTCATCCAACTTCCAAACTCTTCTACTTAAGTTAATGATTGCAATAAGGTATTCATTGGCGTCTGATACGTCTCCAACGTATCCATAATTTCTGATGTTCCATGCCTATATTATACCAATTGCTACATGTTTTATATACACTTCATATCACTTTTATGCATTTTCTGGGACTAACCTATTAACAAGATGCCGAAGTGCCAGTTCCCTGTTTTCTGCTTTTTTATTCCAGAAAACTACTTCTGCGAATATTCTCGGAATTGCACGAAACAAAAGGCCAAGTCCCTATTTTTCCAACACGTACACGGAGTCCGAAGGAGAGACGAAGGGGAGCCACGAGGTGGCCAAACCACCTGGCGGCGCGGCCCCCTTCTGCCGCGCCAGCTGGTGAGGAGGCCCACCTCGGGCTCCACCGACGTTGCCCCTTCGCCTATTTATTCCCCCCGAGGCGTAAACCCTAAAAAACAAGTCATATTTCCAGAAGAGTTCCGCAGCGCCGCCGCCATCGACGACAAGTTTCGGGGGACAGAAGTCTCTGTTCCGGCACGCTGCCGGGACGGGGAATTGCCCCCGGAGTCATCTCCATCGACTCCACCGCCATCTTCATCGCCGCTGCTGACTCCCATGATGAGGAGGGAGTAGTTCTCCCCCGAGGCTGAGGGCTCTACCGGTAGCTATGTGGTTCATCTCTCTCTCCCATGGTGTGATCTTTATGTGATCATGTGTATTGCTAGTATCGCTGAATACATTAATAATGTTTATGCTACTCAAGTGATTTTGTCTAGTTTCTGGAGTCATTGTGACAACACGGTATCAAGGTGACAGTGTGGGTACTTGTGTGACTCTATGAATAATTTAGACATTTATCATGGCTTATTCTTGGGAATTGTGGTGTTTGTTTACTCAGACTTTGAGGTGTGCTTTGCAGCCCTACGCATAGTACTCTTGCTTCATCAAGAAGGAGAATAATCCCGAGCAGTATTTACTTGTGTTCAGTTGTGCTAATCTAGTTGAATATGTAGATGTTACTCTTTATCTATTATGCACTCTATAGGTTACTTTAATATGAACTCCGGTACTCTCCACGGTGTAAAGGTGACAGTGTGTGCACCGTGTGTGACTCCTTTATGACGTTGTGGCGCTTGTTTACTCCGGCTTGAGGTGTGCTTTTGTAGCCCTACACAATGAATGGTGTTTGTTATCCAACAAGAGAGTGTTTAAGAGTAGCTTTTATTTATTCAGTTATGAGATCATTGTTGAGAGTGTCCACTAGTGAAAGTATGATCCCTAGGCCTTGTTTCTAAGCATTGAAACACCGTTTACAACAAGTTCTGCTACATGTTTGCTTGCTGCCATTTTATTTCAGATTGCAATTACTACTTATAATCATCCATATTACTTGTATTTCACTATCTCTTCGCCGAACTAGTGCACCTATACATCTGACAAGTGTATTGGGTGTGTTGGGGACACAAGAGACTTCTTGTATCTTAATTGCAGGGTTGCTTGAGAGGGATATCTTTGACCTCTACCTCCCTGAGTTCGATAAACCTTGGGTGATTCACTTAAGGGAAACTTGCTGCTGTTCTACAAACCTCTGCTCTTGGAGGCCCAACACTGTCTACAAGAATAGAAGCGTGCGTAGACATCAAGCTATTTTCTGGCGCCGTTGCCGGGGAGGTAAGGTAAAAGGTATTCACATCCTCTGGCTACTAAGCTATTTTCTAGTATTGTTGCTAGTGTGTGAGTGCTCGAAGTTATTTCCTTTAGATTCTGCAATTATATCTTTTTGTTTCTTGTTTTTATTTTCACTAGTTAGGCTTAATGGAAAACAACAAAAAAATTAGAGATCTTTATGAACTTTATATTGAATTAGGACATGATGCTTTTGAAGAGAAAATTAAAAAACCTATGGAGGCTTGTTTGCATGATGGTAGCAATGGTATTACTATAAATTCTTTGAACACCATTATTGCCAATGCTATGGAAAAGTCTAAGCTTGGGGAAGCTGGTTGTGATGAATATGATATTTTTAGTCCCCCAAGCTTTAAGGAGGAAATTTGCTTTGATAATACTTTGCCTCCAATATATGATGATTATAATCATTGTGATATTTTCAGTCCACCTACTATTGAGGATATAGTTTATGTTGATTATGATATGCCTCCTATATATGATGTTTACAATGATGAATATGATATTCTCAGTCCATCTACTATTGAGGATAAAATTCATTATGATTATTCTATGCCTCCAATTTATGATGATTACAATGATGGATGTGATACTTTTACTCTCACTATTATTAATGATTATGCTTATGTGGAGAGTAATGATACTTTATGCATGGATCATGATAAGAATGCTTATGTGATAGCTATATTGTTGAGTTTATTCATGATGCCGCTGAAAATTATTTTGAGAGAGGAAAGTATGGTTATAGAAATCTTCATGTTACTAAATTTCTTCTCTTTATGATGAATGTTTTGAGCTTTCTCTTGATTTGCTTTTATTTGCTGGGTACTTTAAGACCTACTGGTCCTTATGAGAGAGGGAGACACGATTTCATATATCACAATAATATTAAGTCTCTCTCTTTATGTTGAAATTTTTGAAGTTACACTTGTTTTGCCTTTCTATGCTAGTCACTTTGTTCTTCATTGACTTGTTTTCTTACAAGACTCCTATGCATAGAAAGAGTGTTAGATTTAAACATGTTTTATATATGCTTCTTGATGCTCTTTTTATGTTTCAACTCTCATCTATATGTGAGCATCATAAAAATCACTATGCCTAGCTAAAAGGCTTTAAAGAAAAGCGCTTATGGGAGACAACCCATGTTTTTATTTTCTGTTATTTTTATTTTCTTTGAGTCAAGGAGTTTTGTACTTCTGTAGCAACTCCTTTGTATCTTTATTTTATCGCATTGTTGTGCCAAGTAAAGTTCTTATTGAAAGTTGATGCAAGATTTGGATTTCTGCGCAGTAACAGATTTTTAGCTGTCACGAATTTGAGCTTTTCTCCCTGTAGAAAATTCGAAAAATTCTGAAAAATCACGCATCTTCCTGAGATATGTACGCAACTTTCATTATTTGGCCAGATCCATCTGAGCAACTTAAGTGCCTCGAAAAAATTCGTCTTACAGACTGTTCTGTTTTTGACAGATTCTGCCTTTTGTTTTGCATTCGCTCTTTTACTGTGTTTGTGTGGATTTCTTTGCTCCACAAAGCATTGGTGGCTGTAGCTAATGTCCAGAAGCTTTGGGAATGATTGTATCATTACAGAATATGAGAATTTTTGATTATGCACTAACCCTCTAATGAGAACTGTCTTGAGTTTGGTGTGAAGGAAGTTTTCAAGGATCAAGCGAGAAGGGTGATATTATGTGATCAAGAAGAGTGAAAAGCCTAAGCTTGGGGATGCCCCCGTGGTTCATCCCAACCATATTCAGAGAGACTCAAGCGTCTAAGCTTGGGGATGCCCAAGGCATCCCCTTCTTCATCAACAACTTATCAGGTCATCTCTAGTGAAACTATATTTTAATTCTTTCACATCTTATGCGCTTTACTTGGAGCGTCTGTGTGCTTTTATTTTTGTTTTGTTTGAATAAATTCGGATCCTAGCAATCCTTGTGTGGGAGAGAGACACGCTCCGCTTTTTCATGTGAATACTCATGTTCTTCACTTATATTTGTTGAGTATTCTTAACTAGCTACTGCAGTGCTTTTAGCTCCTGTTTTTCATGCATCTCTTCGAGCTGTTAGCACTTGTTTTAAATACTCTCTTGCTGCATTATATTATCATTTGGAGAGTTTATGTTTAAATAAATTGATTGGTGTTTGTTTGGAAGAAAGAAAATGCTACATGTGGTAGTTGGTATTGGAAAAGATATGCATCTTGCATAGTACATGTAGATCATTGTCTTGTTTCGTTTTGACACTTTGCAATTGTTTTGAGCTCTCAAGTAGATCATGTTTAAGCTCTTGCATCATGTAGTTAAAGCCTAGTAGTGGAGAACTACCGTAGAGCTTGTTGAGACTTGGGTTGCATATTTGTTTCTCTAAGGTCTAGATATTTTCTGGTAAAATGTTTGAGCAACAAGGAAGACAGTGTAGAGTCTTATAATACTTGCAATATGTTTTTATTTAAGTCTTGCTGTACCGGTTTATACTTGTGTTTGCTTCAAACAACCTTGCTAGCCTAAACTCTGTACTGAGAGGGAATGCTTCTCGTGCATCCAAACCTTGAGCCAAAACCCATGCCATTTGTGTCCACCATACCTACCTACTATGTGGTATTTCCTGCCATTCCAAGTAAATACTTCATGTGCTACCTTTAAACTATTCAAAACTTTATTACTCCTTATTTGTGTCAATGTTTTATAGCTCATGAGGAAGTATGTGGTGTTTTATCTTTCAATCTTGTCATTTACTTCTGACAGACTTTCACCAATGGACTAGTGGCATATACACCGCTTATCCAATAATTTGCAAAAAGAGCTGGCAACGGGGTGCCCAGCCCCAATTAATTACAACTTTCATTAATAATTCTCTTCACATGTTTTGCCCTGATTTATCAGTAAGCAACTTAAATTGCAAATAGACACTCCTCCATGGTATGTGAATGTTGGAAGGCACCCGAGGATTCGGTTAGCCATGGCTTGTGTAAGCAAAGGTTGGGAGGAGTGTCAACTATAAAGAAACTAAAATACATGTGTAAACAAAAGAGAAGAGGGATGATCTACCTTGCTGGTAGAGATAACGTCCTTCATGGGAGCCGCTCTTGAAAGTCTGGTTGACAAGGGGGTTAGAGTGCCCACTACCATTCGTTGACAACAACAAACACCTCTCAAAACTTATTTTGTGCTCTCTTATGCTTTCGAAAACTTAAAAAGCTCTAGCACATGATTTAATCCCTGCTTCCCTCTGCGAAGGGCCTATCTTTTACTTTATGTTGAGTCAGTTTACCTACTCCTTTCTATCTCAGAAGCAAACACTAGTGTCAACTTTGTGTGCATTGATTCTTACATGTTTACTTATTGCACTTGTTATATTGCTTTATGTTGACAACTATCCATGAGATATACATGTTACAAGTTGAAAGCAATTGCTGAAACTTAATCATCCTTTGTGTTGCTTCAATGCCTTTTACTTTGAATCTATTGCTTTATGAGTTACCTCTTATGCAAAACTTTTTGATGCTTGTCTTGAAAGTACTATTCATGAAAAGTTTTTGCTTATATGATTCATTGTTTACTCTTTATCTATCTGTTAGCAAACTATAGACCATTGTTTTGAGTCACTTCATTCATGACATGAGCCTAGCAATATTATGATCAAGATTGTGTGAAAGCATGTCTCCTCAGAAATTATTTGTTGTTATCGTTTTACCTACTCGAGGACGAGTAGAACTAAGCTTGGGGATGCTTGATACGTCTCCAACGTATCCATAATTTCTGATGTTCCATGCTATATTATACCAATTGCTACATGTTTTATATACACTTCATATCACTTTTATGCATTTTCTGGGACTAACCTATTAACAAGATGCCGAAGTGCCAGTTCCCTGTTTTCTGCTGTTTTTGGTTCCAGAAAAGTACTTCTGCGAATATTCTCGGAATTGCACGAAACAAAAGGCCAAGTCCCTATTTTTCCAACACGTACACGGAGTCCGAAGGAGAGACGAAGGGGAGCCACGAGGTGGCCAAACCACCTGGCGGCGCGGCCCCCCTTCTGCCGCGCCAGCTGGTGGGCCCCCTCGGGCTCCACCGACGTTGCCCCTTCGCCTATTTATTCCCCCGAGGCGTAAACCCTAAAAACCAAGTCATATTTCCAGAAGAGTTCCGCAGCGCCGCCGCCATCGACGACAAGTTTCGGGGGACAGAAGTCTCTGTTCCGGCACGCTGCCGGGACGGGGAATTGCCCCCGGAGTCATCTCCATCGACTCCACCGCCATCTTCATCGCCGCTGCTGACTCCCATGATGAGGAGGGAGTAGTTCTCCCCCGAGGCTGAGGGCTCTACCGGTAGCTATGTGGTTCATCTCTCTCTCCCATGGTGTGATCTTTATGTGATCATGTATTGCTAGTATCGCTGAATACATTAATAATGTTTATGCTACTCAAGTGATTTTGTCTAGTTTCTGGAGTCATTGTGACAACACGGTATCAAGGTGACAGTGTGGGTACTTGTGTGACTCTATGAATAATTTAGACATTTATCATGGCTTATTCTTGGGAATTGTGGTGTTTGTTTACTCAGACTTTGAGGTGTGCTCTTGCAGCCCTACGCATAGTACTCTTGCTTCATCAAGAAGGAGAATAATCCCGAGCAGTATTTACTTGTGTTCAGTTGTGCTAATCTAGTTGAATATGTAGATGTTACTCTTTATCTATTATGCACTCTATAGGTTACTTTAATATGAACTCCGGTACTCTCCACGGTGTAAAGGTGACAGTGTGTGCACCGTGTGTGACTCCTTTATGACGTTGTGGCGCTTGTTTACTCCGGCTTGAGGTGTGCTTTTGTAGCCCTACACAATGAATGGTGTTTGTTATCCAACAAGAGAGTGTTTAAGAGTAGCTTTTATTTATTCAGTTATGAGATCATTGTTGAGAGTGTCCACTAGTGAAAGTATGATCCCTAGGCCTTGTTTCTAAGCATTGAAACACCGTTTACAACAAGTTCTGCTACATGTTTGCTTGCTGCCATTTTATTCCAGATTGCAATTACCACTTATAATCATCCATATTACTTGTATTTCACTATCTCTTCGCCGAACTAGTGCACCTATACATCTGACAAGTGTATTGGGTGTGTTGGGGACACAAGAGACTTCTTGTATATTAATTGCAGGGTTGCTTGAGAGGGATATCTTTGACCTCTACCTCCCTGAGTTCGATAAACCTTGGGTGATTCACTTAAGGGAAACTTGCTGCTGTTCTACAAACCTCTGCTCTTGGAGGCCCAACACTGTCTACAAGAATAGAAGCGTGCGTAGACATCAGTGTCAAGCTCTCATTGCCCCTATCATAGCATCTTGAATGATTAAGGTTAAAGTGAAAGCAAATATGAGTAGTGTGCTTGACAAAGTAAAGGTTGGATGTCTCATGCCCCTTGAATACAAGTACCTACACCATGATTACTCAACTTAGGAAACAAAGCAAGTTCAAGTTATCTATCATTGTAAGTAATAATAGTATCATCAAGAGCGTCAACTGGGGTACCTCTTGTCCCATGATATGGAACAAGCCCATATCAAAATGACAAGACAAACAAACAAAATGAACAATCTCAACACCCTTTTTATTTACCATTTGGAATAGTTTTTTATTGCAAGGTGTATCACAGAAGGTTCACCATAGTATGTAAGTAAATTTCCACCATGAATGATGCATGGCTTAGATTAGCGGCCCAGGCGTCTCTCTAACCATTTATACAAACTCATTTGAACTACTTCATTTCCACCTCATTTCACCATGATAGGCATCCATAAACAAAAGTACATGATATCAACTAAATGAGATGAAGGAGCATGTTGAAAGCTTTGCATGTGACAGCACATATGGGCTAACTCCCAACCTCGAACATTTATCAAGCCACTAGCATCATAATCTTAATCACAATGGGTCATGTTTTATTATTGCAATGATAGTAAAATGTGCATCAAGTTCGTGAGAGCTATATAACCAATTTTTTCCATTGCAATCAATAACATAAACATTTTCATTCAGAGGTAAGATAACACAAAACATGATAAACATACTCGGAATAGCATAAAGCCAATAGGTAGATATGGTGGACTCACTGGAATAACTTTGGTTGAAGGTGTTGGAAACAAGTTTTTGCTTGTTGGAGTTTTTGGGCTAGCAAAAGGGAGAAAGTTGACCATCTAGATGCATGCATGAGTGTCCATAGAACTAACTAATCCATGTTAAACCAAGTAAAATAACAATCAGCACCAAAACATGAATAAGTGATAGCTCTACAAAAAGAATTTGCAAACTATTACTCATAAACAAGCTCATGAATCATGCAACTATATGTATCATTAAAAATCAAGTCAAACATCCCTTTTCCCAATCTTATAAAAGCATCCAACATATTTCAACCCATATTTCCAGTAGCTCTCTCATATATAATTGATAGTGTGGTGGTCTCTCAAGACTCAAACAAAAACAAAAACGACGCTCCAAGTTTATGCGATAAAGTGTTTCGATCGAAAAACAGAAGTTGGACGTGTGCAAACCGAGAGTGTGTAGGTCCAGGGGTTGTCTTCACATCCCCAAGCTTATGGTCTTCACCATCCTTGGATAGCTCTTGGTGCATCTCCTCCAATCCCTGTGAAAAAACTTCAAAACACCGTTTCTCCCATCTCTTTTCTGTGGGGTGCATTAATAGTGATAAACAAATAGGTTCCTTGCTGCATATAATCCTTGAACAAAAATTCATATGAATGTCCAGAAAGTATATAATGTTGTATGCCTACTCATAAACTCAATTGGATCAAAAAGATTCAACTTAAAAGCTCAAAGCATGCATCAAACAAAATGGGACAGAATCTGTCCAGAAAAACAGCAGCAGCAAAACGTATTTTTCTACCCTACCAAACTTTCTCGAAAAATTCCGAAAAAATTCATGCATACAGAGGATGAAAAGTTGCAACTACAGTTCAAATATGAGCTCATTCGGAGTTACAGAATAAGAATTAAAAATCATACCGTGCACTGATTCGTGCAGGAATAAAATCTCCGAACTCAATAAGCAACTTTTCAAACCAAAAAGGGTAAAACTTGGCACTTTATTAAAAACTCCAGAACCTAACTAGACACAAAATCTCTTGTTACAGCAAGAGGACACAAAGAAAAATCACACATAAAAATAACCGGGTTGCCTCCCGCAAAGCGCTTTCTTTATAGCCATATAGCTAGGCTTCTTACTTGTTGTTTTATTGTGGACGAAGCTCATGAGGGAGCTTGAACTTTGGTGGTTCCCTCTTCCTTGGAAAGTGTTCCATGCACTTCTTGTGTGGAAACTGAAACTTTACATTCCCTTCCTTTGAATCAATGATAGCACCTGTGGTACGAAGAAAAGGTCTTCCAAGAATAATAGGACTAGAGGTTTTATTCCCCATATCCATGATTAGAAAATCCACAGGCACAAAAGTCATATGTAACTCTACCATAACATCACTTACTTTTCCCAAAGCATGTTTAATAGAGTCATCAGCAAGTGCTAGTTCAATAGAGCATTTTTCAAGATTTTTCAATTCAAGCACTTCATATAGTTCTTTAGATAAAACAGAGACACTAGATCCTAGATCAAGTATGGCATGGTGTGTCTCTTTTCCAATAGTTACTAGTACCTTAGGTATCCACATATCCCCAAGCTTAGGTGGTATCATAGCCTCTTGGTTGTACCTAGCAATCTTTTCTTTCAAGACATGATTAGCAATATAAGAACCAAAACCTGCTTGGTTAGTGTTGATGGAAGGATCACTTGCAAATTTTTGTAAGATAGATATTAATTCATGCAAGCTACAATTTTCTAAGTCAAGCAAAGGATCCTTGACTTCATTAAGCATTTTAACTTCCTCAACTTTCTTTTCCAACTCAATCAGCATAAGAGATTCATCATGTTCAGTTTCTTTAGCTTCTTCTTTTAAACTACCAAGTTGAGACATGAGTGGCAACAAATATTCAGGGTAGTTCAATAATTCATCAAGAGTTTCCTCCAAAGTAAGAGGAACATTTTCAGCAATGTTAACAGAATTCATTCCAACCACAGGTGATGCTTGTGGTTTCCTGCAGACATACTCAATAAAGTGGCTTGATTATCAGCTAGTTTAGACAAAGCTTTGTCTAGTCCTGCAGCTTGGAGTTGTAAGCCTTTAATATCAGAACTAATAGAAGCAACAGACTTACTCAACTCTTGTATCATAGTATTATGACTAGCAACTTGTTCCATGAGAATTTTGTTAGCCTCAGAATTATCATTGCGTGATAACATAGGCTTCCAATTATTATCATTAGCATTAGGATATGGAACAAAAGGACGATTGTTGGGAACATATGGGGGTTTATTATAAGAGTTATAATTGTTGTTACCATACCCATTATTACCATAGTTCCTAATGAAGTTGACATCAATATTTTCAGAATTGTTTCCAACTAGTTCTTGCAAAGGAACATTTTCAACACTAGGTTTATTAAGCAAAGCAAGAATAGTATCCATTTTAGATGACAAATCATTAGTTTCTTCAATAGAGTTCACTTTCTTAGAAGGATTAGGTGCCCTATCAGTATGCCATTGACTATAGTTTTGTAAAATGCTTTCCAATATATTTTTAGCTTCTACTATAGTCTTACTCATAAAAGCACCTCCAGCAGCAGAATCAAGTATGTTTCTAGACATGTAGTTTAAACCATTGTAGAAAGAGTGTAATATGGTCCATTCATTAACTCCATGTGAGGGACAAGTTCTAAGCATAAGTTTTATCCTATCCCAAGCCATAGCAACATGTTCATTTTCATTTTGCCTAAAAGAAAGGATGTTGTTTCTATTTTGCAAAATTTTAACAGGGGGATAATATTTCTTAATGAAAGCTTCTTTTAGATCATCCCAAGAATTAATACTACCAGATGGCAAGGAATGCAACCACTCTTTAGCTTTTCCTCTAAGTGAAAAAGGAAATAACTTCAGTTTTAGGATATCACTTTCCACATTTTTAAACTTTTGCATGTCACATATTTCAACAAAGTCATGAAGATGCATAGAGGCATCCTCCATAGCACTACCACCAAATTGTTCCCTAGTTATCAAGTTCAACAAACTAGGACTTACTTCATAACTCTCAGCATTTATCTTAGGTGTGGCAATAGCTCTCGTGATAAATTGATCATTAGGAGTGTTTGTGTAGTCACACAGCTTAGTTCTTTCTCCCATTTTAGCAAGTTTTTTTGGTATTTTTAATTTTTTATGCAAAACTGAAATAAATATGATATGATATGCAATGACACTAACAAAACAAATAAATTGCTTTGTAAGTAAAGATGGATAAGATGGTGCTCACGTAGGTGCAACCTCCCCAAGCTTAGGTGTTAGCACAAGTTGGTGACGTTGACTTTGTTGTGAGATGAATGCGATGATGCACACCCTTGGATAAATCTCTCAGCTACGATTCCCCGGCAACGGCGCCAGAAAACGTCTTGATGATCCCGAAGAGCAAGTCTTGATGCCTGCACAAATAAACGGGATTAGGTTGAGACTCCAAGTGCAGAGTGTATAGTAAGTGGAAGACAGTTTTCCCCACGAGGGGTGACTCGAGGGTTTAATATCGAACTCTCGGGGAATCTGAAGTGGTAGATTTATCTTCTTATCCTTCTTTTGGTTACCTACAAAACAAGGTTAGATGTTTTGGTCCTCAACCTCACCTGTGGTTGTCAAGCACAAGGTGTAAGAATGATATCAGGATAGTTATGCAATGCAAACAAGAAATAAATATGCAATGATGGTGGATGCAATGTAAATGATATTTTTGGGTTTTTAATGATGTATGCAAGATGAAAAGTATTTTTGTATTTTCGGATTTAATGATGGCTGAAAATAGAAAAGTGGTATATGGTGTTGGAAAGGTGTTTCTTATGATTAAAAATGGACTGGGGTTCATGGTTTCACAAATGCACTCTCTCTTTATAAAGTGGTAGACAATGGAACACACAAAGTTAACATATGAGATTGCAACACAGGGTTTGATAACAAGTTACTTAGATATATGGGCATCACGTCCTAACATAGAGATCTTTTGGTTATTAACCTCTCTTATACTCCACCAAGATGCGAACTAAATCATAACACCTCAGTAATTAAGATAACTCAGAGTATAGCATTAAGTATCATGACATGAAGTGAAAATAAGAACATGCTAGATCTAGTCATGGAGTAGTGGCAATGGTCACGCCCACATCCCCGGTAGCATGGTATTTTAGTTTATCCCTAGTGAGGTAACAAAGTAAGGTAAAGATACCAAAGTGGATCGCAGAACTTTCTCTCACGTTCACTGCACTAGCCACCCCCCGTTACTCCAACTAATGCACACGTTCCCCCACACACGCTCTCATAAACATGCTTGATCAAAACAAGTAGACAAGAACGGGGTACATAATATGCATCTATACTCATAACTGAAACAAACATTGCAATCTCAAACATATATTAACTCATAAAGATCCACCACAAAGGTATTACAACGGTGACCGTAATCATGTTCAGCAGCTCATACGGTGCTAATTAGTGAAGCTCAAGAGAGGAGAGATACATAAGTTACTTCCACAAACCCATAGTCCAGAGGTGGACTACTCCCTCTTCATCATGGAGACGGTGGAGAAGTCGATGGAGAAGATGGAGACCACGCCGGCAGCGCCCCGCCGGAGTTTTCCCCCTCCAATCTGCAGCTCCTGATCTCCGTTTCGGTGTTTCTGTGTTTGTGCGGCGCTCCTTCCAGAGAACGACGGGGGACCTTTTTTATAGGCGTTTTTAGGTCAAGACGAAGGCGGTGGAGCGAAGATCGACGGCAACGGAGCCACGAGGCCCAAACGGGTGGGTCCCACGCGGCCTGGTACTGTGGCCGCGTGGGCCATGCCGTTTGGCCCTCGGGCCTCCGTTTGCTTGCTTCCTTTTTCCGTAGTCCTTCTTCCTTCCAAATATTGACGCCCGTAAATTTCCAGGTGATTTCGTTGACGTTTGGGTCCCTGAAACATTAAAATACAAAACTAGGGTTTTCTGCCTGTGCAGGGTTAATTCCAAATAAATGGGAAAACTATGAAGTATTCCCAAAATCATGATAAAACATTGATATAACCCTTATATGATGCAAATATGATTGGAATATAAGCAATTAAAGTGCAAAGTTCATGTATGCATTTTACATGCATCAGCAGGGTGTCGGGAAGAGCTTCAGGACCCTCCCGATCTAGGGTTCGCGATGACGGCGGTCTCGGAACTTTTCTGGAAAATATGATCGGGTATCGAGGGTTTTCGGGACGAAGGCAATTTATAGGCGAAAGAGCAACTCGGGGAGACGCCCGAGGCGCCAGGTGGGCCCCAGGCGTGGTCAACCCTTTTACCGCGCCTAGGTGGCGTCTGGGGCCTGTGGGGCCCCCTGCAGGTCTCCTTCGGGCGCAGTCTTTCTTTCCATGTAAAAATAATTCCATTAAATTTTTAGGCGATTCGGAGAAACTTCCCCGACTAGCTTTTCTGAAACAAAAAGACAGCAGAAAACAGGAACTGGCACTGGGCATTTTAATGGAATTATTTTAGAAAAGCAAGTCGGGGAAGTTTCTGCTGTCGTTTTGTTTCAGAAAAGCTAGTCGGGAAGTTTCTCCGAATCGTCTGAAAATTTAATGGAATTATTTTTACATGGAAACAAAGACTGCGCCCGAAGGAGACCTGCAAAGGGGCCCCACAGGGCCCAGACGCCACCTAGGCACAGTCAAAGGGTTGCCCTTGCCTTTGGCCCACCTGGCGCCCTTGGGCGTCTCCCCGAGTTGCCCTTTCGCCTATAAATTGCCTTCGTCCCGAAAACCCTCGATACCTGATCATATTTTCCAGAAAAGTTCCGAGGCAGCCGCCGTCGCCAACCCTAGATCGGGAGGGTCCTGAAGCTCTTGCCAGCACCCTGCCGGAGGGGAAGATCGTCACCGGAGGCATCTACACCACCATGCCTGCCTCCGTAGTAATGCGTGAGTAGTCCACCACGGGACTACGTGTCCATGGCAGTAGCTAGATGGTTGTCTCTTCTCTTTGTGCTCCATTGTTTAGATCTCATGAGCTGCCTACATGATTAAGATCATATTTATGTAATGCTACATGTTGTGTTTGTGGGGACCCGATGAATTATGGAGTCATGACATTATTGTTCAGATTGTTTATCATATGTTTTATTTATGATCTTGCATGCTCTCCGATGCTTGTGGATGCTTTGGCCGAAGTAATTGCTAGTATCTTAGAGAGGGTATTTATGCTAGATAGTGGGTTCATGTCTCTCTTGTCTGAGCTCGAGTTGACAGAATCGATTAAGACTTGAGATGTGCTGTTGCTACTAGGGATAAAACAATCGTGTTTATTGTTTTATGTTGCTTACATTGCTTACATTACTCACCATGCTTATTGCAATTATCTGTTTGTTGCAACTTAATACTTCCGGGTGACAGGCTGGATAGCGATCCCGGGATGGATTATTAGTCATAGATGCAGTTGGATAACGGTCTATGTATTTTGTCGTAATGCCCATATTAAATGAAATGGTGAACTTTGTGTCATGATAGTGTTGTGTTGCGCCCATGTTTGTCAATTGCCTCGCTGTAATTTGTTTACCCAACATGTTTATCTTTTGGAGAGACGCTACTAGTGAACTGTGGACCCCGGTCCTATTTTCCTATATTGTTTACAACCGTTCTAATAGCCTTTCTAATTCATTTTGCTCGTTGGTCATTTTTGGTCTCATATTATTTTACACACATACATTTAATTCTTTGTGTTCAGCAAGCCAGAGAGATTGACAACCTCTCTGTTTTGTTGGGGCAAAGTAGTTTGTTCGACTGTGCGCAGGTCCACGTTAATTATCGTAAACGGCGCCGTTGACACCTTTCCGAAGCCTTCTCCAAATCCTACTGGATTGATAATCATGGTTTTGTAATCAAGGGAAAACTTGCTGCTAAATTACATCAAACCTAAAACTTGAGGTCTCCCAGCGAACGTGTTGTTCCACGTCATCAAGCAAGTTTTCTATTGCCGTTGCCGGGGATTTGGAAGCTTCAGCGATGGGAGTTTCGCACGTCCTTACACTCTATTTTGTTATTGTCTTGCTTAGTATATTTTTTGTTAGTCTTGTTTTGCTTTTCGTTTGCTTTAAAACTCAAAAACACAAAAAAATTAAAAATTCCTGCAAGTAGTTTCTTTTTGTTTTTGCTGAGTAATCATGACTAGCTCTTCGGATATGTCATTTTTAGGAGAAATTCTCACGTTCGAACAGAAAGTTGGGGAAAGTTTTAAGAATGCCTGGGAAAGAATTTCAGAACCATATAAAAAGATGCAACCTAGGATTGAATTGAGTGTTCTCTTGAAATTTTTCTACTTCTTGCTTTAGATGTTATGGTAGGAGAAACTTTTGTGGAATATTATGCAATGAAAGCTTTTAGAATTATAAATGGGTTGGCTATTTTTCCTATGATTGATAAAACTGATGGGGTGATTGAAAGACTGGATAAAATAGAGAAAAGTCTAAGTAATTTAGCAATGAGTAAAAGTGGGAACACTTTCGAAACCCAACAACCCCTAGCCGAACCAAAAAGTGATTGGGAACCTTTTATTACAATTGAAATTGATAATCAAAATTTCTTAGCTTATTGTGACATAGGTTCTACCGTGTCCACCATGCCTAAAATGGTTTATGATTCCTTGAAACTTAATAATATGATTGATTATCCCTTTTATCATTCTCATGCTGATTGTACTATCTCAAAAATCTTAGGAAGAGTTAATGTTCTTGTTATAATTCAAAATAAAGCTGTCCCAATAAACTTCGTAGTTTTATCTAGATCCCAAGGAAATATTGTTTTGGGTAGATCCTTCCTTAAAATTGCTGGATGTTTTATTAATGTTAAGTATGGATTTTTAAAACTCAATGCTCCAGTTAACCGCAGGATGTTCTTCCTAAGCAAAGTAAAATATGAACTTATTGAGGGGAATGATGATTTTGATGATGCTAATATTGATAATACTTGACTTTTGCCATTGTGCCTAGCTAAAAGGCGTTAAAAAAGTGCTTATGGGAGGCAACCCATTATTTTCACCTTTAGTTTGTTTTTGTTTTGTTGAATTTTTGGGTATTGTTTGCCTCTGTAGCAACTCCCTTGTATCATTTTTATTTTTTTGTGTGCCAAGAATAGCCTCTAATGGGAGGAAAGTAAAAAATTTGAGTTGCTGTCCAGAAACAGATTTCTGTCCGTCACCGTATGAAATTCTAAAACATCACAGAACGTGGTCTATAGCTGAAATTTTTTGGCGGCAAGCATCTGGGTTTTGTCTAACTTTCATTATTTTTAAGTTTTCTGATTCGAGGTGTCCTAGTAGCCCGAAAAAAATCATCTTTACGTTCTGTTCTCTTTTTAACAGATTCTGTCTTCGTTTTTGCATTGCTCCTTTTACGAGCAAAGTGGAGTTCTTTTATCCACGAAACATCACTTAAACCGTTGTGCCAGTAGCCAATGTTTAGGAACAATTTTATGCAATTTGCCAAATGAGAACTGAAGGTGGATTATTTTGTTCGAGAACTAACCCCTATAATCAGTTTGTGAGAAGTTTTGTGTGAAGGAAGTTTTCAAGTGTTGAGAGAACGAGGTGATGAAAGAAGATCAAGAATGGATTAAAGTTCAAGCTTGGGGAGGCTCCCCTGGACCTCCACTAAATATTCAAGAAGTCTCAAGCGTCTAAGCTTGTGGATGCCCAAGACATCCCCTTCTTCATCGACAATTAATCAGGTCGATCCCATGAAACTATATTTTTATTCCTTTACATAATATGTGCTGTTCTTGGAGCGTCATTTGTGATTTCCTTTCAGTTTTGTTTTGTTTGCTGGTCATTTTCAACAATGGATCCTTGCATTCTTGTGTGGGAGAGAGACACACTCCGCTTTTTCATTATACACTCATGTTCTTCACTTATATGTGTAGATTGTTTAGCTTTTATTTATTTTAGCTTCTAGCTCTTGTTTTTCATGTATCTCTTGTTCAGAGCTATTAGTTTCTTGTAGTTAGGAAGTGCTCTCTTGTGTTTCATGCGTATTTGCTTAGAGAGTTTTGTTCAAATAAGTTGATTGGTGTTTGTTTGAAAGGGAAACTATCATGTAGGAAGTGGTAAAAGAAAGAATTTTACATAATCTTGTAGGTCATTGTATTGAATAATTTGATGCTTGTCAATTGTCTTGAGAGATGAATTAGATTAATTGTTTAAACTTGTGGATCGTTTACTTAAGAATGGAGTAGTGGAGAAATACCGTAAAGATTAAAATTATGACACTTGTTTTGATTGGTATTTTATCAAAGTCTAGATTTTTTTTGTAAAAACATGTTTGGTTGACAAGGAAGACAGTATGAGGTCTAATGGTTATGCTTAATGTATATCTTGTGGTCATTCGTGTATTGGGTTGATGATATGTGTTTGCTTGATACCATGCTAAGCCAAAAACTCTGTACTGAGAGGGAATGCTTCTCTTGCATCCAAATCCTTGAGCCAAATATCCTTGCCATTTGTGTCCACCATACGTAAATACATGTGGTATTTCCTAGCCACTCCAAGTAAATTTTTCGTTTGCTACCTTTAAAATTTCAAAAATTTATTGCTCCTGCTTTGTGTCACTGTTTTTAGCTCATGAGGACGTAGTAGCTGGGTTTATCATCTTCCATACCAAATAATGTTTATATGACTTGCATGCTTCATCTGCTCATCAAAAATTTGCACATTGCTGGTTAGTCCAATATCAGAAATAAAATAATAAGGCACTCCTCCATGGATATGTGATTGATAGAAGGCACCTGAGGATTCGGTTAGCCATGGCTTGTGTAAGCAAAGGTGGGGAGGAGTGTCAAAAAATATATATATAAAGTATGATATCTCGGAACCGCTCTTAAAACTTAGTTGGTATGGAAAATGTTAAGACCGCTATTGCTAGTCGTTGACAAGGACAAACACCACTCTAAAAAAGAAATATTTTTATGTCTCTATATGCTTTCAAAAACCAAAAAACTCTAGCACACGATTAATCTCTGCTTCCCTCTGCGAAGGGCCTTTCTTTTACTTTTATGTTGAGTCAGTTTTCCTTTCCATTCTTTATCTCTCAAACAAACGCACAGTATCAATTTTGGTGCAAGTTTACTACATTTTATCTTTACGTTTAACTTTGAAAACTTTTATATTGACATTATCCAGTGATAAGTATGTTACAAGTTGAAACTTTTGCTGAAAATTTAAATCTTCCTCTGTGTTGGTTGAACACCTTTTTCAAAAGTATATTGCTTTGTGAGCTATCAAGTATGATGAGTTTTATAATTTTCAAGTCTCCAATGTACTATCCATGAAAAGTTCTTACTTAGATGTTATACATGGTTAATTATTGTTTACTTCATTTCAAACTATAGACCATTGTCTTGGATCACTTTCATTCAGTTCACGTGCTTTACAATATTATTTGATCAAGATTGTGTTAGAAGCATGTCACCACAATTTATCTTGTTATCAATTACCTACTCGAGGACGAGCATGAATTAAGCTTGGGGATGCTGATACGTCTCAAACGTATCTATAATTTTTGATTGTTCCATGCTTGTTATATAACATTGCCACATGTTTTTATAATATTTTTATATCATTTTGGCATGTTTTATGGAACTAACCTATTGACAAGATGCCAGTGCCAGTTCCTGTTTTCTGCTTTCTTTTTTGTTTCAGAAAAGCTAGTCGGGGAAGTTTCTCGAATCGCCTAAAAATTTAATGGAATTATTTTTACATGGAAACAAAGACTGTGCCCGAAGGAGACCTGCAAGGGGGCCCCATAGGCCCCAGACGCCACCCAGGCGCGGTTAAAGGGTTGACCACGCCTGGGGCCCACCTGGCGCCCTCGGGCGTCTCCCCCAGTTGCCCTTTCGCCTATAAATTACCTTCGTCCCGAAAACCCTCGATACCCAATCATATTTTCCAGAAAAGTTCCGAGTCCGCCGCCGTCGCCAACCCTAGATCCGGAGGGTCCTGAAGCTCTTCCCAACACCCTGTCGGAGGGGGAGATCGTCACCGGAGGCATCTACACCACCATGCCTGCCTCCGGAGTGATGCGTGAGTAGTCCACCACGGGACAACGGGTCCATGGCAGTAGCTAGATGGTTGTTTCTTCTCCTCTGTGCTCCATTGTTTAGATCTTATAAGCTGCCTACATGATTAAGATCATCTTTATGTAATACTACATGTTGTGTTTGCAGGGATCCGATGAATTATGGAGTCATGACATTATTGTTCAGATTGTTTATCATATGTTTTATTTATGATCTTGCATGCTCTCCGATGCATGTGGATGATTTGGCCGAAGTAATTGCTAGTATCTTAGAGAGGGTATTTATACTAGATAGTGGGTTCATGCCTCTCTTGTCTGAGCTCGAGTTGACAGAAACGATTAAGACTTGAGATGTGCTGTTGCTACTAGAGATAAAACAACGGTGTTTATTGCTTTATGTTGTTTACATTGCTTACATTATGCACCATGTTTATTGCAATTATCTGTTGCTTCCAACTTAATACTTTCGGGTGACAGGCTGGATAGCGATCCCGGGGTGGATTATTAGTCATAGATGCAGTTGGATAACGGTCTATGTATTTTGTCGTAATGCCCATATTAAATGAAACGGTGAACTTTGTGTCATGATAGTATTGTGTTGCGCCCATGTTTGTCAATTGCCTCGCTGTAATTTGTTTACCCAACATGTTAATCTTTTGGAGAGACGCCACTAGTGAACTGTGGACCCGGTCCTATTTTCCTATATTGTTTACAACCGTTCTAATAGGCTTTCTAAGTCATTTTGTTCGCTGGTCATTTTTGCTCTCATATTATTTTACACACATACATTTAATTCTTTGTGTTCAGCAAGCTGGAGAGATTGACAACCTCTCTGTTTCGTTGGGGGCAAAGTAGTTTGTTCGACTGTGCGCAGGTCCACGTCAATTATCGTAAACGGCGCCGTTGACACCTTTCCGAAGCCTTCTCCAAATCCTACTGGATTGATAATCTTGGTTTTGTAATCAAGGGAAAACTCTGCTAAATTACATCAAACCTTACACTTGGGGTCTCCCAGCGAACGTGTTGTTCCACGTCATCATCCACCTCGGCTGCCCTTCGGACTTCGTCTTCGTTTCGGTGAAAAACTTGTCCCCGTAAATTTTCGTCCAATTCCGACAATATGTCCTTACTAGATTTTCTGAAACAAAAAGACAACAGAAAATAGGAACTGGCACTGTGGCATCTTGTTAATATGTGAGTTCCAGAAAATGCATAAAAATGATATATAATGTAAATAAAACTTGTAGCATTTGTTATAAAACAAGCATGGAACATCAAAAATTATAGATACGTTTGAGACGTATCAGTGAGCAACCGGGTTAGATGCACTCCCACTAGTTCCATTGGAGAGCTTTCATACACTTATATCTCTATGTGCATGCGGTGTATGACAATCACTACTCCTTGCACAACTTCGATTATAAGACTTCCTCTTGTCTAGTGATCACTTATAGCTTTATGAGATTTTCTTCCATTGACCTTCCAAACCCCCCATAATGTTCTCTTAGCCATAACATCCTGGTGCTAATACCAAATGCTCTCGCTCATCTGTTGAGTTAAACTTCGAAATGGCTGATGCATAACGTTCATGTTTCTATTACTTGACTGATCTTTTCTATGTTGTGAAAAATTGCTTGATGCTTGAATAGAAGGATATATACTTCTGCATTGGATACTTAAATCATCTCTAATAAACTTTGTTCGGTTTCATGTCTCCAAAGCATCATTCATTAAAGGTTTTTGACTTGTTTAACCATCATGTTTATTCATTGTTTGCTTAATATCAATTATAGACATTTGCTTTGAATGATTTGATCTCAGTTCACATGCTTTACATTACTATTTGATCAAGATTGTGTTGGTAGCATGTCACTTCAAAAATTATTTTTGTTATCGTTCACTTACTTGAGGACGAGCAGGAATTAAGCTTGGGGATGTTAAAACGTCTCAAACGTATCTATATTTTTTTATTGTTCCATACTTGTTTTATACCATTGCTACATGTTTTATTATAGTTTTATATCAATTTAAGGCATTTTCCCAAACTAACCTATTAACAAGATGCCCAGTGCCAGTTCCTGTTTTCTGCTGTCTTTTTGTTTCAGAAAAGTTATTAAAGAAATATTCTCCAAAAGACCTACAAATTCACAGAAGGCATTTTTATCAAGAAACAAAGACGGAGTCCAAAGGAGAGCCGGAGGGCCCCACCAGGTGGAGGAGGCGGCCTCCCGGCGCGGCCTATGCTACTCTAGCGCCGCCTCTTTGCCTATATATTCATCTTCGCCAAAAAACCCTAGGGCGGCCAATATTTTCCATGATACATAACCGAGTCCGCCGTCAACTCGAAACCCTATTCGGGACGGTTCTGAAGCTCTTCCTGGCACCCTGCCAGAGGGGGAAATCGTCACCGGAGGCCTCTACATCACCATGCCTGCCTCGGGAGTGATGCGTGAGTAGTTCATCTTTGGACTACGGGTCCATAACAGTAGCTAGATGGTTGTCTCTTCTCCTTGTGCTACCAAGTTTAAATCTTGTGAGCTGCCTAACATGATCAAGATCACTATTTTGTAATGCTACATGTTGCGTTTGCTGGGATCCTATGAATTGTGAAACTATGATCTGATTGTTCATCTTCTTATTATCATATCCATGTTTTATTTATGATCTTGCATGCTCTCCGATCCATGTGGTTACTCTGGCCAAGTGATTGTAAGTATCTCCAAGAGAGAGTTTGGTGCTAGATAGTAGGTTCATGCCTCCTGTGTGTCTAGGCTCGAGATGACAGAAATGACTAAGACCGAGGATGTGCTGTTGCTACTAGGGGTAAAACAACGGTGTTTATTTCTTTATGTTTGTCAACATTGTGTACATTATGTATGAAACTTATTGCAGTTATCTGTTGGTTGCAACTTAATACCTTTGGGTGACAGGCTGGATAGCGATCCTGAGGTGGATTATTAGTCATAGATGCAGCTGGATAGCGGTCTATCTATTTTGATGTAATGCCCAATTAAATGTTGCAATGAATTTTATGTTGTCATAATAGCATTGTCATGCCCTCACAATTTGTCAATTGTCTAGCTGTAATTTGTTCACCCATCATGTTTACTGTTTTATGGAGAGACACCACTAGTGAAAATATGCCCCCGGTCAATTCTTTTACATTGTTTACAACTCGTTTCTTTTGCTTTTAATCATTACTTGCTCGCTGTTCCTTTTTACTTTTATTATTGTTTTCCATAACATACATTTAATCTCTTAGTTTTCAGCAAAACATGAAGATTGACAATCTTCCTGTGGATCGTTGGGGCAAAGTTGAATGTATGTGTTGTGTGTTGGTCCACGTCAATCTGCCAGCGCCAGAGTGGATTGGCACCATGTTGAAGCCTTTCAAGTCCTACTGGTTCGATAAACCTTAGTTTCATAACTGAGGGAAAAACTTCCATCTGTAAACCGTCACCTTCCTCATGGGATTCCCAACGGGTGGTGATCGCACCATCAGCACACACGCACTGCAAGACGGGATGTGGGCCTACCACACTAGTAGGGAAGTGCCTTTCTGTGGATCACTTTTTGTGGCGCACCAAGTAGCCATGCGCCACACAAAAAAATTCTGTGGCGCACCAGGTCACTTTCTGTGGCGCACCTTGCCATGTGCGCCACAGAATGTGACTTTCTGTGGCGCATGGGGAGTGTGCGCCACAGAAATGTGACTTTCGGTGGCGCACATGGCCTGGTGCGCCACAGAAAGTGACATTTCTGTGGCGCATGTAGTCTGGTGCGCCACAGAAAGTGACATTTCTGTGGCGCATGGAGGTGGGTGCGCCACAGATTTTTTTTCTGTCTCACGCATGCCTACCCCCCCGTGGATCGCCTTTTCAGTTCTGTAAACAAGAAAAGAAAATGATAAAAATTTCAAAAAATAAAATCCTTTGACATGTAGTTTCGTTTTAGTGTCTAGTTGGTATAGAAATTTTGAAATATGAATTTTGACCTTTTTTTGCAAAAAACAGAAAAAAAAACTTTGCAGGGGCATAACTTTTGCATACGATGTCGAAAAAATGCGTTTAATATATCAAAAAAAATCGTGAGAAAAAAGGAGCTCGATTTCACCGGGGTTTACCCGGTGAACTTTTCTCAGATTCGGGAAATTCGAAAAGAGTAAAAAAGTTATTTCAAAAAGAAGATTTTTTTCTACAAAATCAAAAAAAATAAAAATTTTTGGAAAAGACAATTCTGTGGCGCATGACTAGGGATGCGCCACAGAATTGTTGGGCGGGATTCGAATTTTGAATCCAGCCCAAGCCCTCCTCCCTCTATTTTCCCCTTCTCTCCTCCACTTCTCCTCCACTTCTCCTCTTCCCTTCTCCTCCCTCCTCCACTTCTCCTCCACTTCTCCTCTCCTCTCCTCCACTTCTTCTCTCCTCCTCCACCTCCACCTCCGGTGTCCTTCTCCACCACCCCGACGACCTCCTCCTCCCCCACCTCCGGCGACGGTGACCTCCTCCACCACCTCCGGCGACGACGACCTCCTCCACCACCTCCACCTCCGGCGACCTCCTCCACCACCTCCACCTCCGGCGACGACGATGGCGACCTTCACCTCCACCTCCGGCGACGGTGACCTCTACCTCCTCCTCCACCCGGCGACCTCCTCCGACGACATCCTTCTCCTCCTCCACCATCTCCGGCGACCCCCATCCTCCACCCACCTACCTCCGGCGACCCACTCCTCCACCCACCCCCGGCCTAGCCACCTACGGCCATGGCCACGGGTACCACGGCCTCCGACGAGCTCCGGCCAAATTCCGGCGAAATTTCGAAATTCCGGCGAAATTCCCGCGGCCAGATCTAGCCGCCCTTTTTTTTGAAATTCAAAAAAACTTTTGTGGTGCATGGTAGTGGGGTGCGCCACAGAAATATTTCTGTGGCGCATGCACTTGGGGGTGCGCCACAGAATCTTGCACTTTTCTGTGGCGCATGGGCCGTGCGCCACAGAAATAATATTTTTGTGGCGAGGATTTAGTGGCGCACCCACCATGCGCCACAGAAAGGCTTTTTGGTGCGCCGCTAAAAGGCCTTTCCCTAATAGTGCCATTTTGGCCCGAACTAACATAAACAAGCGCATTGAGCACACAGTTCTGTTGAGATGCATTGAGGGCATGATCATCCCCGACACTCCTGATTTGATCTCTTGGAGCCTAGAACCGTCAGGTCGGTTCTGGGGTTAAATTACTTTACATAAAATTGTGCGAAGGTAACCCCAAACGTCACTTCAATCAGATGTGGCGCCTTCTCACCACCCTTATGATTAGGGTGTTCTTATGGCAACTTATCCACAAGCAACTCCCCTCTAGTGATCATATTCATCGTCGTCGCAGACCAAGAAACGACAGTTGTGCCTTGTGTGGGGAACCAGAAGATGCTAACCATATCTTCTTTTAGTTGCACTCTTGCTCGTTTTCTATGGAACGCAATTAGGTAACTTCTCCAATGTTTCTGAAACCCATCGTGCTATGAGGAATTTCATTGTGGCCTCCAACACCTCTCGGGTCAAAACAAACGTGTCTATTGGACTTGCTTCACCCACTAAGAGCAAATTCACGATTGAGGGGACCTTGCCATCCCAACCTTCTTATGTGTTCTTCAAAATGTCATCATTCTTGAAGGTGTGGAAAGCCGTGTCTAAGAGGAAGGACAAGGAAGCATTGGGAGTCACGATTGACAAGATCTAGACTTTTGGATGTGAGGAGTCTGTAGATCATTTATTCATCACGTGTCATTTTGCTAGATTAATATGATGTGTGGTTTTTTGTACTTACAATATCCCTCCACCTGCAAATGTTTCCAATATATTTGGAAATTGGTTGAATGGGATTGATAAAAAGACCAAAGCTAGAATTCCTATTGGTGTTTCAGCTGTATGTTGGTCTATATGGAATTGCAGGAATAATCTTGTTTTTAACAGGAAAACAAATTTTCATGTCTTACAGGTTATCAATATGGCGACTTACTGGATCTAGCTATGGGCTACCCTGCTTACTTCGGACCAGCAGGAACTTATGGTTTCTGGATGCGCTCGGCTCCTGTTGGTGGCACAGGAGTTTTTCTCCCGACATACGTGGCAGCATATTAGTCGACTTTTGTAGTTGAAATTATGTTGTTCTTTCGATGGTTGATACATGTCTCAACATTATGTGATCGCTGAGTTGTAATAAGATGATACTAGAATATTTTTAATAAAAGGATACCTCGGGTTCTACCCTGAGAGGCTAGACAATACTAGACATAATTTTAACCTTCAGCAAGGTGTTTTGAAAACGGGATGGGTTTATAAGTGCATACACCGAACCAATTTACCTAGAAGGTCAACTTTGATGGGGCAAGGAGGACAATGCATTTATAATTTAACACCCCTTCACGTGTGGATCCCTCTGTCCCTCATGTATAAACGTGGGCCGAAAGTGGGCTGCAATATTGTTGTTTTATATTGCCTCAGCTGGGTGTTGAACTACGTAAATATGCACCGAACCAGTTGACTCAAAAATTCAAATTGATGGGTGAAAGGATGGTAATGCATTTATACTTCAAGTCTTCAACAGTGACAACATTAGATCTTCTTATCTCCAGCAAGGTAATAAAATCCAACGTATGCTCTCTCTTATCAAAACTAGTAGACAAACAATGTTTGTAATAAAAAATGGGAAAGGGTGAGCAGATGGCAGGCACTGCAGGCTGGATTGGGATTACTTTGAGCAATTAGTTTGTCAAGTCCTATGTTCTAACAGTCGTTGAATAATAAGATATAGAAAAAGAGCAGGCATCAAATGAACAACCAAAAGCATGTTGTCCACTACAGGATTTATATGCAACGTTGGACTGTGCTAACATGTTTTTAATCAGACTGCCAGACTTCTCAATGATTATTTCCCTGGAATTTTTAATAAGTTAAAACAGCTGGCTAGCTAGCTAGCAGAAAATGGACGAAAATGCTGGTGATTGAGCCTGTAATCCTGTATACAAACGGGCGGATGTGTCGTCTCCACCTCTCCGGGATCCTAAGGGCATCTCCACTCATCCCCCCCCGCCCCCCAGGAGGCTTTTTAGGTTCGGTTTTAGTCTCGGATGGCCAAATAGCGCCGAAATGTTTCCAGTCGTGCCCCCATGACCCAAAATAGCGCCGTTTTGCGCCGAATTAGCGCCGGCGCCCCAGGCCAACCCCAATTCATTGGGTTCGGCCTGGGGGCGCCTTTTTGCATGCAGTGGCCCATTGTCATCCACCCACCGCTCTTCTCTCTCCTCCTTTTCTTCTCTCCCCACCCACGTGCCCTCTCTCTCCTCTCTCTCCACACGAACCGCACCAACCACCGCCGCCCACCCCTATTTGCTCCGGCGCCGCACTCCGGCCACGAGGCCGAGTTCGCCGCCCCCGGATTCCTTGCCAGCCCGAGCGCCGCCCGGCGCCGGTGCGGTGCGGAAGGATTCGAGGTGCCGCCGCCACCCAGCTCGGCCGCGGACGACGGTGCTCTTCGCCACCCAGCACGGCCGCGGACGACGGCGCCCTCCGCCACCCTGCGCCGCCCGGCTCCATTCCCGTCCGATTCTTCCTCCAATTTCGCTCCAATTCCCCCCAATTTTGCTTCTTCCTCAGGGGATTCGGTGGCTCGGAGGCGGCGGCGGCGTGCCGATCTCGTTTCCCTTTTTTTGTGACTTTTATCCCATCTTTTTATCTTGGGTGAGGATGTGGCTGGGAAAACGAACCCCCAGGAACTCGTTTTGCGCCGGCGAAAGGATTTGGCCCCCCCAGGACGTCTCCTTTTTCATCCTGGGGTTGCGCCACGGCTAGAGATGCCCTAAGCTAGAGGCCACAAATCGTACAAAGTGCTGTTAATCTTCAACGCCCGACTCCATTTGTTTCGTTTGGTAGGTAAATTGTCTGAGGCAAACCTCCATTCCAATACGCGAATATTATTACTTCGGCGGACCAAATGTTTTTCAACATTGAACAGTCTGATATTGAGAATGGGGCAGTGGTGCACCCACGAAGCAGAGTTCGAATACTGTGTTTAGACTAGTCATAGTGGGAGTAACATATGTAGTAACATAAGTGCCACGTAGGCAAAAATGATAATGTGACATGCAATTAAAGAAGAGAGACACAAATGGAGTAACTAGCTATGTTACCGTAACATCACACAACCCAAGACAATATGAGTCTACAACCTAATTAATGAAGAGTTGCATGACACCACACACATGTTACTACCCACTATAGATGTGGTAACATAGCCTAGTAACATGTGTAGGTTACTAGTCTAAATTACTACCCACTATGACTAGTCTTAGCGAATTTCTGTTGTTCTCGCTAAGGACGCCTAAATAAAATCTTAACACGAATCAACTTTTTTTTAATCTAAAAAAGACGGTCTCATTATTAATCTCATGGTTTTGACAATCAAGCCAGAATATCTAGTAGTCTAGATTTGAGGGACCAAATGTAGACAATAGCAATAGAAGGGTGGCTGAAAATGAATATCTCCCTTGATAAAACTAGTAAACAAACAATGATTGTGATTAAAAATGGGTGAGGGTGAGTTTCATGCCAGGCACCGCAGGCTGGATCAAGATGACTCTGAACAACTGTTAGTTGGCCAAGTCCTAAGTTCTAACAGTTTATAATGAATTCAAATTGTTGAATTGAATAATTGAAGCATCAAAACGAACAACCAAGCATGTTGTCCACTAGGATTTATGTACGACGTTGGAGTTTGATAAGAAGTTTATAATCAGACTGTCAGACTTCACATTGATAGTTTCCTTGGCACTTTCAATAAGTTAAAGCAGCTGGCTGGCTAGCTAGCAAGCAGAAAATGGAGGAACAGAGCTGGTGATCAGTTGACCCTGTACCTGTATAAGAACGGACGGGTGCGTCGTCTCCGGCTCTCGCATTCGCAGCCAAGCACATACACAGGAGCAGCCATGGCTGACAGCTTGGTCAACACGGCGATGCTGAAGCTGGAGGGAATGGCGTTGGACACGGTGAAGCAGCAGACGGAGGTGGGGAAGAGGGCGCAGGGGCTCAAGGACGACCTGGCGTGGCTGCAGCTGCTGCTGCGGGGCGCTGACCAGCGCCGGCGGCGGGAGATCAACGAGTACATCGATCTGTGGGTTCGGCAGACGCGCGAGGTGGCCTTCGACGCCGAGGACCTCCTCGACGAGTACCTCCACGAAGGGCAGCTGCATTGCCGCGGGGTCCTGGACCTGCCGTCCTTGCTCCGGTGGCTCCGCCACTCCGCCACCGGCCTCTTCGTCCGCCAGTCCATCTGCTCCGACATCGACGCCATCAAGGCCAGGCTAGAGCAGATAAAGAAGAAGACGGAGGACAACAGCGTCCAGCTGCAGATCGGCCTCCCCGCCACCGCCATCAGCGATAAGCGCCAGAAGCGCTACGTCGACTGGTACGACTCCCTCCTTCTCAAGATATATGTTTCAAAGTTTGGCCAACTATATATAGATAAAAAGAGTGTAAATATTCATAACCCCAAAGAAATATAGATAGAACCATCATGAAATATACTGTCATATACTTTTGTCAATATAGTTGGTCAAATATTAAAAAGTTTGATTTCAAACAAAAATTATAGACATCCTATTTTGAGACACAAGAGTACGTCCTCTTCCAGAGGAAATTGTGGCTTGAATATATAGTACAACCCTTAACAACTCAATCTGATTTGCACTGCAATGACAGGCCCAATTCTTAGATAGAAGGTCGAGCAGAACTCAGGCTTTAAATTAATATAAAACCCATCGGCAAAGTACACGACAGATAACAAGTATAAACATAGGGATTGACCCTTACAAATAGGAAACTGAGTCTAACAAAGCAGGATCACGCCCCAATCACAAGTTATCAACAAGATAGACATCAAACCCCCTACTCCTGCATGTTTCTCACATTAGCACGAAGATCTCGAATCTTGCCAACATCTCTTAAGGCCCCACGGTCTTGTCTAGCTTCCACACCTGCATATACGTAGACATTTTGTAACTCTGTCAGTCGGCAAGATAGACATGCCCAATTCTTAGAAATCACTTGACTTGATGTCATTCACGTTTGCACTCTCGTGGACTTTTAGGACTATGTACACTGTTTTCATGAGATATTAATTTGTTTTTTATTAGTTTGCACTTCCTAAGCCGACAAAAGAATCCTTGTTCGTAATTAGCCAGACCAAATACTTTCTCCGGTCCGTTTTATTTGTCACCTGGAAAAGAGCCGAGGTAGTACAACACTACAACTTGGTAATATAACTGGCGACATTTTTTTCATATCAAAGGGAGTTTCTTCTGTGCTTACTTCAACACACTAATGTTGGGAGTTTGTAAGAAATAATTGTTTTTCTTGTATTACACTATTGGTGAATGCTACTTCCCATCGTAGAACGATAGGAACCTTTTCAATCAAAATTAAGAGCAACTCATAAAAAAAATCCTAAATTTGACTGTTTGGACTAGGCCAGTTTGTTTGACTTTTCCTAGCTCGGGAGGAAATGTGCCGACGCTACGGTGAAGCATCGCTGCTCCAGAAAATGACGTCATTCCGCAAATACCATGCTCGCCACTATAGAGCAGAGGAGTCTGCTGCGAGTTCTGTCAGGCACTTTCTTAAACATAATCAGTATCAAATCCTTCCCTTCCACTCTAGCTCGCTGTCCCATCTTTTTAAAATTGAAGGCACATAAGTGCCCGGATTTAAGTTAATAAACCGCCATACAGCCAGGTTTTATATGATGTTGATGAACAAGTTACAGCAACAAGGACAGCAAACAAAAGATACAAAATAGAATTCTAGCTGGAGTCGTCGATGCTCTCTACCACGACAGGGAGCGAAAAAGGGAGATCTTGAGGGTGAAGTTGATAGTGAAGTGAATTGTCACTGTCTGAACTAGGAGTGGCGAGTCATCGCCTAGTCATTCTTTTCCTTTCCCTGATCGGAGAGGGACCCTTGCCCCCTCGCCCTACCTCGAAGGCTGCCGTACCGCCGTTATTGGAGACCCTCACTCCGAGCAGAGAAGGAGCCAGGAACCAGACCAAAAACTGATCCCAAACATTGCTTCACCGAGCTCACCTTGAGAGGCCTTGCCTCCACCCACGAAGACTCGAAGCTGCATGACAAAGACGCCGATGAGAAGATGCTTTGTAGAAGGATAGTCGTGAAAGTGAAACCACCGAGCCTCGGAACATCACTTGCAAGGAAGAACCACCGTTCTCCGCCGTCCCGCCACACTGGTGCAAAACCCTCCCGAGGCACGAGGGCACCGATCCGCGGAAAGCATAAGCAAAAACAACCAAGATTTTTGCAAAGGACCTAAACCAAAGACTCAGCACCGCTACCACGGTTCGGACCACGGTGCCGCCGCCAACCACCTGAAACAGTACGACAAACCCACACACACCCCAACTCACCCTAGGTGGCACCTTCAGCAAGGCGACGACGCCCAGAGCGTCGTTGCCGCCCAATCCAAAGGATTTGGCCTCTAGGACCCACCAAGCTCCGGAGGCTACCAGAGCGCAATACCGGTAAGGTGTGCCGTTCGAAGAGTCAAAGTCACCTACCTTCAGATCTAGTCCGGGGAACCGACGCCGCCACCCCCGCACCTCCTGTCTGTCCACACAGCTGAGGAAGAGGCCCTGCATCTTGCGCGCTACTCACCGTCAAGCTAAGCCAACCTAGACACTCCACCGTTAAGCTAAGCCAACCTAGACACTCCAGCGGAGGCTGCCGCCTCGATTCCATGGTCCACCACGAGCGAGCGGAGCATCAAGAACCTCGCAGCTACCTTCATCAGCTGCCACGCGGCTTCTGGCAGTTTTCTCTCGTAGCGGCAAGGAGAGGAGATACGGGGGAGGGGACCATCCACGCGGGGTGCCAAGCATTTTCCAGCCCTCCCAGTTCCGGTTGCAAGCTTCCATGCCAATAGACAAACTTTGGACACAACCTTTGCTTTCCAGATTAAATTCCAGAGTGGTCTCTCTATTTTTAGGTCAAAAAGGCAGTCGATCCTGCCGTCCCACCATGCCAATGTTTGGAGATTTATTCTGAGAACAAAGTTGACAATGTTGATATCACCCTTTCAATCCTGAAGCAGCAAAAAGAACGCACATACTCTAGATGGAATCTTGATGTCCTACGTAAATGCATTAGAAAATCCCACTGCTCGCAACCTTCTATAGAAATAGCTCACACTAAATTGAATGTCCTTGTTAAGTTTCCCGATTAACGTGACTCAGTATTAAGTGAATATAATTCTAGAATCTTTTATTTTAAGCTCACATAACATCCGTATTCATCAAATAAGTTTCTCCTGAACTTTAGAGTTATTAAAACCTGATGCAACAATGTGTGCCACATTAGCTTATTCTAATCTACGTTATATAAGGAGGCATTGTCGGAGGACAGAACAAAGCTTTTGAACATTTCAAATTACACCCTTGAAAACCCAAATAAATCAAACCCTGCATTATCAAAACCGGATACAAGCACAGCTTAAAAAATGGAACAGAACCCTTACAATCTCAAAGCGGTTCTGACCATTTCAGGGATTATAGATGACTTGGTGCCTACATGTCTGCCACATTATCATAAAAATTAGCAATAAAAAAAAAATATAATGATACTAATAACTTCCAATTTCAGAAAATAAAAAATATCTACGTGGGCATGAAATAGACGCTCATTTCTTGGAGCCTAAATATGTGGTGCATTTCACACAGAAATAAAACTGAAACCAAACTGTGCTTTATGGCCTAAGAACTTGTTTAGGCTATCTTGAACCAAATGTTGCAGCTAGTTTAAACTTGCGAGTGCTATCATAATATCATACTTCATGTGTACCCATTGATCCCTCTGTTTTCACAAGTTTGATTTAGTTCTTGTTCAAGGGCGCTGATCATACACTATACTCTCATATATGCAGGGATGCGCCAAATGGATGCAACGTAAACAACCTGGTTGGAATTAATGAAAAACTGAGGCAAATCAAAGGCTATCTGAGCAGACCAGGAGAGACAGGGAAAAGAACTACTGTTGCCATTATGGGAAAAAGTGGGGTCGGCAAGACAACATTGGCTAGATGCGTCTATGAGAGCAGCGAGCTCAGGGCCATGTTTCACTACATCATCTGGGTTCATGTGCCCCAGAAATTCAGGCTGGTGGACGTTGTCGCTGACATGACCAGGCAAACCACATTCCCAGGAATGGTGTTGGATCAGGAGCAGAAGGAAGCACATGACATCAATGAACTTACAAAGAGCCTCACTCGAAGACTCACCAGCAATAAGTACCTGATCGTGCTGGACGATGTGCGGACCCTGGATGCATTGAAGTTATTCTTGTCCGTGATACCTGAACGCACAGGTAGCACAGTGTTGATCACCACAGAGATTAAACCCCACCATACGTATTCTGGTTCCAGTTCAACTATGAACGACACAGATAACTGTTGGAAGCTGAAGCAGCCATTTGATCATCAGGTGGTGCTGCGGAGACTGGAGAAGAAAGAGGCTAGAGAGATGTTCAGCAAGAGAATATTTGGAAAAGCAAGTTTTGACAACAATGTCAAGAATGGTACATATGCAAAAGCCATCGAAGACCTGCTCGACAATAGCCTTCCATTGGCTGGCACTCTGTTAGCAGGGCTCCTAAGAACCAAGAAGCAGGAAGAGTGGGCTGTTGTAATTAATCAACTTACGCAACAAAGGCACAAATTAGAGCAGCAGAAACAGAACCAAGAAAAGGTGCAGAAAGAACAGCAGCAACAATTAGAAGGACAACAAGTTAATCAAGACCCAGCAGGGCGACAGGAAGTCTCGGTGCAGACAAATCAGCTGAAAAATAAAAAAGAATCCGTGCAAGAAGATAGGCTATTGGAAAAGCAGCAGATGATAGAAGAAGAGCAAGAGGTTAACCAGCCAGAAGGGAAGCAAGAAGAGATGAAGAAGCAACAAGGAGAACAAGAAGAAGCAATAGAGTATAAAGAGCTAGAAGGGGAAAAAGAAGCAGAGCAACAGCAGGAGAAACATGTATACCGGCAGATGTCTCTACTGGACCAAATACTAATGTTGAGCTTCGACGACCTCCCTCCTCAACTCAAACAGTGCTTCCTCTACTTTTCTGCATTCAAGGCAGAGGAGCCTATCAACGCCGACAAGCTCATCCGGTTATGGGTAGCGGAGGGGCTAGTTCGACCCACTGATGGACGAACGGCAGAGAAGCATGGCCGAGACCATCTCAGGACACTGATCTCCAGGTGCTTGGTCAATCTGGTTAAGAAGGACTACAACAACAACATCATCAGCGTCAACATCCATCAACGTGTCATCTCCTTTGCAAGGTCAGAGGCGCATGAGATCAACTTCCTCCAAGTCCATCACAGCACCTCTGACCTTCCTAGCACAGCCATACGCCGCCTCGCTGTCCGCAATGCATTTGATCCAAACACAAGGTTGGCCCTCGCAACCCCAAAACTCCGATCATTGTTGTGCGAGTGTCCAGAAGCACCTTGTCCCGATGACAGCACCCCTCGCTGCACTCTATACCTCCGCAAGGCATGGGAGTACATCGCAGGCCGCGTGATCAGCTTGAACATCCACCAATGCAAGTTTCTGCGTGTGGTCGACCTCCAAGGAATGGTGCACCGGTCAACTTTGCCATACGAGATTGGGTGGCTCATCTATCTCCAGTACTTGGGGCTTGCACGTACTGGGTTGAAGAAACTTCCTAGGTCTATCAAGAATCTTCACAGTCTGCAGACACTGGATATCAGCAGCACCAGAATTAAACAAGTTCCAAAAGGTCTTTGGAAGATTAAAGCACTCCGGCACGTGCTGGCAGGACAGCTCGAGAATGGCCCAACCAAGGCCAATGCTTTGCACAACCTCCAGACCCTCCATACAGTGCAATGCAAAAACTCTGCATTGAAGAAGATGGTCAACCTCCGGTCCCTAAGACTGTGGGGAATTGATAAGCATCTAATCCTTGAAGATTGTCTCGGGAGAATGGAGTGCCTCAAATCCTTGGATTTGGAAGCAAAGGATGGGGTCGAGCTCCCATTGTTCAGTGTGCTGACCATGTTTGGCCTGCGCAACCTTCAACATCTCAAGTTAGATGGCAAAGTCAGTAAATTGCCTGGGAGAAAAGAGGAGCAAATTCACGGTTATTTGCTTCACAACCTCACCAAGCTCGAGCTCGAAAACTCAGAATTGGATCAAGGACATATCGACCTGATCGCCAAGGTGCCGAATCTGGCTGATCTTATCCTTGGGAGAGGTTCATACCGTAAGAAAGAGATGATAATTCCAACTAATGGGTTCACAGAGCTCAGAGACCTCCAGATCAACAACTTGGACAAGCTGACAGAATGGACTCTAGCTGAAGCAGAAGCTGAAACAGAAGTTGAAGCTGCTGGATCAGCACTCAAGCAGCTTCAGCGAGTGTCCATTCTCAACTGCACTGAACTGACAACCATTCCCAATCAGCTAAAAACGCTAGAGCATCTGGTGATGTTGGTTGTCTACAACAGTCCAAAATTTGTGAACTTTCCACCGAACGGCGACGACTTCCAGTCGGGGGAAAAGCTGTTACTATTCAAGCAAGAAAATGCAGAAAATTAAATCAAGAAAGCGGCCTAGGATTAGAAAAGTTGAAATCTTAAGGAGTTTGACATGAGTATAATGGGGTTTTTTGTCCCGTAGAAGGTTTTCCCTGTTGTGTTCAGGTCTGAGTAGGTTGAAGAGTCATTCGTTTCCAAAAGGCATGTAATCCATAGGCTATACAATGCCACGAACTGTATGCAGAAACTAAGCAATAAACAAAAATAGAAAAGACAATTTCTTCAGGAACATAGGCAGTTACTCGCCTGCTTAATCTAGACAAATTTTACTTCAAATGGATAACATTGTCCCTGCTTCTTTTGTCCACACTGATGACAGCGCAACACCTAATGCCCAAAACAGACAAGAAACTTGTCCACTTCAGTTCGTTTGGGTGGCAAGGCAGATCAGGCCCTTGTCCGCCCTTTCCTGGCCATGACACCGAACATGGCGACCGATTTATTTTTTTAGATTTAAAATAATTATACATATGACTTGAAATACATTGAGAACTCGATCAGACCACTAAACATAAGTTAAATTAGCCAATAACTAACTAGGGTTTCTAAACCCTTGTTTTCCTCGGGTTCGATGTTGATCCTGGAGCAGTCAGCTTGGTGAGAGACGGCGGTGCCAAGAACGCTTCAATGACCGACTACATGCCAGGCCACTGCAAGGTCTCGGAACTCCTCTCCCTCCTCTACGGGTGGGCCGCCACATCGTCCGATTACCGCTGGTACACCTTGCCGGAGTCCTGCGTAGCTTCTGAGTTGTCGGGGTCAACATGGTGATGCCGTCGCCCGACATAAAGTACCCCTCAGGGGCTCGCAATCCTCAGAGGTGGGGAAGAAGCTGTGGAGGCGGGCCTGATACTCCGCCTTCACGTGTCATCCCAAATAGGCGACCACATGGCGTACCTGGAGCCGCACAGTTGCTCCCATGACATGGCCGCCCACGTCCTTTTGATTAAGGGCAGGCACACTTCCCCGTGACTGGCGGCGCCACCAGGACTTCGACGATCTTTGGCATCCAACCGTCAGGGAGGCGGCAGTCAATCGGCAACGGAATTTGGTTGCGCATGTGGTCGCGCGCCTCCTGCGGCGTCAGATGTGCCGACAGGATGGAGCGGTGAAGATGGAGACAACGCGTGGGATGAGCTCGCCTCGCTGCAATGGTGCACATCGCTGTGAAGTTGGTGGGCGCGTTTTGCTCGCGGTGAATTGACGTGTTGGGTTGGCTAGACATACTGGTGAAGTGTGGGAGAGGACAAAGCCGGTGGTGTGTCATTCCCCGGGGAACGGGGTTTCCGTCAGAACACCTCGAGCGCGCAACTCCCTACAGCGAAGGGACACCTAGGGCCCAGGAAGGGGCTCTCTACCCCTCGGGCTGGTACCGTGGACGTTCCTGTAGGAAGCGTGGATCTCGGCCTGCCCCGCCACAAAACTGCGCCCGAGTCTGTTCCGCCAGTTTTCAAAAACCTTTTGGTATTTCTCGCCACAAAAATCAAAAATCATGCTGAATCCTTTTTGGGATCCCCTCCCCCACCCCTGCATATTGCTTTTGAAAAACCTTTTTGGGAGTTCCCCTGCAAAAATCATGCTGAACCTTTTGGGACTTCGCCCCTGCATCTTGAAAAACTTTTTTAGAGGCTTATTGAAAAACTTTTCGGATTTCTCCCCACAAAAATCTTGCAAAACCTGTCTGGGACTTTCTCCCCGCAGGGGCTTTTCGAAAAAAGTGATTCAAACACTCTCGTATGTTGCTCGTTTTGGCCTTCTGCCTCGGTTTATTTTTGCCAAAACATTTGCTTTGCAGCCTCTTTTTCCTAACAAAACCTCAGTTTTCACTTTGCAGAAGAACAAGGGCGGGAAGGTGCCCCGCGCCAGACAGGATAAGTTCACGCTCATTTCATCATACAAGCAAGGTTTTTTTTCTCCTTCCCCGTTTCAAGGGAAGAATACCATACATCACTAGGATGGAAAATTGAGTTATGTAGCAATAGGCTGCTTATGTGGTTCGACATGGCATGTAATAAGCATGTTGTATTTTTTTCTTCTTTTGCTCAAACAGACAAACACGTAGTAGATAGTGTCATTTTTTATTAGAAGACGTTTAAATGATGCAAAACTTACGTTAGATCTTATTCTCATGTTTATGCATTAAGAATCACTAAAAGCCTCCATTGTTTGTGCCAAAAAAAACTAACATGCAAGGAAACGAAATTCCTTCATGATCATGTAAATTACTAACATGTTATATTATGTTACTTATATGTAATCTAACAAAACCCAAACTTAATTTTATTTGTGTAAATCTACCATTTCAGATGAAACACTATTTACATCAGGATGAATGATCTAAGAACTACAACAGGTGCTTGCAAGAAGCAGAGTGGAAGAACGGAATGTAAAGCAAAGAAAGAAGAATTTTTCTTATGAAAATCAAGGAAGATGAATGGGAATTAGTGAACAAATGGAGCAAACAGGGCGGATTTGTTTTTTGATGCATCAATTTCACATTCCAGATTTCCAGGAAAACAATTATACAAAAGACGATCAAAGTAAGGGTGGGATTTTATCATGGAGAGTCTCACATAGGACGCTGTGTCCAGCACCTCCGAGCAGGGAATTCGAGGTGCGTAGAGGGGGTTCAGAAATCAGGACACACCTGGAGAAACACGGGAGATGCCAGACCTTCTGCCACCGCCGGGGCAGTACGCATGTCCGCACAGCGTCCGGAGGTGTATCAGCTCGTCCGGGAGGGTGCTGATCCCGTCACCGGCGCTCGTGTGGCCATTAAAACCTGGCCATGTCTATTTTCGTGCTCAGGAGCATTCAGTCGAGCAGGTGGTGGGCGAGGATGCTACTGCTGCCTCCTGTACACAAAGAATGATGTCTAAGGCCTCACTACAACGAACAGGACTGCACCGCAATACCGTGTATGGCGTTCAGAACATCCTTCCAGTCGCAAATCAACGCTGCATTGTACATAAATATGGAAAATATGAAGTAAATGGACCTCCTTAATTTGCCTAGCAGGGGCAGCCGGGGGATGGGATATCGTCGTTGGCGGTCCTAGCAGGGATTATGGAAGCCGAGATGGTGGAGTAAGGGTTTGGTTGTGGCAGCCGCGGCGACCTGGAGGTTCTCCCGTTCGTCCGGCGATCGTGAATAACTACAGGTCAGTTACAGTATATCGAATAAATGGAGATTCGGCGATGGTCTAGTGGTTTTCTTCCGCCCGACTCTTCGATCTACTCCCTCCGTTCCAATGTTTTAGGTAATGTTTAGATTCTACCAAAAATCACACCTATATATAAGTATGTGAATGTGGAAAAGATTTAAATATCGTATACTCACTCCATGTCAAAATACAAGGGGTGCTACTTTTAAGGTGGTCTTTAACGCTCAACTTTGATCATCAATATATAACAAAATAAAATGAAAATGTATATATGGTACTGTTGGATTCATCTTGCAAAATTCTTTAATTTCATATATCTTTAGAATAATTTTGGGTACATAATATAAGTAAAGAATCACGGTTAAAAGTTATATGGCGTTGACCAGTGAAATTAAAGGACGCCTTATATTTTAAGACGGATGGAGTATTGTATAACGAAGGGAGTACTTGTTGAATCTACAAGTTTTATGATGTCTCCGCTGGCGACGTGCTCAGAGCATCTGACCTAAGCCAATAAATAACTGAATTTTATATCACCAGGAGCAAAAATGTCTCCAACAGCAGCTGGTGATATAAAAATAGGCAAAGAAAAATTTACATCACCACATCTATTTTGCCTTCGATGATGTAAATATCACAGAAAAATAGCACCATATATACCCGCTAATAGCACGCTATAGCGTGACGGAAATGGTACCGCCAAAAAGATCCGTGTATAGCGTCTCGCTAATAACACGCTATAGCGTAAAATAGCACGCTAATAGCATATTTTGAGGACGGCGCTATTTTTCTGTAGCGCGCTATTTTTTTCCTTGGTAAATATACACCAGTTGGCTCGTGCCCTAAATGCCACACGCCACGCGCACGCGTGTAACTTTCGTCTGGAATGTTCCCCAACGCCTCCGGCCCCTTCTTCTCCACGCGCCACCGACGCTTGCTCGGCAAAATACGCCGCCTGCACCGCCGCATCCAAATCCGCCGCACGCGATCCAACCGCCGCTGCACCAGTTCCCGCCGCCGCCGCTTCCAATCGCCGCCCTAGTCACCGATTCCAAATTGTCGCCGCCTGCCAATTGCCGCTCCCAAATCGAAGCATCCACCTCCGCCGCACGTCGTCCAACTGCCGCCCAATTGCCGCCACCCCACCGTCTTGCCCTTATCGTGTGTCACCGCGACATCGCCTCGCCCTTGTCATCTGTCACCGTCGCATCGCCTCGTCCTTGCTGCCGGCCGCCATGACACTGAAAAAGAGGAGAAACACCGGCTAGAAGGGCATGCGGATTAGCCAGTCCGACCCGTACGCCGCTGAGCTGAAGTGTGGCGGTGTGCGCTACTGGCCCGGCACCTTCGCCACTGCCAACTTTGCCGCGTGCGTACGACATCGCCGGATGGAGGCTCGGAGTTCCACGCTTCGAGCTTAACTTCCCAGAGATCGAGACGTACGAGGATGCGGTGCACGTCGGGCCGTCGGTGAAGAAGATGAAGACTCGTGCGGTCACGACGAAGAAGGAGCTGACCATCGAGGCGGGGAGATCGACGAGGAGGCGATGGCGAGGTTTGCGCAGGAGAATCCCACGTACGTTCAGTACGAGCATGAGTTTTTATGGAAACGCGACCTCGAGAGGAAGAAGACGAACTCCGGAGATGGACCATCGACGGTAAAGGTGAAGAAGGAGGACAAGCCAGGACCGCCGACGGTGATCACCGTTGACTCTTTGTCCTCCTCGTTCGACTGGAGCTCCGACTCCTCCTCTTCAGGCTCTTGGTTTGATCTTTTGCCCGGTGATTGTTACCTTTATGTCTATTTCAAAAGGTAGTTCTACGTTCTAGTTTAATGTAGTTCGAATATGTATCAAAATTTCGAATGTTTCAAGTAATTGTAGGGCAGTTGTTGGATGAGTCGTGCCCTATTTTACATCACCTGCTGGAGTTGGTCATTCTCGGTGCCCTAAAAAACACGTTTTTGATGATTTATATTTTACATCACATGGTATTTTTGGCTGCTATTTTAGTGCACCTATTGAAGATTCTCTCATAAAGCTCTGATTTGGGTAGGAGTCGGTTGTGCACGTCTACAAAGCTCGTGGGGCTTCAAAGGGTTACGTCGTGAAACTCCACTTTCCATTGACACCATGTAATATGTTGATATTTACGATTTACAAAGTGTTGGGTGGAGGCACGGAATGTCAAAACGGTTGTGATTGAAAGACCCGTATTGGCAGGGGCGAGGTATTGGAGGCGGCAATTAGTGTTTTGCAGCGGTGGTAACGAGGTGACATATCTCGGGAATTGTAGTTTTGTTGGTGCTCTTCGAATGTTGACTCTCAATATCCGGGTGCAAACTCTAGCTATCTCCTTACATTAGCATTTTATTTGTTGAGGCATTGTCTGGAGAGTTTGATTTTCTCCTGGGTGAAAATCTACAATCTTTGTCTTGGTGATGAAGGCACTTGTTCACAGTTGCCTTCTGGAGGCGTCATTTTTGGAGAATCTTCTTTGTAGTCATGGCGGTGTACTAGAAATTAAGTTCCGGCTCTTGCAAGTGACTGATCATTGTGGCGGATCCTTTTAACTTTCTTCTTCTTTCTGGTTGTTTGAATCGTCTCGACTAGGTCTTGACATTATTATGTTAGTGCATAGGTTGTATATAATTGGTAATTTTAAATATTAATATATTCTCTTTATAGCAAAAGGTAGGAATTTTCTTTGCAGCCGGAGTGTAAAGACCCAATCCTTAATTAAAAACAAGGGAGTTGTCGCAAACCAGACAAAACTGTTACAACATATCCACATTTGTCATGGAACATGACAACACACAAGGGCACCTGCCAACACAAAATGTACACACCTTTGACAATAACACATTATCGAGGTTCTACGCATAGTTATCACGGATGAGGCCATTTCTATTTATCTTTTCTTAGAGTTTTACTTTTTGGTTTGTTTGTCTTTTTCTGTTCTACAATATGTTAGAAGTGGCCGGCCAACGACGTCAATGGAGGGGTGTGTGTGTGGGGGGGGGGGGGGGGGGGGGGGGGGGGGGGCAGTGGATAGGCGCGCGGGATTGTTGCTCTTCCGTGCGGTAAATAATAGACGATTAAGAATATGTCGGCTTATGGATAGTTTAAAAAGGGTCTCCTAAATAAATATATGTATTGGCAGGCATCGTAGAGCAACATATTTAGCACGGAATTTTTTAAAATTATTCGGAGCGAGTTTTCTCCTTCCACTGAAGATGCTCTAATTGCTCAAAGGTGACCAAGGAAAATATCTAGTTATGGACAATGTTTTTTAGGGAGTGTATAGATGAAAAAATAGATTTTGGTACGCCAAGAGGTAAGAAGCAGCTCCACGGGCGCGGCGAGACTGCAGAGACGGGAAAGAAGCAGCTCCACGGGCGCGGCGACGGCGGCGGCGGCGGCGGCGGCTGACCCAGGACCTCCGGGCGGTGGCTCACACTCGGGCGGTGGCTCCCGCTCATGCACAGCAGGGACGCCAAGAGGTAAGAAGCAGCTCCACGGGCGCGGCGACGGCGGCGGCGGCTGACCCAGGACCTCGGGCGGTGGCTCACACTCGGTCGGAGGCGGCAGCGGAGGTGCCCTTGGTCGATCTCCCCCACCATGGCATCTCACCTAGCTCCCTCCACCCCCACCTCGGCGGAGCGCTGCTAGGAGCTCCTCCGTGTGCCATGGACGCTCTCCTCCATTGGGACTTCTCCCCCGGCCTGGCGGTCGAGGCTCAGGTGCGTCGGCGCTATGGATCTCAGGTCCATTACTCCCCCTCCCCCGGCTCCAAGGAATTCTTCCTTATGGTGTCGTTCTCTTCGGCCTCCTTCGATCTCTCGGAAGAATCGGTTGGTCTAGCTCTGCAATCTTGTATTGGGGGGATCGGCTGGGATTCAAGGTCTATCAAATTTCTGACCGGCGCTTCGATTCTCAGTTGCTTCTAGCTATGTTGGTCACTTCATCTATGGCCTTCGTGACAGAGTTTGGCCTGATTTTGTGTGTCACTTCAGTCTGTTCAGAGGTGTTCATCCAATGGTCTCAGGGTTCCATCATTCCAATTCTGGCTGGAGCTCGGACACTGAACTAGTTGATATCTCGCAAAGGGCACCCTCTGCTCTTCGGCCTAATCTTCAATTCCTTGAGAAGAGTGCTCTGGGGGATTCTTCGTCGTCTGCTGCAGAATTGGCCAAACTCGGGTTAAAGCTGGACTCTCACCTGATCAACCACTTACCTCCAACAACTATCACCTTCGGTGCCTTCACGCAGGAGCTTGACCTTGTCCGGCCCAGCGCCGCTGCGACTGAGTTGGGGGACATTTGCCTGCCGGTGACTATGATCATGTTTGGTACTTTATCCGCCCCCCTTAACCAGGCCAGATCCCAGCGGAGGTTCTACAATCGAGATTTTGCTCGGGATTACTGCAGCCAGTTACCTCTTATCACCCTGGAGCACATTGAGGATCTTCGTTTGGCAGGGTACACGGATGCTGATATCAGGGAGACTTTGTTTTTACCATTTATCCCGCCTAAGGAGATTGTCTTGGATAGTTTGAGACGACGCCCTAGTGGTAGCATTATTGATCTCTGCTCCAAGAATTATCCAATCACTTGTGATGACTGTCAATTATTGGGGAAAAGTTGTGGCCCTTGTTCGATCAGCAGCAAGAGTGTCCCCTTACCGGCTCTTAAGGCTCACTCTCAGCTGTCATCTGATCAGCATTTGGATCATTCTGCTCCAGTTCCATCTACCTCACCGCAACCGGCTAACTCTGGGCATCGTGGCCAACTTTGACGCCACCGCTGACCCATATCATTGTTGCTCACGTTGCCTGGAATCAGGCCATCTTAGGAGGAACTGTACAGATGATATCAAGTGTTGGGGCTGCTTTGGTAAGGGACATAGATATGCTACCTGCCCAACTCAAAAGTGCTGTTCGTTCTGCAGGAAACTTGGCCATGAAGTTGTTTTCTGTCCTAAAATTTACTGCCGAACCTGTAAGGTATTTGGGCACTCTAGTAAACACTGCTCTACTAGGAAAGTTTGGGTCAAGAAAAGGAGGCATCAGTCACCAATTGATATGAACATTACTCTGGGCTACCATTCTGCAACCACCTCGGGTCTGGACATCTCGCTCCCTCTACAGAGCTGTCATCCGCTACTTTCAACTTCTACATCTGACATAGACTCCGATGATGTTACGGATGCCTGTAACGAACCTCTCTCTGATGTGGACAATGCAGCAGATAACCTCACCCTTGGCCTATGGACTGATGGACCCTCTCATGTACGTGATGTTGCTGTCATGCAAGCTGCTATTGCGCCTGCCTTCCCTGCTTCCTGTCCTTCTACGGATGGATGATGAAGCAGGTGTACACTAGGAGCATTTTATCTTCTGCACACGCTCAGGTTAACACTAGCGCTGGGGTGTCCGAACTGGTGATGAAGGTGCCACCGTCTGTTCTTTTTGCCCTGCACATAAAAGACACCACTATCTGGCAAGTAAAACTCATGGACCTATCTAGGACCTGGGCATTGGCTTTCAGCTCAACCTGTGAAGACGCCTCTATTGCCCCTGATGATGTTGGTCTCGGCACTGGTTCATCACTGGAGATGGACTGCTCTACAACCCCTCTTGTTGATGAACCTGCAGTTTATCGGAGAGATATGGAGTCTGACGAGGAGGCTTTGCCTACCGCTGATTCTCTGGATCATTTTACCTTGGGATTTGTTGTTGAGCCCCCTCTTGCTCAGGTGCAGATGGCTGAAGCACCCATGACAGGGACCAAGAGCAAGCGCCCCATACATGACATTCCTACTTCTTCAGTCACTACTCGCGCACAAACCCGTCTGAATGCCACCCCTCTAGTCAAATCTCAAGTTCGTCGATCGCCTCGTCACAGCAACAATGGCTTCATGCATTCTGCCACCCCTACGAGCACCTCTCGTGGCAGCTCATCGGTCCAGCGTGCCACCCCTCCAGCTATGCTCCAGGTGGCCGAGATGCAGCGGATTGGTATAGAAGACTGCCAGATTGATCCAGCTGACCTCTCCGAGGCACGTCTACGCCAGGCTCGCGATGTGCAGTTTCTGTAAACTACTCCTTGAGGTTTCTGTCGGCTTGGGTATGTTTCCTTGTCTGCTGTCTGGACCTGCTACTCCTCTTGGCCGTGTTTTTGCTCAGTGGTTACCCACCAGTTTGTTGTCTGCTCAGAGTATGTACGCTGAGATGCTTCCTGTCACCTGCACATGGATCTGTTAAATCGCATCTGGCGTATTTTGTGTGGAATGTGCGTGGCATCAATATGGCTGAGAAATGGCCTCTCATCCGTAACAAAATTGATGAAAGCTCTGCCTCTATCATCTGCTTCCAGGAAACAAAAAGGGGGGAGTTCACCCTGAACTACCTTCGGAATTTTGCCCTAAACGATTTGATCAATATGCTTTTATTCCTTCCGAGGGGGCATCCGGGGGACTGCTTGTACTGTGGATGGGCAACTCTTTCAAGGGGACAGTGGTTCTTCAGGAGTGTTTTGGCTTGGTGATCCACTTCACCTCTTCTATCTCCACAGACTCCTTTTACCTTGTGAATGTGTATGGCCCATGTGAGGGGGCCCCACGTGAGAACTTCATCGCTTGGCTTTTCAGTCTTCCCATCGATGATGACGAGTTGTGGTTATTTGCTGGTGACTTCAATTTCTATAGATACACCGACAGCAAAACAAACCAGGGGCAAATCTCTCTGATATGGCTACTTTCAACGAAGTCATCAGCTACCTTGGGTTGATTGAATTGCCAATTAAAGGTAGGGCCTACACATGGAGCAACATGCAATCTGACCCATTACTCGAGCAGCTCGACTGGTTTTTCACATCTCCCAGCTGGACTATTAAATTCCCCAATACCTTGGTCCATCCTCTGGCACGCCCAACTTCGGACCATCTACCCTGTGTTATTGCCATTAGTACAAAAATTCCGAAAGCCAAAGTCTTCAGGTTTGAAAATCACTGGGTTAAGATGCACGGATTTCTTGATGTCGTTCGTCGTATCTGGGACATCCACTGTCATGGGGATGGGGCAAAATGCCTATCTTCCAAGCTGAAGCTGTTGCGAAAAGGACTAAAAAAATGGAGCTCAAGTATCTCAGTTTTAAATAACCTGGTGGAAAATTGTAACGCGGTGATCCTATTTCTGGATGAGATTGAGGAACATAGGCTTCTGGACATCACGGAGTGGAACTTTAGAAATATTGTGAAAGCCCGTTTGAGCCATCTGCTGAGCTGCAAGCTAGATTATTGGAGGAAAAGATGCACGGCTCGTTGGGCCAAATTTGGTAACGAGAACACAGCCTTCTTCCACTCCATGGCCACTATTAGATACAGAAAAAATACTATCTCTACTCTGATTAGACCAGATGGCTCACTCGCATCTGAGCACCATGAAAAAGCTGGTATTCTGCGGTCCACCTTCTACGAGAGACTTGGTACTGCTGAGGTTTTGGACCAGAATTTTGATTTCTCTGCCTACTTACATCCTGCACAGGGCTTGGATAATCTGTCACTCCCTTTTACTAAGGATGAGATTGACTCTGCCGTGGCTGACCTCCCCACCGACAAGGCCCCGGGCCCGGATGGCTTTAACGGTCTGTTTATTAAAATTTGCTGGCCTGTCATTAAGTATGACTTCTATCGACTGGTTCAGGAGTTCTGGGAAGGCTCTGTAAACTTACAATGCATCAATGATGCTTTTATCACCCTGATCCCCAAGATCAATGACCCTGAAGGCCCGAACGACTATCGCCCGATATCCCTCCTCAACACATGCTTCAAGCTGATCACAAAGCTACTAGCCAACCGCCTGCAGAATAAGATTCTTGATCTCGTTCATGTTAACCAGTATGGTTTTTTAAAAACCAGGACAATTCATGATTGCATTGCATGGGCCTATGAATATATCCACCAATGTGCTCAGTCAGGAACAGAGAATATTATTCTGAAACTTGATTTCGCTAAGGCATTTGACACGATCGGCCACAAAGCTTTGATTCAAATTCTAAGATGCAAAGGCTATGATGATCGCTGGATTGGATGGATTCAATCTATCTTCTCCACAGGATTTTCTTCAGTGCTGCTCAATGGAGTCCCCGGGAAAAAGTTCCCTTGTCGTAGAGGCGTTCGACAAGGCGACCCTTTGTCCCCCATTCTTTTTGTGGAGGGCGCTGACCTGCTGCAATCCATGGTGAATAAGCTGGCCCAACAAGGGACATTGATTCCCCCTCTGCCGATACCTGACACTGACTTCCCTATTGTGCAATACGCGGACGACACCCTTCTGATTGTCCAAGCCTGTCCTCACCAACTTCTGGCCCTCAAAAGCGTCCTTCAACAATTTACTGCTGCCACAGGTTTACATGTGAATTATAGTAAAACATGTATGTTGCCTATTAACATCTCGGATATCAGGCTGAATCAGCTGGCGAGTATCTTTGGCTGCTCCACTGGAGTTATGCCTTTCCCATATCTTGGGCTTCCCCTAGGCACCACTAGACCATCTGTTCAAGACTTATCTCCTGTGGTGGATCAGATTGAACGAAGACTGAATGCTTGTGCTAGGTTCCTGGATTATGGGGGCCGTGTTACCCTGGTAGACTCTGTGCTCTCCTCACTGCCATCACATTACCTCTGTTCACTGAAACTACACAAGACCATCATCAAATTATTTGACAGAGGACGCCGCCACTGCTTGTGGGCAAAGGAAGATGATGCTAACTCCCCTCAGTCCCTGGCTGCATGGTCATTGGTTTGTAGGCCCAAGAAGCATGGTGGCTTGGGTATCAAAAATCTGGAAATTCAAAACACTGCACTCCTCTTGAAGCAGCTCCATAATTTTTTTTGCAAGGCTGATATCCCCTGGGTAAAACTTGTGTGGTCATTGTATGGTGACACACCTCCTCATGCTCAGCCTGTGTGTGGATCTTTCTGGTGGCGGGATGTTTTCGGCTTGATCAACATTTACAGAAGCATTACAACTTCCCTGGTGGGTTCCGGTGAGATGACCTTGTTCTGGAAAGATTTCTGGCATGGGGGCTCACTCCTATGCGATACATATCCTCACCTTTTCTCCTTTGCTCTGAATACTGACATTTCTGTATCCGAGATGATGCACAGCAATGCACCTGGACTGACCTTTGCATTACCCTTATCTGTGGAAGCATTTGAGGAGCTTCAAGAAGTTGATGTGATCCTGGCTGACACTGCTAGAGGCCCGGGTGGCACTGATTCCAGAATGTTCGTTTGGGGTAATACTACTTACACCGCTGCCAAGTTCTATAAATTCATCTTCTCACAAGTCACTCAAAACAAAGCACTTGATCTGGTTTGGGCATCTAAATGCTTGCCCAAGCTCAGAGTTTTCATGTGGCTTATGATTCATGATCGACTTAATACTAAGGACCTAATGACCCGTAAGCATTGGAACTTTGATGGGGGTCCTCATTGTGTGCTTTGCTCCCAATCCACCTTGGAAACTCGAGATCACTTGTTCTTCAACTGCTCCTTTGCAGCCGCCTGTTGGGATGTTGTTCGAATTAATTGGAACTGCCTAGTACCTATCTCCACTCGTTTTGCAGATGCTAATCTTACATTTTCTGGACCCTGCTTCATGGAGGTGGTGGCCTGTGTGACCTGGAATATTTGGAAGATCCGGAATGACTACATCTTTAATGAGCAAGCAGCTACACTTGGAGCGTGGAAAGTTCGATTTCAGAGTGACATCCTTCTCCACCAGCACAGAGTCAAGCATAACTTAGTGGCCCCTCTCATTGCGTGGACTAGATCTCTGTTTACTTAATCATGTATTTCCCTTTTGCTTTCGATCCCCCCTGAACACTCGCTCCTCTCTTTGTATTGTACTGTACTGTTTTGTTACTTGAGGTGAGGTCACCCTTTGGGTGACTTCATCTGTAAATCGAAAATCACACCGTAGGGGTTCTCCTCTACGGTAATGCCCCTCAAAAAAAAAATAGATTTTTGACCTCATCAAGTGTCTATCAAAATTTAGGAAGTCAGGACAGTAGCTGGCTTTTTGTATTTTTTGAAATCTGGGCAATGGGCACGACAGTAGCTATCCAATCCAACTGTTCAAACAATGCATGCTGCGAATTCAATGTATAATGGCAGAATCTTCCATTCGAAGGTCAACCTTCTAGAATAATTACTGGTCGACCGGGCATATATACGTGGCGCCTTCACCGGCGGCCGGTGGCCACGCATATACGGCGTCTTGGGTGTACGGGGTGGAAGTAGAGCGACTTCTTTTCAACGTCACCGTCACCTTGTGTGGCTCAGTCTCTAAAGTGTTGCCATAGGACGTAGTAACGCCCATGTGGGATCTTTAGAAAAATAAAGCATACACATGAGTGCATGATAGAACCGTAGAATAGCCCGCCGGTGCGTTGATTTTCCTAATGGGTAGTACGTAACCCTAGTGTGGTTGCCATGTTTTGCCGAGTGTCGTGAAATTTCCAAAAGTCTGGATAACACTCTTCGTCCCCTTTTATGAAGAAAAAAAACTAATGATCGAACCGATACAAAGTTATAGAAGAACCTCTTATGAGCAGATCAAATATAGGAAAAGAAGTAGAAATAGACCCAAGACTTGCCACCGAAGACACCGAAACAAGCCCAATGGATATCGAAACTCCGTGATAATGTTCCCAATAAGGTAAGCATATTGTGACAACCATGGGTGTTCAAGCAACAAGAGACCGTTTTAGTATTTTCAAAGATTTTCTTATAATCACCCATGTTCTTACTTGTTGAATTTTATCCATTTTGAAAAGTAAATCTTTTGAGAACCGTCAAGTTTGTTTGGTGCACTTGCATTATCTGCTTCAAAACAATCTGTCCAAAAAGGTTGGCCCCGTCAAAGTTAAAATTTCGGACCCGTCACATGTGTCCAAGAGGTTTCCGAGTTTCCATGAAAGTGCGCACTCGGCAAAGTATTATATCTCTCTTTTCACTAAGAAATATTAATTTCAGTCTTTTCAAACTCAAGCAATGAAGACCGTAATTAGCATCTTAAAACAAAAATATAAAATACTAACGCCGGTCTTGGGTGCTTACTGATTAGATATCAAGCATTGCATGTTAAGATCAGTACTCGTAAACCGCGAGGACTAAACTAATGGACTAGACGCAGTGCCACCTGTAATATAAATAGGCTTTGTTCTATTTCTTCCCCTGCCAAAATATAGATATCCGGAGTTCCATACAAGCAGCGAATCGGAATCAACATCTCGAGCTAGCTAGTAGCAAAGGAAAAGGATGGACACCACTGGCATGGCGGCGGCCATGGAGGAGACCACCCGATTGGACGACCTCCCGGAGAGCTGCCTTGCGCACGTGCTCGCTTTCACCTCCCCGCGCGACGCCTGCCGCTGCGCCGCCGTGTCACCATCCTTCCGCGACGCCGCCCAGTCCGACGCCGTCTGGGAGCGCTTCCTCCCGCCGGACTACCGTGCCGTCCTTCTTCACGCCGGTTCCGGCCTCCCGCCGCCTTCGTCCAAGAAGGAAGCATACCTCCGCCTCTCCGACAGCGCCGTCCTGATCGGCAACGGCGACACGGCAGTGTGGCTGGCGAGGGGGAGCGGCGCCAAGTGCGTCGCGCTGTCGGCGAGGAAGCTGAGCTTGCCGTGGGAGGACGGCGAGTTCAGCTGGAAATGGATGCCTCACCCGCTCTCCAGGTACATCGTCAACCTGAGATCTTCTCACCATTTTTCTTGTCCTGGTTAATGTCCTGCCCATTACAGATCATGCACCGTATGCTAATACATGTGCTTGATCGAATGCTCCATGCCATATTTTTATCTTAACACCCTTTCGAGTGGTAGATACATGTGCGTCCAATCGTACTGTTTCTCTGAACAACAACATTATATTCGATCGTGTCAACGAATGCTTCCATCACCGATCGAAATCTTACCTCTTGTTAGGGTACGAGATAATCTCGACAAAAACAACAGTAACACCATAAACACTTCTCAAAGAAAACGGATTTTCTTCTTACGCGTCCAGCACTGAACCCACGAACAAGCTGTGAAGTGATTCATAGATGTTGCACAACAAAAACTTATAGAAGTATGATTAGAGAAAATAGATGCGAATATGACACCCAATTGCATATGCAATTGAACCCCATGTGCAATTGCAACTTAATAATGATGCAAAATTAACAGTTAAAGGATCGACGGTCAACCCAGAATTAGCAAAAGTATTTTAAAAAATCCTCCATCCTAGCACACTCATCTTGCTAGCGTGCCGGCACGAGAAATATCACCATTAGACATGCTATCGCTGACCCTTCTCCCTTCGATTGCTTCCAAATAACCAAGCCCTAAAGTGACATTTTATTAAGAGAAAAGTCCCACCATTAGACTCGATTTTCCGCCACACAAAGCACTCTTTTTGACGGCCCGTAGAAACTACACGTAGACGTCAGAGGCGCCGGGCAGATGCAACTGCGTGTCAACGTCGAGAACGGTTCCGCTCAAGGCTATATACACGACGCATAGACAACGATTAACTGCACGATCCAGCGATCCTCGTCAGTGCTGTCTGCATCGGCGTGATCCGAGTGCCACTCAAACCAGTAAACGAACGATCTCCTGATTAATGAATTCTAACAACTGTATGTATCTGATGATCTCCCTGCTGGCCATGCATGCATGTTTGTTGTCAGGTTCGCGGAGGTGGCGCAGCTGGTGTGCTGCACGGACCTGGACATCTACGGCCGGCTGCCGATCTCGGCGCTCACGCCGGCGACCGACTACACGGCGTACCTGGTGTTCGGCGTGGCGGACGAAGGCCACCGCGGCCTGAGCTTCCCGGACCAGGAGACCATGGTGGCGGTCGGAGGCCGCGCGGCGTCACGCCACGCAGTCTGCCTCTGCCCGAACGACCACGACGAGGCGTGCAAGTTCAGAGGCGTGGTCCGCGCGGACGCCGTGGGGAGGCGGCCGGCGCGACGGGACGACGGGTGGTGGGAGATGGAGATGGGGCGGCTGCGTGTTGACGACTCGGCCGTGGCCACGGAGGAGGAGGTGGTGGTGAGCTTCGAGGTGTTTGGGTGGCAGCCCAAGCGCGGGCTCGTCGTCGAGGCCGTCGAGTTTAGGCCACTCTGATGTACTCCTACAGTACATGTACATGACAGCATGAGCATTGTTTTTTTTTTTTTGAAAGGAGCTCGTGTACAAGATCAAGAACAGATCGAACACACACGCACGAACGCCAGCAAGATCCACCCCACAGACGGGAAACACGGATCCAACACACACACCACAAACCCTAGCAAACACCTCGACCAACCTTGTTGAAGAGCCGCAAGATCCATCTGCCGCAAGCAGCAGAATCTGAGCGATGAAAGGAAATCGGCGTCGAGCCGCCGCCAGCGCGCCGTCGCCGTCTCACGCCGGAGACAGGAACGAAGGCGCCCACCATCTTCCGCGAAGCCCACCGCGTCCACGACGAAGAGCAGCATCCCACCAGCAAACTCCTGAAGATCTTGAGCAAAAGCACGGCCAAGCACCGAGGTGAAGGCCACCGAAGCCCCCAGACAAGAGAAGGCGCCGCCATCACGACCACCAACTCGGGGAAGAGCACGCCGCAGCTCCGGGGAGCAGCGACCGCGCCCAAGACGGCAGATCCGGCCCGGCCTCCACCGGAGCACCAAGAACGGAGGAGAGGAACGCCGCCGCCAAAAGCCTCTCCGACCACGCCGCCAACTCCTCAGCGCCGCCGGCAGGCACCCTACACCAACCTAGATATGACAGCATGAGCATTGTTGCCTATACTTACCTTCATGCCTTTTGCCCTTTCAGTTTCTGCACGCACACTGTGCGACTACTTAGGACTCATCGACCCTAGAACAGTACGTGTATCTGCGTTCAACAATTGGGACCCCTATGGTATGTCTGGTAAAATATCTGGTGCAAATCAACTTCCAGTATAAACCGGTGAAAACTACAAAAATCATATCTAGAATTTTTTTTAAATCATCTACAAATTATAATACGTTTAGAAAGTAGAGTTCTATGGACTTGTAAATATAGCAGTTGAGACTCAAAATTGTTTAGCAGCTGTGAAAAGGACAAATTCAGCAATTAATAGTAGATTCAGAAAAAAATGTCTATGTCTCGCTCTTAGTCTTTTCAAACCAATGTCTCGCTCACAGTGTGCCGTACAGGCCACCTCGCCCACATGATCCCCTCGGCGCTGCTCTTTTGGTCCGGATTTGGTCTGGCACATCAATACGTATAATTCTTATTTTATGTTAATCTCGGAATTATATTTACCGAATTAGTTTTATGCATTCATTTTGCTATTTTTTTAAAAAAAGTTCACCAGTTCCAAAAATGGCTCACCTATATAAAACATTCATATATTTTTGAAAAATGCTTCACATGAGTTTAAATTGTTCATGAGGTTTGAGAACATTTTTTGCATACTCTCTCCGTTTCAACATATAAGTCGCAGCTTGTATTTGTTGCACAATTTTGATCACTAATACTTTCTACATTACATGGATTAAGAATCAATATCGCTAGTTTTTACATCTTACTGAATTCTTCATTTCATATATCTTTACTAGGCAACTTAGCGCGGCGATGCAGCGCGTGTGTGGGCAAAATTCGAATTTGAAAATTTGGGCATCTTTTTTGAAATGAAGTGGGAAGAAAGTTTACGCCTAAACGGTTGTATAGTTTTTGTAAAATTGGGCGAGTTGGTAAGTTATTTGGATTTGAATTGTTTTCACGTTTATTAAATGGCTAGGTTTGAAAGGCATTTAAAAATTTAAAATATGCAAATTTGTATGTTGCGAATGCGTGGTATAATTCAATTCGATAGTGTACATATTTAAAAAACGTTTAGGTTTGAAAATTATTGAAAATACCGCGCTTGTGTGGGTAAAATTTAAATTTGCAAATTTGTGCACTTACATTTTTTTCAATGTTTTGAAATTAATGAAATTAAAAGAAGGCCTAAAAGACTGTCTAGATTTTTAAAATTGGTCAAGTTGGGAAATTATTTGGATTTGAATTCTCCTAACATTCGCAAAAATGGTCGGATTTGAAGAGGATTTGAAAATCTAAAACTTTAGCACTTGAATTTTGATCGTAGCATCTATTTTTGTGGTGATTTTGATAAAATTTTAATATTTTTCTGATGCATATATTTAAAGTTATTGAATTTGCAACTTTTAGTCCCAAAAAAGGGGAAAGTAAAAAAAACTGACATCCCGGTCCCACTGTGACGTCGTGCTGACGTCACAGCGGCCGGGTCCGCCGCGGCGGCGTGGAGCTCGTCGGTGGCGCGCCACCGCGCTCTAGGACGCGCGCGGACGCGAGGCGGCCGTAGGTTGCAGCAGCGCCCCTTCTGGGTCGCCAGAGCACCGTCGGCGGCGCGCGGACGCGGCGGCGGGCAGCGGGCGCGGCGGCGTCGATTCCGTCACGGCTACGGGCGTCCCGGCAGGCGATTCGTGGTGCGGAGGGAGAGGATGCCACGGCGGAGCCACCTGTGTGCTTAGATCTGTCCAGGGAGCAGCGGTACGGCGGCGCGCCGCGTCGGCGATGGCGGCGGCGCCGTGGCCGCGCGGGAGAGAGGAGGGGGAGGGGGTCTGCAGACGGTTTTTCACAGAGGCCCTTGGATTGTCGGCAATTTGCGAAAAGGTCTTTGGTGGGGGGTTTATTGTAAAGTGGCGGGGGTTTTCCTGTAAAAATGTGTTTCAAATATCATGCGGGGGCGACGTGTCGTCGCATGATTGGTAGAAACTCGGCTGCTACAGTAATACTGTAGCAGCTAGCAGCGCGCGCATCTGGGCCGTCCGTGGGCGCGATCGGACGGCTGGCTGTCGTTTAAAAGGCGCCGTGGATGGCGAAATGGGGAGTGAATCCAACGTACTTATATATACTAGGCTACTGAGCGCGGCGATGCCGCGCGTGTGTGGGCGAAAGTTGAATTTGGAAATTTTGGCATTTTTCAAAATATTTGGAAACTAACAAAGTTGGAAAAAAGTTTACGTCTAAAAGGATATATAGTTTTTTTTTTAATTGGTCGAATTGGTAAGTTATTTGGATTTGAATCGTTTACACGTATATAAAATGGCTAGGTTCGAAAGGCATTTAAATTTGTAAAATATGCAAATTTATATGTCGTGGATTTGTGGTATAATTCAAATTTGGTAGTGTACAGATTGAAAAAATTGTTTAAGCCTGAAAATTATTGGAAATGCCGTGCGCGTGTGGGTAAAATTCAAATTTGGAAATTTGGAAATTTATTTTTTTTCAAATATTTGGGAATTAACGGAATTTAGAGAAAGTTTACGTCTAAAAGATTGTCTAGATCTTTAAAATTGGTCAGTTTGGAAAGTTATTTGGATTTGAATTATTTTCAGGTATATAAATTGGCTAGGTTGTAAAGGCATTTAAATTTTTTAAATATGCAAATTCGTATGTCGCGGATGTGTGGTATAATCCGAATATGAGAGTGTACATATTAAAAAATCGTTTCGGCTTGAAAGTTACTGAAATTGGAAAAAAGGTTACGGTTTAAAATTGTTCAGATTTTAAAACTGTTCAGTTTGGAAAGTTATTTAGATTTGGATTTTTTTTACTTTGTGAAATGGTGCCATTTGAAAGTCGTTTTAAGTTTGAAAATATTTAAATTTGAATTTATACCATATGCCATAAGTGGTGAGTTTTTTAGTTTTTGTGATATTATATTTTTTTTGGTTATTCAGAAAATATGTACAAATTAGTAGGGCCCACATGTAACAAATTAATCATTTTCTGATTTTTTTCCGAAAAAACTGACAGGTGGGGCCAGCGCTGACGTCACCTATTCTGATACAAATTAGTAGGGCCCACATGTAAGAAATTAATCATTTTCTGATTTTTGTTTACTGAAAAAACTGACAGGTGGGACCAGCGCGTCCCAGAACGCGGTGGCGCGGCCTCGCCGTGGTCGTCGCTGCCACGGCGTGGGAACCCTAGCCATTGCTGACGTCACCGCGGACGCGCGGGCGCGGGGCGCCCGTAGGTGGCGGCGCCGCCCCTTTTGGGTTGCCGGAGCGGCCGCGCCGTCGTGTGGACGCGGCGGAGGACGGCGGAGACGACGGCGGGAAATCCGGCGCCACGCGGGCGTCCCGGCAAGCGGCGCGCGACGCGGAGGTGGAGAGCGCGGCGGCGGTGCTTCCCGTGGCCGCCGATGCGTGCGGGGAGGGCCGGAGCGGCGGCGCGAGGCATCAGCGGCGCTGGCGGCGAACCGCGGCGTCGCAATAGAGAGGGGGAAGGGGAGGGATTCGTGAAACGTTTCCAGAAAATTACTGTAGCAGCGCGAGCGCATCTGGGCCATCCGACGGCGCGATCGGACGGCCAACGGATTTCGGGCGACGTGGATGCCCGATTTGAGGGCCAATCCCACCAACTTTTATATATAGTAGGGATAGTACGGATAATAATTAGTTCTTGTTTTAAAAATTATGAGTCGTTGAAGATTTAAAAATATGGCGGGGCGGGGGGTGTGTGTGTGTGTTATGTTGGAGTATACCTTGCGTGGAGATGTTTTTTTTTGTTTTTTTACGGAATCAAGATCTTTGATTTACTTTTTTTAGCAGAAAGATGTTTGATGTACATCTTGCGTACACAACGAGTTATATATGCAGGGCCCAAATTTTTTGAGGGGCCCAAATAATTTAATCAACACGCAGCCCATCATCTCCTCTGCTAAAACAAAAACAGGCAGATAGGCCATAAGTCGGGCCGGCCTGCAGCTGGATTTGCTACGCGAGAAGATTATAGAGTTTTGCACAAGTCCCAGAGTAAATGCCGGCCCAGCCCTGGTTAGACTACCCATAGTGGGAGTAACTTCACTAGTAACATAGATGCCACCTAATCAAAAAATCCTATGTGGCATGTAATTAATGAGAAGAGATGCAAATAGAGTAACTTAGCTAGTTACTTGTAACACTAGTAACATCACACTTTTCAAGAAAAAATGAGTCTATAGAGTAATAAATGAGACCATATATGACACCACCTCTTTGTTACTTTGCACTATGAAGGTAGTAACATAGTCTAGTAATATGTGTATGTTACTAGTTGAAGTTACTCCCCACTATGGCTAGTCTTATATAGATTATAGAGTACTGCCTAATCTGAATATTACAGCCATTGGCTTACTGGTTCGTGAGACAAATGAGCTCTTGCATCCCTTTGAAGAATGTGGTCCGGAAAACTTATTCAGATAGAGATGTAATTATATGTTGTATATTAGCAGCTTTTTGCCATTATATCTAAGGCATGAGAAGAGATTTCTGTCTCCTGGGACTAAGTGCTTCTTTTATCTAAATCTATTTAAGAATCATATTTCTAAGTTCTAGAAAATACGAAAAAATTATGCATGTTGTTAATGATTTGTTAGACAAATATGCAAATCTCAGTTTGAAATACTTTATAGTTTAACATACACAAGAATGACAAATGTGTGGATCTGAGTATACACACTCTTAAATCTCCAAAATATACAAGATTTTATCCTTTTTGTGTAGCCCATAGTAAAAGATATTTGCATTGTGATTTTGCATGCTTGTAGGATACATCTTTTTCTGCACCCATATTTGTTTTCATATTTTCTTTGAACTTTTAAGTATAATTCTTGTTTTTGTTAAAATAAAGGGATCACCGGATCTCGGGAGCCAAATGATTATCTCATCTCTTAAAAAAAGCTTTACATATATATTATAATTTTATCTTTTCATAGAACTCATTTTCATCAAACAAAATATTTCTTCCAGCACACCAATAAAATGGTTCTATGCTATAGTGTTTGTTATTACAAGGAAACAACTGTTTGTTACAAGAAAACAACTTAGACGACAACTTCCTTTATTATATCTCCATGAGTTGCATATATATAAAAGCATAATTGGGACAACGTTTTTCTCTTGTTTTCAGAGTGATCGTTAACCTATTCCGAGTAGTCTGTGACTTGTTTAACTTTTGCACATTAATTGACTTAGCGTTCAGTTAATATTTATGGTTTTAACAAAATATTTGGAGATATTCATTGCAAGGTTTTCCATATCTACTCAGACAATGTATTAATACTTGATATTATGGGCACTTCTCATGTACTCGTGTTTAGCCCTGTCTTTTGACACATCATTAGTGATATCCATTAGGATCTGCTTATATTTTGAATGTAGAAGGGGTTACTAGAATTAATTGGAATGGGCGCAACGGAAACAAAACAGAAACAACATGTACATAAAAAAATGCACACTGGAGGTACAAATGTCATAAATGAAAGAAAAAATTCTGAATATGGAATTACGCTATTTGTGGATAATTAACTGTGAATACTGTACTTCCTTCACTTTCTTGTAACGTCATACTCTTTATATTTCTTTATATTCATGGCTAATATTGTTGGCACTCACTGCGTGGCTATAACATAAATACTTGCTCTTTATACAATATTAGTGATATGACTACACTTCCCTTATCTTGCACCCATAGAAGTTGTTCCAAGAAGGAATGAGAGTGGGAATCAATGAGAACAGTTTACATACGATGCATGAATTAAAATATAGTACACACTGATTTTAAGAATTTCATCATAAATGAAATTTAGGAATACAGTCCTTTCAGTTTGACATGAGCAATTGTAAATGTTGTACTTCGTTTCACATGTATGGTATACAAACACTATATATGTGCCATTGCATCAAACATTCAGCGGTCAACGTCAAAAGCAATCGGAGATAGGACACAAGAGTTTGCAAATGATGTGAATATGACAAAACAAATACTATTAATTATTCAAAAGGTAAAATTACATTCATACTTCACAGACCCATAAACTAGCATGACCATAAACTAGATCTTCCATGACGGTCAAACAAATTCTGACTTAGTTGTGGTTGTTCTCCCAGAACTGAGCTGGAGCCAGTCTATCGTGTTCTTCTCCACCTGAAACGCCTTGGCAAGAACATCATCTGAGATTGGTGGCTTTGATCCAAACACTGCATTGGCAATGGTGATAGCCCCTGGGTTCTGGCTACTGAGTGCAGCAATTGCAACCGCTGGCTTGTGTGGGTTGGGGTTGAATTGGAAGTGGATGAGCCCCACAGGGAATACAAACACATCCCCTTTGTTGAGCACCTTGGAGAGGAACCTATTCTCCGGGTTGGACGTGACAAAGCCAACGTACAATGTACCCTCGAGCACCGTGAGGATCTCGGTGGCGCGAGGGTGCGTGTGTGGTGGGTTCTGACCCAAAGGTGCGTAGTCGATGCGTGCTAGTGAGATGCCTAGGGTGTTGAGGCCAGCGATCTGCATGACATTGATCAGGGTGACGTTGGATCCAACCTTGTTGGTCATCCTAGGCTTGTCAAGGTTGGCTGCCATGAAGAAGTCATCTGCGTTGACATCCATCGGGTTCTTGCAAACAAACCCATTGACAAACACTTTATGGATAACATATGTAAATTGTAAGTACGGATATTACAGCGCTATTTGGACATGCATATAATCTCTAGAGAGTTGTTTCAACATATGTATTTGGTAATAACATGACAGACCAGCCATGAAGTGAATAATACCTGGGGAATTCTTATCGACGACACAAAAGTCTTGGAGTGGACTAGGATCAGAGGCTATGGCCTGCCATGAGACCAGCGCAAGAAGAGTAGCGAGGATAAGGAAGGAATAAGAGGAAGCCATTTATCTTTAGGCTTTTGATTCTGGTTCTCTTGTGTTGCTGCTTGTGTGTTTGTGGGTGGTTGATGCTTTGAAGATGCACGGGGATGGATGTTTATATAGATGCAGTAGGCAGTTTATACGACCAGCAGGAGTCAAGTAGAACCAACCAACTCACTGAAATGATCTCCGGCTGCTAGAACTCCCTGATTAAATTGTTTTGCATCAAGTTTTCAAGTTTCGTTTGAATATGTCTTAAGGAACACTTTGAAGTAAAGGTAGCAGGTAGCTAGCTAAGATATCTGACGACCGAGTAAGAAAGTTATCTGACGACAGAGTATTACTTATGTTCCTCATATTTTCCATGTCTACGAAATCCAGGCATGCATGGTGGTTCCACGAAAAGTCAGCACCATCGCCCGCAAGAAGATTTAATGCATGAGAGAAAAATGTGCAAATGCATGAGTATTAAAGTGGCGCCAAGAGATGGCTGCTGGTGCTGTAGTTCACAAGCTGGGTTTACAATCTACATTTTACACCTAACACTTGCCGTTTCAGATATGATAATTTCCAATCTTTACTTGGTCGCCGTTTTCTTGGAGCATAATGTAGATGACTAGATCAAAACTATTACTTCGACAAAACGTACACTGCTATAAGAAAGCAGCTACGTACACGACTCCTTCACAAGTTTAGAAAGGATCTTCCAGAGCTAGTTAATGGATTCATCAGCCAGTACGTCACAGGAACAAGTTGTCTTCATGGCTTCACTGGTACTCTTCCATACCTAGCGCTCTATCTTGAAAAGCTTCTCTCTTCCAAAAAATACCTGGACTTTCATAATGATGGAGTGAAACCACTAGAAACAGACCAAGTCAAGTTGATCCTAAAAGAATAAGTCAAGCAGAAATCGACTACCAGACTGAAATGGTCTCTTTGGTGTTGGTTGTGTTGAACTTTCAAAGTGCTTTAGTTTTCTATTATCCTTGCACCATGTGCTAATATATCTGACGTGTGAGGTAATTGCCGACTACAACTGCATAAATATACTACAACGGAATGGTAGTTGATTTTTCTTGCGTGTCTCTCAACAATGAATCAGTGTTGCTTGCATCACCTTGCTAAATAAAGTAGCACTGGTGAAAATGGTAGTCGTGAGAACACATGTACGGTATGGAGCTGACAAGGTCAATGACCAGAAACCGTCAGCAACATCCCTCATCAACTAAGGGGAAAGTTATGATAATCTGTAACTTACTCAATGAAAGCGAAACATATCTTCTGGCTTATCAGATTACCTCTCTTGAGTACAGAGAGGTAATCTGATAAGTAACAAGTATTTTATTTGTCAACTCAGAGTACCAAACTAGCATTTTGCATCTTTTAAATTCAGACAATCTATTTCCGCCGTTCCACGATACCGCGGTGCACAGACGCACAGGACGCGATGCACGCATTCGCATCTATGAACCAGCAAAGGCTGTCAAAATCCAAACTTGGTTGTTCATATGCAAGTATCAAGATCAGTCCAGTTACTCCACCTAGCCGTGGCGCCTTCTTGACCTGTTCACCACATATCCCCACCTCCGCCCTACTACAGAAGGCTTAAGGTGTATATATATAGAGATGCCTCCTTCTCCTCCAAAGCAAAAATAAGCATCATCACCTGGCCATCTAAACTCAAAGATCAATCGAATGGCAACCTCCTGCATCCTTCTCGTCACCCTTCTTGCGTTGGTCTCATGGCAGGCCATGGCTTCTGACCCGAGTCCTCTTCAAGACTTCTGCGTCGCCGACAAGAACTCTCCTGGTATATATATACTTGCACGATACAGCTAAGCTGGAATTCTCTTTTGATCATATTTGCCAGGAATTCTGTTTTGAAATTCTGTATATGTATTAATCATCTATTCAGTGCTGGTCAATGGACTTGTGTGCAAGGACCCGAAGGTTGTGAGCGCGGACGACTTCTTCATGGCAGCCAACCTCGACAAGCCCATGGACACCATGGCCAGCAAGGTTGGCTCCAACGTGACCTTGATCAACGCCATGAAAATCCCTGGCCTTAACACGCTCGGCATATCAATTGTGCGGATCGACTATGCGCCCCTAGGCGAGAACCCACCACACACACACCCTCGTGCCACCGAGATCCTCACTGTGCTTGAGGGTGCTCTCTACGTCGGTTTTGTGACTTCTAACCCGGAGAACAGGCTTTTCACCAAGAAGCTTGAGAAAGGTGATGTGTTTGTGTTCCCAGAAGGACTCATCCACTTCCAGTTTAACCCTTGCCCTAACAAGCCGGCAGTAGCGATTGCCGCACTCAGCAGCCAGAATCCTGGTACAATCACCATTGCCAACGCAGTGTTCGGATCAAAGCCACCAATCTCAGATGATGTCCTAGCTAAGGCTTTCCAGGTGGAAAAGAATACAGTGAAGTGGCTCCAAGCTCAGTTTTGGGCGGACAACCAAAACTAAATCAATTAACCATATAGTCAATGATATATGTTGACAACACTTATGTATGCATTTTGATATAATAACAGCATATATGTGTGATGTTTCTACCTTGCAGTATGTGTAAACAGATGGTCTTGTATTTTTTTCTCGGATGACAAATTAAGAATATGTGTTTTACAATTCAAATGTTCCGGTTCTGTTCTTGCACTGACTATTATATATACTACCTTGGATTATGTCTCACTAAGTTATTGATCCAAATTAAGAAAATTAATCCAAGGAATAAGATTCATGATTTTCCTTTGGTATTCAATCATTTATACTCATGAATAGTGAAGCAAATTATATACTAAGTAACAACAGTATTATTAGTCATGTAGGACTTGGACAAGAATTAGAGAAAATCTCTACCTCTCACTGTCAAGTGTAGACAAGACAGAGCCCGAAGAAGCCCCCTTCCTGTGGGCGCCTTGCAACATAATAAAATCGACGAGCATGGTCTGATGATGTGGCGCCCACTTGTGACGCATGAGTCCTGCCACAGCCGTCACAGTAGTAGCCCAAGAGCGCCCAGAAGCGGCCCGACACTGCCCCTGTTATGGTCCAGCAGCAGGGGTCTTCAGGTTGCAACTGAAACTGTTCACGTCTGAAATAATCAGATCACAGACACACTACTGCAGCTTCGTGAAAGAACTGGTGGGCAAAGGCTGCAAAGGTGGGGACTTTATATGATGATCAAATACTCAGTCCTAATAGAATGAAGACTCGTTCACTCTGCAATTTTAACCCTGCTCTTCAGCATCCAACCACTTAAAATGTATGGGCATAAATCCACATGTCCAAATTATCACAGGCACTCATAGCTTACACATGGAGAAGAACCATACTACTACTAATCTTAAGGCAGTGCAGCATATTTATGAAGAACAGCTATTTATTCCAAAATGCTACACCAAACGAACCGAAATCGGGAAGGCTCAGAAGGCATGATGGTGTAGCCGCAACTTGCCGCTGGAAACTTCCGCCATGGAAATAGTGATGCTGCTGTGTGTGCATTGCTGGTTGCAGCGCACAACCTTGACATATCTTTGGTGACCAAGGTGTGAACACTGCATGTGCACACCTGGGAACTTCTTGGAACACCAGAAACCAGAGAAGGCTTGCCTCCTCATTTGGACTGTAGTAGCAATATCACAGAGTAGCAGTGCCAACAGACACCAGTTCCAATCCTGCCATATCCCACGTGACAAAACTTGCCATGCTACATCAGTATATAGATAGATCAGTAGCAGCCGTTCAAGATGAATCATCACATTTGAGCAGACCTCCAATCGTCAAACTTTTCAGTGAAAATGCCATCATCAGGATGAAACTGGAACCGGTAGCGCGCATGCTGCAAAGTGGGAAGAATCAGCGTCTTGATCCTTGAACATTTCGCTCGCAGGGCTCCATCGACAACGATATTGCAACAGTTGCGCACACAGAGACGCTCCAAGTGAGGGCAGCCATCGATGATGGAAACCAGCTCCTCCGTCGTGATATCGCTTCCGACAAGAGTAAGGTATCGCAGCTCGTGCATCGTCTCTATTCCAAGTGGCCCTTCTCTCTCACCCCCATACGACCCTTGGCGCAACATGAGACGCTTCAGCTGCGCGCATGCTCTGCTGGTGACCTCATATGCGTCGCCGTCAACAAATGGACATAGGGAAATGAGAAGTTCTTCGAGAAGAGGCAACTTGATAATCAGCTCGGTGAATGCTTCGTTTGAAACATTGCAATAGTCGAGACTGAGGCTCTTAAGGGAGGCCGATCTGCAGAAAGATGGAAAGGAGATCTAATGTTATTATGGCGTTAAGGAATAAAGAGACTCAACATGTTCCTTCTTGGCAATGATCTCCCTACAGATTTTGGCTTTATGCTTTTGCCTTTAAAATGCATGTAGAGCAAGTAAATACTTAAGCCACTAAACAGCAAGTACTCACATATTTTCTATGACCTCGTCTATATGAATTACAGTTTTTACTGCATTCGCTCAGATTTGTTTTTAGAAAAATAGGGGTCACCCCCTGGTTCGCTCAGAAATCTGTGCACATGCCTCATTTATATGAACGACTTGGACTACATTAAGTTGACAAATCAGAGAGCAGTACCCAATAATATGGTTGCAAGATTAAGAGGTGGCACACTTTTTAGCTTATGTAATCTGATTTAGACTTTATGACAGAAATCGCGTACTGAAAAAAGAGTACCTTTCAGCAATATACTTGAGAAGCTCATCAGTAACGAACTCACTCCCCGCGAACACCTCAAGCTCCCCACTGGAACGGTCCACAGCCGCTTTTGCCATAGCGCACAAGACATCCCGGGTCTTTTTCTTCTTTCCACGCAAGACATCATGGTGCTCCATGTCGACGTAGCGCCATAGGCTAGGCAGTTTTGCCGCCGCTAGCCATGAGTGGCACACAAGGCCTGCACCCATGAGAACTTCGACCGCACCGAGTTTGATGAAGACCAAAGCAAGCACGTCAAGAGGCAGTTCGGACCAGTCCCTGAAAGTGTCTTGCTGCACCTCCATTTCAAGGGAATGACTGCAAACAAAGGGAAGTAGTATTAAGCACTAACGGACTACTCAGATGGTCAATCAAAGAACAGAAGTCGGTCATCCTCTGTAGTATGTACCTCCGGCGACGATGAAAAACACCTGATGTGACGCCTTCCATGGCCATTGGGAACAATGGAAGCTTGAACCGTCCTTCTGAAACGCCCTATCTGTCCAGCTCGTAAAAGATCTTTTCGTTGTTACAAAAAAAACACCAGTGAAATCTAACTCCCCAGACCAACCTGTTTGGGGGAAAAAATATAACAAGCGACCTCTGTGAGTTGAGCAGCTAGAATTTCTTATCAGTTCACCAAAATGAGTGCGCCGATTGCATCACACATTGACGTATCAGATTTAAACAACAAACTGGAGCAACGGAAATGGAGAAACTGTTAACAAAATTCGGATCTTTCATCAAAACGCTGGCTCACAGCCACATCAGGGCAAGGTAAAGCTGTCATTTTTATGGGTAAGAAAGTAAAGTTACCTACTCACAGGAAACGACGAACAGGAGGCGAGTGTGATCTCCTCGGCGGCCCTCTTCGCGAACCGCCGTCGGCCACCCGCCGAAACAGGGCCCTGAGGACGCGCTCGAGCACACCCACGGTGACCCGTCGTGCCTCCACCAGCGAGCAGCCGTTGTGCCTCAGAGCCAAACCGCGGAAAAAATGCTTCTTTACCTCCGCGCGCACCTTCCTGAGCGAGATCAGATCCGGCAGCGGAGTGCCCGGAGGATGCCGGATCTGGCGCCGCCGCCGAACACACGAACAGGCTGTTTGGAGGAGTAAGACGGCAGGTTTGGAGGAGTAAGACGGCAGTAGGGTCGTCACTTGGCCACCGGCGAAGCCGCCGCTCCTCGCCGTCTTCGTCTCGTCTGCCGAGAGGTCTAGTCGCCGCTGCGGTGCGTAGGCCAGCCAGTCAGGCACGCTAGAACATTGGTTGGAGGGAGTTTTAGGATGTGTTCGGTTTTTGAATCAAGTTGAATGGAATGGAATGGAACCACCAGAATGAAACCACTCTATTCCTATGTTCGGTTGAGTTGGAAATCGGTGGAATGGAACCCGTCAAATTAATGTAAACATTCAATTAATTAGAGGCAATCTAAATTAATTAGATCCTAATTAACCGGACTCTAATTAGAGCCAATCACGGGAGAGGAGGACCGCATCGTCTCGGGAAGATTGGGCCAGCGAGCTCCTGGCCGTCACCGCGCGCCGCAGCCGCGCATGGCCGTCGCCTCATGGCCGCCGCGCCTGGCCGTCGCCTGCTGGCCGTCGCCTGCTGGCCGCCGCGCCTGGCCGTCGCCCGCTTGCCGCCGCCGCGCATGGCCGTCCCGCGCCGTCCCTCGTCCACCTCTTCCGGCCGCCCCGCGCCGTCCCTGCTATCCCGGTCGCCGCCGCGCCGTCTTGCTAACCCGGCCGCCGCCGCCGTGCTGCGAGGAGGGAGAAATACCGGACGAGAGGAGAGAGAGGAGAGGGATGACGCGAGGAGAGAGATGAGGCTGATGATTAGCAACGCGTTCCACTCGGTCCGGCCGATTTTGCCGGACGGGTTGGTTCCGCATATTAGGCGAATATTCCAGAGGAACGGGTGCGTTCCATTCCACCACAAAACCGAACGCAGGAATGAGCTCTGGGGCGGAATGGTTCCATTCCATTTCACTTGGTGCTACAACCGAACACACCCTTAACTACGGAATGGGAATTCAGAGGGGGTAGATGCTCGTTGAGGAAGAGAGAGAGAGCGGACCTTAACGGTAGATTGAGCGTCCTGTTTCGGGAGCGGGCAGGGTGAAACCCTAGCCGTCCCACCTTCGGCCCCCACCCCATCCCCTCACCGTCGCCAGAGGACGTTGCCAGGCAATGCCCGGAAGGCGTCGACGGCGGCGGGGCCTCTCTCCCCTCTCGCCGCGAGCGTCTTGGCCGTGGGGTGCGGCGTTTTTCGCGGGGCGTGGCGGCTCCGGCAGCGGCCTGGTGGCTGCGAGGTCCGGTACAAGCGACGATAGTGGCGGTGGCTCGCCGGCGCGGGTGGCCCGGCTTGGCCAGCCCGTGCGTTGGGCGATTCAGGGGCGCAGACATGGTCTCGGCGATTGGGCGGCCTATGCGTGTGTGGAGGTCTTCTGGGAAGGCTGTAGGGGCAGTGTGGCCACAAGATGGGGCATGGGTAGGGGCTCAGCTCCGTCGCCGAGCTCTGCGGCCTCGCCCCAGATTTGGCACCGTCGGTAACCATGAGGGTTGTCGGTCGTCGGTCTGGTGGAGGATCCCTCTCCCCTATCCCCTCCTCATCGTCGGGGACGTTGAGCCTGGACGTCGGGGCGGCGACCCTGGAAGGAGAGGAACCTGTGGGTTGGCGGGTGAGCCTGAGATTCCGTTGGTTCTAGCTAAGACCGCGGCCGTGTGGACTAGTGGTGCCTGGCAAGCTGTAATCCCCGGCAGTGGTGTGGTCGCCCGTGGCGGTGCCCCTTGCCTTTGTCAGAGGTGGAGAGGTCATGCCGAGGGGAAACCTGAAAGTGCATGTTGCCCCCATGCGTGGTTTTGGTAATTAATGACAATCCTTATGGACTAATGTTCACATTGAGATATTCTTATAGATTTTGTCCATGGAAAAAGATAGGAGTTCATGTGTTGAACTCTTGAAGATGACATGATGACCAATACTATATTCAAGGGTTTATATGAAGAATGGTCATGTGTAGAAGATGAAGTGCAAGTTCAATATGATCCATCTCGGAAGATATCATTTGATTGAAGCTTGCAATTGAGACATGAAGACGGAGCTTAGCAAGTCTCTCCCATAATGAAGTATGGGGGAGCATTTGGAGAAGTCTTCATCAAGCATGTGCTAGCAAACACAATCAAGAAAGATGTTCCAACTTGAGAGAGTCAAGGTCGTCATCATCGAGCTCAAGTGGAATGCGCAAGGCAAAGGTATGATCTTGATAGGTTTTCTATTTTACCGGTCTCATGGTGTTAGTGGGAGACCGGGTTATAGGATAGACGGCGTACTATCAAGAGGGGCTCTCAAGTGAGTAACTAGATCGAATCTTTGTGGAGAGCTCAAACCGTTGCATACTTGCATATCGCCTTTCTTGGTTCTTATTTGGCTTTTATCCATGTGATAATTTATAGCTTGTGTACATCGCCATACCAAGCTCTAGTTCATCAAAAAGGGATTTCATTTGAATATCTTGTTGAGTTTTTGTTGTTGGAGGTTTTACCGGTTTGTCTTTTATAAAGAGGTCAAACTCTCTCCTTGTGGATTCCTCCTCACATGATGGACTATGATGTTTCTCTGCATAATATTGTCGTGCTCGTTGTGGTGATTCCAACGAGCCCAAAAACATCGAAATCGGAGTCCGGGTGAAAAAGATATTGTAGTTTCTGTTTTGCTGTTTCTGCCAGTTTTCAGCAAACCGGATATTCCGGTTTTGTCTTGGCCGGAATATCCGGCCGGGCCAGATTTTCCGGGTTTAGTTGGGACCGGAATATCCGGTCCTTCCCAGTTTTTCCAGAATTTCTGCTACGGACTTCACGGCGCGAGCCTCTGTACTCGGGCGGATTTTTGGGCCGGATATTTGGGTCAGGGACCGGATATTCCGGCCTAAGTGAGCCTGCAATGGCTATTTTCGTGGAAGGGGCTATAAATACCCCTCCCCTTCTTCAACCTTGGGCTGCTTGTTTTTTTCCTCTCTCTCCTCCTTTGTTGACCTTGGAAAGCTTGCCCCTCTCCCAATTCCTCCCATGATTCTTGCATATCTTTGTGGGATTTGAGAGAGGAGATCTAGATCTACATTTCCACCAATCCATCTCTCCTCTAAGTGAGGGGAACCTAGTAGATCTTGATCTTGGAGTTCTTGGTGCATCTCCTCTTTGTTCTTCCTCTCTTATTCCCCCATAAGCATTTGTTGCTTTGTTGGAATTTGAGAGTGAAGGATTTGAGCACTTGTGCTCTTGCCTTCTGCATTTGGTGCATCGGTGTGCTCTCCACGAGGATTCGTGGAAGTTGAAAGTTTGTGAGCTTGTTACTCTTGGGTCCTTGGACCCTATACACTAGTGTGGTGGTTGGACCTTTGTGGTCACTTGTAAAGCCGTTCGCGAGCCCCCAATCCCGTTGTTCTCTCCCACATGAAAAAGCGGAGCGTGTCTCTCTCCCACACAAGAATGTTAGGATCCATATTATTCAGAAAACAAAGCAAAAATAAAAGCACACAGACGCTCCAAGTAAAGCACATAATATGTGGAAGAATTAAAATATAGTTTCACTAGAGATGACCTGATAAGTTGTTGATGAAGAAGGGGATGCCTTGGGCATCCCCAAGCTTAGACGCTTGAGTCTTCTTGAAATATGCTGGGATGCACCATGGGGGCATCCCCAAGCTTAGGCTTTTCACTCTTCTTGATCATATCATATCATCCTCCTCTCTTGATCCTTGGAAACTTCCTTCACACCAAACTTAGAGTAATTCTCATAAGAGGGTTAGTGCATAATCAAAAATTCACATGTTCTGTGATGACACAATCATCTCCAACACTTCTGGACATTAGCTACAGCCACTAATATTTTGTGGAGCAAAGAGATCCACTCAAACACAGTAAAAGAGAGAATGCAAATCAAAAGGCAGAATCTGTTAAAAACAGAACAGTCTGGAAAGATGAATTTTTTCGAGGCACTTAAGTTGCTCAGATGCGAAAAGTCAAAACTAATGAAAGTTGCGTACAAATTCTTTTCGTGTCACACTAATGTGTGCTCTCTTGTTTAAATTGGTGTTTTACCAAAATTGTATCTATTTTGGTTCTTGAAAGTCTTGTGCATGCATATTTACTATACGTATTTCTTTGGCATGCTTACTTTCGTTGATCGAATATATAGGATAAACTCCATCAAATCCTATATGGCTAAGATGTGCATGAAATTCAATTTCACATTAATATGCACATATTTATGTGGAGTTTGTCCTATGTATTGTAGTTGCTCTAACTACTTTGGACCCAATGAGTTGGGTACCATGTTGTACTTGAATTTGTTTTAGGTACATTGGAGATGCATTGAAAGCTTGTCTCATTTACAAGGAAGGTGGTGTCACCATGTGTTCATTGGAGCCAAGTTTGGATGATCGTTAACTCTTATGTTCTACATCACCAATGCTATCTCGGTAACAAGTATCTACCTCATGCATACGTTTCTAGCTTCCAACCTTGTGTAGGTTGTATCTTGGCATGAATCTTTTTTGTTGCAATTAATTTGGTTCTTGCAAAACGTCTTTATTGCAAATGTGAGTAAGCCAGGAAAATGTGAGTAAGCCGGGATGATTACATATAAGGGGACTATATATTCATTTCTATGATTCATCGATCCCAATTATGTCAATCTAGCACTTTCTACTTAAAGTCTCTCATGTGCAACATTGATGAATTTTCAAAATCATTTGCGTTTTGTGATACTTGTTATCTTACTCGGAGCATCCATTTGTTAACATTTATCCCTTGTGGATAGTTTTTGATGCTATGATGAGTATGTGTTGGTAGTTCATTTATATTCCGTTAAGATATAATTCAGCTTTGTGCTATGTTCTTAAGCAAAGATCTTATTGGTGTATTTATGACTTCCTCTTGGATATCATGTTCTTTACCCTTGTATCTATCTTGTGTGTACATGTTTATTTGTAGACCCATATCTTAGTGATTCGTGTCTACTTAGAAACTTATACACATGAGAATAGCACATCTTTAATTGATATTCCAATTCTTTAGTTACCACATCTTATTGCTTTTAATTCTTTGGTGGTTTCTAAAAGGCACAAGCTTTATTTTTTCATGTGTTATGCTTTTTGCATTTTACTAAGCTTGTGAATCTTTTTGCTATATCTCTCTTTTGGTGTGTGGGTATGGGAAAGACATGATATGCACTATGTGCAACTCTTCTTGAAAGACTATGTTGATGCTCTCATCCTTGTATTAGTCTCCCATAATGTCCTTTTATCTCACACCCATTATTTTATTTGCCGCTCCTTGCTCTTGTTGCAAAACATTTTTGTTGCAAGTTATTTTGCCTCACTTCTCATTTATATTCTCTTGCATGTGCTCGTGTTCGAATTTATCTAGGAGGGAGTGAGGATTCCATGTTGTGCACACTATATTGAAATACAAATCCTATTTGTGCACGTACGTTGGGGAGTTCTCTCATGATATTTAGAACACTTTTCGGATCCTTTTGATTGCTTGCTTCTTTCGTTGAAGTATCTTTCTATTTGATATTCTCTCGGCAATCTTTGGATCCTCAATATAGTTTGATCTCCCTCCATCTATTCTTCATTGGATATGTGCATTTGATTTCATTCACATTATGGGAAATGCACACTTTATGGGCGAGCTCTTATTATATTGGCCTTCTTACTTTTCACCCATTTCGGCAATCGATGCCAATGGGGGAGAAATTTAGAGGGTTTAAGGGAATATGGGTTTGTTCTCTTGCATCATTGCTCTTTGTGTTGCATGGGTGCTTAAATTCATTATATAAACCCTCGTAAAAAGGGATTGTCATCAATTACCAAAATGGGGGAGATTGAAAGTGCATGTTGCCCCATGCGTGGTTTTGGTAATTAATGACAATCCTTATGGACTAATGTTTACATTGAGATATTCTTATAGATTTTGTCCATGGGAAAAGATAGGAGTTCATGTGTTGAACTCTTGAAGATGACACGATGACCAATACTCTATTCAAGGGTTTATATGAAGAATGGTCATGTGTAGAAGATGAAGTGCAAGTTCAATATGATCCATCTCGGAAGATATCATTTGATTGAAGCTTGCAAAGACGGAGCTTAGCAAGTCTCTCCCATAATGAAGTATGGGGGTGCATTTGGAGAAGTCTTCATCAAGCATGTGCTAGCAAACACAATCAAGAAAGATGTTCCAACTTGAGAGAGTCAAGGTCGTCATCATCGAGCTCAAGTGGAATGCGCAAGGAAAAGGTATGATCTTGATAGGTTTTCTATTTTACCGGTCTCTTGGTGTTAGTGGGAGACCGGGTTATAGGATAGACGGCGTACTATCAAGAGGGGCTCTCAAGTGAGTAACTAGATCGAATCTTTGTGGAGAGCTCAAACTGTTGCATACTTGCATATCGTCTTTCTTGGTTCTTATTTGGCTTTTATCCATGTGATAATTTAGAGCTTGTGTTCATCGCCATACCAAGCCCTAGTTCATCAAAAACGGATTTCATTCGAATATCTTGTTGCGTTTTTGTTGTTGGAGGTTTTACCGGTTTGTCTTTTATAAAGAGGTCAAACTCTCTCCTTGTGGATTCCTCCTCACATGATGGAATATGATGTTTCTCTACATAATATTGTCGTGCTCGTTGTGGTTATTCCAACGAGCCCAAAAACATCGAAATCGGAGTCCGGATGAAAAAGATATTGTAGTTTCCGTTTTGCTGTTTCTGCCAGTTTTCAGCAAACCGGATATTCCGGTTTTGTCTTGGCCGGAATATCCGGCCGGGCCGGATTTTCCGGGTTTAGTTGGGACCGGAATATCCGGTCCTTCCCAATTTTTCCAGAATTTCTGCTACGGACTTCACGGCGCGAGCCTCTGTACTCGGCCGGATTTTTGGGCCGGATATTTGGGTCAGGGACCGGATATTCCGGCCTAAGTGAGCCTGCAACGGCTATTTTCATGGAAGGGGCTATAAATACCCCTCCCTTTCTTCAATCTTGGGCTGCTCGTTTTTTCCCTCTCTCTCCTCCTTTGTTGACCTTGGAAAGCTTGCCCCTCTCCAAATTCCTCCCATGATTCTTGCATATCTTTGAGGGATTTGAGAGAGGAGATCTAGATCTACATTTCCACCAATACATCTCTCCTCTAAGTGAGGGGAACCTAGTAGATCTTGATCTTGGAGTTCTTGGTGCATCTCCTCTTTTTTCTTCCTCTCTTATTCCCCCATAAGCATTTGTTGCTTTGTTGGAATTCGAGAGTGAAGGATTTGAGCACTTGTGCTCTTGCCTTTTGCATTTGGTGCATCGGTGTGCTCTCCACGAGGATTCGTGGAAGTAGAAAGTTTGTGAGCTTGTTACTCTTGGGTCCTTCGACCCTAGACGCCCGTGTGGTGGTTGGACCTTTGTGGTCACTTGTAAATCCGTTCGGGAGCCCCCAATCCCGTTGTGGGTTGTGCCCCGGATTGTTGTTGAAAAGCTCCGGATTCCGCCTCGAAGGATTCCGATAGTGGAAGGTGAACCAAACCTTTGTGGTGCGGTTCATCGGAGAATAGGGTGAGCCTTTGTGGCGTTGAGATCGACCTTTGTGGTGCCTCACACCTCTCCGACGAGACGTACTCCCTTAACAAGGAGGAACTCAGGAATACATCATCGTCTCCGCGTGCCTCGGTTATTTCTATACCCGAGCTATTAACTTATGCACTTTACATTTTGATAGCCTTCGTGCTTGAAGTACTCTATTGTTATCATCTTGTTGTTTGTCTTGCTTAGCATATGTTGTTGGTGCACATAGGTGAGCCTAGTTTATTTAGGTTGTCGGCTTGTTAATTTAAACACCTAGTTTTATTCCGCAATTATCAAGCCTAAACCGGAAAAGTTTTAAACCGCCTATTCACCCCCCCCCCTCTAGGTGACATCATTGTCCTTTCAAAACCCTTATCTTTGTTTCTACCAGGTCACGGTGGCGTCGTCTCTGGACGTCGTTCCCTTCTTGAAGGCGCCGATGTGGCTTTCCTCTACCCACCTACGTGCTCCGGGTGAAAACCCTAGACCCTTGAAGATGCCGCCTTGGAGCTCGCGGTCGGTAGCTCTGTGGAGGTTGGGTGGCGGAGTCTTCTTTGGCGTGCTTCCTCCGGCAAAGCTTGTTACTTGAACTGCTCTCTCGGCGTTTCTTGTTTGGACCTCCATGGTGTGCCTCAGCATGGAGGCGTTTCTGTGGTGGATGTCTCCGCTGCTGTTGGGGGGTCTAGGCAGCGTGCAGTGTGTGTTGGTGTGTCGGTCTCGACGCTAGGGTGAGTTTTGCCCAACAACTTAACCCGTATTGACGGTGTGCGTCGTTTGTCGGTGTGCCAGTCTGACCTCAAGGGCGAGCTTCGGCCCAACACCTGTGCCCGCCAAGCTGGTTCTCAACCTCACCGGAGTAGCCTTAGGTGGCGTTCGTCTTGTTGGAGTTTCTTTGATTGTTATGTTTCTTGTGTGTGAGTGCAATTAGATGTTGTAGTCTTTGTTTAGCAGTTTGTACCTATGTGGTCGTTTTTGGCGTTATTAATTTAACGTTGGACCTGGGTTCGGGCTAAACGTCACTCTTAGTTTTTTTAAAGCGGAGCCCAGGTCCCTTTGACACGGTGTGGCATGCAAGAATCCATGGTTTAGTCATGAAAACGTGTGTTTAGTTATCTAATAATCTGTTAGCTTGTTCGGCCCCTTATGTGCAGATTATCCTTGTTTAGATCCTGCCTCTGCCCTGCCTAGTTTGATAAAATAGGCTTGCGCATCGCTATATTAATATTGTGACCACCTGATACAACGTGAGACTACTGCTGGGACAAACAGCACAATCAAATCCAAAAGAAAAAAGAAAGCGAAAAACAAGAGACAACAGTACCGACATTGACGGATCTACGAAAACAAAAGTGACTCGCAACCACTGCGTCCTCTCCAGCATATTCCTATTCTACACTCCGAATCACTGCGTACAAAGCAACACCTCCAAAAAGGAAAACGATGATGCACTAGTGTCCAAAAAGAAAAACGATGACGCACTACTGTCCGGACTAGTTTTCCCTCGGTACGCGGTAAGAGCATCACTAGTGGTACCCTCAAACCCTCAAACCCTCATAGCAGTTTAAGGGTTGAGAATTGGCATTTTTTGGCACTTTTAAGGGTTGAAAAACAGGGGCAAAGACTAGAACCCTCAAACCCAACCCTTATAACAATATTCCGTTATAAGGGTTGGGTTTGAGGGTTCTAGTCTTTGCCTCAACCCCAACCTCTAAAATTGTCACACATTTATCGCAATTATCACTACAAAAACACAATCAACCTTCAAACATACTAGGAAATGAGAATGATTGATGCATGGTTTAATACTTTACATCACAAAATCATCATCTTCCCCTCTCATCGGCACCATCACCAAAATATTACACCTCGGCGCCATCTCCTAGACCACTTCAACGTCCATCAAACATCGCCTTCTTCGGAGTTGTCCACACCGCCATCGCCACCACCACTCATCGGAGTGTCACCTCGAAAAGTAGAGGACGCACCACGGAATATCCTCTTCCTCTCTGCGATGTCCTCCTTGTAGTCCTTCCACCATTGCAATTGGTCTTCATCCATGTCCTTATTGGACATCATCATGTGCTCCTTCTCTTCCACCATGAGTTCTTTCCATACCTTTGCTTCTTTGACCTTGATCATCCTCTCCTCCAAGTCGGCCTTGCGCTTTGCTTCTTCACGCCTTGCTTCAACTTGTGCAAGCTTGACCTCTTTCTTCTTCTCAGTGATAAGAAGCTTTGTCTCCAATGTCTTCGTTGTCAATGCCTCTCTTGACTTCATCATATGCTCCATCTTCTCCCTTAGGCTTGACGCCTCTCCTTCCATATTCACCCTTAGCTTGGCCTTCTTGGTTCCCTCGGGCTTGCACAAGTTCCTCTCCTCCTCGTCACTATCATCCATCTTAAGCATTGTCGACTTCTTGGGTGCGGTCTCTTGATCCCTCAACTTCCACTTGTCATAAGTTTGAAGAATTTCCTAAGCATGCTTAAATGGGAATGGTTTGCCCTTCGAAGCGGCCATCTCCTTGTACCTCAAGCCGGCAATTGTATCCTATAAACCCACCAATAGCATAGTAAACACACATAAGAACCTAACAATAGCATAGATAATCAAAATAGGTGTGAAAACACACATATGTACTCACATAGTCACTCTCCACGGTTCCACTAGGTGGTGCATCCCTCACTTGGTCCATGGCCGCACTCCAACGAGCACATGCGGGCTTCATCAACTGCCACCGGCCTTGAAGCGACCGGTATGTGCGAGAGATGAACCCACTATTCTTCGGCTTGATCTTGCAATAGGTGTCCTCAATGCGTTGCCAATAGCGTTTACCGGTTTGATCGGTACCGGTGCCTGCATCCATCCCCACAACTGCCCAAGCACGAACTAAGAGGATATCTTCCGCCTCGGTATAGTTTGTCGAGCGCACGCCGGGGCGGGAAGCGGCGGCAAACGCCTCCTCCTCTATCTCGGCCACCTCCTCGTCATCCCCATCCTCCTCCTCGTCATCACCATCTTCCTCCAAGTCATCACCAACCCTAAAGGGTTCTAGAGACGGAGCCCCGAGGTCCACCTCCGCGTCTTGGAGAAGGTCCATGAACGACGTCGACGATGCGGGCATTTCGTCGAGCACCTCATGTGCGGCGGGCGGAGGTTCGGCGATGGCGGCCGTGGGCTTATTCTGCGCCTTGGGCACGGCCTTCTTCACGGCCAGGGACGCCCACGCGTTGATCTTGGAGGCCGCAACACCTCGCGACCCACGCGACGGCGCCTTCGGTCGGCTCTTGGCGGGGGCCGGGGCGAGGGAGGAGGCGGCGGCCGGGGCGAGGGACGGCTGCGGCGGGACGACGTGCTGGCCAGCACACCGCCGCTTGGCGCCGATGTGGGTCGCGACGACCACGGACGCGACCTGCGCCTGGCTCGGGGCGGGCTGCTGGGCGACGGCCGGGGCGACGGAGGAGGCGGGCGGGGCGAGGGAGGAGGCGGGTGATAACTCACAAGTATAGGGGATCGCGTGTAGCCTTTTCGATAAGTAAGAGTGTCGAACCCAACGAGGAGCTAAAGGTAGGATAAGTATTCTCTCAAGTTCTATCAACCACTGATACAACTCTACGGACACTAAACGTTTGCATTATCTAGGAAATAAAACTACGGTAGCAATATGGGTATGAGAGATAGTTTTGCAAGATAATAAATACAAGAAAGTAAAAGTTAGTGCTGTAGCAATAAAGTAGACTGGTAATTGTGATGGCTTTGTCCAAGATTAATTAGTGAATACATTTAGTTCATTGTCTTTGATACAGTTTTCAATGTGGGAGAGGCTAAATATACATGCACTCTACTACTTGGGATTACAAGTACTATATGATTGGATTGTTAGCAAACATCCATAAATACTAACAATGCATTAAGGTTTCCCCAACCATAGCCTTAAGTTTATGGTCCTCTTACTCTCATACGTGCAACTAACCGGTTTGAGTCCTTAGGTTTCTGTCACTCCGGCAGAACTACTCCCCTTCCTTTGCACATACTACTAACCCTAGGGTGTTGATCCATGCGCGCACAAGTATAATGGACACCAAAGGACAGTACCATATCAACATACAACTCTAATGAACCATAGACATTCAACAAAGCAATCAAAAGACAAATAAACTACATAAACATGACATAGATCATAGGATAAATATTATAGCATCAAACACCATGTTTACATAGGACGGTACAGAGGTTTGTGGGAGGATGAACCACTGAATACAAGGAGTAGATGGTGATGGAGATGGCGGTGAAGACGGCGGAGAGGGGCAGCGCGGCGGCGCAGGGCGCCGGCGGTGCGGGGAACTCCTTTCCCCGCCGCCGGCAAGCTTGGGGAGCGCCGCCCCTTAGCCTCCCTCCTTCATGGCTTCTTGGGAGCCCTCCCCCATGGAGATGGGATCCATGGGGAGGCAAAAACGTGGCTTTTGGTGGCTGAAATTCGTGGGTGGAGGAGTCCTCCACGAGTTAGGTTTCCTCCCTTTATATATCTTCTCGGATTTCCGTCACCCCCTTTTAGGGTTTCACCATATTGGGCCTACAGGCCGCATCCGAACTCCGATTGGGCTGATCTCGGGCTTAAAATCACCGTATGGAAATTTGTGACAACTTTGCAAAGACAATGATACCTTTTGACGTCATCTTCGAGGGTCAAACTGGCAAACTCCGAAAACAGTTCTGGGACAGATTTCAGCAAAGTTCCAATTCGACTCCAACGAGGTTTCCTCTTGTATTCTTGATAATTCCTACACATCAAAGTGTAAAACAAGAACATTGTGCACTTTTGCAACTATTAATAGGTTAGTCCAAATAAATCATAAACTTAATATAAAAACAAGTGCCAAAGGCATAATATGAACATGAAACAATCAAAAATTATAGATACGTTTTGGACGTATCAACATCCCCAAGCTTAATTCCTGCTCGTCCTCGAGTAGGTAAATGATAACAAAAATAATTTTTGATTGTAAATGCTATGATCAGGTCTTTAACAATTGCATGATGTATGGATAATAAAACTTAGCAATCATGTTACCTAATGAAAAGTATCAACCAACTAAGAGTTCATAATATGAAATTTATAAACATCAACAAGATTGTAATGATCATAATAAAGCATGGTAGAGTGGTATCTCGCTTGCCCGTATTTGTACAGCAAAACATAAATGCCCAGGCACCTCTGAAGTTCAAGGGAAGACTAGAAGTAAAGATATCAAAGATAAAAGCATCAAAGTTATACCACAGTTAACCGCATTCTGGGACAAGCACATTACACTAAGAATGACAACTATGCTCTCGAGAAGGTGCTCAAAGAAAGGATGGTGACTCAACATGAAAATAAAAGATTGGCCCTTCGCAGAGGGAAGCAGGGATTAACATGTGCTAGAGCTTTTTATTTTTAAAACAGAAGTAAACTTGTTTTGGGAGGTGGTTGTTCCTGTCAACGAATGGCAATAGAGTTCTTGTTATCTTCCATACTAAACAAGTTGAGAGCGGTTCCGAATATTGATATTAGCATTTATAGCATGCACTTATATATAGTTTGACACTCCTCCCAACCTTTGCTTACACAAACCATGGCTAACCGAATCCTCGGGTGCCTGCCAACAATCACATACCATGGAGGAGTGTCTATTTTATTGTTTTAGCTTTTTGATGTTATAATGGTCTAACCAGCTCTTTGCAAAATTAGTGACAAGCAGATGAAGCATGCAAGTCGGGGTACTTAATTTAGTATGGAAGATAACAAACCCAACTACTACTTCCTCATGAGCTAAAAACAGTGTCACAAAATGAGAAGTAATTTGAAGTTTTAAAGGTAGCACATGAAAATTTACTTGAATGGTTTGAAATGCCATGCATAGGAATTTATAGTGGACTCTTTGGAATAACTTGGTTTTCAGGGATTTGGAAGCACGAGCAGCATTCCCGCTCAGTACAAGTGGAGGCTAGCAAAAGACTGGGAAGCGACAATCAAGAGAGCAATAACCGTCATAATCATGCTTGCGACAAAACAAAATTAATGGAGGCATAAAGGTGATACAAGAACTCTGAGGCAAAATAAATCATCAAGGCTTAATTGACTTTTTGTTTTTCAGTCATAAGCATGCGTGAGCATGTGCCAAGTCAATTCAAAAGAATCATTCAGAGGAGGATACCACAATACCATACCATCTTATGAACACACAATGCATGTTAACATCAAAATATCATAATATACACTATTAGCTAGTTGAGACTAACCATAAGAAAATATAACCACTAAACAATATCATTCACACATCATTTTTAAGTTTCATCAAATAATCCATTAACCAAGTAAACGTTGAAAACAGAAGATAAATAAAATATGTGAGGATCCACTTATTAATGTAACGGTGTTTGATGCTAAGATAAATAGATAATAATATACAACCGCTTCAAGTTTAGTAAAGTTCATATGTTGCTCAAAAAACAAAGTTTGAAGGTTTGCAAACCGAGGGGTTATTGATGAAGAGGGATGCGGGGACATCCCCAAGCTTATGACTTTGGCCATTCTTCAACATTTCACAATTTGGTGTTCCTTCATTCTCTGTGAAAAAACTTCAACACAAAAACTTTCCCATTCTTTTCTGCGGTTAGACATTAGTGCAATAAATAATATTTCCAAGTGCTGCTATTAAACCAAATCAAATTTTGTTTTTAGTTACAGAAAGTTTCTTAAATGGCCAACTTATAAATGAAAGGTAAGAACCATTAAAAATCAAATGAAAACGAAAAGAGGCCACTCTTGCAACAAAAGTCAGAATCTGTCCAGAAAAACAGCAGCTGGAAAACGCAATTTTTAGGTGCTCTTAAACATGTCCGAAATTTTAGCCAATTTTTGTGCATGCATATAATTAGGTGATACATAATCAGTAATTTTTCGTGATTTTTAGAGTTTCCAGTAAAACATGAAAAATCGCGCAATGAGCAGTAGATACCGAAAACAGAAAATCACTTTTTACAATTGTATCAACTAAGCTAAATGGGTAAAACTTGGTACTTTATTTTTGATAAACTAAGAGACCAGAGGCTAAACAAGACCTAAACATGCTAGCTACAGCAAGGAAAACTCTAAAAGAAAACCAAAAGTAACAACCAAATAAAGAACCTAACAAAGAAGCAAAACAAAAGAAAATATTTTTGTTGTTTTGAATTTATATGTGAAAGCAAAGAAGCAATTGAAACCAAATAAAGAGCCTAAGAAAACTAAAGAAGGTAATACCAAGACATATAAAAGCAATTATAATACACGTTAAGACAATTCATATCATGTGGACGGGTAATATAGAGTATGAACGAGATAACCTCATGTTTGTTGATGAATAGGGGTGCCTCGGGCATCCCCAAGCTTAGATGATTGTATCTTCTTGAATATGTTCTTGGGATGCACCTACACATCCCCAAGCTTGAGCTCTTGCGTCTTCTTGTTCATCTCATATCACCATATCGATTGGATCTTATAAGCTATCCACATAAAACTTCACAAAACTCATTAGTAGGGTTAGTACTCATTAAATAAAATCCACTCATGTTCAAGCATTGACAAATTACATAATATTTATCTAATATTAGCCACTGTATATACCGAAGTTCTTATTATTTCCGTTGTCCGTCGAAAAACTAAGGAAATCAAGAGACCCTAAGTACAATATTGAATAAACACGATAGAAATCTGTCAAAACTGAATAGTCTGTAAAGATGACACTTAACGAGATAGTTATATAGCTCAAATGACAAAACTCAAAATTAATGAAAGACAGATAATAATCTCAGGTTTATGCACAAAAAAGTTCAGGTCAAAATAATATTCTGAGATTTATCACGATTTTATTTACAGAGAAGCACAAAATCTGTCTAAACAGAACAGTCAGTAAAGATCGAATTTTCGACCTATCTACGTACCTCAAATCAGAAAAGTCAAAGTTAATGAAAGTTGCGTACATATCTGAGGATCACGCATGAATTTTTCAATTTTTCTGGAATTTTTAAAGCTCAAAACGGTGGACAGCAAAAATCTGTCCATGTGCAGAAATCCAAATCTAGCATCAACTTTCTACTAGAGATTGTTATAACCAATTTTATTTTTATGTACAGAGGTATATACACAATATTTACATGTTTTTGATGAAAAGCTTCCATGGAAAGATTTGTTTTGGTTTATAGGCATGAACACAAGTGTTCAAGGTCGACCCCCACTTAACCAATACTCATCTTTCCAATCACTTTTCTTTTTGAAAACTTTTTAGATAACAAGTACAACTAATTTTTTTTGTAATTCACATTCTCTACCCATACAAAGATAGAAAACAACTTAAAACTGAAAATAAAAATTACTTAGAGATAAAGCAAACAAGTGCACACAAGAATATTCACCTACGCTATGGCTCCCCGGCAACGACGCCAGAAAAGGTCTTGATAACCCACAAGTATAGGGATCGCGTGTAGCCTTTTCGATAAGTAAGAGTGTCAAACCCAACGAGGAGCTAAAGGTAGGATAAGTATTCTCTCAAGTTCTATCAACCACTGATACAACTCTACGCACACTAAACGTTTGCATTATCTAGGAAATAAAACTACGGTAGCAATACGGGTATGAGAGATAGTTTTGCAAGATAATAAATACAAGAAAGTAAAAGTTAGTGCTGCAGCAATGAAGTACACTAAGTAACCATATACTAACAGTAGCATGAGTGTGGAAAAGTGGTGGTAATTGTGATGGCTTTGTCCAAGATTAATTAGTGAATACATTTAGTTCATTGTCTTTGATGCAGTTTTCAATGTGGGAGAGGCTAAATATACATGCACTCCACTACTTGGGATTACAAGTACTATATGATTGGATTGTTAGCAAACATCCGTAAATACTAACAATGCATTAAGGTTTCCCCAACCATAGCCTTAAGTTTATGGTCATCTTACTCCCATACGTGCAACTAACCGGTTTGAGTCCTTAGGTTTCTGTCACTCCGGCAGAACTACTCCCCTTCCTTTGCACATACTACTAACCCTAGGGTGTTGATCCATGCGCGCACAAGTATAATGGACACCAAAGGATAGTACCATATCAACATACAACTCTAATGAACCATAGACATTCAACAAAGTAATCAAAAGACAAATAAACTACATAAACATGACATAGATCATAGGATAAATATTAAGCATCAAACACCATGTTTACATAGGACGGTAGAGAGGTTTGTGGAAGGATGAACCACTGAATACAAGGAGGAGATGGTGATGGAGATGGCGGTGAAGACGGCGGAGAGGGGCAGCGCGGCGGCGCAGGGCGCCGGCGGTGCGGGGAACTCCTTTCCCCGCCGCCGGCAAGCTTGGGGAGCGCCGCCCCTTAGCCTCCCTCCTTCATGGCTTCTTGGGAGCCCTCCCCCATGGAGATGGGATCCATGGGGAGGCAAAAACGTGGCTTTTGGTGGCTGAAATTCGTGGGTGGAGGAGTCCTCCACGAGTTAGGTTTCCTCCCTTTATATATCTTCTCGGATTTCCGTCACCCCCTTTTAGGGTTTCACCATATTGGGCCCACAGGCCGCATCCGAACTCCGATTGGGCTGATCTCGGGCTTAAAATCACCGTATGGAAATTTGTGACAACTTTGCAAAGACAATGATACCTTTTGACGTCATCTTCGAGGGTCAAACTGGCAAAACTCCGAAAACAGTTCTGAGACAGATTTCAGCAAAGTTCCAATTCGACTCCAACGAGGTTTCCTCTTGTATTCTTGATAATTCCTACACATCAAAGTTTAAAACAAGAACATTGTGCACTTTTGCAACTATTAATAGGTTAGTCCAAATAAATCATAAACTTAATATAAAAAAAAACAAGTGCCAAAGGCATAATATGAACATGAAACAATCAAAAATTATAGATAAGTTTTGGACGTATCAGCGGGCGGGGCGGTGGGCGGCTCCATGGCACGCGGCGGCCGGCGGCTGCGAGCGCGGCGGGAGGAAGGGGATGGGGTGGAAAATTCCCTCCCGCGCGTGGACAGTGGAGGAATAGGGGTTGGGGAAATTTCCCTCTCCAACCCTCACTTTTAGAGGTTGGGAGGGTGACCCGGGTCCAACCTCTATTTTTTTTACGGGTTTAGGGGTTCTAGTCTACGCGTTAATTTCGTTCCAACCCGTAAAAAACAGTTATTTGTGAGGGTTTAGGGGTTTGAGGGTACCACTATACACCCGACTTCAAGAAGAATTAGCGATACTCACATACGTATGCACATCCATGTCAAGATGACAGGGATTCTCCCGACCCTCCCCCTCCCATATACAGGACAAGACACTACACCCGCGCGGGGACCAGCCTCCACCGGCTACCATCTTTACTGTGGTAGTGTGTTATTATATGAGCTCACATCAACACTTTACAAAAAAAAAGGCCTAGGTACAATACTTTTCCTCTGGCGAAAAAGGAGTGGATACCAAAAGATCATATATCATGAAAAGATTTTTTTGAACTAGAACACACTCATTCCATTAAACTGGCTCACTTAACTCAGTGGCCACCACGACAGAAACAACATCCGGGACAGTGTCCAACCATCTACATCTAACATAGTTTTGGTTGGCACCAAACGCAGCCATAGCATGGCTAACACTATTACAAACTCTTGGACAAAACGAAAAAGAAGAACATCAAAGATCAAAGGCAGTGCCACCACACGCACGGATGAACTATTATTAAAGAAGTTAAAGAAGAGATGGTGATATCCAACTACTACAGTAATAGTAAGAGCACGGATAAATAGCACGCAGCCGTCAATCCGTCATGGACTCATGGCCGCACCGGCGCATTTTAGTCAGACCTCCAATCGTCAAAATCACGGCTGCAGTCGGTGGCCTGGAACTCATCATAGTCATCATAGGGGTAATCTACGATAACCCCCCCCAGGTCACTTAAGTATCGCCCACAGGCCCCCCCTCGCTGTCTATGACATGTGGGGTTTTAAGTGACTGGGGGTTATAAGGAATTGCCCCCCAAGCTGGGGAGCGTCAGCGTCTTGATGCTGGCGCACTTGGCTCGTAGGGCGTCGTCAACGACAACGTTGTAGCAGTCGCGCACGCAGAGGTGCTCCAGGTGAGGGCAGGCGTCGACGACGGCCAACAGCTCGTTAGTGGTGATGTCGCTGCCGACGAGAGAGAGGTACCGAAGCTCGTGCATCGTCGTGATTCCAAGCGCGCCGCCTCTCTGGTCATACCACCCTTTGCGCAACACGAGACGCTTCAGGTGTGCTCCGCATGCCATGCCGGTTGCCTGGTACGCGTCTCCACCGACGTCGGTGCAGTTGAGGACCACGAGATACTCTAGCAGTGGGGATCTGGCAGTCAGGTGGGTGAACCCTTCGTTGGTGACTTCGGGGCAGGATACGAGGGCAAGGGCCTCCAGGCATGGTGACCTGCATCACAGCATCAACAAAAACATGGATCTTCTTTCCCTGAAAACAGGTGAATGTTGGCATATGCAATGTGAACGAGAGTATAGATACCTGTCCCCTATGTACTCGAGGAGATCATCGGTGACGAACCCCTTTGCCCCGAACACCTTGAGCTGGCCGTCGGATCGGTCCACGGCCGCCTTCGCCATTGCGCACAGGACGCGCTCGTCCTTGTAGGCCACCACCGGGTGAAGGACCATGTGCACGGTTTGCCACACATGGGGCACGACCTTGGCCGCCCGGAGCCACGAGTGGCACACGAGACCTGCGCCCATGAGAACCTCCACGGAGCCGAGCATGGGGAAGATAGAAGAGAGAGCGTCCAGAGGCAGCTCCGACCAGTCCCTAGCGGATGGCAACGGCGCAGGTTGCGCGTCGGGCGACAGCTCCATTTGTTTGGAACGCCTAAGGCCTAACACAAGTAAATATGCATGGACCAAGACTTCACCAGTGGCACTGGTGGTTTATAGGGGAAGACGTGCATTTGAGACGCTGCTAAACTGGCCGGAGACGCTGCGTGGTTTGCCCGGGATACTCACGCTGTCACGCATGCATGCTTGACGTGACGGCCTCGGGAAGATAAACTCGTCGGGAAGACGAGGGTTCATAGCCTCGGGACTATGACGCTTGTCTTTTTAGGGTTGTCCGTTGTCGGGACTATGACTTTGTTCTTTAGGGTCCTCGGGAGTTGGGACTGTGATGTTTGATCACTACAACGTTATTTCTAGAGAGTAGATAGGTTTCTTCACCGAGAGCATATTTGGAAGCCACGGCCTCCTCAAGCAGGTCATGGGGTGAAAAAATTGTGTATTTGGTTGACTGGTCCAGCCCGCGTTCCTGCATTTGCACGAATATTAAATCACACTGGGCCTGGCTAAGAAGGAAAGGTCGAATCGGCTGTTTTTTGGGCCAGGCTGAGGAGAGCCACGTGTTTCTATGAGTGCACGCGTTGGTAAGCGCGGGAGACACGACGCTTCGCGTTAACTCCCCACTCCATTCACCGCCTAGTCGCCACTCTCTCTCACCTCGTCTCAACTTCTCCGCCTCACCGCCCCACCGCAATGGCCGGCCCTCGTCCACCACCGCGCCGCCCCTCGGCGAGGACCCGCATTCCCTGTGGGTGCATAACGTCTAGGCCAAGCAGATGTCGTCGGAGGAGCTCCGACGGCACTTCCATGCGCGATCCCCAATCTGTCATCTGGGCCCACCATCTGCCGCCACATCGGTGGTGGGGCCATCCACGGCGCCGTCGCCATACGCTCCAGCTGTGCGTGCGCCGGGGCCGGCTGGATTGATGGCCGCGCCACCCTTCGTGACCATCACGATGCCCGGCTCCTCGACCGAACCACGGGCACCACCTCCACCCCCTTCAGCACCTACATCGCCGGCTCCGCGTCTGCCTCCTCCACCTCCAGCACCACCGTATGCTTCGCCGGTAAGTTCCGATCTACCCTCCACATCACGGCTAGGGTTTGATGTTAGTTTGATTTCGTTATTTTAGGTCTTCTATCAAAGTGTCTATATGCTGTAGTACATCTCAGATTGATGCCTAGATGTTCCGATCTACTCGACGGTCTGGTAGGGTTTGAAGGCAGATTGATCCTAGCTTCATTTTTTGCTAGATTTGGGTTTTTTTTTGCCGAAAAAACGACATGTTCTTGACATTGGGTTTTTTGTGCCCCAAATTCGACTTGTTATTAACGTCCTACTGTTGCCATTGTTGTGTGTTCTCACGATTGTCTCATTCTATTACATGGTACTCAAGGCTGAGCAAGATGGACCTCCCCAGGCTTCCAGCCTCTAGTGCCAAAGTCCGGCGTCATTGGCTTCAACAGCAGGCTGAACAAGCCATTGCTGCTTGGTAGGGAGGAGGAGGCGAAGGAGCTACTGAAGGTGGTGAAGGGGAAGAAGCCGAACATCGGCTACAAGCTCAGAGAGGGCCTGTGATGACCCACAAGAATAGGGGATCGCAACAGTCTTCGAGGGAAGTAAAACCCAATTTATTGATTCGACACAAGGGGAGCCAAAGAATACTTGAGAGCCTTAACAGCGGAGTTGTCAATTCAGCTGCACCTGTGAATAGTCTTGCTCGACACAGATTATCAGTAGCAACAGTTTTATAGCAGTAGTAGCGGTGAAATAATAGCAGCAGTGAAGTAATGACAGCAGTAGTGATTGCAGTAAACAGTAGGATTAAAACACTGTAGGCATAGGGATGGATGAACGGGCGCTGCATGGATAAGATAGCTCATATAATAATCAAGACATAGGCATTGCAGATAATAATGATAAAGCATCCAAGTACTAAGTAAACATAGGCATGTGTTCCGTATATAGTCGTACGTGCTCGCAATGAGAAACTTGTACAACATCTTCTGTCCTACCAGCCGGTGGCAGCCGGGCCTCAAGGGAATCTACTGGTAATTAAGGTACTCCTTTTAATAAAGTACCGGAGCAAAGCATTAACACGCCGTGAACACATGTGATCCTCACATCGCAGCCATTCCCCTCGGCTGTCCCAATTATTGTCACTTTGGGACCTCGGGTTCCGGACAACAATATGTGTATACAACTTGCAGGTATGATCAATAAACAGTGCATATCATTATGAAACAATAACATGTTCAGATCTGAAATCATGGCACTCGGGCCCTAGTGACAAGCATTAAGCTCAACAAGTTGCAACAACATCAATAAGTACTAACAACGGATACTAGGCACCATGCCCTAATGATCTTATAACTTATTACATGAACAATCTCATCCAATCCCTACCATCCCCCTCAGCCTACAGCAGGGAATTACTCACACATGGATGGGGGAAACATGGATGGTCGATGGAGAAGCGTCGGTGATGATGATGGCGATGATCTCCTCCAATTCCCCGTCCCGGCGGAGTGCCAGAACGGAGTTTCTGGTCCCCGAAATAGGTTTCGCGATGGCGGCGGCGTACGGTGATGTTTCTGGATGAAGTGGACGACCCCCTCGCGTTTTAGGTCAAAGGGTTAAGTAGTCGAAAGGGGGCTCGGGGGGTGACCGAGTGCCCCCACCTGGCGGCGCGGTGGGCCCCTGGCCGCGCCGCCTGTGGTTTGGGCCACTCGTGGCCCATCTCCACTCCCCTTCTGGCTCCGTGAGTCTTCTGGTAAAATAGGAGGTTTGCGATCTTTTCTGGTGTTTTTCCCGAAAGTTGACTTTCTGCACAAAAACAAGACACCAGGGCAATTCTGCTGAAAACAGCGTTAGTCCGCATTAGTTGTATTCAAAACACACAAGTTAGAGGTAAAACAATAGCAAAAGTGTTCGGGAAAGTAGATACGTTTTGGACGTATCAACTCCCCCCAAGCTTAGCTTATTGCTTGTCCTCAAGCAATTCAGTTAACAACTGAGTGCGATAAAAGACTTTCACGAACACATTTGCTTCATATGATGCATATATTCTCACTATATGAACAAATGCTTAGGCAATTCAAGATGAGGCAAATGCAAATAATGTCACTCAATAGGCATGTAAACTATGAAAAGATACCAACATACTAATAGCGACAAACATGAAACATATTAATTCACAAGATTGTAATGCTCATAATAGGATATGATAAGATGGTATCTCGCTTGCCCGTTTTTGTACAGCAAAACATAAATGCCCAGGCACCTCTGAAGTTCATGGGAAGACTAGAATCAAAGATATCAAAGATAAAAGCATCAAAGTTATATCACAGTTAACCACATTCTGGGACAAGCACATTACACTAAGAACGACAACTATGCTCTCGAGAAAGTGCTCAAAGAAAGGATGGTGACTCAACATGAAAGTAAAAGATTGACCCTTCGCAGAGGGAAGCAGGGATTATCATGTGCTAGAGCTTTTTATTTTTAAAACAGAAGCAAAATTGTTTTGGGAAGTGTTTGTTGTTGTCAACGAATGGTAGTGGGTACTCTAACCCCCTTGTCAACCAGACTTTCAAGAGCGGCTCCCATGAAGGATGTTATTTCTACCAGCAAGGTAGATCATCCCTCTTCTCTTTTGTTTACACATGTATTTTAGTTTCATTATGGGTGACACTCCCCCCAACCTTTGCTTGCACAAGCCATGGCTAACCGAATCCTCGGGTGCCTTCCAACATTCACATACCATGGAGGAGTGTCTATTTGCAAATTAAGTTGCTTACTGATAAATCAGGGCAAAACATGTGAAGAGAATTATTGATGAAAGTTATAATTAATTGGGACTGGGCACCCCGTTGCCAGCTCTTTTTGCAAAATTATTGGATAAGCGGATGTATATGCCACTAGTCCATTGGTGAAAGTCTGAATGACAAGATTGAAAGATAAAACACCACATACTTCCTCATGAGCTATAAAACATTGACACAAATTGAGAAGTACTTTGAAGGTTTTAAAGGTAGCACATGAAAATTTACTTGAATGGTTCGAAATGCCATGCATAGGTATTTATGGTGGACACTTTGGAATAACTTGGTTTTCATGGTTTTGGAAGCACGAGCAGCATTCCCGCTCAGTACAAGTGAAGGCTAGCAATAGACTGGGAAGCGACAATCAAGAGAGCAATAACCGTCATAATCATGCTTGCGACAAAATGAAATTAATTGAGGCATAAAAGTGATACAAGAACTCTGAGTCAAAATAAATCATCAAGGCTTAATTGACTTTTGTTTTTCAGTCATATGCATGCATGAGCATGTGCCAAGTCAATTCGAATGAATTATTCAGAGGAGGATACCACAATGTCATACCCTCTATGAATAGAACAATGCAAGCAAACATCAACATAACATGCTACCACTATTAATAAATTGGGACCGATCATGAGAGAACAAGAACTACTAAGCATCCACTAAATGACATATACCTCACATGAACCAACTAAGCATGCTCACATAGATGAGTATATGTACAAAAATGAAAACAAATAGAGTTCATACCAGCCTCTCACCCCAACTCGAGTTGTTGTAGATCATCCTTATTGCTTTTTCACTTGTGTTGCTTCGAATGATAAGAATGAAAACCAAGCTCCATCGGAGTCACGGATGGCTGTCCAACTCTGAAAACACTATACAAAACCAAAAAGAAACAACAAATATTTTTGGGTTTTCGAGTTTTTGAAACAAGAGCAAAAAGAAACAAACAATAAAGCAAAATATTTTTGATTTTTGAATAACAAACCGAATTTTAAAACTAAGCAAACTAATACTGAAACTTAAAGAAACAAATGAAGAGAAACAACAGAAATATTTTTGGTCTTTTTGTGTTTTGGAATGCAGCAATAAAAAACAAAAAAAAAGAAAGAAAGAAAACTGCAACATGGATATACAAAGTATCGACAAGATATGATATGTAAATGAGTGAGATGTCGATATACCTCCCCCCAAGCTTAGGCTTTTGGCCTAAGTGGAGGTCAATGCCACTGTCCCCATGATGTGCCACTGTCGTATATGAAGAAGGGTACTCATCCTGGTACGAGCCTGACGACGCACCAGGATAAGTGACGGTGTAGTGATCACCAGGTGCCTCTTCCTCCTCCTGATGCTGCTGGTGAAAACCTTGCAGTCGAAGCTGCTCCTCCAATGCATCCTTGGAGTACGACCACGGCCTCCTGTGAATAGGAAACAAATCGGCCTGGGGCAAAGGGACCTCGGTTGCTCCCCGTTAGTATAAAACACTTTATAAACAATGTTCCCTATGCGAGAGCCTGGTGCAGCAAACTGATGCTATCATAGTAGCAAGATCAAGCCTAACAGGGGCTAGCACATCATCAGTAGGTGTCGCAGAAAGACCAAAACTAGCAGCAACACGCTTCGCAACAATCCCACCATAGATGGGTCCTTTAGCGGCTAAGCGGCGAGCAATAAGAGCACCAAGGTTGTATGTAGTGTTACCATTAAGTGCAGCAGCAAGAAAAGCAAGATGATAATTAGAAATGTTGCTGGTGTTTTCCCTACCAAGAATGCTAGTAGCAAGGTAGAAAACAAAATACTTGATGGCAGGGTATTGGATATTCCTTATCTTGCCGCGATGAGCGTCGCGGCTATCGTCATCGGTCACTGCTCGATAAAGTTCCACCAAGTCGCGGGTGTTTCCTTCAATCTTCTTCGCTGTACCTATAGGAGCAATATCTATGGCAGCACAAAAGTCATTCAAACTCATGGTAACAGGCATATCATAGATCTTAAATTTAACAACAGGTCCATAAGATGAGTTTGTGAATTTAAAACTCTCAACAAAAGTTTTGGTGAGCCAATAATGTTGGACACCCTCATCCTGCATATAAGTAGTTAAACCAACCCTCTGGATGAGAAACATGAAGTCATCAAGCAAACCTGCATTAGTTAGAAACTCAATGCATGGAAAGGATGAAGCATTTGGGATTTGATCATCCCCTCCATCTCCAATGTTTGGTGCAATGACATCTTCATCATAGGAGCGCCTAACTCGAGTGGATGCCCTCAAGGGTCTTCTTACCCTCTGAGAGTCACTCTCAAACACCTCTCCAAAGTTGTGGTTATGCATTTTCCTTTTCTGAAATTTTCAACACATATCATAAAAATTGATTTTGAAGCATACAAATGAGGGGAACTACTATATGGACTTGCTAGAGGACTAAACATGCATCAAAACTGATTATATCAACATAGAACAAGCATGCATACTCACTTAACAAGTCACCTACAGCAGCAAAATACTCAAGGTATACTTTACTAAACAAAATTCTACTTGGATACATGGAGGAGTCACATACCTGAGAGCAATTGCCCCAAATCTCAGCAGCTGAGATGGGCTGAACAAAGAGATCGAAATCGCGAGGAAGAACAGCAAAAACTCGGGTGTGAGAGAGAAAAACGAGCTGAGTGATGCAAGAGGAAGAAGTGGTAGGTGGGGGAACTGTTGGAGGGCCAAGGGGCCCCACCTCAGTGGCTGGCGCGGCCAAGGAGGCAGCCGCGCCACCATGTGGTTTGACCCCATGGTGGGTCCCCTTGGTCAGCACCAGGCACTCCCACGATGCTCTTTGAAAAATAGGACCAATGGTATAATTTTTACAGATTTTGAAAACTTTCAATTTGCACGAAATCTGGATATTTAAATTAATAAAACTTGGGCAGAAAAATTATTTTTAAAATTCAAAACAACTAAACTTTTGCAACCTAATTATCACTACAGGAGGTAAAACAAAGTTGAAGAAAGAAATGCTGTTTAGCTCTTTCATGTATGCAAATACATTTGATAACAAGGTTGATCAAGTCTTGGCACCAAATAAATTTACATGACACAAATGATTTAAACATCATGAAACACTCATGTTACCTTGTATTGTATTGATATGGATCCAATCATAATGTTTTGATATCCTTCTTGATGATCATATATAGGGCAATCAATACTTCCCACTTTGATAGTTTTAAAATTGGAGATGGTATTGACTCCATAAATCTTGTCAACTTTCTTGGGGAAATAAACAGTATGTTCTTTATCATTAACATTGAAAGTTACTTTTCCTTTATTGCAATCAATAACAGCACCTGCAGTATTTAGAAAAGGTCTTCCAAGAATAATAGACATATTATCATCTTCAGGCATTTCAAGAACAACAAAATCAGTCAAAATTAAACAATTGTTAGCCACTTGAACAGGGACATCCTCACAAATGCCAACAGGAACAGCAGTAGATTTATCAGCCATTTGCAAAGATATATCAGTAGGTATCAATTTATCAAGATAGAGTCTCTTATAAGAGAAAAAGGCATAACACTAACTCCTGCTCCCAAATCACATAAAGCAGTTCTAACATAATTATTCTTGATGGAGCAAGGGATGGTTGGTATACCTGGATCTCCAAGCTTCTTAGGAACCTTGCCATTGAAAGAATAATTAGCAAGCATAGTAGAAATTTCCTCATTAGGAATTTTCCTCTTGTTAGAAACAATATCTTTCATATACTTTGAGTAAGGAGGCAATTTAATAGCATCAGTCAAAGGAATTTGCAAGAACAAGGGTTTCATCCATTCACAAAATTTATTATAATGTTCTTCTTCCTTTGATTTTAGTTTCTTAGTTGGAAAAGGCATTTGCTTTTGAACCCAAGGTTCCCTTTCATTACCATGTTTCTTAGCAATGAAGTCTTCCTTAGTGTACTTTGTGTTTTTAGTATGCTTTTCAGGTTCCTTTTCACTAACTTCTTTATCAAGAGCATCATTTTTATCCTTATCACTATCAAGTTCATTACCACTTTCAGTTTCAGCATCAGAGATAGATATACTATTAGGATCATTAACAGTTTCAGAGGATTCTACAACATTTTTATGTTTCTTCTTCTTCTTTTTCTTAGAAGGAGAAACTGGATTTTCAGCTAGTTGAGAATCTTGTTCAATTCTTTTAGGATGTCCCTCAGGATATAAAGGATCCTGAGTATGAGCTCCACTTCTAGTGCTAACATAGACAGGTTTTAATTTTTCTTTAGAAGCATTGGCTAACATGTCTTGTTGCACTTTAGTGAGTTGATCAATTTGAGTTTGAACCATATGGAAATGTTTAATAAGCATCTTAACATCATTGGAGGTTCTCTCCACAATATCATGCAACTTACTAATAGCTTGAGAGTTTTCATGCAAATGATTCTCTACTCTCATATTAAAATTATCTTGCTTAATAACATAATTATCAAATTCATCTAAGCATTGATCAGGTGGTTTAGAGTAGGGAATATCTCCTTCATCGAACCTGTGGAGAGAGTGAACCTCAATTATGGATGGATGAGGAATTGGCTTACACAAATCTTCAATAGGTGGAAGGTTCTTCACATCTTCAGATTTAATACCCTTCTCAATGAGAGTCTTCTTGGCTCCCTCATTGTTTCATCATTCAATTCAATCATACCTCCCCTCTTCTTTGATATTGGTGTCGGTGTAGGTGTGGGGGTCGGCGCAGGTAGAGTCCAATCATCATAATTCTGGCTGATTTTAGCCAATAATTCTTCAGCTTCTTCAGGGTTCTTTTCCTGAAAACACAACTAGCACAACTATCCAGATATGCTCTAGATTCAATAGTTAGTCCACTGTAAAATATATCAAGTAGATCATGCTTTTCCAAATCATGTCCAGGCCGAGCTCTGATAAGAGAGCAAAACCTTGTCCATGCCTCTGGAAGTTTCTCTTCATCTTCCTGGTCAAAGTTATAAATTCTCTGCAAAGCATCATGTTGAGCACTAGCAGGGAAATATTTCTGAAAGAAAACATTAAGCAAACCAGTAGGACTAGTAATAGAACCAGGAGACAAGTTGTTATACCAAGCTTTAGCATCATCTTTTAATGAGAAAGGAAAAATCTTAGCAACAAAATAGCTACGCTTCTTGATATCATCAGAAAATAAGCCACTCAAAGTAGAGAGCTCATTCATGTGCTCTACAGCACTTTCACTCTTAGTGCCACAAAAAGGAGTTTTCTCAACAATAGATATATGAGATAAATCAAGAGAAAAATCATAATCCTTATCTTTAATGTTTATAGGAGAAGTGGCAAACTTAGGATCAGGTGACAACTTGTATTTAACAGCATGTTGTGCAAGAAAATTTCTAATATTACTTGCACCAGTAGTAGCATTACATTTATCAATAAAATCATCATCAAGTTCCACATAAGTTTCATCAGGATCATCATCACAAGTATAATCCCTTAACTCAGGTGAATAAACAGGAGTAGTAGGACTTCCATTAGGTGTTCTAGTATTTTCAAGTTGTTTAGACCTAGCAATAGCAGCATCTAAAAGTGGACCTAATGAAATACTCTCATCAATCACAGTAGAAGCATCATCAATATTATCAGAGGCAATTTCAGATTCAGCAGTAGTACCAACACGTGAAGATTGTGGTGGTGTAACAAGTTGACTCAATACAGATGGTGAGTCAAGAGCAGCAGAGGTACTAAGTGTCGTACCTTTTCTTGTAGTGGATGGCAATACACGGACCCTCTCATCACGAGCTTTACCCATGATGAATAAATTTCAGCGAGCAATATAGATCACAAGTGAACTCACAAATAAAGCTATGCTCCCCGGCAACGGCGCCAGAAAATAGTCTTGATGACCCACAAGTATAGGGGATCGCAACAGTCTTCGAGGGAAGTAAAACCCAATTTATTGATTCGACACAAGGGGAGCCAAAGAATACTTGAGAGCCTTAACAGCGGAGTTGTCAATTCAGCTGCACCTGTGAATAGTCTTGCTCGACACAGATTATCAGTAGCAACAGTTTTATAGCAGTAGTAGCGGTGAAATAATAGCAGCAGTGAAGTAATGACAGCAGTAGTGATTGCAGTAAACAGTAGGATTAAAACACTGTAGGCATAGGGATGGATGAACGGGCGCTGCATGGATAAGATAGCTCATATAATAATCAAGACATAGGCATTGCAGATAATAATGATAAAGCATCCAAGTACTAAGTAAACATAGGCATGTGTTCCGTATATAGTCGTACGTGCTCGCAATGAGAAACTTGTACAACATCTTCTGTCCTACCAGCCGGTGGCAGCCGGGCCTCAAGGGAATCTACTGGTAATTAAGGTACTCCTTTTAATAAAGTACCGGAGCAAAGCATTAACACGCCGTGAACACATGTGATCCTCACATCGCAGCCATTCCCCTCGGCTGTCCCAATTATTGTCACTTTGGGACCTCGGGTTCCGGACAACAATATGTGTATACAACTTGCAGGTATGATCAATAAACAGTGCATATCATTATGAAACAATAACATGTTCAGATCTGAAATCATGGCACTCGGGCCCTAGTGACAAGCATTAAGCTCAACAAGTTGCAACAACATCAATAAGTACTAACAACGGATACTAGGCACCATGCCCTAATGATCTTATAACTTATTACATGAACAATCTCATCCAATCCCTACCATCCCCCTCAGCCTACAGCAGGGAATTACTCACACATGGATGGGGGAAACATGGATGGTCGATGGAGAAGCGTCGGTGATGATGATGGCGATGATCTCCTCCAATTCCCCGTCCCGGCGGAGTGCCAGAACGGAGTTTCTGGTCCCCGAAATAGGTTTCGCGATGGCGGCGGCGTACGGTGATGTTTCTGGATGAAGTGGACGACCCCCTCGCGTTTTAGGTCAAAGGGTTAAGTAGTCGAAGAGGGGCTCGGGGGGTGCCGAGTGCCCCACCTGGCGGCGCGGTGGGCCCCTGGCCGCGCCGCCTGTGGTTTGGGCCACTCGTGGCCCATCTCCACTCCCCTTCTGGCTCCGTGAGTCTTCTGGTAAAATAGGAGGTTTGCGATCTTTTCTGGTGTTTTTCCCGAAAGTTGACTTTCTGCACAAAAACAAGACACCAGGGCAATTCTGCTGAAAACAGCGTTAGTCCGCATTAGTTGTATTCAAAACACACAAGTTAGAGGTAAAACAATAGCAAAAGTGTTCGGGAAAGTAGATACGTTTTGGACGTATCAGCCTGCCTCGCCGCTTCTACGTGCAGCTGGACCGGGAGGACATGCACATGATGATGATCCCCAAGTCTTTCCATGCCAGCTTGAAGGCGTGGCTTATGATCCCCCTGCCTCGCTGCATCGCCATCGGCACTTGCAAGTACTGCAACGAGCATTGCCAGCTCCAGGACTACAAGGACACCGACGAGATAGTGATCGGGGGGAACTGGCCACATGTCGTCTACAAGTACAGCCTCGAGCAGGACGACGTCCTAGTCTTCAAGCTCACCGCCATGGGCTTCAAGATGGAGATCTACAAGGACATGGAATCGACGGCGAGGTCCTACACTTTCCCTGACCACGGCTAGTTCCAGCGTGCGAAGGTAAGTTCATTTTGATCAGGGACATGGGATGCCCCTGCTAGCTATTAACCCGGGCTTAGAATGTCTAGAACATGTTTTGATCAGGGTGGGTATGTCCCCTATTTGTTCATCAGTGTGTTTTATGTCCCCTGATGTGACGTAATTAAGTAGTGTGTGCACTTGAACACCTCTAGCTTGCTAAGTTGTGTTACTCCTCTACTGGTTGATGCTTGTTTACCTTGCTGCGTGATTTGCTTGAATACTTTGAGGTTCATGCTTGGTTAGCTTCCTGCTTGTGTTAGCAGGTGGTAAGATCATCATGTTTGAAAGTGGTAAGGCTTAGAGTTAACATGCATGCACCCAAACAACTGAGGTTTGTACCTAAACACGCCACAACCAAGAATGCGGGAAACCAAACATGAAAATGCGGAATAAATAGGCAAAAAAGAAAAACGATATGCAGGCAATCAAACAGGTTGCAGATGTTGGCTCAGGCCGCATTTCTTCGGGGCCAGGCCCAAGTGAGCCACGGATACGAGAGGCCCAAAATCCATGCGACCAATCAAACACGCCCTAGAACATCGACCGGGCTGGGCAAATTTCTCCTCTTATCTGTTCAAGGAGAGTCGGACATCCGTGGAGCCGAAAGACTGGAGTATCATACTCATACACCATGAGATAACATATTTTATTTATTAGGTTCTTCTTCCCGTCACAAAATGAGGGTAGACTTCATCCGAGACACATGGGTTCTTTTGCTTCCTTCAAAGAACTTGTCTTTGAGCCTATAAAAAGAAGGGTGCAGATATGCAAGTTTGATGAAGGACTACTTACTTAGTTCAGCAAAAAGTGGACTTCATGAATTGACCTAAGAGTAGCGCTCTCTCTAATACTCTTGCAAAGAATTGGATACGTGAAAAAAAGCTAAAATGCCTTTCATTTCTCTTATAGGGTCTTTCTTTGTCCTACTTATAGTATCTTTCCTCCAACCTATCGAAGCTCGTGTTTCCTCCTATTTTAAATGGTCAGCCTACGCAGCAGGAAAAAAAAGGTGCTCTAATCGTACTCAAGCCCTTAATCCCCAAATAGGGCTTACTTACCCGAGTTAATTCTTTCCTTCCTGAATGCCATTTACTGAGTTATCTTCTTTTTTCTTCTTCTGGTGAAAGGACATTTTATTATTTTAGGGAAGCAAGACGAAAGGTCATTTCGCCAATATGAGGAATAACAGTGAAAGCAATCGATTAGAGAAGCCCACACTTTTGTCTTAAAATACATTATGTTATGGTACCTAGTTATGATAATTCATCTTTTATCACTAACTACAGTGACACGTCATTGTTTGGTCAGTATGAAATGTATGGTACTATCTATAATGCTCCCACTATAGCTAGTTGAATAGATAAAGAAAAAAAGGGGAAATAGTATGTTAAATCCGTCCAAATGTTATTTTTTCGTGTAGCCCAAAATACAAGGTATTTTTATCGAAAATTCTGGCATACGTACATAATGTGTATATGTATTTTGTGTATCAAGGTGTATAATTTTCTTGAAACCTATAAGTATTAGTTTCAAAACACGGGCACACTGGTGCTCGGGAGACAATTGAATTTTCGCTATCGCTCCCACTACATGGTGGAGATTTATCTCTTTTTCGATAGCATATTTCCTAATTTTCCGCATCTTAATCCGAGTTGTATATGTTTTCATCTTGTAATAATGGACGATATCGGAGACGCAAGCACATTTCAATCTTACTTTTTGCATGTCTTCTTATTTGTGTCTATCATCTTTTTTTTTCTATCTTATCTTCTTTTTCTCATTGCTTTCTTCATCTTCCGATTTGTCTCGAGAGTTAACTATATTTTTTATCAATTGTGAAGTTCAATCTTCCAAAATGATCATCTTGCCTCGGATGCAATAGTTTGAATCCTAGCAATGTGCAAGTCAAATTCAATTCAATTGCAAAAATTCGAAATAAACATGAAATTTGAGCAAAACCTAGACATACGACGGTGGTATCAGAGAAGATGTCGTTCATGTTGCCCGGACCGGAAACCGCGTCCTCGTTGGTGTCCCAGGAAATCATAGTGCGGCGACGACGAGCGGAGAGCTCAAAGTGGCTAGGAATCAGCCGGGAGATCGAGCTCGGGACAACAACGACATAAATGCTTGGCAAAAATTAGGGAGGGAGAGTCTGCGAATCGGAAGAATTCACATATCATACAGCCGGGCGTTTGAGAAGCCGTGAAAGAGCATCGATGACCCACAGAGCGGGGGGGTGCTAGGGTAAATGCGGCGAATCCGGCAAGATGTGGCGCCACAGAGTTCTTATTAGGCCAAAATGGGAAATATGAGTCGAGAGTGGGACGACAAAGGGCACTTGGGAGGCTGAAAGGACGACAAAGCTACGGGAAGTAGATGGCACGAGTGGGAGAAAAATATATACCGACAAGGGTTTGGCCGGATTTGGTGTTGTGTGCCCGATTCATTGGAAACGGAAACGGCGTGGCGGACGCTTTGCGGGTTAGGTATGAGGTTACTGGACAATAAAAATGTCTGGGCTCTAATCAATGGTCAGGATGGGTGAGTGTTTTTTGTTTGACCCGTGTTCGGATCTGAACCATAAATTTTCCTTGTGCGGTTAGGGATGGTATGAACTGTCTGGGGAGCCTCTGTACTACGCGGTACGCCGGCCCGCATCCGATTCTTTTTCCCCAACCTGCACCCTCTCCTTCTTCTTCCCCGACCCACCGGTCACCGCCGGCCTAATTGTATGTTCATGGCCCCGCGCTCGGCGTCGCTGTCGTGCCGCCTTCACGCCCCGCTCTGCTCGAGCCATCGCCACTGCCCGGCTGACCATCCCTCTAAGCCCTTCGCGCGTCATCGTCTTCCTCCTGCCCCCGCTCTGCTCTCGCACATCTCCGTGGTCCGGCCCGGCCCATACGGGGTACACGGAGATTGTAACCTCTGTGGTATGCGCGATAATGTGATATAGGTTTTGCCGTTTGAGTTGTTAAACTTCGTGAAAGAAATCCGGGCTCCTAATAAATACGGAGTAAGTTTTTTTTTTTTGACATACTTCCTAGGCCGCAATTGAGTGATGGGCTGCTAGTGTGGGCTAGGCCCAACAGATCAATGCTTGGAGAGGAGGGGATAAAGAGAGCAGGATGTCAACACGAGAGGGGATCGATTGATGAAAACAGAACAACCTTCTTCTTCCTCGGTTCGTCTCCACCCCTCGTGTCCGTACGAGTGTATTCCTCTTTCTCCTCTACCCCGATTCTGTGCTCTTCCCAACCTTAATTCTCTTCTTTGGATTGTATCCTTTATCATTTGGTGCTGATTTGCTCATGTCCACCCGTGGGATATGACCCGATCAGTCCAATAAGCCCACTAGCCTCGTGAAGCCCCAGCCCAACTACTCCGTCTTCGTCTTCCTCTTCCTCTAGCTCCCCATTATCCCAGCATGCTTCTTCCTCGCAAGCTTCTCCCATGGCCGCGACTGAGACGTTCACGAGATCAGAGTCTACCCCGGCGCCTCTTTCGCGCCTCCTACCTATCGGACCCGGACGACGACGACCCCCCGTTCACGCGCATCCCGAACAACCCGCCTCGAGCTCCGCCGCCGCCGCCACCCAAGCCCAAGGCCCAGGCCACCAAGATCACCCCCGACGAGCCGGCGCGCTCCGACCTTCCCTTCGACTTCCGGTACTCTTACTCGGAGACTGACCCGTCCTGGAGGCCCATCGGGTTCCGCGAGCCCACCCGGTTCTCTCCCTTCGGCCCCGGCCGCCTTGACCGGCCCTGGGACGGCGTCGCCGCCGCCGCCGCAGACCGCTTCGACGGGGAAATCGGAGATGGAGATGCCCGTGAGAGTACTAGGGAGGAGGTGCTTGGCGAAGCGCTGTCGGAGGCGGAGGTGGCGGAGCTCGTGGAGAGGTACCGACACAGTGACTGCTCCCGGCAGATCAATTTGGGTGAGCTTCTGCTAATTCCAGCGACCAAATGGCGATTCTTTGTCATGATTTTAGCTGTTAAGTTTGCTTTATGAATCCTATGAATGTTTTGTTAGCACTGAATTGGGCCAAATTCTTGAGAAAGAGGACAAGTTTAGATCGATGCGTTACATACTCTCTTTGAAGTGCCTTGTGCATTTTTGTTTTCAATATTTTGTTGCAGCTGTTTTATGTGAACATTTGATCAATTCGCGTAGCTCAGGAACAGTTACATTTGTTTTTAAATCATTCACTTGTTCCAGCTATCAATATGATGTTTCATGTTCTCAGGGAAAGGTGGTGTAACACATAATATGCTTGATGACATCCACAACCACTGGAGACGTGCAGAAGCCGTTAGGATCAAATGTCTTGGGGTGGCAACTCTTGACATGGATAATATATGCTTCCATCTTGAGGTCATAATGTGTTGCCACATGCTTGAGCAAACTGGGAGTCACATGCTTGAGAAAATTGGGAATTGCATTCTTCTTATCTGTTACAACATTGGATTATTAGTCAAGTTCTGATGTGAGTGCACCATTTTGCAGGATAAAACAGGTGGGAAAATCATATACCGTAGCATAAATATACTTATCCTATATCGTGGTCGAAAATATGATTCAAAACAACGGCCTATCATACCATTGATGTTGTGGAAGCCATTGGCTCCTATCTATCCTAGAGTCGTACAAAATGTTGCTGAAGGATTAACTTTTGAGGAAACCAAAGAAATGAGGAATAGAGGATTAAATTCGCCGCTGCTTATGAAATTGAGTAAGTAGTAATTTTTCTACCACTAGCATTCTGAATCCTATAAACTCAATACTGCCATCCCACTGTGTTGCCAGGGTATCGTTTCTTCGTTGTTGTGATATCTCTATCTTGTGCAGCTAGGAATGGTGTTTATGTCAATGTTGTTGAAAGAGTAAGAGAGGCCTTTAAGACTTTGGAAGTTGTGAGACTAGATTGCTCTCACACTGGCACTAGCGATTGCAAGAAAATTGGTGTTAAGCTGAGGGTATGTTGTTTATGTTATATGCTGCTATGAAGTATGAAGTAATCACATTAACCTGAAATTTAAAAAATCAACTACATTTTCTTATCAAACAACTTTACTGGTATAGTTAGCTGTGAATTAAGGTATAATGCAACCTCCTGCAGTTTGCACTTGCTCACCATGGATGCAGCTGAGTCTATTATGCGTTAGCACTTTATAGCAGAAGATATTTCCTCTGCAACACATTAATACAGTGGAGAGTTTACGATAGAAATCAGATACTGCTTTGTCTCTCTCTTAACATAGCAGTGTCAGTCTGAATGTTTATTTAACTTCGGTCTTCTGTCTGTTAATTTCACAGGATTTGGTTCCATGTGTTCCTATATTATTCAAAGATGAGCAAATTGTCCTCTGGAGAGGGAAGCTGGATGGAGAGGACTCTGTTTCTGCTCATTCTATTTCTCAACCACAGTGATACAAGTGTCCCTAATCTAATCTATAACCACTATAATCAGTGAAGCTTCTAGCTGAAGCAGGCCTGCTGCTTGGATGACTTCTGTCTGTTCCATGAGGTATTGAGGCGTGACCACTAAAGTATACCCAACATCAGATTAAAAAAACAAGGAATTGCGCCTACGACAAATGATCTAGTTGCCATCTACATATCTTTGTCTTGAGGCTATGTGGACCGTGCGACAGGAAAGTGATGTTCTTTTTGGGTGAAGAACAAGACAATGCAAATATGCAGGAGCAATGTCCTTGCTTGGAATCGATTGCTGTCGTAGAGGGTCGGAGTTATTCGTCTTCCGACGTCTCAGCTTCAGTCTTCCATCCTCTGAGTTTTGACCTACGCAGTTCTAAATGCCATAGTTTCCTCCTATTGGTTCAGCTATCTGATCCGCAATCAAAGCTTTGAGATTGAGACGCAAGAACCTGTTTCTGTACAAACATTGTACTTTACGTCCATGGCGTCTTTAATCGAAAGAGGATGAGTTGAGCCTCAGATAAGCCTTTTTTTATTGCGGCGTTTGTGACTCTGAGCCGTCGAGCTACATGTACATTGTAGCTCTATTTTTTTAATTCGAAAACAACATCTCAAAGTTTCAAAAAAATTGTCAAAGCAATCTGGATGTAGTCAAAAATGTATACTACAAGAATATAAATCTCAATACGACATACCTAGACTACACAGAATTAACAAAGTATGGATTCAGTGAACAACACGGGAGAGGCACACATTTTTAAACCCCCTCAAAAAATTCTTTTGTGTGTTGCTCAGAGTATAAGGTACTTCGCACTGAGATTTTACATGCTTGTAGTAAACATTCTTATGTACATCCAGATTTTGTTTTTCAGATTTTTTGAAATGTTTTTTTAACGAGCTACCTATAGCTCAAGCTCCAAAGCGAATTTCTGTTTCTTCATTGGTTTTGTACAGTGAGATAGATTGCTATTAGAGGCATAAGTAGACATTTCGTGAATGAATGTTGCAGGAGTGAATTATGTCAGCCGCTCAACTGCTTGTGGCTGACTGTTACATTTTCGTGACAAGTGGACAAGAGAACACTGGATATCCTAAAGACATGCCACCAGAACTACATGTGCACCGCAAGAAAATTGTGGGCAAAACAAGTTTCTCGTGGACAGACTGAAGACCATTAGAACATCGGATTTCCAATACAACAAATTTATATTCAATTTACATACACCACAAGATTTGCAATCAAAACAGCGTCCAATCAAAACCCTCCTAGATTATACATAAATTTTGAATTTCGTTCCATCTAACTAAACTCTTCTACTTGAATCCTTTTAATTTTGATTTTCCGTACCAGCTCATCCTTCTGTATATCGAATCGTATGTCAGTTAGAACAGATGATCACTGTAAGTTACGAGCTGCCATTACCGGCGGCGGCTGTGGCCTCGCGAGTGTCCTCCCTCCAGGCGGCATCTGTTTCGTCCCATGATCGTGGGCGGACACCGATGCGGAAGAAGACGACCATCTCCAGCGCCTCGAACACCCTGTTGCTGTCCAGCAGCCCGTTCCACATGCCGTTGAGGATGCAGTAGTTGCTGCTGTAGGGCTGGCGGTGGTGCGCGGCGTGCTGCGCGCGCGACACGAGCACGCCGGCGGCCTGCAGCGCCTCGACGCCGGGCGGCAGCCGCCGGCGCTTCTCGTGCGCCCACGAGTGGAACTGTTGGCTCAGCACGATGCACGCCGCGAAGACTCCGGCGAAGGCGTGCGCGGCGGCAGGCGCGTGGGCGGCCGCCTCCGCGGCTTCAACTGCGGGGAGCGCGAAGGCGATGGCGCGGGCCAGCGCGTGCAGGTTGTTGCAGGTCTCCCGGCGTGTGATGGTGGTCGGGTGGCGGTGGTGGCCCTGGAAGGCGGCAATCTGCGCGCCGACGAGCGGCGTGGAGGCGTCGCCGTAGTTGTCGACGAGCCAGTGGTAGACGCCCGTGGCGAGGTCGGCGAGGGAGTAGGCGGCGAGCGCGGCGGCGATCGGCTCGGCGTACGAGCCGGAGTCGGCGGCGAGGGAGGCGGACGTGGACAGGGAAGAGAGGACGGCGGCCGAGCCGGCCAGCGTCCACGCACGCTGCGGCCACGTCGACCGCAGCTCGTCTGGGTCAGCGCGGGACGGTGGCGCGGATAGCGCTGGCGTGGGCGAGGCTGCCCGGCACGGCGGTGGTGCGCGGCGGAGCGGTGGTAGGCTGCAGCGAGGGGTCAGTGCGTACATGGTGCAACAACGGAGCAGAGCAAAAGTTGGTTCCTTGTAAGCAAAAACATTTGGGCATGGCTACTAGCTTTATATAAACGAGAGAAAAGGTCGCTTCTTAGGATTTTCTTAGCTCAAAAACCGCACATGAATGAATGAATTTGATGAGTCAACAATGGCAATTTAGTGGACAGCAATTAAACTAGCTGGAGTTCTCTCCCTCTCCCCTCGCATCTCATCTCTCTGTCTCAATCTCCGTCTCTTAGAAAGTGCAGGGGTGTGGTTGTCTACTTGTGCGTCGGGTATGTGGCGTGATGAGGAACTACGTGGGGAGAGGGAAGGCAGAAGAAGAGCACGGCTAGCTAGGCCGGAAACTCAAAATGAAGGCCAAGCTGCTTTATTTTTTTAAAAATAGATCATCTTTCATAGATTAATTTTTTTAAACGAATCTGGATGTAGCCAATGCTGTGTACTACGAGCGTGCAAAATCTCAATACAAACTAATATTTTTTAAATGTGCACTATTCACTATACCCAGATCTACACTTTTGTTGTTTTTATGTCGCCTGCAATGCAAATAAAATTCGTCAGAATTTTTCATTTTTTATGTAGCCAAGAATATTTAAGAAAAATCACATTGAAATTTTACACGCTTGTAGGATACATCACTGACTACGTCTTAACATTTTCAAAATTTTGAAACTTGTAATTGATTTTCGAATTTTCAAAAATAAAGTGTGACATGTTACTCGACCTTTCATTTATCCACACTCTAGGGTAGGCTAGCTAATTCAGCATGTGGTTTTTGCATCAACTTAAGGTTTGTGTGCAATTTTGCATGCACCTCTGTTCGTGTTGTGGAGTCATATTTCTTCGAAATGTGTCCTTTATGAGAAATCCCCCTCAGGGTTTATACATGTGTCTTCAGCAGAGCACTTGGCTTTTATGTGAAACTTGTTTTTTTTGTATAATGTGATGTGAACCTTGTTGTTTGAGCTAGAGTCTTCAACACCAAATTTTCTGTGCGGTCTCAGGTGATCGTAAAATCAAGGAGGACAGAGTCTGTCTTCTTGCATGAGCAAAGCATTTGGTGACTTGGCTCAACTGCTTCTGGAGTTTCTCTATGCATGGATTTGTGATGTGATACCTTGTTGTTTGCCCTTCGGACTTTTGGCCTTTTGGCCTCGGCCTGTTGTTTCCTATCTCCTTAATGAGTGAAACGGCACAGTTATTACCGTAAAAATGCGAATTTTTCTAGGTTATTTTAGATTTTTTTTATAACCTGATCATGTTATTATCCTTCAAAAATCTTGCCATTTTATATGTTTATAAGTTTTTCCTAAAAATCTTGGTCAAAAGTAGTCAAGTTTGACTTTTCGAGAACCCTAATACACATTATAACAAAAAAAGGAGAGAGTATATGCTAACAGTTAGGACAATCCCAAAGTATCTTTGGCACTCGAGATTGAGTGATCCTTTCATTTTAGTACATTCAAAAATCATAGTTTAATGTTTATAAAATCTGAAAATAATTATGTACATAGACAATGATATATCGTACGAGCATGGAAAATCGAATGCAAAATATTTGTATTGTGGATTACAGCAAAATGACAAGATTTCATAAAATTTGGAAATTTGAATTGCATACTTAGATCCACACTTTTATCATCTTCGTGTAGTTCAGAATACAAAGTATTAAAATAACATAGGATTTTAAATTTGGAAAAATGGCAAGCTCACTGGAGCTCGTAAGCAGAAATCTCCACTGACCTTGGGAAGATGACGTATATACTCTGGACACAAGTGATGTCCCCTACCCACTCTGGTTTCAATGATAGGTTAGTGGCGGTTCCACGTGACATGGAAACTACATAGAAGAAAAGCACGTGGTCACCTCCAAAAGTACACCTTCTGTGTCCGTTTGCTAGGCACTGGTAACACAACAAACGCGTCAACAAGATCCTGCGGACTTAGATCATAGCCGCACGTTTTGATTGTTTTGTATCAACTTAGATCATAGGCCCACGGCTTGTTTGTTTTTGAGCAACCAGAAGAAGAAGAAGAAGCCGTGGAAAGAATCATTGGCAAAAAAAGAAATGATCACAATATACAGGCACTGATAGTTTAACTGTAACGATCTTTTCCAGTTTCCTAATATGAACAGTACACAAGACCTTTCATGAGATCTCAAAGCTGCAAGCACACAAGCCATGTCGTCAGTTTTACACCATGTTCCTGACCTCAGTAATTTACCATCAAAAGGTGGGGCTATAGAAACTGGGACTTGAATGGCAGTTACTTTCAAGGAACGAAACTGTCGACGAACTCCCATGCCGTTTTTATTTCAAGGTACAATCAACCACAGGTCATGGCCGATGGAGTTCAGTTTGCGATCTAACAAATAACAAGGAAACAGTAACATGGCCACATTATTATTATCACCTCTCATGTGAAAACCTAACCCTGTATCTACAAGACACTTGCACAACCAAAATTGGTCCCAGCGCTTGCTACTATTTCTGCAGAGACATTCTTCATCCATGGCTCTGAACTTTAGCAACACTTAGACCTCACTGCTTTGCCTACATCACAATACAGCAAAGGAAATGTCAACTTCCACAGCAAAAAAAGTATATTTAAGTTAGGCATAAAGCATTGGTGGAATAAGAATCAATGCAAGAGAAGTTTATCCCGTTTTCATTCCGCATATATTTTCTACAGTTTACTCTTTCCAGTTGCCGATCATGCTAAGTAAAATATTTCGAGTCGTGCCATGCCCATGCTACCTTGCGTTGAGCATCGGAAGATTTCTGTTCATTATCTAATCCCTACCATCATTATTCCTACTTACAACAGAACAACAGCAACAAGGAGCAGAAACATGTCGAGAGATTAAGCTACATATTTACTTCTGCACCCCTATGCCATAGGAGTCCACAAAATTGTGGGCACAAACTGAACCAGTGGGAAATGCTAAATGCTACATACACGGAGTTCTGACCTCCCTAGTCCAGCAAAAACAAAAGTACATTTCTGTCTATACGAGGAAAGTATAACATATAGGAAATCTCAAAGCAACCAAAAATACCTGTGAATACAGGAATGTGCCAAAGATGGCAATGGCAGCTCCTAGTGCATTGACAGGGCGGACAGGTGTGCGGAAGATGATTATTGACGAAACAATGACTGATATGCGCTTCATTGTATTGCCGATGCTAAACGTCAATGGAGAAATCTGGTCCAGAGACATGTAGGACACCTGGTTATACAGGTGGTAGAAAACGCTCTGTGCAACAATCCACCTACATCATTGAACATTTACAACATAAGAAAATTATCAAGAAAAATTAATGGGGTGGTATATGCTGCAAATAAATTCTGGTGACCTACAACTCAACATGTCAGACTGATGTCAACAAGGACTGCCTAAAACTCAACAGAATATGTCCAAACAAAATCAACAATGCTGTAAGTAGGTTAAATGTATCCAAAAAGTTGAAATGATATCTTTAAATGGTGAGAATATGAAGACCATTTAAAGCTTCCACATGTAATTTAAGTATTCAATATATAGTACCCCATCCGCTTTTAAGTCTAATATATATAGATTTTGTCTTAAGAGACTTTGTAAAGTTTGACTAAGTTATATAAGAAAATATATGCATCGAAAATACCAAATAAATAAAATTTACAATATAATACACAATTGATGTACTTATAGATGTTTTATATTTTATCTATAATTTGGTCAAACCTTGTAAATTGACTTAAGAAAAACCTATAGGCCTTAGATTTAGTAAGAAATAGGAAAACTGTAGAAGAAAAATTGCAGAATACTTTATTTATTTTATTTTTTACCAGAGAACATTGGGGCCAACATCTGCAAGAGCCTTTTGCCAACCAGCAGCCCACATTTGGGGGCCTTCCATAGCGATAGCAAATGGTGTGAGTATGACCAGGACATAATTGAAAGGCAGGCATAGTAATTCATGCCACTGACAGACTTCCCCTTCATGCCCTTCTTCGAGAAGATGTTACGGAAAACAAATGCAAGGTTCGATATCATGGCACCCATAAATCCTGGCAGGAGAAAATATAGTAACTATTAACATCATAAACCAAGTACAGCAGAATAACTGCCTCACCTAACCAGAGAAAGACCACTCAAAACAATTGCAAAATTGCTTATGACCCCTATTCATCTGGTTCTTAAATCAAGGAGTGAAACTTCACGAGAAGAAGGAATTAAGCATGTGTCTTCTCGTGGGAGTAGAATATATCAATCTCAATTTACGTACCAATACTCCCTAGACAAAGTCAAAAGATAAAGCACATAGTTCCTGAAAATCGATTAAATCCACATAGAGAAAATACTCATTTACCACTATCATTATGTTACTGTTTATTGATTTGCACAAGTTTCAAATCTGAAGCACCAAGTCCTTGGAAATTGCTTGAATCCAGATTTACCACTAATCATATGAGTCTCTTTTACAGCTCTTTGTGTCCAAAAGAATGAAGTTGTACTGATTATTGAAGCAATTAAAATGGTCTCCTCAGTTAAGTCACAGACGGCTCCTTTATATATATATATATATATATATATATATAGGTACATTAACAGATGCTCCCTGGTGCCCGGGCACCAAGATGACATACAGTACATTTTGGGTATGTAGACGACATGTATGTCTCGGGTATGCACATGTTGGGTATATAGGAGGTACACATACCTTTGGGTATGCATATTTGAGGTATCTACATTTTATATATACCTTGGTATGTGTGTCCAATTGTACGCGTACAGATCAGTATATATATAAATAACTTAGGTATGTGTATATATTAGGTATGCATACCCCATAATATGCATACCCAAAATCATATGTACCTCCTACATACCTAAACTATACATACCCAAGGTATATGCATATGTCTACATACCTAAAACTTATCGTATTCCATCCTGGTGCCCATGCTCCTAGGAGCCCCATCTGAGCCACGTCAAATCTAAACCATCAACATGTAGATGACATGAAAGAAACAACTTATAGTTTTTTTTACTTAATTATACTTACCGATTGTATTAAAGTTCAGCTCTGTGGCAGCAGCTAAACCACAACCACCAATGATCGGGAAAAGAAAGATATACGGGCATCGGGAACGACTCTCCAAGAATGAACCTTGACACCAGAACACTAAACGCAGGCTCAGCACTCTTGATAATATGTGTGAACGAAACTGCCACCTTTGACATGCTCACTGTCGCAGCAACATGCCCAATTGTATGAGCTATAGCAACCTTCATCAATGCAAACAACAGAAATCATTCATGATTTCCCATCAAGACTAACATAATAGATAATATAGTTGCCACTAAGCAAACCAACTCACCGGGAAAAGCGCTTTCCAGAAATCTGCGTCGGTACTAGGGGCCTCAACTAGGCGGGTGGCCCATGAGAAGAGCATCATCGCTGAGCCGCATGCAAGGGATAGTGTGGAGGTGAGCCAGGGATACGGGAACGCATTGAGAACCTTCTTGTTATAGATGTTAAAGATGACATTAAGCGCCCACCACGTCGCGAAATAGATTGAAATCTTCAACTTTTGTGCTGCTTCTGAGGGGCCGGCACCACCTCAACCTTGGACTCCTTGTCATCAGCTGCAGAAGCTGCACACTGGAACTCAAGCAGCTGCCTCCGAGGCTTTAGCTCAGAAGTGTGTGGGCCATTTAGAGGTGCAAGGTAGAGCGGTCTGAGGGAGCAGGCCGCAGATTTGTTCGGTTTGAGACTAGAAACCGACGGAGCCAAAGCTGATTTAGGCCGTAGATTGGTGCCAGAGAAGGCCACGGAGGCCGGAGAGAGCTTCACAGCAGGTATCATGACTCCTGCAGATCAACAAAAACTCTTAGAGATACCAGATAGCGAATTACATAAAAACAATCAAAGAGATGCTTGAAAAAAAACTTTTGGGTGGGATTTTCAACAAGGTGACCAGAAAATGACATTAAACAACTTTCCCCAAAGAGCTCTGTTGATACAACTTTTCCTTGAGATTATCGAATAAATGAATCAACTATGCATGATCCAACGTTTTATCTTTCTTGTTAAACTAGTAAGAATTAAAGTACTAGTCCCAAAAATCCCAAAGGCTAAAACTGTCTCAAACGCTAGAAGTGTATATGAGGACAAATTCTGCATAAGAACATCGCTTTCGCCCAGTGATCTGCTCTACACGTAAGGTTGTTCAATTTCGCCACCCTGCACATGCTCCAACTCTCCTGGTCTAACTCGGCAGATATCGCATAACGGCGGCTTCAACGAGGCCGCAACGGATCATGCGGCGGAGTGGCAAATTAATTTTCTTTTTACAGGATCAAAAGAAAGAAAAAACCTCCGTAAGATCTCACCTTTCCTCCCGCCAATCACCCAAGACCACTTGCTGTGGGATCAAGAAAACAGCCCCGTTCTTCTCAAATCGCGTCAAGAACTGGTGAAGGTGGCGCCTCTGCGACGGCGGATCCGAGGCCGCGAGAGGCCAGGGATATATGGAGGGTGGGAGGATCAGACCTCGGTATCTGAGACGGGAACCCGGAGATCACAAGGAACAGGGGATTGCACGAGTGCGGAGGACGGACGGAGGAGAACGGGGTTCACAGTTCTTGCGAGGTGTATAAAGGGGAAGGTGGCGGCTGGGAGAGGGAGAGAAGAGGTAGGTGCCGCGTGACTCTTTGTTAGGGTTTTGACAAACATGAGGGGGCTTAGTGCAAATGTATTATCTAGTCCTAGGAGACACCTTCTATTTTTTTATTTTTTATTTGCGAAAACACACCTTCTACTCCTAGGAGACCGGCAGCTGTATTGTGTGCACATGGTTTTGGAATTTGATGGAGTAGAATAACCGATGGGGAGCCAGTAAGTAGAGCACACACTTCATGTGAAACCTGTTTAGTTGTATTTTCTCCTTCACAAATCAGAACCATGTGAGGTGTGTTTGAGACCTTAGTTACTTATTACAAACATGACGTAAAGCTCATGAGGTAAAGTGTAGTTTGGATATAGAGTAGAATAACCGATGGGGAGCCAGTAAGTAGAGCACACACTTCATGTGAAACCTGTTTAGTTGTATTTTCTCCTTCACAAATCAGAACCATGTGAGGTGTGTTTGAGACCTTAGTTACTTATTACAAACATGACGTAAAGCTCATGAGGTAAAGTGTAGTTTGGATATAGAGTATGCACCTCATAATTTTGACTAGCATAGTAGTGTGTGCCATATCGTGTTCTAGGTGAAGCAACTTGTAGATGATAGTTGGGACTTGGTTCTGTCAATTTTGATAACCGTGTACCGATATCATAATCTTGTATGTTCCATTTCTAAAAAAATATTGTATGATTTTGGTCGGCTGGTTTTATTTATTTTTCTTTTGTCTTGTGTGGATTCATAATTTTGCAATTACAATGGTTATATGCATCAGTCGATGCAGAAGAAGGGCATCGTTTTAAAAAAGCATACTTAGTGTCGAATGTAATTTTATACTCGTCGTTGGTTTGCATGTCCAAATGTCATCTTGCATTTGGCAGGTCATTTGTTTAGTATGGTCATATTTCTCTAATAAAAACAACATTTATAATGGTTGTATTTTTGTACTTTAGTACATTTATATAGTAGGTTGTGGCCACACATTGTGTAAAAAAATGAGCCACCAAGTTATTTAAATCATAGAAAAAACAAAAAGTCCATCGTGATACGGTTATTAGTGAATCAATTTTTCATAAATAACTCTGCTGAAAGTAAATAAAATGAAAACTACCACTGAACACCAAAACACAAAGGTTAAGATCTTGCTACTAAAGTAGATGTTGCACTACCACCAGAATATACAAAATACTTTTGAGATCTCGGTATCGGATGAATTTATAATTCAGACGGTTCTAAGGACAGTTGAAATGTGCAAATGTAAAGGTACTTATTTGAATATAGTATATGTCATGAACTATATGAAATTCAAAATTGTACGAATATATAATACTACATTTCACCTTCAAAAGACACGCAAAGTGTTTAGAAGCTTCCTACAAAGAAATTGCACTTTTATGCCCCAAAAAAAACATGTTCAAGTTTGTTGCGAAAGGAAAGCAATGTATTCGGGTCAAAATGAGTGGAGATTGCTGACTCCCGAGTTCTCTAGTGATCCCTTTAATTTAAAATATTCAACTCATATTTATAAAAAATATAGAAAAATGCTATATTTTGTCGATTATGTATCTCACAAAAGTGTAAAATCTCAATTTGAGATACTGTATAATCTGATCTAAACACGTTTAATTTTACAAAATATACAATATTTTTTCATTTTTGTGTACACAATAAAAATAATTTTAGGTTGTGATTTCGCATGATTGTAGGATGCATAGTTGACTACAGATTTTTTAAAAAGAATCTAGTACTTAGTTTTTGAATATTTTAAAGTATAGTGCATGGAATTCAGGAACCAAAATGACTTTTCGGATTAAAACACATGTTAATCGGCCTCGGGTAACCTTCCCCGTATCAGTATCAGCATCAGTATCACTAGCTCCACTGGCCTAAGATGTCCACCATCTTACATGATATAATAGAAATATATCCATCCTTAGCAGACTGGATACAAATAATACAACATGTATGCAGTCCAAAAACTTCCGTACATGATTTGTTTCTAGATGATCCAATCTTCAAAGTCATCTCCACTTTACGGAAAACCCCAACAATATTCAGTATTCTGGTAAAGGGAAGTTTGAATAAAAAAAAGGTGACGAAGAGGGAGTTGGTGCTTGGCAGGAGCATATTCCCCAACCGTCCCCATTTTTTCTGGTGAGCCAATGAACCATGCGAATGGTATATGGTCACTGGGCTTTCAGGAACAGATTGACCCCTGGTGGCGTTTGAACCCCGAGGGGCAGCAGGCGGCTCTCTGCCAATCCAAGAGGTCAAACAGCTGAACAGTCATGGTGACTTCACGTTGGCAAACAGAACGTGCTACTGGTGGTCGAATTCAATCTCTTCTTTTGCACCCATAATTTTGCAGTCGACGTCTTACATATAGTAGTAGGCACATACACGTAAGGTGTTCTTGCTATGAATATGTGCACTCGTGCAGATGCAAGCATGGTCATATCCATCTCTTCGGGGGTTAAAACCCTTAGCTTTTGCATCGAAAATATGCATACGGTCGCTGCAGAACCATACATATACACAAAAGTGTTAGTAAGAGTTATACTTTTGATGTTTGGGCTCACAGAAGTTCTCATGATTCAAAATCAGACAACCTAGGTAACTTCTTTTTGTGAACACGTATGCCCAACACAAACTAGTTGTGTTCAGTGAGACAAATGGCATTGCTTCCTTTGTTACTAATTAAAAAGGAAAAAGGAACCAAAACTTTGCCCTTTCAGCTCTTGTCTTTGCCAACTAAACAAACAGAGAAAAATGGCCATAGATAGCAGCCGTGTAATATACAACTCGCTGGCCGGAGACCTTCAGAGAGCCGCCTGTTCACGCATGGGGCAGGTTCAGAAAACGATATCGCTTCTTCACTTAAGATTCCTTCTTTTCTTAATTTGGTCTACGTTGTTTTCGTGGCTTCTTCCTCCCACTCCATGTGCATCGTCTGATCGTCACGCCGTACTACCTGGCCGTCTCACCGTGGCCTGAAAATCGCCGCCTCTCCGCCGGGGAGGTGCGTGTGGGCGATGGAAACTGAACTGCTGCCTGCCAAACCTGCTCTTTCTTTTAAGGCGTCCTTTTCGACAAAGGATTTTGCAAGTTTAGTAGGGAACTTCAGTATACACGTTCGACAGGTTGTGACTTGTCTGGTCGATCTAGTGAGCGACTCGACCTGTTCACTACCGAGCTGGAATCGGAGCTGCCGAGATTGATGCTCCCTAGCTAGCACGCAAAACAAATCATCATGGAACAAACATCAGTGATTTATTAGTGTTCGCTTTGCGCTTATGACGTGTGTGTTTCGTTGGGGGGGTCACTTTCACCATCCTGGCCGTGCCGTCGGCGTTGAAGATTTTGTGCTATGGCCGGTATCTCCTTCTAGGACTGAGATCCCGTGCCCTGCCTCTTGCGGGGCACGCCGTGCCTTGAGGCGCACCATCCACCATACATCCATCATCCAACGGACAGCCACGAGTCAGATCAAATTTAGCACTGGTCCGATCGATTCGCCCTCTTCCTCTGTTCGTCGTGCGTCTCTGTTCCTCACAGCGCGACGGCTTCAGGCGAGCTCCTGGTCCCCTCGCCGCGCCTCACTGCTTCTGCTCCCGTTGCCGACTCGCTGCTGCTGCGCCCGTCGCCGAGCTTCTGCTCCACGCTGTGAGTCTCGCTGCTGGTTCCGTCGCCGAGCCTCGCTGTCGCTGCTGCTCCACCCGCACGCTCGGGACACGGGCATGTCGTCGATGGTGTCGCTGACGTCCCCTTCCTCCTCGAGCGCGAGCGCCCAGAACCGCCCTCCCAGGCCGACGCCCGGCGAGGGACGAGAGATGAGCTCCGGCGACGGCGCAGAGCGAACTCCAGGGCGGGCGCGGGCGCCGCCCACCTCTCTCTGCTCCGTCCGCCTGCCCTTCGGCGGCTGCCTTCGCACGTTCCGACATGTCTGCTCTGTGCTGCGGCTATACTTGATAATCACCAAGAGTAAGGAATCACTGTAGCACTATTCGATAAGTATTTGAGTGTCGAACCCACGAGGAGCTGAAGGTAAACTATCTATTCTCTAAATCCCTATAACCCTCTTATATGACCTTTTATGCAAAGCAATAAATTTGAATATGAAAGGAACTAACTAATGGAAACAAGTGATGTGGAATGGGTTTATCTAGTAACAAGTTTCTTAGAGCAAGTTTCTCTCAGCAGTTTTCTCAAGCAAGTTTCTCAAAGTAGCAAGTATCTCAAGTAGCAAATATCTCAAGGGAGCAAATGTTCTGCAATTGTTATTTCATTCGTGTGGTTGTCACAATTAGTGAAGCACATGTTTCAGTCTTAATTGTTTTTTTTAGGAGGGAGCCATAAATAGGTGTAGCCAAGTAAATGAGCAAATTACACAACTCTTATGATGGATCTCATGGCCAAATAAATGTGCAGCACAAGAATTATTAAGACATATAATTGTCCCACCATAGCCTTAAGTTCTAGGGTCCCCCGTACATATCCCCCATAAAGTAATTTCAAGACTCAGACCACGGTTTCTCTCTACTCCGACTGGTCCTACTCAATCCATTATATTACGGTGATCACCTTACATGCATTCCCCAACATATGCGTGCACTCATACATTGTACATCAAGACAATCATAAAAGATAACAAAACTTGTATGCAACCAATCAACGAACTATTTCACTATTGCCATGAACAAATCACTTCTCAAACATAGATGGGGAGACACAATAGATCAAGGAAAAGTATATTGCATCATACATCATGTTTGCCAAGAGTTTACAGTGGGGAGATGGAGATGATCTTGCTGTAGATGTTGATGATGAACACGCCGGAGGGGGTGGAGCCCTCCGGAGGTGATTCCGGCGGCGTTTCCCCCCCGATCTTCTCAGGCGGCAGCCTTCTGACTCTCTGTTTCGTGGTTTTCTGTTTCTCCGCCGCCTCCTCTTGAAAACCCTCGGGGGACTATTTTTATAGGCGTTTTTAGGTCAAGACGAAGGCGGTGGAGGAAAGATCGACGGCTGCGGAGCTCCGAGGCCCAAGATGGTGGGCCCCACGCGGCCAGGTACAGTGGCCGCGTGGGCCACCCCTTTTGGCCCTCCGGCCTCCGTTTGCTTGATTCTTTCGCTCCTACGTCTTCCTCCTTCGAAAATAATGACGCATGTATTTTTCCAGATTTTTATGACGTTTTTAGGTCCCTGAAACATAAAAGGAAAGAATAGGGTTTTCTGCCTGCGCAGGGTTAATTCCATAAAAATAGGAAACAATTATTTTATTTCCTAAAATCATTAAATAACAGTGGTATAACCCTTATATGATGCAAATATGATTGGAATATGAGTGATATAGTGCAAAGTTCATGTATGCATTTTACATGCATCAACATCCCCAAGCTTAACCAATACTCGTCCTCGAGTATGAAGGTGATAAAACTAACATGGCTTTGCAATATAGCACTAACAATGGATATCAAAGATGATTGCTACTGCTACATAGAATCAAATGATTCATTTTCAAAGGGTAGCAATATGCAAAATAGTTTATGAAGTGATATCAAGTATTCAATGCAAGGATGTTCAATGATAGTTCACAAAGTGTAACATAGAAGATAGTAATATGGACCACATGTATGCATAATGATAAGTAAGAACATCCTACATTGGTCATAGAGTGTAGATGAAAATCTGAATATAAAAGGTGGACACTTTGGAAAGATGTATATGTGAGTAGAGGTAAAGCATGCATAAGTTTCATCTAACTTCCAAACTCTTCTACTTAAGTTAATGATTGCAATGTGGAATTCTTGGTGTCAAGCTCTCATTACCCCTATCATAGCATCTTGAATGATTAAAGTTTAATGTGAAAGCAAATATGAGTAGTGTGCTTGATAAAGTAAAGGTTAGGTGTCTCATGCCCCTTGAATACAAGTACCTACACCATGATTACTCAACTTAGGAAACAAAGCAAGTTCAAGTTATATATCATTGTAAGTAATAATAGTATCATCAAGAGCGTCAACTGGGGTACCTCTTGTCCCAGGATATGGAACAAGCCCATATCAAAATGACAAGACAAACAAACAAGATGAACAACTCAACACCCTTTTTATTTACCATTGGAATAGCTTTTTATTATAAGGTGCATCACAGACGGTTCACCATAGCATGTAAGTAAATTTCCACCATGAATGATGCATGGCTTAGATTAGCGGCCCAGGCGTCTCTCTAACCATTTATACAAACTCATTTAAACTACTTCATTTCCACCTCATTTCACCATGATAGGCATCCATAAACAAAAGTACATGATATCAACTAAATGAGATGAAGGAGCATGTTGAAAGCTTTGCATGTGACAGCACATATGGGCTAACTCCCAACCTCGGACATTTATCAAGCCACTAGCATCATATTATTAATCACAATGGGTCATGTTTTATTTATGCAATAAAAAAAAGTTGTGCATCAAGTTCGTGAGAGCTATATAACCAACTTTTCCCATAACAATCAATAACATAAACATTTTCATTCAGAGGTATAGATAACACAAATATCATGATATACATACTCGGAATAGCATAAAGCTAATAGGTAGATATGGTGGACTCACTGGAATAACTTTGGTTGAAGGTGTTGGAAACAAGTTTTCGCTTGTTGGAATGTTTGGGCTAGCAAGAGGGAGAAAGTTGACCATCTAGATGCATGCATGAGTGTCCATAGAACTAACTAATCCATGTTAAACAAAGTAAAATAACATTCAGCATCAAAACATGAATAAGTGATAGCTCTTGATAAAGCATTTGCAAATTATTACTCATAAACAAGCTCATGAATCATGCAACTATATGTATCATTAAAAATCAACTCAAACATCCCTTTTCCCAATATGATAAAAGCATCCAACATATTTCAACCCATATTTCCAGTAGCTCTTTCTCATATAAATGATAGTGTGGTGGTCTCACAAAATAACAAATAAACCAAAAACAAACAAAAAGACGCTCCAAGTTTATGCGATAAAGTGTTTCGATCGAAAAACAGAAGTTAGACGTGCGCAAACCGAGAGTGTGTAGGTACAGTGGGGTTTTCTTCACATCCCCAAGCTTATGGTCTTCACCATCCTTGGATAGCTCTTGGTGCATCTCCTCTAATCCCTGTGAAAAAACTTCAAAACACCGTTTCTCCCATTTCTTTTCTGTGGGGTGCATTAGTAGTGATAAACAAATAGGTTTCTTGCTGCATATAATCCTTGACAAAAATGCACATAAATGTCCAGAAAGTATATAATGTTGTATGCCTACTCATAAACTCATTGGATCAAAAAGATTAAACTTAAAAGCTCAAAGCATGCATCAAACAAAATGGGACAGAATCTGTCCAGAAAAACAGCAGCAGCAAAACGTATTTTTCTACCCTACTGAACTTTGTCGAAAAATTCCGAAAAAATTCATGCATACAGAGGATGAAAAGTTGCAACTACAGTTCAAATATGAGCTCATTCGGAGTTACAGAATAAGAATTAAAAATCATACCGTGCACAGATTCGTGCAGGAATAAAATCTCCGAATGCTATAAGCAACTTTCTCAAACCAAAAAGGGTAAAACTTGGCACTTTATTCAAAACTCCAGAAACTAAACTATAAACAAACTCTCTTGTTACAGCAAGAGGACACAAAGAAAATCACACATAAAAATAACCGGGTTGCCTCCCGCAAAGCGCTTTCTTTATAGCCATATAGCTAGGCTTCTTACTTGGTATCAAGATGGTTGAAGTGAGGTGGCTTGGCATCCCCAAGCTTAAATTCTTGTACTTATTTATATATGTAGGGTGAGCCTAGGGGTACATCCCCAAGCTTGAGTTTTTGTCCCTCTTGATCTTGTTCATCACCCTCAATTCTTCCACCTTAAAATTCTCTTTACACAAAACTCATCATAAACTTGATTAGAGGGGTTAGTGCCTTCATAAATTAAATCCACATAGGTACAGCAAAGACATATCATGAATTGATTCTAAACATTAGCTACTATTACTATGGTTGTGTAATGCTCCTTGATCAAAAGAACCGCACAAAACACAAGTAATGAGAGCAATGCAAAATGAAGACAGAATCTGTCAAAACTGGACAGCGAATTACTATTATTTGATCCTATCTCTCAAAAGAGGTTATTCTTTCCAAAAAAAAAGATACAAAGGTGATGTTACAGCAGTAAACAAGCACCTTGACTCAAAAACCAAAGAAGCAAAAGAACCAAGAAAGATTCAAGAGAAACAAACAAAGAAGAAAGAAAATATTTTTGTTGTTTTTGATTTAGCAAAAAGGCAAAAGAAGAAGCAAATATATACAAAAATAAAACACTCTTTTTATTTGGTTTTAGCTTTGGGAAAAGTTTAAATGATAGAGACTTTGCAATGGTTCCATTGGCATGAACAACACATGTTCAAGGTCGACCCCAACTTCTCCATTACTCATCCTTCTCATTTACTTTCCCAAATTTTATGTAAAGTGAAAATCTTAAACTAATTGTTAGAAAACAGTAGGTAAAGTTATTTTGCAAGTTCTCAAGATATAAAGGTGTGCCCAAACTGAATAGGAAATAAAAGCATTGAGAGCACACCTCAAAACATTAAACCATTAACTTTTAAGTCTAACTCTTTTCCTATGCATTGGCATTTTATATATGAATAAATAACAACCCATTTGAGGTAACCAATGCATATAATGATCAATAGCTTGCATTTTAAATAACATAGAAACATAAAGGGGATTCTTATCTCTTCCTCTCTCATAATAGTTGCAAGCATTAAAGTTAAACATACCCACATAATTTTGAATAGAATCACCACATAAAGACTTATCATCTAATGAGCATATTGGATCATCAAACTCACATAAATCAATTTCATCCTCAATAGTAGGGGGACTAAAAATATCATATTCATCAAAACAAACTTCCCCAAGCTTAAGGTTTTCCTCAGTATTAGCAATAAAGTTGTTCAAAGAATTAGTACTACCACAAACATGATTGTTATGCAAATAAATTTTAATTTTCTCCTCAAACACTTCATGTCCTAACTCAAGATAGATATTACACAATTCTAGGATTGTTTTGTTGTTTTCCATTTTATAATTTTTTTGTGTTTCAGATTTATATGTTAGTATGCAATGCAAACAAGAATAAAAGTTTAGCACAATGCTCCCCGGCAACGGCGCCAGAAAAGTACTTGATAATCCCCAAGAGCAAGGAATCACTGTAGCACTATTCGATAAGTATTTGAGTGTCGAACCCACGAGGAGCTGAAGGTAAACTATCTATTCTCTAAAGCCCTATAACCCTCTTATATGGCCTTTTATGCAAAGCAATAAATTTGAATATGAAAGGAACTAACTAATGGAAGCAAGTGATGTGGAATGGGTTTATCTAGTAACAAGTTTCTTAGAGCAAGTTTCTCTCAGTAGTTTTCTCAAGCAAGTTTCTCAAAGTAGCAAGTATCTCAAGTAGCAAATATCTCAAGGGAGCAAATGTTCTGGCAATTGTTATTTCATTCGTGTGGTTGTCACAATTAGTGAAGCACATGTTTCAGTCTTAATTGTTTCTTCTAGGAGGGAGCCATAAATAGGTGTAGCCAAGTAAATGAGCAAATTACACAACTCTTATGATGGATCTCATGGCCAAATAAATGTGCAGCACAAGAATTATTAAGACATATAATTGTCCCACCATAGCCTTAAGTTCTAGGGTCCCCCATACATATCCCCCATAAAGTAACTTCAAGACTCAGACCACGGTTTCTCTCTACTCCGACTGGTCCTACTCAATCCATTACACTACGGTGATCACCTTACATGCATTCCCCAACATATGCGTGCACTCATACATTGTACATCAAGACAATCATAAAAGATAACAAAACTTGTATGCAACCAATCAACGAACTATTTCACGATTGCCATGAACAAATCACTTCTCAAACATAGATGGGGAGAAACAATAGATCAAGGGAAAAGTATATGCAACTACGGTGAATTTACCTATATGACAAGCTAACAACTAAGCACGATATATATAAGTAAGGCGGTAAACAAGGATAGAGGTAACTGAAGTCAAGGCACGCGGAGACACGGATGTATTCCCGAGTTCCTCCTTTTTAGGGGAGTACGTCTCGTTGGAGAGGTGTGAACCAACACAATGGGTCAACAGCCACAAAGGCTTCACCCTCTTCTCCGGTGAACCGCACCACAAAGGATTGGTTCACTTCAACTATCGGAAACCTTCAAGGCGGAGTCCGGAGCCTTTACAACAACGATTTGGGGCACAACCCACAAAGGATTGGGGGCTCCCAAACAGCTACAATCTGTCAGAAAGACAAGCAAGTAAGTACAACAATGGGCTAGGTTTTCCTAATGGAAACCCTAGCAAGTGTTCCCTCAAGTGAATGAGGGGAAAATGAAAAATGGCTTGGTGAAGATGTAGATCGGGCCTTCTCCTTCAATCCTCCAAAGATCAACGAGTTTGGGTGGAGGGATTGGGAGATCTAGCAAATCTTGAGCTTGAATTAATGGTGGACTTCAATTCTGGTCGAGCTGAGTGGCTGGAGGTAGGTGGAGGGGTATTTATACCCCTCCCAGAATTCTAGCCGTTGCAGTCCACTTAGACCGGAGACTCCGGTCTGCAAGGCCGGAGACTCCGGCCTGGCCGGAGACTCCGGTCTCCCTGGGCAGAGTCTCCGGGGTTACTCCGGGGTCACTCCGGACCCCTATACAGAGGTTGCCGCCGGTTTGCTCTCTTCTGCTCGAAAACCTGGGGGCCGGAGACTCCGGCCCCTGAGCCACCTTAGGCCGGAGACTCTGGCCTGGACAATTTCCAGCATATTTGCAAAGCTGTAAGTTGATGCATATATGTTTGTTTCTTTTGTTTTTCCTGCACCACTTATTAACACATTAGATATAACAATACTAGGGTTCTTACCTAACACACAAAACATGTGGGGATACACAAAATGTTCTTTCAATCTCCCCTTTTTGGTGTTAGATGACAACTCTAGGATTTGCAATAAAGCACAAAACAATTGATATGTTTCATAAAAGAATTTAGAAGCTCCCCTACATGTGTGCATATAAGTAGTTTGCATTTGAATACAAATGCTCAACGTGTGGAGAAAAGGCAACTCACAATATAAAGAACATGAAACATATAAAACAAAGACATAGCAAAATAATGGATTGAGAGGGAAAAAGCATACCTTGTGCATATTGATTATACCCAATGCACAATAATACATATCACAATAATAGATACCATCTCAACCATTGATAAAGAAATATCCATATGTCTCACACTAGATAGAACATAGTCTCACAAACATAAAGATAGTCTCACAAACATAAAGCAAACCAAATAGTTCAACAACTTAGAATAAAAAGGACACAAGCTTTAACGAAATGATAAAAGAGCATGCTTGTGACCCACCCATGCAAATCCCCCGCGAGAACCTAGTAGAACTACTTCTCCCCCTTTGGCATCGAAGCGCCAAAAAGGGAAAAGAGCAAAGCTAACGGAATCCAAGGGGATCACTCGTCGTCTTCATCTTCATCGGCTTCGCTACCTTCATCATCATTACCACTTCCACTTGCTTCTTCACTAGCTTCCTCACTTGCTTCCTCACTTGAGCCTTCAAAGTCACTTTCTTCTTCATAGTTGATAGGAGCCTTGCCGGCATTGCGAGAAGAGGAAGGCATGGAGGACACATCTTGAAAATCAGCCCAAGGGAAAATATCCTCATTCCACTCCTCAAGAGGGATAGTGCGCTCGGATGGCGGAGAAGGTGGAACACCTTCGGGGCGAGGAGGAGTGATGCCACCATTGCTCATTTTGCGCATATCCTTCATCATCGTGGCTTGATTGGACAAGATCCTCTTGTTAGTGACATAGTTTTGATGATTTTCCTTGTGTAGCGCAATACCCATGCACACCTTAGCCCTTTGCCACCAAGAGATATGCTTCACCTCATTGTTAACCCTTTGACGGCCACCGGAGTGCCATGAGGGTGGAGTGGCATTCTTCCTTCTTGCCCTAGGAGCTTCTTCCTCCTCAACCTCTTCATAGGTGCGTGGGGAGCAAGATGAATTTGAAGCACTTGAAGGATCCCAAGCTTGTGTGGAGTGAAGCGAGAGGGATCGAGTTGAACCTTGGTGAGAATGAGCTTCATGACATAGGGAGCATACATGGGGGTCTTCTTCTCAATGAGAGTAAGGTGAATCTCATTTCTTATAAAATCCATCACATCAACTTCAAATCCTTGACAATCCGGTCCGGCAAGATAGGTCTTGTGAGCATGATGCATGAGATTGACAAGGGCCCCACGGATGGCACCGGAGTGTCCGGCTTGAGGTACAAGGCTCCAACGAAACATGCGAATCAAGATGTTGTAGATGGGCTTGAGACCACGAGTGGTAGCGACTTTGCCATCCTTGGCACAAAGAGGGAGAAGAACATTCTTCTCATAGTATTGCCCTTCAACATGCATCCTTCGACCAACCGGAGTGGAAACCCCTTTGAACTCATAGCCTAAAACCCGTCCAAAATCTGAGAAAGTGGCGGAGCATTGGACAGGCCGGTCATCCAAGTCATCTTGGTGTCCTCCTCCGGTCCTAGAACAAGAGTAGCAAAGAATTGTTGGACCTTCTCAATGTCATATGATTGTTGGTGGCTATGAGGTGCTCAAGTCCCATCTTCCTTGCAACCCAAATTGCTTCCACAAAGTATTGCTTCTTGGCCAAGATTGCAAAGTTCAATGGTTTTTGAGGACAAACACGAGCTTTTGGGTCTAAGTTGGCATAGAATTCCTTCATGATGAGCTCTTGCTCCTTTCTCCAAAAGTAACCATCCGTTGAGTTGTTGGGCATAGCATAGAAATTCTGCATCCTCATGGTCCGGTAGTCTTCCTTGTTCAAATCTGCCAAAGTGGTCAAGTTGGCAAACATTTGCTTCTTGGCCCTTTCATCCCTATGAAGGGCAGCCTCTTGCTTGAGCCTCCTTGCCTCCTCTGCCCGTTCCTGATTCAAGACACCTCGCTGCACATTTCTATCATTGACTTCATCACGGACAATATAGTCTCGGCCTTGTCTCTTTGCGGTCGTCTTCTTGATTTTGGACGATGATGATGAGGCACCGGGTACCGCTTGTTAGCTGTGAAACAGGAGTAGATAGGCAGCACGGGGGTAAGCATACATGTCTCAGGAATCCAAAAGGAAGAAATCATGTGTCAAAAAATTTCACTCAGAATTGATCTAGACCGGAGTCTCCGGTCTCAGGGGGCGGAGTCTCCGGCCACACCTGAGTTCCGGTCCTGGGGACCGGAGTCTCCGGCCTGAGACTGGAACTTCCAATCTAGGTCGAAAAAGAGTGAAACAACGACCCCACGAATTTCCTAGAGTGTAAAATGCCAGCACAAATGTTCTACACCACGAATTTCAACAAGTACTACTCTCAAAACTAGATCGAGGACGAATCCTTAGACAAAAAGAGAGAGGTACCCGTGTCCTTCATGGTGAGGTTCAAACGATGGAGAGAAAGATCCCCAAGGCTTGAGAGGTGGAGGAGCCGGTGGCACGGCGGATTCCGGCGGCGGGGATGGCCGGAGTGGTGCTCTTGGGGCGGAGGCGGCGGCTGGGTGGTTTTTGGAGTCGGGGGTGGGGAGGAGTTATGAAATAACTCCTCACCCCGACTCCTTTTGACCCCAGCGAAAAACCGAGACCGGAGTCTCCGGCCCAAACACACCGGAGTCTCCGGCCTGGCCGGAGTCTCCGTGGTTTGGGGCGGAGTCTTTGGTCAGACCGGAGTCTCCGGGCTTCAACACCGGAGTCTCCGGCCCCTACGACCCAAAAACACCAGATTTTTGTGTGGAGACATGTATGTTGCAAGAAGAGCAAGTTTTTGGATGAGTGAGGCTTGGGTTGAGATTTTAGGTCACTGAAACTGGTACTTCACACTCAAACTTATAAGAAGCAACAAAAACAACATTAAAAACCAACATTTGAGTGTGTTTTCCATAAAAACATAGGATAGGCAATGAAATCCAAATGTAACTCCATAAAGACCAATTCTTCACAAAGAAGATGTAGGTGGCCTAGGCCACCATGTATGAGTGTATGTGGTGTGACACCGCAAAGATATATCTTGAGTTCACCGCCACTACTCATCATTTAGGCTCAAATTCATAAAATGAACAAATAGAGACAAAATGAGTTCTTACTATCGGCATAATGGGGGAGGGATAGTCCAATGATTAGGACCGCACTCCCCCTATGTCCATGCCTACACCTAAACCAAACATATAGGTGTGTATGCAAGATAGTCAAGCGACGCTCCCCGAATCTACGATATTTAGCTCATGCTCAAATAAGTGAACCTTGCTTCATCAAGTGGCTTCGTGAACATATCGGCAAGTTGGATCTTCGTGGGAATATAGCCAAGCTCAATGTCACCCCGGTTGATGTGATCACGAATGAAATGATAACGAATCTCAATATGCTTCGTTCTTGAGTGCTCCACCGGGTTGTGACCAATCTTGATAGCACTTTCATTGTCACATAAAAGAGGCACTTTGTCACAATGGACACCGTATTCCTTTAAAGTTTGCCTCATCCATAACAATTGAGTGCAACAACTAGCGGCCGCCACATACTCGGCTTCGGTGGTGGAGAGAGATATGCAATTTTGCTTCTTAGAAGACCAACTCACCAAGGACCTACCAAGGAATTGGCATGCCCCGGAAGTTGATTTCCTATCATCCTTGCAACCGGCCCAATCCGAATCCGTGTAACCGGCAAGAGAGAATGTTGAGCCTTTAGGATACCACAAACCAAACCTTGGGGTATGAACCAAATATCGAAAATTCGAAGAACCGCCGTTTGGTGGCTTTCTTTGGGAGCCGCTTGGTACCTTGCACACACTCCTACACTCAACACAATATCGGGTCTAGATGCACAAAGATAAAGCAAAGAACCAATCATAGAGCGATAGAGTTTTTGATCGACATCTTTACCCTTTGGACTAAGTTCAAGATGACATTTGGTGTCCATAGGAAACTTCTTCTCTTTAGCATTTTGCATCTTGAACCTCTTGAGCATGTCTTGGATATATTTGGCTTGAGAGATGAAAGTCCCTCCACTCAATTGCTTGATCTCAAAACCAAGGAAGTACTTCAACTCTCCCATCATGGACATCTCGAACCTATCGGTCATAAGCTTTGAAAATTCATCATTAAAAGCTTTGTTAGATGAGCCAAATATGATATCATCAACATAAAGTTGGCATATGAAAAGCTCCCCTTTAACCCTCTTGGTAAAAAGAGTGGGATCGATTTGCCCCACTTCAAAGCCACGGTCTATCAATAGCTCTCTTAGGTGCTCATACCAAGCACGAGGTGCTTGTTTGAGACCATAGAGCGCCTTATCAAGCTTGTAGACATGGTTTGGGAAGTGTGGATCCTCAAATCCCGGAGGTTGCTTAACATATACTAACTCCTTTAAAGGACCATTAAGAAAGGCACTTTTCACATCCATTTGTTGCAATTTGAAATTATGATGTGATGCATATGCAAGAAGGATACGGATGGACTCAAGGCGAGCCACGGGAGCATAGGTCTCTCCAAAATCAATGCCTTCAACTTGAGAGTACCCTTGAGCTACCAATCTTGCCTTGTTCCTCACAACCATTCCATGCTCATCTTGCTTGTTCTTGAATATCCACTTGGTGCCTATAACATTGAGGCAATCTTTTGGCTTCTCCACTAGATTCCACACTTTGTTGCGCTTGAAGTTGTTGAGCTCTTCATGCATGGCTTCCAACCAATCCGGATCTTCAAGAGCTTCATAGACTTTCTTTGGTTCCACCATAGAGATATGAGCATGATGTTCACTAAAGCTTGCCAATTGACCTCTTGTGGTGACCTTGGCCTTTGCATCACCAAGAATAGCTTCAAAGAAATGTTGTTTCCTTTTCAAGTTCTTCACCAATCTTGCTAGACGACGGGTTTCGATATCCTCATTGTTGCGAGGAATTATCTCTTGATCATTTGAGTCCCCGTCTTGACCGGAGTGGTGACCTTGATCATCTTGATGCACATCTTCAATAATAGAAGTAGATGGTTGATCTTGGTCTTGACCTTGGCTAGTATTGACAATAGGAGAACTTGGTTCTTGTATAGCCTCTTGGTCAACTTGAGGAGGGTCTTGAACATGTTCTTGGGTAGGTGCCTCATTTGCTTCCATAGAAGGTGCCACTTCAACTTGTGATGATGGAGTCTCCACTTGAGTGGAGCTTGTACTTGCTTGAGGAGGCTCAAGATGGACTTCAATGGGGCGATAGAAACCAACCCCCATTCTTCTTATTGCATCTTGAGGTTCCTCATTATCTACATCACAAACATGAAATTGCGCCACTTGGGAGCCGTCATTCTCATCGAACCTCACACTACAAGATTCCACAACTCTCCCTAAGGATTTGTCGTAGACTCTATAAGTGTGAGAGTTCGCACCGTACCCAACAAAAACACCCTCTAAAGCTTTAGCTTCAAATTTAGATAAATGAACACCTTTGATTTTGTAGAAACACTTACAACCAAACACACGGTAGTAGGAGACATTGGGCTTGTTGCCGGTAAGCATTTCATATGAAGTTTCCTTCTTTCCTTTGCGAAAGAATAACCGGTTGGAGGAGTGACACGCCGTGGAGATGGCTTCGGCCCACAAGAAGAGTGGAGACTTAAACTCCGCCAACATGGACCTAGCCATATCCATAAGAGTCCGGTTCTTCCTCTCGGCTACACCGTTTTGTTGAGGGGTATACGCAGCAGAATATTGATGACGAATTCCCTCTTCACTAAGAAACTCATTCAAGGTGTAGTTCTTGAACTCGGAGCCATTGTCACTTCTAATGGCCAATATGGGAACATTGTGTTGACGTTGAACTTCATTGGAGAAGTCGATGACGGTTTGTTGAGTTTCATCCTTCGTCTTGAAGAAGAAAACCCAAGTGAATCTTGAATAGTCATCAACAATCACCAAACAATACTTCTTCCCACCAAGACTCGGTTGTGGCACGGCACCAAAGAGATCAACATGAAGAAGTTCCAATATCCTCTTTGATGAGATGATGGTGTTGCTTGGGTGGGGAGAATCATGCATCTTTCCTTCAACACAAGCCCTACAAAGACGATCTCTAGAAAAAGAAACATTCTCTTTTAGTCCAAGAATGTGGCCACCCTTGTGAAGACTTTGCAAAGTTCTCATGTTGACATGGGACAAGCGGCGATGCCACAACCACCCCACGTCGACCTTTCCGAATAGGCATATTGCTTGAGTGTTGGTTGACCCCGAAAAGTCCACCACAAACAACTCATTTTCAACATACCCAACGAACATGACCTTTAGAGTCTTGCTCCTCAAGAGTACCACCATATCAATAGTAAAATGGAATCAAAGTTCATCTTATTAAGTGCACGAACGGACATAAGATTGTAACCTAGAGACTCGACAAGCATGACATTTACAAGGGTGATATCCTTTGCAACTACCACCTTGCCGAGACTCTTTACCTCGGCTTTTGACTTGTCACCATAAGAGACGGTTGAGTGATTTAGATTTGGTCTCAACTCCGTCATAATCTCCTTGCTTCCGGTCATATGACTAGTGCATCCACTATCAACCACCCATTTCGATCCACCGGAAGCATAGTCCTCGGTGACATGAGCCATGAGGCAACGAGCGTTGTTGGTGGAGACGTTCTCATTGGGGGATTCAAAGAGAGAAGATGATGAAGTTTATACAATAGCCAATGCGTCTACCTCTTTAGTAGGTGCATCTTCATCTTCGGAACCACCTGTGGCATATTCTTCATGTGCCACCAACACAATTCTTGGTGCCTTCTTGAAGAAAGGCTTCCTTGGTCTTGCGGGCTTCTTTTGGATCAACCTTGAGTGGTCCTTGGGGATGAGCTTCCCACCATTTTGCTCTCGGTTCTCATAAGGACACTCTCTTATGTAGTGGTTCTTGTTATGACAATTGTAGCAAGTCTTCATCCTTGAGGCTAGCTCTTTCTTCCCACTTGAGTTGTTCTCTTTATCAACTCGAGCTTTTGCGCGAGCCGGGTCTTCCCAAAACACTCTTGTGGCAAGAGCTATATGACCATTGAGAGCTTGTTCAAGTTCATTGGAGCAATGTTGCTTGGGCACGCTTCAACCTCATCATTCTCATCAAGACATACCACCTTGGCCTTCAAAGCAAGTGAGGGGCCTTGTTTCATCCCCATGGCCCTAGCACGGTTATCTTCGGCATTCTTGGTGGCAACCTTGGAGGCTTGCACTTCTTGCATGACTTCATTTGATGTCATTTCATTGTAGTTGTGTCTTCCTTGAATAGACTTCAACTCAATGGGCTCGAAAGGCAATAGAGCATTCACATACTTCCTCTTGACCCAAGCATCATCCACATAGGTTGCCCACACATCATAGAAGGCCTTTGCAAGAGTTTTGAGTCTTCCATACATGTCTTCATGATTCTCATTGTCAAACATGTAGAAGCCTTCGGCATCATTGCTCAAGGAATCATATCTATTTCTCTTCATGCTTTCATTCCCAAGGAATGCAACCTCAAGACAATTCCAAGCTTCTTTGGCAGTGGTGGCGTGAAGAACATAATGCTTGTCACTTTCACTCAATGAAAGTTCAATCATGTGGAGTGCGGAGGCATTGAGTTGCTTTTCGGCAAACTCTCTTCTTGTCACATTGCTTGGATCCGCGACCTTGTATCCATCTTCAATGATCCTCCAAAGTGATATGAGATTTCATTGAGCGTTGCCAACTAGCAAAAGCTAATGCATTAAGATTAGGTGGAGGACCTATGGGGTTTATGCGGGTGGTAATAGGTGGGTCGATAGGGTACCATCCCGGGACGGCATGGAACTCTTCCTTTCCATCTACATGCTTGGTAGGAGGTGGAGGAGGTGGTTTAGATCCGGAGGTGGTTTCCACCCCCTTCTTATTTTTCTCTTTACCCTCCTCGGAATCACCCTCATCGGAGATAGAGACACCCTCTAGTGGGATATCTTCCGAAAGCTTGCCTTTTGCAAATTTCATGAACATGTCATGAAACTCATCAAATTTGACATTCATGGACGATGTCAATGTTGTTTCCAACGCTTTGATATCGGCCATGGATGCCGCGGTGGCTTTGGCCTTTTCAAGGGCTTCATTAGCCTTGGCAAGATCGGCCTCATCCTCACTACGTGTCATACTTCTCTTAGGCGGTTAAACCAAAAACAAGAGAGCCTAGGCTCTGATACCAATTGAAAGGGATCGGTATGACACCTAGAGGGGGGGGGGTGAATAGGTGCTACTCCAAATTTTAGTCTTTTTCAAACTAGGCTTGACACAAAAGGTAAATTCTCTAAATATGCAACTATGGTGAATTTACCTATATGACAAGCTAACAACTAAGCACGATATATATAAGTAAGGCGGTAAACAAGGATAGAGGTAACTGAAGTCAAAGCACGCGGAGACACGGATGTATTCCCGAGTTCCTCCTTTTTAGGGGAGTACGTCTCGTTGGAGAGGTGTGAACCAACACAATGGTTCAACAGCCACAAAGGCTTCACCCTCTTCTCCGGTGAACCGCACCACAAAGGATTGGTTCACTTCAACTATCAGAAACCTTCAAGGCGGAGTCCGTAGCCTTTACAACAACGATTTGGGGCACAACCCACAAAGGATCGGGGGCTCCCAAATAGCTACAATCTGTCACAAAGACAAACAAGTAAGTACAACAATGGGCTAGGTTTTCCTAATGGAAACCCTAGCAAGTGTTCCCTCAAGTGAATGAGGGGGAAATGAAAAACGGCTTGGTGAAGATGTAGATCGGGGCCTTCTCCTTCAATCCTCCAAAGATCAACGAGTTTGGGTCGAGGGATTGGGAGATCTAGCAAATCTTGAGCTTGAATTAATGGTGGACTTCAATTCTGGTCGAGCTGAGTGGCTGGAGGTAGGTGGAGGGTATTTATACCCCTCCCAGAATTCTAGCCGTTGCAGTTGGTGGCTCTAGGTTAATAGTGCCAGAAACAATGCTTGTACGTCACACGTCAGTTGGGAACCCCAAGAGGAAGGTATGATGAGTGCAGCAGTAAGTTTCCCTCAGTATGAAACCAAGGTTTAATCGGACCAGTAGGAAAACGAGGTTTGCTTCGAAGGTGTTGGTGAAGGAGTGTAGTGCGGCGCAACACCAGGGATTCCGGTGCCAACGTGGAACCTGCACAACACAACCAAATTACTTTGCCCCAACTTAACAGTGAGGTTGTCAATCTCACCGGCTTGCTGAAAACAAAGAGTTAAACGTATCGAGTGGAAAATGATGTTTGTTTGCATAAAACAGTAGAGAACAATGATTGCAGTAGATTGTATTTCAGATGTAAAAGAATGGACCGGGGTCCACAGTTCACTAGTGCTGTCTCTCCAATAAGATAACTAACATGCTGGGTAAACAAATTACAGCTGGGCAATTGACAATTGATAAGTGCATATAACATGCATGTGTGAGTTGTGGTGTCTACTATGAGATTCATTTGGGCATTACGACAAAGTACATAGACCGCTATCCAGCATGCATCTATGCCTAAATAGTCCACTTTCCGGTTAACATCCGTACCCCTTCCAGTATTAAGTTGCAAGCAACAGACAATTGCATTAAGTAATGTGCGTAATGTAAACAATACATTCATCCTTGAATAAAGCATTGCTGTTTTACCCCTAGTGGCAACAACACATCTACAACCTTAGAACTTGCTGTCACTATCCCAGGTTAAATAGAGGTTGAACCCAACTATCATGCATAAATACCCCTCTTGGAGTTACAAGTATTCACGTAGCCAAGGCTTCAACAAGTAACGGAGAGCATGCAAGATCACAAATGACATAGACATGATAATATAATATTCAGCTCCACATAGGTATCAATATAAGTCAGATCCCAGCAAACACAACATGTAGCATTACAATAAGATGATCTTGATCATGATAGGCAGCTCACAAGATCTAAACATGATGGCACAAGTGGAGAAGACAACCATCTAGCTACTGCTATGGACCCATAGTCCAAGGATGAACTACTCACGCATCACTCCGGAGGCGGGCATGGCGATGTAGAGCCCTCCGGTGATGATTCCCCTCTCCGGCAGGGTGCCGGGAAGAGCTTCAGGAACCCCCCGAGTTAGGGTTGACGACGACGGCGGCAGCGAATATGTTATGGATGAAAGGCTCGGTGTTTTAGGGTTTTCTCGTCTCGGGGAATAAATAGGCGAAGGGGCAATGTCGGCGGACCCCCGAGGGGCCCAAACCATAGGCTCGCGTGGTGGGGCCCCCTGCCGCGCCACCATGTGGTTTGGCCGCCTCCTGGCGAGTCTTCGTCTCTCCTTCGGACTCCGTGTACGTGCTGGAAAAATAGGGACCTGGCCTTTTGTTTCGTGCAATTCCGAGAATATTTCCAGAAGTAACTTTCTGAAACCAAAAACAGCAGAAAACAGGGAACTGGCACTGTGGCATCTTGTTAATAGGTTAGTCCCAGAAAATGCATAAAAGTGATACGAAGTGTATATAAAACATGTAGCAAATGGTATAATATAAGCATGGAACAACAGAAATTATGGATACGTTGGAGACGTATCAAGCATCCCCAAGCTTAGTTCTACTCGTCCTCGAGTAGGTAAAACGATAACAACAAATAATTTCTGAGGAGACATGCTTTCACACAATCTTGATCAATATATTGCAAGGCTCATGTCATGAATGAAGTGACTCAAAGCAATGATCTATAGTTTGCTAACAAATAGATAAAGAGTAAACAATGAATCATATAAGCAAAAACTTTTCATGAATATTACTTTCAAGACAAGTATCAAAAAGTTTTGCATAAAAGGTAACTCATAAAGCAATAGATTCAAAGTAAAAGGCATTGAAGCAACACAAAGGATGATTAAGTTTCAGCATTTGCTTTCAACTTGTAACATGTATATCTCATGGATAGTTGTCAACATAAAGCAATATAACAAGTGCAATAAGTAAATATGTAAGAATCAATGCACACAAAGTTGACACAAGTGTTTGCTTCTAAGATAGAAAGGAGTAGGTAAACTGACTCAACATAAAGTAAAAGATAGGCCCTTCGCAGAGGGAAGCAGGGATTAAATCATGTGCTAGAGCTTTTTAGGTTTTCGAAAGCATATAGAGAGCACAAAATAAGTATTTGAGAGGTGTTTGTTGTTGTCAACGAATGGTAGTGGGCACTCTAACCCCCTTGTCAACCAGACTTTCAAAGAGCGGCTCCCATGAAGGACGTTATTTCTAGCAGCAAGGTAGATCATCCCTCTTCTCTTTTGTTTACACATGTATTTTAGTTTCTTTATAGATGACACTCCTCCCAACCTTTTGCTTACACAAGCCATGGCTAACCGAATATTCGGGTGCCTTCCAACATTCACATACCATGGAGGTGTTGGAGATATGCCCTAGAGGCAAATAAATAATAAGATTTATTGCATTATCTCTTTAAGTTTATAAATAGTTTTATACCATGCTATAACTGTATTAATCGGAATTGTTAATACACGTGTGGTATGTAAACAAACCAGAGTCCCTAGTTAAGCCTCTAGATAAACTAGTCCATCAGTCAATGGATGATCGTGATTTCCCGATCATATTGCATTAACAGTTGATGGTGGAGTCATTTTATTGGGAGAATAATTTGATGGACATTACCCAAAGTATTGCAGTTAGGATCGTATCAGATAGTTCAACACTGCAATAGGATTATAACGTGGTAGCTTATTCCTTAGACCGTGAGATTACATCAAGTCGCTGCTTCTGAAAGATACGGCTGATCGCACCTAACGTCATGTCTCATACGCACGACAATAAGGGTGACACTTTCGGGTATTGGAAGGAAGTAGTCGGGGCGAGTGATCAAGAGCGGGATTTGTTCATCCGTGTGATGGATTGATATGCTGGGCCCACTCGGTGAGATTATATCTGTAAAGCTGCGCAGCATATGACTAGGTCATTGAGATATAATTTCATGGGAACGAGTAAAGCAACCTTGTCGGTAACGAGATAAAACACAACATCGGATGTTGACGATCGTATCTCGGACAAGGAAGTATCAACGAACAAAGGGAATGACCATATCATGTTAACGGTTCAAAGATGATTCAAGGATGATTTATTCTAGAATGCACGGGGCCGTCATAGTCATCCAGGGCTCCCTGACGGTCATTGGCGGGAGGGTCTCGACCATGTCCGGAGTATTCTCGAACCGAGGGTAACACACTTAAGGTCTTGACGACGCTAGGAGAACGTTTTGGAAACATCGGAGTGGCTTAGGTATAGAGATAGGAGGTTTCGGAAAGGTTCCGGCAAGAACGGAAGAGTTCCGGGGAAGACCGGAAGAGTTCCGGGGAGACCGAAGTGAGTTCGGAGTGATCCGGAAATTGTTTCGGAGTCACGGGAGATTAAATAGTATGTAAATATATTAATTATGGAATTATATATATTTATATTAATTTAATATTAAAGAAAAGGAGAAAAATGGGGCTGCCACCTTAATGGGCCATAGGGCCCAAGAGGGGAAGTCCCCCCCATGTGAGGGGTGCGGCTGGGCCCTTGGGGCCCATGCGCCACCATGGGGTGCGGTTGGCCCAAGGGGCAGCCGCACCACCCCCCTCTCCCTTTAGTCCCACATGGAGAGTTGAGGAGAGGTGCACCCCTTTTCCTCCAATAAATAGGGACCCGGATTAATTGGAAAAATACACAGAAAATTCAGGAATTAATTCCGGTTGGCCCAGGCTTCTCCCTAGTCCAATTCCTCCCTCCCCATCTCTCGACGTGCGCGGTCCCAAGTCTGGACAGCGTATACGGGAGACCTATAAACCGCAGCGCACCGTTGTGCTGCGGGATTCCACCCAAAGTTCTCGCTTCCGCTATTCCGGCTGGATCGGGGAGCACGGAGGTCATCGTCAAGGTCCGTACGTGTGCGAGTACTCGGAGGTGCTGCTCTCTCACGAGTTCGGCACTAGGAGCTTCTTCATCGCCGCGTCTCCTTCTTCTTCGTCGCGCCAAGTTCTCCGCGACCTTGAGGTCGGCTACGTACGTCTTCATCGGCAACGCTTGTGCGGGAGCGTAATTCCCGCTATCGGTCTACAAGGGTATGTTTCCGATGACTTCTCCGTTACCGCATTACTAGATAGATAGATCCTGGCTAGTTTCGGTGTTGCGATAGTTAGAAAAATTATTGTTTTCTGCTACGAACCCCATCAGTGGTATCAGAGCCGATCTATGCGTAGTATTGCTGGTACGGTTAGAACACATGTTGAATGTGGGCATCGATTCTATAATTGTTACCCTCTCGCGTGCACTTGCTAATGTTGTTGGCATTGAGTTGATGAAGCGGCCCGGACCGACCTTACGCGTACGCTTACGCGAGACTGGTTCCGCAACTAACATATGGCTTGTACCATATATGCGGCTGGCGGGTGTCTGTCTCTCTCTCTTTAGACGGCATGGCATTTTCAATGGAGGGCCCTGAAAAGGGTGTAATAGAGACAATTATTTAATCGTGTTGTGGTTGTATGTTCGTAGGTAAGAAACGGTTCTTCACGAAAGCCCTAGCAGCCACGTAAAATGCAAAAGGATAAAAGTAGAGCGTCTAACTTTGTTTTGCAGTGGGGCTATTTTAATATGACATGGTCACGGTAAGTTTTATGTTATCGGAGGCAAAGGTGGCACCGTAGACTCGGAGCACCATTGGAGGCGCGCCGTGAAGGCCGAGGCGCGACGGCCATGTCATATCGCACTTCATTACATTATTTTGATATTGTTTGTTGTGTGTTTGCATCCTATTTGAGTGCTTATATAAAGATATACAACGGTAGCCGTAATAGGATGATCCCTAATTTAATACCAAAATTGTGTTCTGCCTTAGTGTGCACCACCAATAAAGTTCTACGTTACGGGGTACGTTTTGGGTTTCGATCCTTTTCGTCTACACTCGTCTCTTCGTTCGCATACAGTGGGTGTAAGCCACGTTGCACACGCGAAAACACTAAGGTTAAATTGGCGAGCCTAGCATATACCAGTATATGGCCTCGGAACACGGGTGATCGAAAGATCGAGCATGAGTCGCATGATTGTTGCGATTGGTAATTCGTTGCCTACCTCTGAAGTTACGTTGCCCGCCCGATCGAAGGGGGTAATTTAATGGATTGGGATCGTGTAATCACTAAGACAGTTTTTAGGGATAATTCTCTTAGTGGAGTGTGTTTGATAATATGATTATTAAATAAACTCATAATTTTATAAACTTAGCCTTACCTAGTCTTTGCAAATTATCTTTGTAGATCATGCCTTATCCTAAGGAAGAAAGTCTTGAGTTCAACCATTTTATTAGAAAAGGAAATCTCCGGAACGATGGATCCAACTTCATGACGTGGTACAGAAACCTGAAAGACGTCCTCTACCAGAACGACATTTCTTACGTGATAGGAGAATTGTTAGGAGATAAACCAGGAGACTCCGCAAGTGCAGAGGCGAAAGAGGATTTTCGTCAGCGTCGTGAGGTCTGGAGAGTGTTCAGATCACGATGTATGTCTGCATGGATCATGAGCTGAAAAATGAGTTTCGCCATATGGAACCCGCTGTGATGATAGGTGCTCTTAAAGTTCGGTTCTTGAACCGAATGAAGCAAGAGCAGTACAAGCAGCTGGACAAGTTTCTTTCACTCAAGATGGAAGAACATACCTGCTTGGAGACACATTTGTGTAAGATGTTTGACATTCACGATGATCTCACAAACACATGCGATTACTGGATGGCGGATACTTTTGCAATACAGGCGGTGTTGCGTTCTCTACCTCCTAGCTATGAGGAGCTTGTCGATGAGTATATACTTAAGAGTGATTTCCTCCTCTTCAATGATTTCCTGGTCGAAATCAAAGATGTGGAGGTGGAACCCATCGAAGGAGAAATAGATGACACGCAAGGTATATTTGATATACAAAGTTATAATTGTTATTTCTTACACTTGTTAATATAAAGTATTTGATGCTTATGTCCTGTTTTATTGAAACAGCACCAGAATATAACAAGATAATGCAGAGTACGACATGATGTTGCGGAATGATGGCAAGAAAGTAGTTGATGGCCAAGGAGTTTCACGCCCATAGTTATCAAGTTTTGATTAGTAGTTTTGAATAAGAGTTTTGTAGTCGAATTTGAGAGTGATTGTAATAAGTATGTCTTATATTCGATGAGACAAGTTATTCATATTTGTAAGAGACAAGCAAGTTGTTTTTATTATGAATAAAGTTTTCTTATGATCATATTTCGATTATGAATAAGTTATTCATGCATTAATCTTTTTGATAGCAAAGTGGATTTGAATGTTAAAATAAATATCCTAAGTCAATAATAAAATGCACTACCGAATTTTAATCATTGCAAATATTTTGGATACTTTGATCTTGTGTATTTGCATGCGTGATGTCTAATGAGACATGATGATTGAAAATATTGATAAGTCAATATGAGAAGAAATTTGATTTGAATCATGCAAGATGATTGTTAAATTAAATTGTGTAGTGGAAATTATTATTGAAACCTTTGTTGTATGTCTAAGTAAATAATAAGTATTTACTAAAAGATACAATTATCTGAAATTATTTGATTTGATCAAGAAAGATTTTTCGGATAGAAAAGGAGGATATAAAATCAAGTCATTATAATTGGATTATAATAGCAAGGATTTTAAAGATTTATTTTATCATGAAGGTTTGTGAAAATTCGGTTCACAAAAGGACTTGTGAAATTCGGTTCACAAAATTATGATGCATAATCAAACATGTTGATGTAGACATTATAATCATACTCTATTTTGAATAAAGTATAGTCCTAAAAATTATCTCTTAATATTTTAGAAATCACGTAGAAGGTTTTTCCGTTAGAATTAGTAAACTCCCTATTTTGAAGTCTTCACCCAAAATTCGTATGAACGACAATAAGTTGTGTGTCATGGTTTATAGATTATATGATAATACGAAACTATGTACGAAATAGTTCTTTGTAAAATATTCATAGGAATGAATATATCTTTCATATGGTAAACACCAACAAGGGCAAAACTAGTATTGCTAACTTGGTGATTCATTGAAAACAAGTTTCAAGAAAGGATATGAAATAAAGAAAAGCTTAAAAGGGGTAATTGACCTTACTCGATTTGTGAGAGAAATATTGTTTTGGAATTTGATCCGACAACAAAACTCCACAAATAAAATGAAAAATGATGATATTTGATCATGGTGTTTTCATGCAAGGAGCTTTTTATAAATAGTAGGCATTAAAGAATATTTTCTGTCCGGTCACAGATTAATATTTCATGATTTAATGAGCTTGTTACTAGAACAAGGGATACCTACGAAATACAAAGAAATTGGGGTGATGCCAAATTCGAATTGTGACTATAGAGTCATAAATCCAAAAGGTTGCATTCAAGATTGTATTAGTAAATGTTGCTTGAATCTTATTAAGTAAAAGGGTTACTTGATTTTTCACATGACAAGTTGTGTGAAAAGAATGAAACTGTGAGAAGGACATAAAGCTAATTTTGTCATGAAGAATGTCTTTGACAAAATCAAAATTGTTTTGACTACATTGGATGTAGACATGCCTAAGTCTTTTGGATTTGTATTAACAAGTATAATACATCGTATTTGGAATTTTCGAATTGATACATGATCAAGGATTTCGGTTATGACCGAAATATCGAAGGAAATTATATCCGTATAATTTAAGTGGGAGTAGGACAGCTTACCGGAATAATATGTAAGTGACATATTGTTAAGTGGGAGCTTGTGGGCTACACAATATGAAATGTGTTTGACATTTTGAGTGGGAGCATTACAAGTTACACAATCTCAAATGTAATTGACATTTTGAGTGGGAGCTTAGTCAGGTGTTTATATGTAAATGACATATAATAGATAGGTACTAGGAAAATGAATTAGAAGTAATTATTGAATTACGATAAAATCATATATGTTTAAAATGTGAGCATCTGTTTTGAATAGATCATTTTAAAGAAGTCGAGGTGTTTTTCCAGATTAGATTCTGATGTGTCAGAATAAGACGTAACGAGGAATTGGTCCTTGTAAATCTGGATAAAGTAATCATGGTTGTAAAATATGCTGCACTTCTATGCCATGATAAGGTGGCAGCATATTAACCATATTATATACTCGAAAAGATATGATTATATTCTTACAAGAAGAATAAGCGCTGAGATGAATTTGTGATTCATTATTAGTGGAACCAAAATTATCCTTCATATCCCAAGTCTCAACAAGCTCTACGGTAGTTCTCCACTACTAGGCTTTAACTACATGATGCAAGAGCTTAAACATGATCTATTAGAGAGCTCAAAACAATTGCAAAGCATCAAATCGAAACAAGACAATGATCTACAAGAATGCATATGTCTTTTCCAATACCAACTACTACATGTAGCATTTTCTTTCTTCCAAATAAACACCAATAAATTTATTTAAACATAAACTCTCCAAATGATAATATAATGCAGCAAGAGAGTATTTATAAACAAGTACTAACAGCTCGAAGAGATGCATGAAAAACAGGAGCTAAAAGCACTGCAGTAGCTAGTTAAGAATACTCAACAAATATAAGTGAAGAACATGAGTATTCACATGAAAAAGCGGAGCGTGTCTCTCTCCCACACAAGGATTGCTAGGATCCAAATTTATTCAAACACAAACAAAAATAAAAACACACAGACGCTCCAAGTAAAGCGCATAAGGTGTGAAAGAATTAAAATATAGTTTCACTAGAGATGACCTGATAAGTTTGTTGATGAAGAAGGGGATGCCCAAGGCATCCCCAAGCTTAGACGCTTGAGTCTCTCTGAATATGGTTGGGATGAACCACGGGGGCATCCCCAAGCTTAGGCTTTTCACTCTTCTTGATCACATAATATCACCCTTCTCGCTTGATCCTTGAAAACTTCCTTCACACCAAACTCAAGACAGTTCTCATTAGAGGGTTAGTGCATAATCAAAAATTCTCATATTCTGCAATGATACAATCAATCCCAAAGCTTCTGCACATTAGTTACAGCCACCAATGCTTTGTGGAGCAAAGAAATCCACACAAACACAGCAAAAGAGCGAATGCAAAATAAAAGACAGAATCTGTCAAAAACAGAACAGTCTGGAATGACGAATTTTTTCGAGGCACTTAAGTTGCTCAGATGGATCTGGGCTAAAATAATGAAAGTTGCGTACATATCTCAGGAATATGCGTGATTTGTCTCAGAATTGTTTGAATTTTCTACAGGGAGATAAGCTCAAATCCGTGACAGCTAAAAATCTGTCACTGCGCAGAAATCCAAATCTTGCATCAACTTTCAATATAGAACTTTACTTGGCACAACATTGCGATAAAATAAAGATACAAAGGAGTTGCTACAGAAGTAACAAAACTCCTTGACTCAAAGAAAACAAAAATAACAGCAAATAAAAACGATGGGTTGTCTCCCATAAGCGCTTTTCTTTAACGCCTTTCAGCTAGGCGCAGAAAGTGAAAATCAAGTGTTATCAAGTGGCAAATCATTCAAATCATCAAAAGCTTCTTCCAACACACAACTTGTAACAATGGGTATCTTAGATGTTCCTGGAGGTGTTTCATTACCTTTAACCGTACTAAAAGTTTTATCAATTTTAAGCTCATAATGAGTCTTTGGTTTTGGCACTTTAGGAACATACATAAACTTTTGCTCTTTACCCACATAAACCTTCTCCTTTTTAGACTTAAGAGAAGTAAAGGTTGAACTTAATGTAACAGCCCAAAATTTGAAAACCTAAAAACCCGGATAAAATTTCCACTTTTGTGTTGCATTGCATCATAGCATCCATATCAAATCGCGGAACAAATAAAACACTTGGTTTGGCACCATTTTTTTTTTAAAAAAAAACACATGGCTTGAAATGCCAAAACATAACCGGAATGAGTTTCACAAGTTTTGGTGACCAATAAAAATTGGTGGAGTTTTATATTTGTCAAGGAAGTTCCAAAAGTTCCAAATTTAATTTTGACAAAACTATTTTGATTTGGAAAATAAAATAAGTGAAGAGAATCTCAAATTGCCTGTGGGCAATTCCTATTTTATTTTCCTAACAAATGATTTTCAAATATTCCGGGAAAATTAGGGGAGCTTCATATCAATATAAGGAGGCTACCCAAATATTTTCAATATTTTTGGAGCAGTGTAAGTGCCCCAATTAAATTCCTTTCTCTCACTGGTTTTATTTTCAAAGTAAAAGAAAAGGGAAGACAGGGACCTATCCGTGATGGAAGAAAACTTGCAGGGGCTTTGTGCAATTTCGTCTTCTCCTTCCTGTAGCCACGCCCTCCACTGCCGCCGTGTCACTCCCGCGCTGCCGCACGTCGCGCCCGGGCCCCCTCCTCTGCTCCCCCTGCAAGGAGAGCACGAGCACGTCGAGCTCACCTGCTCCTCTCACTCCCTCCACCGATAGTTCCTCTCCCGTTCCTCTCTCCTTTTTCTCTCCCCACGGCGACGAACTCAAGCCGCCGTCTCCGCCGAGCTCGCCGCCATCGTCCTAGCCCGCCCCGTACAAATCGACGACCGCAGAGAGCGTCGCCGCGTCGTCCTCGCCGTCCTCGCCTAAGGAATTGAGCCGCAGCGCCCCAAATCGACGTCGCCGCCAAGTTCATCCCCGACCACCGCGGCAGCTGCGCCGGTCGATTGCCGCCACTCCGTACATCCCCGGTCCACCCCGAGCATCACCACGAGCTGAGGGTGAGCCCCACGTCCTTCTGGACCTCCTCTCCCTCCCCATTTCGCCGTAGCCTCGCCGGGGTGCGATGAAGGTCGCCGTCGCTCCGTTCATCGCGGCGTCGGATTTTCCGAGCGCAAATCGACCGGATTATCCGAACCAATCCAGTGCAGAAATGGATTTGGTCCTTAGCCATTTTTCTCGCCTCTCCGTAGCACTCGGATTTTCCGATCTTTGCAATCATCGGATCTTCCGATTTTGATCAGTACGAAGAAACTTTCTTTCCTTAGCCATTTTCTCGGATGAACAGTGCACCGGATATTCCGAATTTGGAAAATTCGGAATTTCTGTTTTGGTCCAGTACAATTATATTCATGTTTAGGTTATTTTTGTCCTTCTATTTTGGTTAAACAAATGTTCTGCGTTGGATTAAAGTGTAATCCGGGCAGATTTAAAAGAGGTAACAACTTTTGTCGGGACATCCCAAAATGTGTTCGTATACTCAATTTGATCCTAAAAACGTGAGATAACCGGGAGCATCCCTTCCATGCATGTTTAATCACCGAAACCCTGCATCTCCCGCTTGATCATGTCATGACATCTACAAGTGAAATCCTAGGGTCTCGACTACCGTAATCAACAAGTGAGGCACTTCATGACCTAAATTCACGGATATCCGGGATGCGCCCCTCTAAGCACCCGAACTCCGTTTAATCGGAATAGTTGCATCATCCCCCTCCCGGGGATTTAAAATGTCATGTCATCATGTGCTTGCGCATTGCACCGATGTTATCCGTGGTTTTGATTGTTGTTTCTGCTTTCCGGTGTTGTTTGCTCTCCGGTAGATCACGACTCCGGAGTTGAGCCTCATTACTCCGACGAGCAGTTTGACTACTCCGCTGATCAAGGCAAGCGTAATCCCCCCCTCTGAGCATATCTTATCCTAATTTCCGCAAATATTGTCTCCACTATAATATTGCATGCGGTTCCAAATGTCAACTTTACTTGGAGTAGAGTATCCTATAGTTGCATTAAGTTCCCTATGCCATATACCTGTTCCCCTCCTTTTTAACCATAGGATTGTATTGTTGGCCGAGATAATTACTATGCTATGTTGATGCTTAGCCATGCTTAGTTAAGTGCATAGCAGTACTATGGTTACTTCATGTTGGTAACAGGTGCTGAGATGTTGATGATGGTGGAGAATTGTGGTGACGGATAATAAAATGCTTAAAGGTGGGGATGAGAGGCCACTGTGGGTGTGGTGTTTTGTCTCGTTCTCGCCGCCTAGGTGCGAGTTCTATACCTCTTGAACCAAGACTGAGCGTGCAACCATGCGTGAGGCCTATGCATTTGCAGGAACCCTCATAGACTAAATAACTCGGGCGGGGCTAGCCAGGGTCCTCTAGTTCGGGCTTCCATTTGCGCGTGCGTGATGATGGTGGGATGAACTGAGATGAGGATGGTGGTGTTAGGAAAATGAGTGGCCGTGGGGCGGGGTGTTGTGATCCTGGCAGCCCTGCCGCCACTGATGATCCTGGAAAGTCCTTAACGAGGGAGAAGTCGACACCGCTCCCACCCAGCCGGCTTTCCAAGGAAGAGAGCTAATTGTACAGGTAATGGGCCGGACGGTACGCGTGGTGAAGGAGCTGGAGCCCCTCGGGACTCCGGGGACTTCCACTTTGTACACCCCTGCAGGGATAAATCTTTTCGAAAAGCCGTGTCCGCGGTTATGGACGACTTGGGAAGTGAAGGTAGGATCATAGAATAACTTTAACGGAATGATTAAAAACTAGGTACTAGAGGTACCACTCACAAATGCAAGGTGAGCTTCCTCGAGGGTGATTCGGGGAGGTGCCTTTGATGAACAGGTACAATGGTTGATGATGGTTGATGATGAGTAAGTTGATCAAGAAAAGAGTTACTTCTTACCCCTTTTCAAAATAATCTGATTAGTCGATGCCATGGAGTTGTGTTTTATAAATAAAATAAGCTTTATGCAAAACAGCCATAAAACCTTTGAAAGCCAATCATGGAGCATATATTAGCTCTTAATCTTGCGAGTTCGTCGAACTCAACGTCGTTTGCTTGTTTTCAGGAGAGGACTTCACCGACCTCGAAGGTGGGTTCTTTGTGGACGTCGACGAGTAGTCTGGGGTTCCCAGGTGGCAGCTTGGGACATCCCGGAACAGCTGGCGCTGTGATGTTTATTTGCAGGCCTCTTAGGCCATATTTTGGTTCTTGTTGTTTAGAACAACACACTTCGCTTCCGCATGTTGTAATGTTGGGTCTGTGACCTCTGTTTGTCATTTGCTATCTTTCTCTATTATAAGAGTTGAACTATATGGATTTGTGTCGTAGAGTCTGTGATGTGCCAGTTGTTCCACAAGTCTTGATCTCTCTATTATGCTTTGATAGTGTGTCCGGTGGTATCGGATAACCGGGGACACAGTATCACTGTATAGCAGTCGGGTCAGGGCGCCACAAGTTGGTATCAGAGCAGTACTGCCTGTAGGAAACCCTTTCTACTGGTCGACGTTGAGTCTAGTGTTTGTGAAAATATTTTTAACCTAAAAATGAGTTGTGAAAACCATCTTAGGATTCTTTTTACTCCTTATCTGGTTACCCTCTAATCTCGGAGCAATCTTACCTCGATTTGATTGAAAGGTTCTACTTCTCACCTGTTGCTTCAAAATTAGGAGAAACGTGGGTGGGTTCGACCTTTAGTGTTATGTGTCCAGTTGTTTCCGCCGCGCTACAATCCGAAACTTTATGTGCCGAGAAACCATCTGGAGTACGACGAAAATTCCTATCAACTCAGTTGTTTACGGACCCTTGTATTCCTATCAAGTTTAATCTCTTAAATCCTTTCTTTTGGGTTTTAACCCAAGGACTTGAACAGAAGGTCCCGGATTGTGCTAACTAGAGTGTGTTAAGTTGTGATTACTTAACTCTCGCTAGTAGCGCATGATGCTGATCTTCAACCCAAGCCCTTTTCCGTGGTCTGAGTGGTAAATGGCTGAATGTTAATTTACTACACTTCAGCTGGCTATGTAACTTCATCTTTTCCTTCGCCTTGTTTTAGGTTCTATCTTGGAACCATCGGGGTTACAGCCAGGATTCTTCTAGCACGTCTCCCAACTCTGTTCGTGATTCCGCTACATCTCTCCTTTTCGGGCATGGTTATCACAATTGAGTAATAACCGGTGCATCTTCAACATCTTAGGATTTCTCCTCAGCAAGTTTCTTACTCTGATCCGCTTTCCGACCTTTGTCTGTCGGTTGACAATAAAGTTCTATCGAGTATTGGTATGTTCCGATGCCAGTCACTCTCTGGATCCGGCAAAATTCTTTCCCTTTCGTCTTGTTAGAAGGAATGAGCTCCCGTATCCTGTCCACTCCTCGGCTCAAGTCAAAGTAATGAAATCCACCGAATACGGGCTTTGTCTAATTTTTGTTCTGCTCCACCTTAGAGTGTCACACTCTTTTATATCAAAGTATCGTGCTTAACATCATGATCCTCTTGATGAAGTGATGCTCGCACACTGTGTTACTCTCCGCGTTCCGAGTGACTTGTTACTCGAGAATGATAAGTAGTGAGCAATGATGTGGCTATCGGATATTCTCAGCAGTTCTTACTGCGTTGCAATCCAAAGACCTTCTTTAACCTCCTTAGCATGATTGGTTATCCGATCAATAAGCTGAGTTTGACTGTGTTGCCAAGTTCGTTTTCTCCGGTGCCTTCCCTCGGTCAAAGAGCTAGGTTCATGCCGAAGCTCCCAAAACCATCTCCTTGTGCACTGAACGGCATGATCCTCTCTCGAACTCAAGATCCACTGCCATGTCGTCATATCCTGTAGATGGATCGTGATATCCTGTTGTTCCTTCCAGAAGTATCGCCAGGTTGTCGCCTGTCCAAGCTCAACATCACGGACAACTCTTTTCTCCAAGAAAAATTGAGCTTAGGAATAAGCTGGTTCTCTAAACAACTCCCTTCTCCAAGAAAATCGTGCTGGATGTCCTGAATTATTCGGGTGAGCTTAAACCACTTGGAGAGTTAAAAGACCAAAAGCTCTATCTGATATAGTTCACTTCTCAATGGATGTCTAGCTTCCTGTGTCGAAGCAAGGTGGTATCTCCTTTGTGGATATGCTATCCTACAAATTTTTGATTTGATTTGGGCTATCGTCAAATCAAACTCAGACTAACACATTCAGTAGGTTAAACTCAGATTAGAAAGATGTTAGTCTGACCAATACTAATGCCTCGTCCTGGTGAAATATGAGTCTACCGACTTGGAGTACCCGGATAAGTTCGTTGTTGAGCCCATCAACTACCTTCTTATCTTCTCCATGTTTGAGGAGACTTATATTGGATATTGGGCGTTAGCATTGGAAAATTGTTGGAACTAACTTTGTGTCTCCACAAGGTATGGTTTCTAGGAGTTAGAAGTGACTTTCCCTGGTTCACGTGCAATTGCTGAAAGATGTCGCCGTGGATCTGAGTGAATTGTATGGTTTCCTCCGAATCCTTTCAACTTTCAACTTGATCATGCATGTGTAGAATATTCTCGGAATGGTATGTTGTTACCTCCTTTCCTTGAGAATTTCATCTATGCATCCAGGCCCCTGATTGAATTGTTCCAGAAAGAGAGGCAGTCTGAGAACCTCTTCGTCTTCTTTGGTGTTTCCCCACAAGGACTAAATCGTGTCTCGTTGCAAGTAAATCAAGGAGGGCCGCTGTCTTTTGACAAGTTGCTAATACTTGAGTTCCTCAATCTCGTTCCTCCTTGGAGTTAGACCTTCTAGTCCAGCTCCTGGGGTTCTAGCAAAAGTAATCCGGTGGTATCCGTGACAAAGACTCCCTATGCATCCATGTTGAATCTGGAGTATCTCCACCCCCGGTCAGATCTAAATCTCAAACAGAAACGACAGTTGGTGACCCTCAAGAAGTTTGTCCCGATGTCTGGAAAATCAAGAAGTGTTCCAAATACTAACGTTTGCGGAGTTTCTAGAGTTCTCTCGATCTAGCTCTCATGATCCTTTTCCAGTGATCCGAAATGCTCCTCCGTGAGGAAAGTTCTACTCAAGCGGTTTGGGTAGAAGTTGCCTCTTCATCTGTTCGAATCTTGTTTCAACCCTCCTCCCTCAGAAATTCAAGGCCTTGTGCAAGTTCATATTCTGAGTCTTTGAGAACCAGTTGTCTACGAACTAGAAACTTCTTGTCAATCTCCCGTCGCCCGCATGTGTCTCCTAACCGTCAATTCCAGGGTTGGTGGAAATCTCATCCCAAGTTCTACTAGGAGGTACTCGGTCATGTAACTTCACAAGGATCCGTCACTCCAGAATTGTTCCTCCTTTCCAAGAGTGTAGTGGAGCGATGACCGTGAAGTGTAGCCGATGAAGATCTTCAGGATGCGCCGAATCGTTCTACGCCGGGAAGATCGTCGAAGACCGTCGTACCTTTTTCCCTCTTTCCTACTCTAAGAATCTCGGGGCGAGATTCCTGTAAGGAGGGTAGAGTTGTAACAGCCCAAAATTTGAAAACCTAAAAACCCGGATAAAATTTCCACTTTTGTGTTGCATTGCATCATAGCATCCATATCAAATCGCGGAACAAATAAAACACTTGGTTTGGCACCATTTTTTTTTTTTTTTAAACACATGGCTTGAAATGCCAAAACATAACCGGAATGAGTTTGACAAGTTTTGGTGACCAATAAAAATTGGTGGAGTTTTATATTTGTCAAGGAAGTTCCAAAAGTTCCAAATTTAATTTTGACAAAACTATTTTGATTTGGAAAATAAAATAAGTGAAGAGAATCTCAAATTGCCTGTGGGCAATTCCTATTTTATTTTCCTAACAAATGATTTTCAAATATTCCGGGAAAATTAGGGGAGCTTCATATCAATATAAGGAGGCTACCCAAATATTTTCAATATTTTTGGAGCAGTGTAAGTGCCCCAATTAAATTCCTTTCTCTCACTGGTTTTATTTTCAAAGTAAAAGAAAAGGGAAGACAGGGACCTATCCGTGATGGAAGAAAACTTGCAGGGGGCTTTGTGCAATTTCGTCTTCTCCTTCCTGTAGCCACGCCCTCCACTGCCGCCGTGTCACTCCCGCGCTGCCGCACGTCGCGCCCGGGCCCCCTCCTCTGCTCCCCCTGCAAGGAGAGCACGAGCACGTCGAGCTCACCTGCTCCTCTCACTCCCTCCACCGATAGTTCCTCTCCCGTTCCTCACTCCTTTTTCTCTCCCCACGGCGACGAACTCAAGCCGCCGTCTCCGCCGAGCTCGCCGCCGTCGTCCTAGCCCGCCCCGTACAAATCGACGACCGCAGAGAGCGTCGCCGCGTCGTCCTCGCCGTCCTCGCCTAAGGAATTGAGCCGCAGCGCCCCAAATCGACGTCGCCGCCAAGTTCATCCCCGACCACCGCGGCAGCTGCGCCGGTCGATTGCCGCCACTCCGTACATCCCCGGTCCACCCCGAGCATCACCACGAGCTGAGGGTGAGCCCCACGTCCTTCTGGACCTCCTCTCCCTCCCCATTTCGCCGTAGCCTCGCCGGGGTGCGATGAAGGTCGCCGTCGCTCCGTTCATCGCGGCGTCAGATTTTCCGAGCGCAAATCGACCGGATTATCCGAACCAATCCAGTGCAGAAATGGATTTGGTCCTTAGCCATTTTTCTCGCCTCTCCGTAGCACTCGGATTTTCCGATCTTTGCAATCATCGGATCTTCCGATTTTGATCAGTACGAAGAAACTTTCTTTCCTTAGCCATTTTCTCGGATGAACAGTGCACCGGATATTCCGAATTTGGAAAATTCGGAATTTCCGTTTTGGTCCAGTACAATTATATTCATGTTTAGGCTATTTTTGTCCTTCTATTTTGGTTAAACAAATGTTCTGCGTTGGATTAAAGTGTAATCCGGGCAGATTTAAAAGAGGTAACAACTTTTGTCGGGACATCCCAAAATGTGTTCGTATACTCAATTTGATCCTAAAAACGTGAGATAACCGGGAGCATCCCTTCCATGCATGTTTAATCACCGAAACCCTGCATCTCCCGCTTGATCATGTCATGACATCTACAAGTGAAATCCTAGGGTCTCGACTACCGTAATCAACAAGTGAGGCACTTCATGACCTAAATTCACGGATATCCGGGATGCGCCCCTCTAAGCACCCGAACTCCGTTTAATCGGAATAGTTGCATCATCCCCCTCCCGGGGATTTAAAATGTCATGTCATCATGTGCTTGCGCATTGCACCGATGTTATCCGTGGTTTTGATTGTTGTTTCTGCTTTCCGGTGTTGTTTGCTCTCCGGTAGATCACGACTCCGGAGTTGAGCCTCATTACTCCGACGAGCAGTTTGACTACTCCGCTGATCAAGGCAAGCGTAATCCCCCCTCTGAGCATATCTTATCCTAATTTCCGCAAATATTGTCTCCACTATAATATTGCATGCGGTTCCAAATGTCAACTTTACTTGGAGTAGAGTATCCTATAGTTGCATTAAGTTCCCTATGCCATATACCTGTTCCCCTCCTTTTTAACCATAGGATTGTATTGTTGGCCGAGATAATTACTATGCTATGTTGATGCTTAGCCATGCTTAGTTAAGTGCATAGCATTACTATGGTTACTTCATGTTGGTAACAGGTGCTGAGATGTTGATGATGGTGGAGAATTGTGGTGACGGATAATAAAATGCTTAAAGGTGGGGATGAGAGGCCACTGTGGGTGTGGTGTTTTGTCTCGTTCTCGCCGCCTAGGTGCGAGTTCTATACCTCTTGAACCAAGACTGAGCGTGCAACCATGCGTGAGGCCTATGCATTTGCAGGAACCCTCATAGACTAAATAACTCGGGCGGGGCTAGCCAGGGTCCTCTAGTTCGGGCTTCCATTTGCGCGTGCGTGATGATGGTGGGATGAACTGAGATGAGGATGGTGGTGTTAGGAAAATGAGTGGCCGTGGGGCGGGGTGTTGTGATCCTGGCAGCCCTGCCGCCACTGATGATCCTGGAAAGTCCTTAACGAGGGAGAAGTCGACACCGCTCCCACCCAGCCGGCTTTCCAAGGAAGAGAGCTAATTGTACAGGTAATGGGCCGGACGGTACGCGTGGTGAAGGAGCTGGAGCCCCTCGGGACTCCGGGGACTTCCACTTTGTACACCCCTGCAGGGATAAATCTTTTCGAAAAGCCGTGTCCGCGGTTATGGACGACTTGGGAAGTGAAGGTAGGATCATAGAATAACTTTAACAGAATGATTAAAAACTGGGTACTAGAGGTACCACTCACAAATGCAAGGTGAGCTTCCTCGAGGGTGATTCGGGGAGGTGCCTTTGATGAACAGGTACAATGGTTGATGATGGTTGATGATGAGTAAGTTGATCAAGAAAAGAGTTACTTCTTACCCCTTTTCAAAATAATCTGATTAGTCGATGCCATGGAGTTGTGTTTTATAAATAAAATCAGCTTTATGCAAAACAGCCATAAAACCTTTGAAAGCCAATCATGGAGCATATATTAGCTCTTAATCTTGCGAGTTCGTCGAACTCAACGTCGTTTGCTTGTTTTCAGGAGAGGACTTCACCGACCTCGAAGGTGGGTTCTTTGTGGACGTCGACGAGTAGTCTGGGGTTCCCAGGTGGCAGCTTGGGACATCCCGGAACAGCTGGCGCTGTGATGTTTATTTGCAGGCCTCTTAGGCCATATTTTGGTTCTTGTTGTTTAGAACAACACACTTCGCTTCCGCATGTTGTAATGTTGGGTCTGTGACCTCTGTTTGTCATTTGCTATCTTTCTCTATTATAAGAGTTGAACTATATGGATTTGTGTCGTAGAGTCTGTGATGTGCCAGTTGTTCCACAAGTCTTGATCTCTCTATTATGCTTTGATAGTGTGTCCGGTGGTATCGGATAACCGGGGACACAGTATCACTGTATAGCAGTCGGGTCAGGGCGCCACACTTAAGGTTTCAATAGCTTCCTCTAACTCATCAATTCTATGATTTTGGGTGTCATGGATATTATTATCCTCAAGAACAGTGATTCTTTCATTGATGGTGGCTATTGATTCATTAGTCTTACCAATACAATCAAGAAAATTTGGAAAAAATTTCTCCACAGAGTCTAACTTATTTATAACATCCTCCAAGGTGATCTCAATTTTAATATCTTTAGGGGGTGGTGTTCCTACCAAATTTTCAATAATATTACAGGCTTCTAAAGCAGGAGTACCCAAGAAATTTCCACCTGTAAGAGTGTCTAGAACATACCTATATCAACTAGAGATACCAACATAAAAGTTCCTAAGTAGGATAGTGGTAGAGTGTTTCTTAGTACATCTATGATGAGCATCACTAATTCTATACCAAGCATCTTTCAAATTTTCACCTCCTAGTTGCCTAAAAGAACGAACTTCAACTTCAGGAGCATTCATTTTGAAAAACAAAATCAAACCGAATTAAACAAGTAACTAATTTTTTTGTGTTTTTGATATAAAGAAAACAAACAAGACTAAATAAAAATAAACTAAGCAAGACAAATAACAAAGTAAAGAGATTGGGTGTGAGAGACTCCCCTTGCAGAAGCAATTCTGTTTTCCCCGGCAACGGCGCCAGAAAACGTGTTGGTGGCTCTAGGTTAATAGTGCCAGAAACAATGCTTGTACGTCACACGTCAGTTGGGAACCCCAAGAGGAAGGTATGATGAGTGCAGCAGTAAGTTTTCCCTCAGTATGAAACCAAGGTTTAATCGAACCAGTAGGAAAACGAGGTTTGCTTCGAAGGTGTTGGTGAAGGAGTGTAGTGCGGCGCAACACCAGGATTCTGGTGCCAACGTGGAACCTGCACAACACAACCAAATTACTTTGCCCCAACTTAACAGTGAGGTTGTCAATCTCACCGGCTTGCTGAAAACAAAGAGTTAAACGTATCGAGTGGAAAATGATGTTTGTTTGCATAAAACAGTAGAGAACAATGATTGCAGTAGATTGTATTTCAGATGTAAAAGAATGGACCGGGGTCCACAGTTCACTAGTGGTGTCTCTCCAATAAGATAACTAACATGCTGGGTAAACAAATTACAGCTGGGCAATTGACAATTGATAAGTGCATATAACATGCATGTGTGAGTTGTGGTGTCTACTATGAGATTCATTTGGGCATTACGACAAAGTACATAGACCGCTATCCAGCATGCATCTATGCCTAAATAGTCCACTTTCCGGTTAACATCCGTACCCCTTCCAGTATTAAGTTGCAAGCAACAGACAATTGCATTAAGTAATGTGCGTAATGTAAACAATACATTCATCCTTGAATAAAGCATTGCTGTTTTACCCCTAGTGGCAACAACACATCTACAACCTTAGAACTTGCTGTCACTATCCCAGGTTAAATAGAGGTTGAACCCAACTATCATGCATAAATACCCCCTCTTGGAGTTACAAGTATTCACGTGGCCAAGGCTTCAACAAGTAACGGAGAGCATGCAAGATCACAAATGACATAGACATGATAATATAATATTCAGCTCCACATAGGTATCAATATAAGTCAGATCCCAGCAAACACAACATGTAGCATTACAATAAGATGATCTTGATCATGATAGGCAGCTCACAAGATCTAAACATGATGGCACAAGTGGAGAAGACAACCATCTAGCTACTGCTATGGACCCATAGTCCAAGGATGAACTACTCACGCATCACTCCGGAGGCGGGCATGGCGATGTAGAGCCCTCCGGTGATGATTCCCCTCTCCGGCAGGGTGCCGGGAAGAGATTCAGGAACCCCCCGAGTTAGGGTTGACGACGACGGCGGCAGCGAATATGTTCTGGATGAAAGGCTCGGTGTTTTAGGGTTTTCTTGTCTCGGGGAATAAATAGGCGAAGGGGCGATGTCGGCGGACCCCCGAGGGGCCCAAACCATAGGCTGGCGCGGTGGGGCCCCCTGCCGCGCCACCATGTGGTTTGGCCGCCTCCTGGCGAGTCTTCGTCTCTCTTTCGGACTCCGTGTACGTGCTGGAAAAATAGGGACCTGGCCTTTTGTTTCGTGCAATTCCGAGAATATTTCCAGAAGTAACTTTCTGAAACCAAAAACAGCAGAAAATAGGGAACTGGTACTGTGGCATCTTGTTAATAGGTTAGTCCCAGAAAATGCATAAAAGTGATACGAAGTGTATATAAAACATGTAGCAAATGGTATAATATAAGCATGGAACAGCAGAAATTATGGATACGTTGGAGACGTATCAGCAGTCCACTTAGACCGGAGACTCCGGGCCCTGAGGCCGGAGACTCCGGTCTCCCTGGGCAGAGTCTCCGGGGTTACTCCGGGGTCACTCCGGACCCCTATACAGAGGTTGCCGCCGGTTTGCTCTCTTCTGCTCGAAAACCTGTGGGCCGGAGACTCCGGCCCCTGAGCCACCTTAGGCCGGAGACTCCGGCATGGACAGTTTCCAGCATATTTGCAAAGCTGTAAGTTGATGCATATATGTTTGTTTCTTTTTATTTTTCCTGCACCACTTATTAACACATTAGATATAACAATACTAGGGTTGTTACCTAACACACAAAACATGTGGGGATACACAAAATGTTCTTTCACCACCCGCGAGTCCTCTGCAAGCGTTCGTTTCCCGCCTGTTGCCTCCCGCGCGTGAGAATGAGGAAGGAGACGACGTGCGAACCAGTGGCAAATTTGCTTTGACTCGTCCTGTCCGTTGAATTGGAGATGGATGGTGGATCGTTGGCCTCAGGGCACAGCGTGCCCTGCCTCTTGCGGGGCACTGGATCTCAGTCCCTCCTTCTATAGCTCCGGTCTCTTTCATGGGTCTTTAAGATTTAGCATGATTCCGAGAGCTAGAATTAGGAAGAACAGATCATTGGGATGCGATGTCTTCTTCGCTCATACTGTATAAGATGGTTTGATAGCGTCAAGAAAACATATGGTTTTATTTTTCGAGAAGGACGGGTTGCCGGAAATTTTCATTTGGGGTGAACTACTATAAAAGACCCTAATATTGAGGATTTTCTTTTTGCCAAAATCCTCTACGAATTGGGCAAAGCTGGCTCGAGAAGCTACGGAGGCTAGGTTTGGGCTTCTTTCTTTCGGTTATTATCTACTGAGGTTGTCTGTACACAAGCCTTTTTGCGATTATGATTATGTTTTCTTCTAGACGCTGTTAGTGAGTTGTTATCAACGTTGTGGAGGTGTTTTTCAATCTTTTTTTTTGTTTCTTTTGCAGTTTCATTAACTGATTTTTTTTCAACTTTTTGCGGGTCTTTTTTTTTGCAGCAAACTTTAAAAACATTTTAGCGCGAACACTGCAAACTTGGCTTGGATTTTTGTAGTAAACAGGTGAGCCAAACTCAGTCATGTTATTTTATTTTTACACACATATTCAGGTTGTCAAACTTAATTTATTTTTTCTTTTATAACTCAAGTTAGGTATGTTCTACCTTCTCACTATGAGCCGAGACTAGTCGTCATTGTGATAAACATCACATCGATCAATTCAACTATCACCTCTACAACACAACATGGCTACATCATCAGCTAGTTACGAGCAAGTATAGCTTACTACAATAGAGGTCATTAGGCTGCTGGTTAAACTATTCATTAATACAAAAAACACGGTTCTAAACATACTTCAAATAAACGATTTTATTATCTGGCACATCAGACCCGTCTCACACGCACTTGATACAAGAATCATTGTTCCAACATGCAAAATGATCACATTTCTCTTTTGCACCTGTCCATGTTCAGTGCAAAGTCACTCTTGCACAAATCTCTACACTAAAACCGATAGTCCACACAACAACTCCACATGACGGGATCACCGGTGACCGTGTTCGCAAAATCTTCTCTCTATGAGCTGAGACTAGCGTCATTGTCATAAACATCACATTGATCAATTCACCTATCACCCCTACAACACAACATGTCTACATCATCAGCTAGTTACGAGCAAGTATCTTACTACAATAGCTTCTTGTGCAACAACGGTCAATTAGGTTGTTGGTTGACATAAGTGAACCATTTGGCAATTGAAACACTATATTTCTCTTTAATCAATGAATTTAGCAGCTCTCCTGCTAACATTCCAAAAAAAGACTATATTTCTATTGTGCTTTCGCGTAAACCAGATGATATTTATGCTAGTTTATGCGAAACACATGTGTTGTAAACATAATTTTCCGAGCTAGATGGAACATATGTTAGTTTGAAATGCATTCTCCATTTACACATAAAAGGTAGTTGAGACTTATGGACATATGGTGAAAAGTTATGGCACAAATCATCTACTGATTAATAGTGCAAGACTATAGGGTGTCGTGCTTTTCATGCTGCTTGCCCCCATAACACTATAGTACATGTCAAGCATACAAACAAGCCAACCAGAAATTCACATTGGCTCTCGGATGCATATGCTCCTGTTATGTTTGTCAAAAAATTAAAAATACGAAAACACAATAAAAAAACTGTTTTTATTGGGCACGAACATATACATGTTTTCAACATTCGTGTAAATGTCGAAAGCAGATGACACTTTATTTTATGTGGTATGTGCAAAAGAGATAAAACCTGTGACCGAAATGAGATTAAAAAACTACCTTTTTCAAAGCACAGATTTTGTCTTTTTTTTGTACATACCACAAATGTTGTCATTTGCTTCCAACATTGTACACGAATGTTGCAAACATGTATATGTTCATGTCCACTTATTTTCAGATTTTTTTAATGTGTTTTCATATTTTTAAAATTTTGACAAACATAACAGGAGCATATGCACCCGGGAGCCGAAACGCCTCTCCCCAAGCCAACAACATATTGCGACATAACTTATGACGAAGGATGTCACACCACTGCAGCAATATGTGTATGGATGTAGTTATCCCGATGATGACATACTAGCATAAACATGATGTAGCATGTGCATCAACATGCACATGTTCCTTTGTACCATCGTATCATGCTTTTCAATGCATATCACAAACACTTCAAAACAAAAAGGACGAAAATAATAACACACACTTTCTTTTTGCGAGGCAACAACCACACACATTTGGATGGACGATCCAATCCAATCGGCATCCTAACGCTTAAAAGATACTCCCTCCGTTCCAATTTAGATGATTTCTATTTGGATGTATCTATACATATAACATGTCTAGATACATCCACATGTGAGTCATCTAAATTAGAACGGAGGGAGTACAACACAACACTGGTTGAATATCATGCATAGGCACACAGAGGTACCATCTCACATTATATCCTGAAGAAATAAGAACACGATCACAGTCGGAAGCTCGGGGCGCTATTCGTCGCTCCTCGTCCTGTTTTGATCTGGCTCGTCGGATCCCGATCGGTATGTTAGGTATGTTCTACCTTCTCACTATGAGCCGAGACTAGTCGTCATTGTGATAAACATCACATTGATCAATTCAACTATCACCTCTACAACACAACATGGCTACATCATCAGCTAGTTACGAGCAAGTATAGCTTACTACAATAGTTTCTTGTGCAACAAAGGTCATTAGGCTGCTGGTTAAACTATTCATTAATACAAAAAACACGGTTATAAACATACTTCAAATAAACGATTTTATTATCTGGCACATCAGACCCGTCTCACACGCACTTGATACAAGAATCATTGTTCCAACATGCAAAATGATCACATTTCTCTTTTGCACCTGTCCATGTTCAGTGCAAAGTCACTCTTGCACAAATCTCTACACTAAAACCGATAGTCCACACAACAACTCCACATGACGGGATCACCGGTGACCGTGTTCGCAAAATATTCTCTCTATGAGCTGAGACTAGCGTCATTGTCATAAACATCACATTGATCAATTCACCTATCACCCCTACAACACAACATGTCTACATCATCAGCTAGTTACGAGCAAGTATCTTACTACAATAGCTTCTTGTGCAACAACGGTCAATTAGGTTGTTGGTTGACATAAGTGAACCATTTGGCAATTGAAACACTATATTTCTTTTTAATCAATGAATTTAGCAGCTCTCCTGCTAACATTCCAAAAAAAGACTATATTTCTATTGTGCTTTCGCGTAAACGAGATGATATTTATGCTAGTTTATGCGAAACACATGTGTTGTAAACATAATTTTCCGATCTAGATGGAACATATGTTAGTTTGAAATGCATTCTCCATTTACACATAAAAGGTAGTTGAGACTTATGGACATATGGTGAAAAGTTATGGCACAAATCATCTACTGATTAATAGTGCAAGACTATAGGGTGTCGTGTTTTCATGCTGCTTGCCCCCATAACACTATAGTACATGTCAAGCATACAAACAAGCCAACCAGAAATTCACATTGGCTCTCGGGTGCATATGCTCCTGTTATGTTTGTCAAAAAATTAAAAATACGAAAACACAGTAAAAAAAACTGTTTTTATTGGGCACGAACATATACATGTTTTCAACATTCGTGTAAATGTCGAAAGCAGATGACACTTTATGTGGTATGTGCAAAAGAGATAAAACCTGTGACCGAAATGAGATTAAAAAACTACCTTTTTCAAAGCACAGATTTTGTCTTTTTTTTTGTACATACCACAAATGTTGTCATTTGCTTCCAACATTGTACACGAATGTTGCAAACATGTATATGTTCATGTCCAATTATTTTCAGATTTTTTTGATGTGTTTTCATATTTTTAAAATTTTGACAAACATAACAGGAGCATATGCACCCGGGAGCCAAAACGCCTCTCCCCAAGCCAACAACATATTGCGACATAACTTATGATGAAGGATGTCGCACCACTGCAGCAATATGTGTATGGATGTAGTTATGCCGATGAAGACATACTAGCATAAACATGATGTAGCATGTGCATCAACATGCACATGTTCCTTTGTACCATCGTATTATGCTTTTCAATGCATATCACAAACACTTCAAAACAAAAGGATGAAAATAATAACACACACTTTCTTTTTGCGAGGCAACAACCACACACATTTGGATGGACGATCCAATCCAATCGGCATCCTAACGCTTAAAAGATACTCCCTCCGTTCCAATTTAGATGACTCACATTTGGATGTATCTATACATATAACATGTCTAGATACATCCAAATAGAAATCATCTAAATTGGAACGGAGGGAGTACAACACAACACTGGTTGAATATCATGCATAGGCACACAGAGGTACCATCTCACATTATATCCTGAAGAAATAAGAACACGATCACAGTCGGAAGCTCGGGGCGCTATTCGTCGCTCCTCATCCCGTTTTGATCTGGCTCGTGGGATCCCGATCGGACGGTCGCGGAAGCCCCCATCTCCTAGCCCCGACATCCCCGGGATTGAATTCCGGCAGGTCGGGAAAAGGATCGTCACGCGATCCTCATCCCCCTCCGTTACAAAATCCCAAATCAACCCGAACCCGCCCCCTCCCCGGCTCCGCTTCGCTTCCGCATGCTCGTCGCCACCCTCCCAAACCCTAGCCCGCGGCGCCCCCCGCCGCCGAAACCCTAGATCCCCGCCCCATGGCCTCCGCCGCCGCCGCCGCCGCGGCGCCCGTCTCGGGCCAGGTCGTGCAGCGGTTCCGCGCGCGGCTGCGGGACGAGGCGGGGGAGGAGCCGGGGCCGGCCGCGGTGGTGGGCGTCTACGAGGAGGCCCTCGCCGAGCTCACCTTCAACTGCAAGCCCATCATCACCGAGCTCACCATCATCGCGGAGCAGCACGCCGCGCTCGCCGCCAGGGGCATAGCCGACGTTATCTGCGCCCGCATCGTCGAGGTCCCTCGTTCTACCTCCCTCCCAGTGTTTTTTATGTTGTATTTTCGCAGAGAAAGGCTTGTGAATTTTAGGGCTAGGTTTCGGCTGAGCTTGTTCGGACCGATTGGCTGCTTGTGGGTTTGCGTCATTGTTAGGGTTTGGTAATGGTTGAGAAGTTTAGTGGAACTAAATGTACACTTTTGGTGATCAGAGCGAGTGAGATTCAACAGTTTTGAAACGAAAGAATGCAACCCGGAATGTATGGCGTTTAGCAGCTTTTTGTTTAATTTGCTCTGCTACTCTCGCTAGGAAATTTTGATACGCTGAAACTTAACTAAATTTGCAATGCAACTATTAGGATTTTGTTCTGTGAAGATGGCATGCTGTTTATTTTCTGAAATAGGTACAGGCTGAAGTGGAATGTTAGTCGAATCTTTAAAGAAGTTCAAAACCATGGGATTGTTAGATCAGATATGAATCAACTAGATGTTTGTTGATAGAAATGCTTGTTTAATAGAACCATGCTGTCTTTTTATTTTCTGAAGAAGACCAGATGCGATTTTAAATGGAACCAATTTCAGAACTAATTCTAAAAGCAAAAAATATGTTAGACATTTCTACGCCTAGGGTTTCTTTGCATGACAGAATCGTTCTGCAATGCTTGCAGGTGCCCGCCGAACAGAAATTGCCATCTTTGTATCTGCTAGATAGTATCGTGAAGAACATAGGACGAGATTATATACCACACTTTTCCACTAGGTTGCAGAAGATATTTTGTTATGCATACAGGAAAGTTCATCCTAATCAGCATGCTTCAATGCAACACCTCTTTCGTACCTGGTCACAAGTGTTCCCTCCTGTTGTCCTCCGAGGGATCGAGGATGAGCTTCAGTTTTCTCCTTCAGAGATTAAACGTCCTGCCTCAACGAATAATGTGCGACAGTCAGAGTCGCTATCTCCCAGGCCATCTCATGGCATCCATGTAAACCCGAAGTATCTAGACGCACAGCACCAATTCAAGCATGTCAGCAAGGTAAGATTTTTCGGCATACCAGCTCGGCAAAATCCATCAAATGGGGCCAGTTCAGTAATAACCTATAGCTGGTTCATTTTTTTGGGGTTCAAGTATGTTCATTTCTTGCTATCATGTACAGACTGGCAACCTATGATGCCTATAGTTAAAAATCAAGTTTGAAGCTAATGAAGTTTGTGCCTTTTTTAAAAACCAGGTTGATCAGCTAGTAACTCATGACAGGCAAATGACTGATGTGGAGGATGATCATATTAATGGGTTAACATCAAATGGCTTGCGAGGATTTCCTGCAACTTCTTCGAAGCTCCAGGTATTCGGCATTCCATCTGCCCTCTTGCTCGTCTTGTCATGCTTTTACTCTGTCTCCTACTCCTAGTGTCTGGCCCCTGAACCTATGAGTTCTTATAGATGCTGCTTGGGGGGTTCTCTCTATGTGTGAATCAGAAAAGTTTTACTCTTTGTTTTCTGAGCAGTTTAGTGGTGCTTCCTTGCTCTCACCACAACTAAGTTGCACAATCTTATTTTTTTATTACTAGCAGATTATGTGTATGATGCAACATGCCAATCAGTCAGTTTACTTTTTTTTTTCATTAAAATAGTATCACGACTTATGAACAAAAAAATGTGATGGGGCTTTCAACATACTTACAAAAGTTGGTAGTGTAGTAGTGTATATTGAACCATCAAGGACCGAAGCAAAGGACATAAGCAACACAAATACAGTTGCATTATCCCAAGACCCAATTGATAGAAAGATACGGCGATTTACCTTTTTATTACAAAAAATTTAAGTTCGTAACAGTACCGTGTGTGGTACATTGGCCCTCACATCCCAGTTCTGCACTCGTTTATGATCTCTTAACATAATAACAATACAAGGAAAACATACCTCTTGACAGACATGTACCAAAACACAACTAATAATTTGGGTAACACAAAAAAACGATCAGGTCCATTGTTCTGCAAGGGAGGAGCTTGGCTAAGAGCAGCCGTGTCTCTAATGCCTGCTTATGTTTTTTCATTCACTGCACATACCGGCTGTCGACCAGTGGCTCAGAAGTTGTGGCTTTGATTGTGCTCTCTTCACTGGTAGAAAATGGAAAATGTTTTTCTTATTGATTTTCCTAGGGAATAGCTATGTTTATTGGAGATAACAACCATGTGTTATCTCTATTATTAACTCTTTCTCTGTTACAAATGTTCTGAAGTCCTGAAAGTTAATCCAATCCAAACCTCTTACTGTTAGTCCAACCCACCAACCCAATCCAAAAAATAAGTTCTGCAGTCCAGATCAGACCAAACCATTGACATCATTGATCCAAACCAAACCAAAATGTTCCGGAGTTTTGCACTGAACCCGATTGCTAAAACCAAAGCAACCCATGGACTTAAAAGCAGTCAGCAACACACGAGCAGCTGATCTTGAAGCAGCCTCTTTAGGTGTTCAGTTTGACCAGCGACTTAGCGAGGGCTTGCTTACAGAGGAGAGTCGCCAGGCCATGAGAGGATAGAGGAGGGGCACACATATTTGGTAGAGCTTCTTTCAGTTGAAGTGGCAGGCTTGCTCTGAAGGAGCAGAGGCAGTCGCAGGCAACGGTCGAGGCGGCGGTGACTCAGAGCTGCTGGGAGTTGGCGGAGCAACATGGACGGAATTGGAGGATTGTCTGGAGGGGACGTCAGGCAACATCTGCCTGGTGTCGAGGAGCCATATTTGGTCTCAAACCGATCGGTTGATGCACATTTTGCAACAGCTTTAGATCGTATAATCTCAGCTCGGACCAAATCGGGCCAAATTATTTCTGCCTGTATCTCCACATGAAACCAAACTTTTCTTCATGTTAATCCGTACTGACTAAACCAAGATAAACCAAATCGAAAACAAAATTGAAAACCCGGTTCCACCCCAAACCATTCTCAGGCTTAACTTTCAGTATTGGATAAATGTTCTTTTAGTCACTCAACACATGGGAGGTGCTTTATTTTTTTTCAAATGAAATGCTATCCATATATTTCAAAACGAAATTACCCCTTTCAGTTTTATATCATAAACAAGTATGGACATGCTCTTGCTTTTTATTTGTTTTACGTCCGATGCAGCATGTTACACCTGCTTATAACTCAACTGCTACTAACAATCTGTCTTGATATTATATGGACATAAATCTACTATACTGTATGCTGATGATCCTGATCAACAGGAGACATTGCGGACAAGAAGAGATATGTCCAGATCACCACCTCTTGATGTCCTCCCCAGGAATGCATCCCCCAAGAGACCACTAGAGAGGCCACCTCTGTCTCATTCTTTATCGGGACATGATCCTAGAAGATTGCCTGATCGAAATGGTTGGTTTGGACGGCAATGGGCTTTTGAGGATGGTTCACAGCGGCCTTCAATGAGCATGCTTGATGAAGAATATAGGAAACGCAGTGCAAGAGAACTTATTGATGCTTATGGAGGCAATGATGCTGAGGAAAGGCTTCCCAAGATACCACGCCTAGAACCAAATGGCATGTCAAGCAGATCCAGTGCACAGAATTGGCTCACTTCAGAGGAAGATGAGTATTCTTGGGACGATATGAGTCCAACTTTGTCTATCCGAAACAGAAACGACATGCTTTTACCTTCTTCTGAAACCTTGAGAGCTGGATTTCCTGGGCCGAACTCTGGACAGCTGGATTCTGATATTGGGATGCGCAGTTGGCATAGCCAAGCTCCTGGATCAGCAGCAGATCGGCCAGCATTAATACTTGATGATAGGATCTCTGCTAATAGTGTACGCTTCTCTAATCTTTCTTTAATTATGACGTGAATAGTTGCATACCACTTCTTTCACCTTTTAGTACTTTTACTATTCTCTGATTTTTTAATCTGTTGATCTTGCATCCCCTGCTTTGAGATAAAATTGTTTTTTCTATTCTCTTTAGCTTATCACAATACAACTTCGTTCACCAACTTTTGTCAGTGTGTTTGCAAATATCATAAATTATATACGTTATTTATGTTAGTAGTCTTTTCAAAGAATATAGTCATATTTGATGCAGCTAATCTAAGTATATTGTTGGTAGATGTTACAAAGATTTGACCATTGGTTCTCCATGTGACACTTAGTGACAGAAAAGGGTAGTTATATTTTATGGCCTGTATGTTTTCTTTTGTGGTACCTCTTGTCCTTTTGACAGTTACATATTCGTCCAAAGATTTCCCTTAGAAACTCTCTCATTTCATTACCTACATAAACTGTAAGAGGAGGAACTTCAACATAACAGATATTTTCAGTACCTTCCTTTGTGTTTTGGAACTTCTGTGCTACGGAATGCGTGCCTTTTACCGACAAGTTTCAGTAGTATTCAGGATGCATATATCATGCTTAGTACTACTGCATTGATTAATGTTTGGAGTCTTCTGAAGTTTTTAGTGCAACTTTTCAACAGTTTGTCCTTTATCATTCCAACTTATAGCAACTGTTAATCCTGTATTGTTATGAACCCACTTTAATTACTGTTGACACCGCATTACCTTTTGCAGCATGTTGACATGGCCACTAGGAGACATACAGGCAATTTTGGTCCCCAGAATGGAGCTACTTCAGACTACCATAGTTCTGAGAACTCCCTTGATCTTGGGAGAATGCTTGCTATGTCAGCTCCACCTTGGCAGCAGACTAATGGTCTGCCATTGCGAGTACAAGATCATCAACCTTCACTGAATAGGTTGCCATTACCCACTGATGGTGAAATGCCTGTCAAGAGGTTGGTCACTGGTGGTACATATGATGCTATGAATGTAGACATACCCTTGATAGACAATCACAGGTCCTCACCTGCTCCTGCTCCCATAGAATGGCCTCCTCTTCATCATAGTCAACCACCACCTGATAGAAAACATATTAGACGTTCAACAGATAACCTTGAAATTAGGCCATTTATTAGCCAAGGAATCAATTCATCTGTATTTGTTCCGCGGCATCACTATGATGCATTGGATCGGAAAAATATAAGTACCGGTAACTTGGCTCAACCACCATATCAACACCCAGATTTGTTGTCATCGAGTCAACCAAATCAAGGTACAATTTTGAACAATCAATCTCAGCCTCCTCATGCGCCGCAGTTCCATCCTCACACAAATTCTCGCCCTCAGGAGGCATTTAGAGGTTTTACACCCAGCATTTCTGTAGATCCATCCCGAAATCCATTCCAAGGACAAGGTGGTAGTGCAACAATACCATCAGTCCCTCCTCTACCAAACTCTTTTTCTGTACCACCTTCCGTGCAACCTTATGGTATCAGTGCCCAATTTTGCTCTGCCACCATTGCATCGTGGTCTGCCTTCTGCTTCATTGTCATCGTCATCACAAGTTGGTGGCCCTACACCATTTTTCTCTGGAATCTTAAGTAACCTTGTGAATCAGGGTGTAATTACACTGGAACCTCCTAGTCAACCTCAGGTACTTCTAGTGCATATGTGCACCTTATTCTAGCTATCTAATATTATTTTTATGTGGTTAATCCAATGGTTTTTATTATACCTGTAAACATGTTCATTTAGGAATCTGTTGGGGTTGACTTCAATGTAGACCTCAAGGTATGGAACGAGTCTGTCATTAATGCTCTATATCAGGATCTCCCCAGGCAATGCAAAACATGTGGCCTTCGTTTCAAATGCCAAGAAGAGCACCGTGTTCATATGGATTGGCATGTCACGAAAAACAGAAATTCCAAAAATCGCAAGCAATCGTCACGTAAATATTTTGTCACTGTGGGGGAATGGTTAAGAGCAGCAGAAACAGTAGGAAATGATGGTGTTCCTTCTTTTGAGCACATGGAACCAGTCCCAGATAGAAATGAAGAGAAAGAAATGGCTGTTCCTGCCGATGAGGATCAAACGACATGTGCTTTATGTCAAGAGCCATTTGAGGATTTCTACAGTGATGAAACTGAAGAGTGGATGTATAAAGGTGCAGTTTATATGAATGCGCCTGATGGTAATATTGTTGGTCTGGAAAGGTCGCATTTGGGGCCTATTGTCCATGCTAAATGTCGATCTGGGCCTAGCTATACTTAGGCAAACCTAGCTGGTGAGCATCTGTACATTTAATTTTTCAATAAAAAATGCAAAATTTTATTTGCAAAAAAAAAGTTAGGTTTCGACTGAAAAGTGATATTCTGTTGTTATGACTCCAAAAACTATGCTTTACAGTTTCCAGTAGCAACTAATGCAAAAGATGAACAGAAAAAACATTGTAAAAGGCCATTACAATCTGTTGATGGATAATAGTGGCTTTTGTCACCCTTTAAACTATATTTATGACCGTTAAAGCTATAATTTGTTATAGTAATCAGCAGAATGTGATGTTGTAACTTTTAGTGACCTTACTTTTATAGCTACTCATATTAACATCGTAAGGAAAGTTCTCTTACCTTGAAAGAACGACAATGTTTATTGTTGCGATGCGTCCCATCATCTAGTGCATAATAAGATTCTAAAAGTGTATCGTTTGAAGAATTAACTATGTTGATCTGTTGATTGCAGGAATTCCCGCCTCATTTGTTTCAGTTTCTTTGGTTGTGGGTAGACGAGACGTGTAAAACTAATGGAGAAATCAGATTTTGGTATGCTTAGTTTCCCCCTCCTGACGGCAACTGTTTGCATAGGATGTTAATGTGACAATAGTGTAAAAATGTAACATACTTTGTGTACTTTAGTGATGGAGAATGAGTAATTTGCTCAGGAGTCGACATGGTGCCTGCCCTGTTATTTGTTGCCATTTCACAGTTGCTGCCTGTTGCTTTTACATTGCTTTGATTTATATGGAATCCTCCTGAGTGTAGGGCTACATGCAACACTTTATGTTAGGATGGAGTAATATGTACTATTGCTTCACGGAACATGCAGAACATATTTCTACCTTTTTTTTGTTCCCTTCCTCTCTTCAGTCTCTTATGCAGGACAAAATCAGCCCATTAGGTTGCTGGTAACTTGCAAATAAACCAGAAGAATCATATGCAAGAAGACCAAGAACCAAGGCGTCCATCAACAGCTTTCTTGTGCTGTATACCAAAGTAGTTAGATGTAGCTCTTTTTATTTTCTTCCGTTCATCTTTTTTATTTGTATGGTTCTTCATTGTAACAGATTATCACAATTAATTCCTGGGCACTTGTATAATTCCCCTTAGTCGATACAGATCTGCATTTGTTTCTGTGGATGATGTTTTTAGAATTTCATCTGCGCAACTTAATTGTTTTTTAAGCTACAAAATATGTTTATTTCAGTAGTTCTCATGTTTGGGAGCATTTTCCCTCGCCATGGTTATATTTTTATCCTACATAGGAATTCAATATCTGGCTGTTGGCAAGATTCTGCGTAAACTGCAAATAAATTAGCCACCACGATCCTAACACAGATTCGTCTCTTCCTTTGATCAGTAACAATTTAGCACTAAGAAAATTAAAGTTGCACCATTTGACTGAAATTGTAATGATCAAACACCATAATATCTACATATATCAAAGCCCACCCCTTTAGCTCTCCCCACACGGTGCCACGTCACCGGATACTGTTCATGTGAACAGTATTCGCACTTCTACAGTGCTGTATACTGTTCACATGAGCATTTTTTTTTTCTTGCGAAATTATTTTAAGTTTTTTTTGGAATTTTTTTTGTTCTCCCATAAATACTATCTATATCTATACAATATATAAGCTGACCTCCTCAGCGAGCTACATTAGACACATCTACAGTACCCCGCATGTACTGTAGCATTTTTTTTTTTTCCTGATTTTCCCAGAAAAATCCTTTCCCAAAAAACATTTTGACGAAAACATATACACGAAATATATGCGCGTCGACGAGTAGGTTCCTCTCGCAAGTAGATGTATATCGCCCTACCAAACAATTTCCATGTTCTAACCTTTTTATTTCGACGGACATATAGATGTACCGTTTCTTTGCAGTAAAGTCCTCACATTTTCCAAAAAATATTAATCGGTCCTCCGGAATAAAACATTTTTACAGAAAAGTCCCCGCGTCCTATTTTTTTGCAGAAAAGTCCTCACGCTTTCCAAAAAATGTGAGCCGGCCTCCCGGAATAAAACATTTTTCCAGCAAAGTCCCCGCATTTTTCCCAAATTGCAAATCGGTCCTCCGGTACAATTGAACAATTTTTCCCCCTCCTAATATATTTGTCCCCTTATAGTTTAAACCTATTTTTTCCCCGCACTTCTTTTCACGAACAATATCTATTTTTCCAGTCATGTGTGACCAGTCCCAGTTCCTTATGAACATATTTTTTTTTTGGCTTCTAATAGATTTCTCTCCGTTTTAATTTTCCCCTATTATTTATTTTTCCAAGTTTCTTCTTACGAACATTGCGCACAAATAGCGACTTCAAAATTAATTATTTATTTATACTCCCTAATTAGCCCCTACTATATCTTTTTTTCTACTTTTACCTCACTTACATATTTATTTTTATTACTCTAAGACTGCTCGCTTACTTCCTATTTTTCCATTTTCTCCTACTCTATTTTTTTACTTTTTATTTTATTTCTCTCATAAATTTATTTTTGCAAACTTAAAATTTATTACTCATTTATTTGCAGATCCTGTTATCTTAATTCTCCACTTCTCTATATTCAAATTACCACTACTTTTTTTATAAAAAAAACTTTTACTTCCCGTATATTTTTTTAACTACTTCTTAGCGGTTTACCACTACTTTTTTTTAAAAAAACTTTTACTTCCCGTATATTTTCTAACTACTTCTTAACGGTCTACATTGCGCACAAATAGGGACTTCAAAATTACTTATTTATTTCTACTCCCTAATTATCCCCTACTATATCTTTTTTTTCTACTTTTACTCCCTTACATATTTACTTTCATATTGTTGTAAATTTATTTTTTTCGGTCAACATTGGATAAAACTAAGTAAATCTCTTTTCCCGGAATACGCAAAAGGCAAGATAGTTAGACTTTGTATATAGATAGACAATTGCCATTTATGATTTAGAGCGCTTTCAACTTTCTGCCATATACCTCCACTATATGTTTTGTTTGGTTATAACACCACATAATTTCATATGTATTTAGTGCAATGTTTGTTCTTTAAATGTATAGATGTATTTTCCTGACCTCAGCCTTGCCACGTCTATCATTGTGTGCGATTGTCCGTATATTTTTCTGACGATATTCTTATGTCCAGAGGACCCACAAATGAGCATGTAAATTTCAACTTTGGGCATATTTTTACAATTATTGCAGCAATTCTATTCAAAAAGTGCAGTTGTTCTCACAATACATTCATGTTGCTTCTTTTGGATTTTTATCTTCCACCGCCACCAAATACATCAACGGAGCACCATTAGAAAAACATCACGGATGTAGACATTAAGCTGCAGTACTCCTGCCACTTGATGTTGCCCTTTTAGTATTTGGTTCTCCTTTTATAGTAAGGAAGTTATCTGTAGCAGTTTTACCATCCAGAGCTATATTTTATATTTTATCTTCCTGTAATGTGCCACTATATATGATATACTTCTACATGTATCATTTTTAATAATGCAACCACATTTATCTATGTAATCCTATGTATACATTCCATCCCTGCATGTATTTATAGCTAAGCATAGAAACACTCCATACTAAGGAAACCAATTGCAAGAAAAAAATTACATCGATGCATCTAAAACCACTACACAAAGAATTGCAACGGGCGCGGCGGTGTCGCCGCGCGAAATTTTCCTAGTAAGGTACAAAGTCCTGAAGTCTGAACAACAGTACACAACATACCACAAAGTACACAGATCAATTTTGAGAGGACTTAACTTATGCCCCTCGAACAGAAAAAGAAATACAACAACCCTAACAACGAGATCCAGAGCAGCATGATCAGCAGTAGCTAGCTAGCATCAAACTGATGATAAGGTGGAAGTCAATGCCGAACCATCCCCCCTTGCATAGTGGTGACACATTTTCGCCGCGACGATTTTCCGATTGTCGCCGGCATGCGCACCACATGGCAAGCAGAGCATGAGGTGCGTTCTTGACTCCCCATTGATGAAAGGTATCTCCAAAATCTTGCTACTCTCTGCAGAGCGTGATGCGCTAAGGGTTAGATGCAAATCTGAAGCTCTAGATAGTAGACAGATACGAGGGTGTACCTGACTGAACTGGACAGGTCTGATGGAGAGAACGCTACTGCGGATTGCTGGCCGTGTCCCTGCAGACGGCGGCCTTGATGCGCTCCACGGTGCAGGCGATGAGGCTGTTCACGGTGGCGACGGATCCCAGCGAGAGCTTCGCCGTCGGCACCGAGTCCACCAGTATCTGGAAAGCCACCGTCAGGAGGGACCCCCGCCCCCCGGTTGTCGGGTCTTCTTGTGCCCCCTGGGACGACGGCGGTCCGTCGGGCAGGATGGCGAACCCTGACGGCAGGAGCGCCACGTAGTCTGGGTCGCCGCCGTTGAGCACCACGTTCATCGCCACAATGTCCACCGGCGCATACACGACGTAGGACCCCGACGCATCCGTGCAGCTCTCCTGCAGGATCAGCATGTTGCTCTGGTTTGAGTTCGCGCTCTGCAACACAACATCTATCGTCAGATGAGATCTATGCATGAAGATTGTAGTGTACTGGATTTGGGCGTCAGAGATTACGTTGACACGAAGGAGCGAGACGCAGTTGCCATGGTCGCGGCCGTTAGCGATGTGAGCCATCTCCTGGACGACGCCGCCGTTGGAGAGAATGTCCCACTGCAAGTAATTCAGACATTCCTCGTCAGGGACAGAGGAACCAGCTAGCAGTCTGATATGTGACACCGAAGAAACGCACCTCGCTGCGGGAGGTTTCGTCGCGGAGGAAGTCGAAGACGGTGCTGGGCGTGACGGGGAGCCAGAACGAGGTGGCGGCGTTGAGCACGATCCCGGGCGGCCTCCCGGGGTCGTCGACGCTCTTCCTGGTCATGACGCGCACATCCTCGGCGCCGCTGCCCGACAGCGTCGTCCACTGGTGCGCGACGGACGCCGTCACCCCACCGCAGAAGCTCGCCACCATCCGCTCTGCCAGCTTCAGCATGCACTTCCTCCCCTCCACGCTCGTGATCACTGCATACATATATGTCAGCCCTCAGCCATATGTGCATCATATATAGGAGCCACAACGTGTGTACGTGTATGTACCTCCTAGGTCGCCGTTGGGGACGTTGCTGGCCATGGCGCTGGCTAGGCGCTCGCACTGCCGGCGCAGCGTGCCGACCCACCGCCTGGCGCCGAATGCCAGGCCGGAGTTCACCAGCGGCTTGTAGAGGCTGTGCACGGACCTGTCGTCCACTTCCACATGCTCCACCCATGTCACCTACACACACGGGTATGCACCCAATCAAGAACTGAATCCAAACATGTAGCTAGCCCACTAAAATCTAGCTACCATCTACATCGAATGCTTATGTTTGATGACAGAGCACAAACCTTTGAGTAGCCGTTGGGCAATTCTTGGATAATGCACCCGGAAGGCCTGCGCCGGCATTTCATCACGGAGGTCGGGCGGAGGCTGTCCAGTGAGACATCCACGACAGCCCATGTACCGTCAGGATTGTGCTTGCAGTACCTCACGAAGTAGCTCTCCCGCGTCGGCACCAACGGCGACGGCACCTGGAACTCCATTGACATCTGAAAATTGAACACAAATTATCGATTAATTCCAATTGTAAGGCATACATGATTACTTGAAGAATTTTGAACTGCAGTAGAGTTTATCCATGAATTCTCCCTAATTTAAATGTGAACAGTGAAGTAACGCAGAGTATGTGTCGCACAAACGCACCACTTGCAATGCACCGTCGTAGTTCCCTGCCACGCCCGTGGACAGCACCTCGTGGGTCGAAGCCCGCGACACGATGCTCGAGAACACCGTCGCGAATTCATTCTGCCACGGGGATGATTAATCCAAAATTGATGTCAGGAAAATTTATCAAAAATGGACTAGGATTGGCAATTACTATGTTGAAAGTTGTGAGTGACTTCATTACCACGTCCATGAGGATCTCGACGAGGCTGCCATGGGTCATGATAACCACGGCGCTGCCGCGGGAGGCCTCCGGCTTGAGCCCGTACTGCCTCGGCCCGAGCCCCCTCGGGAACACGCGGCCGTACTCCTCCTCGTCCAGCAGCTCCGTCACAACCGAGATGCCGTCGCCGGGGCGCGCGCTCCAGAGCGGCTCGTCGAGCCGTGCCATCTGGATGAGCTCGTCCATGGCGGCAACGGCCAGCTCGATGATCATGGGCTTGTCGACATCGATGATCTGGCCACCGCCGCGGGACACGCTCCTCAGCATGTCCCCGGTGCCGAACATGTCTCCTCCGCCGCCATAGGCTCCGACGAGGTCGAGTGGGGAGCGGGCAGCGACGGCGGCGAGCGGGCCGGGGAGGTAGGAGGAGGACAGCATGGGCTTCCCGACGTGCTTGGCCGCGATGCCGGATATCCTGTCGATCTCGTCGCGGAGGCGGGCGTTGTCGACACGGAGGTGGTGCTCGTCGAAGGACATCTCGCCCAGCGCCGCTGGCCCGCCGCAGCTCGGGCACGACGCGCTGCTCAAGGCCTCCTTGTACCGCATGTTCTCGGCCCGCAGCTTGTCGTTCTCGGCGCGCAGCTGCGAGTTCTCGTGCTTCTCGTGCTGGTTCTGCACACAACACGTGCATCCACCATTAGAATTGCAACCAAATTACTATGCTTTTCTCTCAATGTGTCGGAGAAACTGAGACCATGCCATTATTAATTTATTATCAACAAGGGACGACTTGCCTTCATCTGGGTGCGCTTGTTCTGAAACCAGAACTTGACCTGCAGCGGCTCCAGGTTCAGCTCCCGGCTCAGCTCCTTCCGCTGCTTGTCATCCGGATGAGGACACTCCTTGAAGAACCTACACAAATTAATCCACAAACATTAATGCTCTTCCAAAGCCAATTTAAGAGAACTGCATGATGAACTTTCTCAAAAGAACTAATGATTTTGAACTGCTAGGAAAGAAAATGTTTATGCATGCGTTATGGAATATGGATCGATCATGTGAGGCTTACGCTTCGAGCTCTTGGATCTGGTGCTGGGTGTGGCGGTGGTACCGCTTCTTCTTGCGGGGTCGCTGGTTGGGGTCTTGCTCGTCGTCCTCCTCGCCGGAGCCGCCGCCGCCACCACCACCGTCGACGTTCTCGCTGCACGACTTGCTCTCGAGCTCATCAGGCACCAGCAGTGCATCGGAAGTGCCACGGCTATGAAGCAGGTGGTCGACGCTGCCGCTGTCTCCCGCTGCTGCCGCCGTCATGGCTGCCGGGATCTGATCGAAGAGTTGCTGCTGGATTAGTGCTTGATGCAGATGGTGGCTATCCAGCAAGTCGGCCTGCATTTATGGTTGGAGGGGGCAAAATTTAGTTAAGTTTTCAGCAATTACGACCGAAAAGATGAAGAGATTATTAATTCAGATTGGTGACTTGATTTTCTTGCTCAGGTTTTGTAGTAGCACCCCAACTACGAACCGGAACTATGAGGAAACGTGGTACCTATGTACTAAATAAAATGGAAAGTTTTCCTTCCATTCTTGTTTTGGGAAAACAAAGGTTAGGTACTACTAATTTTCCATTACATGGCATGAAGTCAATTTATATCCAGTATCCTCAAATAGCTCATTACTTCCAAATATATGCATACTGATTACACACGCACCACTAATTACCATAAGAAAAGAAGGAATGTAATGATGATAAAACCGGCCTAGATCAGAAGAACATGAACAAAATAAACAAAAGAGCAACAAGAAACTGTCAATACCCTTTTTCTAGGTAATAATGGAAGAGTCTAATTTCCCTCTCAGCATTCGCATCCATCGGCTCAAACAGCAGCAAAACTAAAACACTCTCTTGTTTACAATCCCAGAACTAACCACAGGTCGACGCTGGATTGATTTGCACATTCTAACCCTTTTTCTCTGGAAGCAAGCAATATACCTGAGTCAGACCCAGTGCGGACGGGGACCCGTACGCCACACCGTTCCGGCCGATCATCGGCGGCAGGCGCCTGGCCGGCGTCATGGGCAAGCACCGGACTTCCCAAACCCTAGCTACTCGGCTCTAGCTACCTAGCGGATCGTCCCATTTGAACTGACCCAGAACTGGCTTGCACTGCACGGCACGTCACAACAGCAGCAGAAGATCTAGGGCAAGCGGATGCAGCAGCTACAGCGACGACCTAGCTAGCGAAGAACTCCGCGAGAAGCAAGGCAAATCGGTGGCAAGATCTAAAGAAAATCCGTCTGCAAATCTCTGATCTCTCTCTCCTTGTGTGCAGCTAGCTTGCTACTTCCTGCATGATATCGCATGCATGCAGGAAGTTGCCAGGAGTAGCTACGCTAGCTGGACGGCGAGAGAAGCAGAGATCTTTGAGAGGAGGAGGAAGAAGAAGCCGGCATGGGAGGAAGAAGAGAGGGGGAGAAAGGGGAACGGCGGATGGGAGAGAATTCCGATCGATGGGAGAGGAGTTATTGCTGGGGCAGTGCGATGGTGAGAGCGAATGCAACAGCATTTATTGAGAAGAGGGTGGTGCAGCGTTTTTTTTTTTTTTTTTGATACAGGTGGTGCAGCGTTATTGCTCAGGATTTTCTCTCTTCTTGGAGGTGTTGTTTGGTACGCGGCGATTCAGAGCGCCAGGATCGTGGTGGGAATATGCCGGAGAGGACGCAGCGGTTGAGAGTCACTTTCGTTTTCGTTGATCCGCCGATGTTGGCATTGTTTTCTCTGCTTTTTTCTCTTTCTTTCCTTTTGGCCTGTTTTGTGCTGTTGGCTCCAGCGGTGGTCTCACATTTGTATCGGGTGGTTGCTATATTAATATAGCGGGGTGAAAGCCTATTTCGAGAGATAACATTTCCCGTAGGAAACACATACGGCGGTGAGCGGAAATGCTACAAGTCACGAGTAGCATTCGGACACGATTGAGTGGACTGGCGCACTGTTTAGTCACGGCGTCAGTACCAAATGTCAAATGTAAATTTTACAGGTTAGAGAAATTTATGTTGAGCATATAGCCAAAGTACCGTTCACAAAAGATACCTGCTAGTCTTTTCATATCGATTTTTTAATCTGTTGACTTGTGGATGAAATACTACTGGAAATGGAAAAGAGGTTGAGTATCACAAATACCTGGACTGGTCAGATAATACTCTCGGCATTCCCGTTGCCAAAGGGTCAGGGGGCGGAAACGGGGGTGCTAGCAGGGGTCTGACCCCCCCCTACGCATTAGTACTGGTCATTCTATAATTGATGCTGAGAATCAAGGCATTTGTACCTAAGGCCCATCTCAGCTGGAAATTCACGCTCATCGATACGTACAGAAGCCCATCAACCTAGATATTCCCTAACTGTGTCATCCTTTTTCCTAGACTTGCGTTCTATGACGGACAACGCTGAGCGTCCTCCGGAGGTTGGAAATGGACGAACCTCCGGGTCGCCAGCCGTCCGATCTGGTTTATCGTGACCGTCCACGCGCGTCGCCGGATTCTTCATTCCCGCCTTTTCTTCTATGGGGGCAAATCCCGCTCACCGCAGCAAAACCGAACAGAGGAGAAAAAAGGGAGGCGGCGTGAGGCGGAGGGGACGAGGTGAGGCGAGAGACGGTCGGCGGCGTGCGACCCGGCGGCGCGATGTCGCAGCAGACGTCGTTGCTCCAAGGATGGCCCAAATTCGCCAATCCATCCTCTATCCTCCCCCTGGCCACCCGAACCACTTGATTCCACCCGCCATTGTTGCGTCGAGTTCGACTACGCATGCTGCTCCTCGGCGGCGAACCGCGAACGGATCGGCGGGCGGTGACTCCGTAGCAGGGCTGCGGCAAGGATCCATGCTTCCGTACAGCAATTTGCCCGTCTTCTTCGACAAATCCCGAGATTCAGCAACCTCCTGCTTTGGTGAGTTATCCTAGCGATGATCCTGTTGTAGATCTCGTATGATTTGATGCAGTTGCTTCACTGATTTGATGTTGCTAAGTAATTGTTGCTCCGTAGATCAGTTAAAATGCTACTATTTAGTTGTTGCTAAACTTAAGAATTCATTCAGTCAAAACTTCAGAAACTAAAATATTCTGCATGCTCCTCGAATAAAAGTTGCTTCATGTTTTCCTGAGTAGTACTTAACTGAAGTATGTCAAAATGTTTCATGAATTTGCAGGATTTTGTAGCTGACAGTATTCTGGGGGGATTCGACCTCAATATGCCATCAGATGAACCATTCTACGGTGATCATATGCAGCAAGGCAATGCTCCCAATGGATTTGCACCTGGACCAGGAAGTGCTGCGAGTGGTAATGCTACAAAGGTGAAGTTGCTGCTGGTAATAAAGCATGCCCTCGACACCGATTAATTAAACTTGTGTTGATTCGGTGGATAATCCAGATGGTCCACGCAGATTCTCTATGAAAACAATGGATGCAACAAACATATTAGTCACCAATCATATTATGCAACAAAAACATAACAGAAATGAACCAATGCATGAAAGCATGGGGAGCAAAAAAAAGGATGAAGAAAGAGGTCTTACAACAAGTAGAGGGATTGGACCAGAATGATGTCTATGCACGCTTCTATTCCTGTAGACAGTGTTGGGCCTCCAAGAGCGGAGGTTTGTAGAACAGCAGCAAGTTTCCCTTAAGTGAATCACCCAAGGTTTATCGAACTCAGGGAGGTAGAGGTCAAAGATATCCCTCTCAAGCAACCCTGCAATTAAGATACAAGAAGTCTCTTGTGTCCCCAACACACCTAATACACTTGTCAGATATATAGGTGCACTAGTTCGGTGAAGAGATAGTGAAATACAAGTAATATGGATGATTATAAGTAGTAATTGCAATCTGAAATAAAAATGGCAGCAAGCAAACATGTAGCAGAACTTGTTGTAAATGGTGTTTCAATGCTTAGAAACAAGGCCGGGATCATACTTTCACTAGTGGGCACTCTCAACTATGACACCATAATTGAATAAATAAATGCTACTCTCAAACACTCTCTTGTTGGATAACAAACACCATTCATTGCGTAGGGCTGCAAAAGCACACCTCAAAGTCTGAGTAAACAAACACCGACAACGTCATAAAGGAATCACACACGATGTGCACACTGTCACCTTCACACCGTGGAGAGTGAATCCGGAGTTCATATTAAAGTAACCTCTAGAGTGGCATAATAGATAAAGAGTAACATCTACTTATTCAACTAGATTACAAAGCTCATGATCACATAAAGATCACACCATGGGAGAGAGAGATAAACCACATAGCTACCGGTAGAGCCCTCAGCCTCGGGGGAGAACTACTCCCTCCTCATCATGGGAGACAGCAACGGCGATGAAGATGGCGGTGGAGTCGATGGAGATGGCTCCGGGGGCACTTCCCTGTCCCGGCAGGGTACCGGAACAGAGACTTTTGTCCCCCGAAACTTGTCGTCGATGGCGGCGGCGCTGCGGAACCCTTTCTGGAATATGACTACTTATATTAGGGTTTTCGCGTCTGGAGGAATAAATAGGCGAAGGGGCGACGTCGGTGGAGGCGCGGGGCCCGCTCCCCATAGGGTGGCGCGGCAGGGGGCCCACCCGCGCCGCCATGTGGGGAGGGCGCCCTGCTGCCCCCCTTCGTCTCCTCTTCGGACTTCTGGAACGTGTCGGGAAAAATAGGCATCTGGGATTTTGTTTCGTCCGATTCCGAGAATATTTCCAGAACAGCTTTTCTGAAACCAAAAACAGCAGAAAACAGGACCTGACACTGTGGCATCTTGTTAATAGGTTAGTCCCAGAAAATGCATAAAAATGCTATGAAGTGTGAATAAAACATGTAGCTATTGGTATAAAACTATCATGGAACATAAGAAATTATAGATACGTTGGAGACGTATCACAGAAATCCAGAATTCAGGTTTTGTAGAACCCTTCTCTAATACCACTGGTTGTCCCTTCTTTTTCAGAATTTTTTCCACATTTATCATGGCCAATTCAAGTAGATGTTCATCCCAATCAAACTCGTGCGTCTTCTTAGGGTCTTCCATGTTGCCTATGTAATCGAAAAGCATCATGTTGCCCGAGTCAGGGTTGAGAACAGTAGCCACACACAGCAAATCCCAAATCCTGATGATAGCATCTTCATCCTCAATTGCAAATCCCTTGAGCATTTTCTGAGCATTTTTTATCGGGACCTTGAGCAAACCACCTTTGTAGGCATCTCGCATATCACATTGGTCACTCTTACCCAATAACTTCACCTTTTTGCTGCCTGAATGTAAGCCATAGACTTTGCTCACCATCTGCTTGTTGAAAACTATTCTTTTGTGACTGTAATGAAATTCACGCAGCTTCGGGTCAGTATTGAGTGCAACAAAGTCAATCAGCTTATTTGGAACATTGAATGGTGACACATTTAGCATGAAACTGAATGCGTTATGCTTCTCAACATAGAAGGATTCAGCCAAGTAAAAATAAAAGGATTCAGCATGACACATTTAGCTATCTTTCACAACATTGAATGGTGACACATTTAGCATGACACATTTAGCTATCTTTCACAACATAGAAGGATTCATCCAAGTAAAAATAAACATGAACATCATGAATCAACTGTTTCGAAATCTACTCAACCGGTGAGCGTAAGCATTTGGTTTTGGCACCAGGATGTTATGGCTAAAAGATCATTGATGGGGGTTTGGAAAGCCAAAGGAAGAAAGTCTCACAAAGCTATAAGTGATCATTAGACAAGAGGAAGTCTTATAATCGAAGCTATGTAAGGAGTAGTGATTGTCATGCAACGGATGCACATAGAGCTATATGTATATGAAAGCTCTCCAATGGAACTAGTGGGGTGCATCCAACTTGGTTGCTCATGAAGACCTAGAGCATTTTTGAGGAAGCTCATCATTGGAATATACAACCCAAGTTCTATAGTGTAAATTCCCCACATAGTTATACTAGTAAAACATGAAAACTCTCTCACATGGAGTACAGGTGCTAAACATGAGCACAAATGATGACTATGAATAATGCAGGTGCTGAAACATGAGCACAAGTGTGGATAAATGATAGTAATGTTGCCCCCTTTTTCTTTATTCTTTTTTTCCTTTTTTTTTCTTTTTCTGTTTCTCTTTTCGATGGCCTCCATGGCTCTTTTCACTTTCAGGGGCAACACTCTAATATGACAATACACTTTTTGTTACAAATAACTCACAACGAACTAAAACATGATGTAAACTGTATGCCTCTGCCAGTGTAGCAGGATATGCAATGATCTAGCGTAACATGGGTAAACCACACATCAGTTGTATAGAATCATGCAAAGCAATATGTATATGATGAATGACAGCAAGTTATGTAATGTAAGATGGAAGTTGCATGGCAATATATCTCGGAATAGCTATGGAAATGCTGTAGTAGGTAGGTATGGTGGCTGTTTTGAGGAAGATGTATGGGTTTATGTGTAGGAGAACAAGAGAAAGTCCTCCCACGGTTTGGATGTACTGGCGAAGTATGCACAACTCTCAATGTGAGCAGAAGGCAATGCACATCACCGAAGAGGCTAGCAAATATGGATGGTGGAATTGCCAAAAACCGTAGCTCAACATTAGTCAAAAAGAACTCACAAGCTTATTGTAAACATCTAACAGGTTCAACATTAAGAACATGATTAAAGTTTACTCCAAGAAGGGCCGTTCACGGCGGCACAAGTACCCCATTAGATCCCTCGACCTTCAGCACAACTTAGTTATTACGAATCACTTTCAGACATGGAAAGCTATCAAGTCCAACTACACCTTCAACAATTTAAATAGAGTTTGTAGTACGGTACAAGCTTAATGACAACTATCCACTCATAATTTTAACTTAGTTAACCAGCAAGCTTTACCATCTAAATACCTCAAAACATTTGCAAAGAATCAAGTCATCAAAGTTCAATGATCTACAAGATTATGCAAGTTATTACTATACCACTACCACATGCAGCATTTTCTGAACCAACACATCAACCAAGCAACTAAACAAAAACTCTCCAAATGATTTACAAATGAAACAAGAGAGTAATACTCTACAAGAATTAACAGCTCTAAAAGAGATGCATGAAAAACAGGAGCTAAAAACATACAGTAGGTAGATAAGAATACTCAAAAGATATAAGTGAAGAATATGAGTATTCACATGAAAAAGCGGAGCGTGTCTCTCTCCCATACAAGAATGCTAGGATCCAACTTTATTCAGAAAAATAAAAACAACAAGCAAAAATAAAAGCAAACAGACGCTCCAAGTAAAATACATAAAATGTGGAAGAATTAAAATATAGTTTCACTAGAGATGACCTGATAAATTGTTGATGAAGAAGGGGATGCCTTGGGCATCCCCAAGCTTAGACGCTTGAGTCTTCTTGAATATTGCAGGGATGACACACGGGGGCATCCCTAAGCTTAGGCTTTTCACTCTTCTTGATCACATCATATCATCCTTCTCTCTTGCTCCTTGAAAACTTCCGCCACACCAAACTCAGGTAACTCGTTAGAGGGTTAGTGCATAATAAAAAATTCTCGTATTCTACTGTGACACAATCTTTACCAAAGCTTCTGGACATTACTTACAGCCACTGGTGTTTAATGGAGCAAAGAAATCCAATCAAACATTGTAAAAGAGGCAATGCAAAATGAAAGGCATAATCTGTCAAAAACAGAACAGTCTGGAAAGACGAATTTTTTTGAGGCACTTAACTTGCTCAGATGGAAGAAACCCAAACTAATGAAAGTTGCGTACATATATAAGGATCATGCGTGATTTTTTTCAGAATTTTTAGAATTTTCTTTAGCGCATACAACTCAAAACGGTGGACAGCAAAAATCTGTCACTGCGCAGAAATCCAATTTTAGCTACAACTTTCAACTAGAGACTTTACTTGGCACAACAATGCAATAAAATAAAGATACAAATGAGTTGTTACAGAAATAAGCAAGCTCCTTGACTCAATAAAAGAAAATTACAGAAAATAAAACAATGGGTTGTCTCCCACAAGCGCTTTTCTTTAAAAGCCTTTTAGCTAGACATGATAATTTTGATGATGCTCTCATATGTATAAGAGTTGAATATAAGAGAGCATCAAAAAGAAAATACCAAACACATTTAAGTCTAACCCACTTCCTATGCAAAGGAATCTTGTAGGAAAATAAATCAATGAAGCACAAAGCACTAGTACAGAACGACACATCGGATACCCCTCTATGGAAACGGCATGAGTTAGGCGACAGAGAATCGCGATTTTAGCGTTGCAGACGAGGCCTGGCAGAGGCTGGTCCGTCAACATTGGTTACGGAGAATTTTATATCTCCGTTACCAAAAGTATTGGCAACGGTCATAAATTTGTCTCCGTTTCCAATATGTATCTCTATGGCTACAGTTGTTTATGTATATCCGTTTGCGATGTACTTGGGAAATTGCAGTTGCAATCTGGAAGCGCGCCTGTTCAATGTGGCTTAATTGACGAGGAATTGGAACCGCCTGATCGACGCTAATAAAATGTGACTGGAACCGCGCGAAGCCAGGCAGGTCCCGCATTCTCCCCTTCGTTCTCTCCCACATTATCTACCACACTAGCACAACCGCCATGGAGGAACCCTGGTGGCAGAACGAGGAAGTCCCGAGCGACGACGCGAGCGCGGAAGACCGCGGTGAAGTTCCATGGTGGGATCAAGACGGGCCGCCGGACTCGGACCCCGACGACTCGGACCCGCCATCTTCACGCTCTGTAGAAGACGACTCCGACGACTCGGACCCGCCGTCTTCACGCGAAGGAGAAGACGACTCCGAAGAGGACGAGTCGCCGGAGGAAGAGGAGCCGGAGGACCCGCCGGAGCCGTATTATTCTAGTCAGGAAGAATACGACGCCGACGACGACGACAAGGAGGCGTCGGAGGAGGCGCCGGAGGAGGAGGCATCGGAGGAGGCGCCGGAGGAGGAGGCGCCGGAGGAGGACGCGCCGGAGGAGGACGCGCCAGAGAAGGAGGATCACGCTCCGGAGAAGGAGGCGCGAGAGGAGGATTCGCCGGAGAAGGACGCACGGCCGGAGAAGGAGGAGCACGAGCCGGAGGAGGAGGAGGAGCACGCGCCTGAGGAAAAAGCAACCGGCAAGAAGCGACGCCGCGCCGCGGATGACAATGGCGCGGAGGCAGGGCGTAAGCAGAACAAGTAGAGTAGATAGTTAGTTCAATTACTCTATCGATCCTTTGTAAGTAGGCCCAGTGTGTCAGTGAAGAAATTAGAGGAAACGGTAGTTTATCGCCTCCGTTTGCGATGTTATATGCTATAAATGTGCCACTGCGGCAACCCTAACGCTCTTGCTCTCACTCTCACTCCACAGTCATAGTGTGGCGGCGGCTCCAGACCTAACCCTTATCTCGCAGATCTGAGCGGCGCGTCCGGCCGGCATCGCCGCCGTGCATCTTCCCCCAGCGGCGAGCGGCGCGTCGTGAGCCGCCGCGCACCCCCCCCCCCCAGCGGCTCGTCGGCGAGCCGCCGCGCACCTTCCCCGAGTATGTCGCCGACGCGGATCTACTGGTCTATTGCCGTGCATCTTCCCCGGGTATGTAGCCGACTAGATCTTACATTTTGTTTAAAGTAGCACAGAAAACTTGTCTAGTATTTGAAGTCTAGTATTGTGTTCTGTCTAGTGCCGATGATGAATACACCCCTCGACACTAGATCTTACATTTTATTTAAAGTAGCATCTACCGATCTAGTATTGTAGTACTGTCTAGTATTGTAGTATTGTGTTCTGTCTAGTATTGTAGTACTGCCGATGATGAATACACCCCTCAACACTAGATCTTACATTTTTTTTAAGTAGCATATAAAACTTGTCTAGTATTTGAAGTCTAGTATTGTGTTGTGTTTGTTTTTAGTACTGCCGATGATGAATACATTACCTTCAACTTGTCTAGTATTTGAAGTCTAGTATTGTGTTGTGTTAGTTTTTAGTATTTGAAGTCTAATAGATTAATTTCAACCCTTTGTCAATGTGCTAATCCTCGTTATGGTTTTGTGTAGCTAGTGTATGAAGTAATAGTATATTTCGGCGACAATGCATAAAAATGGTGAGGCAATTGAAGGTAACATCACCTTCAAGTTCTGCCTCCAAATCGTTTCGATCGGACAGCAAGCACACGGATATAGGCGCTTAAGGTGTAAACTGTTTTCATCTTAAATTGTATTTATGTCATGTAGCATCATATTTGGCTCTTTTCTAACTAGACATCCATGTATTTTATATGCAGAATCGCCATGCAGATCCAAACAAGCTTTAAAAGAGCTAAATACAAAGTGGGATCATATCCGTGAACCGTCGCTGTTGTGACGTTTCGCTGCACTGTTCAAAACACTTTTTTAATTAAGAGTGTCTTGGACAGTGTGGCCGAAATGTCACAGCGGTGACGCTATTATATTTCGGCGACACCGTCCAAGATGGAGCAAGCCTCGCTACGAAGAATTTGGCAAGATTAATTTGCTAAGGAGGCTTGCGAGCTCGGTGTGGTTTCTTGTTTTTAGTTTCTCTATCTATTTTGTGTATGTGTGTAGCAATTTGGCTGCAGATGTGATTTGGAGAAGCATGAAACCGCTACTCGAGTCTTTTGCTAGGTCGAATTCCGTTTTCGGCGTTTCGGAACTGAGGAAGAAGGTGGAGCTGGAGAAGAGTGTAGTGTCATAAAAGTTAAGTTTAGGGAGGCATGAGAATGATAGGATTAGCGAGGCATGTGTAACTCATTTTTTGATGCTATGTAATGATGACAATTCTTATATACGTTATGAATGGATTTGGTAGCAACTTTGTGCTTCTGCTGTGAGATTTTGAATGTAATTTGGCAACCGAATTGCTCCTGTAGGCTTCTGAAAGAACCTCAATGCAAACGAGTAAAATAGAATCTCCGTTACTGATGCACCGATACATCGGAAACGGAGATGGGTCCGCAACCGTAGCCAACTTATGCCTCATCGGTGACGGTTTTTTTGCCTCCGTTACCGATGATGGCCTTCACATCAGTGACAGGGTCGGGGACACGGACCCTTTCTCCGTTGCCGAAGGGGTTTTTGGCCCGTTTCCGATGTGTCGTTCTGTACTAGTGAAGTGATTAGCATAGGAAGGCAAAACAAGTGTAACTTCAAAACTTTCAACATAAAGAGAGAAGACTTAATATTATTGCGATATATGAAATCGTGTCTCCCTCTCTCATAAGGACCAGTAGGTCTTAAAGTACCCAGCAAATAAAAGCAAATCAAGAGAAAGCTCAAAACATTCATCATAAAGAGAAGAAATTTTAGTAACATGAAGATTTCTATAACCATACTTTCCTCTCTCAAAATAATTTTCAGTAGCATCATGAATAAACTCAACAATATAGCTATCACATAGAGCATTCTTATCATGATCCACATGCATAAAAGTATCATTACTCTCCACATAAGCATAAACAGTATCATTAGTAATTGTGAGAGTAAAAGTATCACATCCATCATTGTAATCATCATAAATAGGAGGCATAGAATAATCAAAATGATTTTTATCCTCAATAGTAGATGGGCTGAAAATATCATATCCATCATTGTAAACATCATATATAGGAGGCATATTATAATCAACATAAACTATATTCTCAATGGTAGGTGGGCTGAAAATATCACAATGATTATAATCATCATATATTGGAGGCAAAGTATTATCAAAGTAAATTTCCTCCTTAAAGCTTGGGGGACTAAAAATATCATATTCATCACAACCAGCTTCCCCAAGCTTAGACTTTTCCATAGCATTAGCAATAATGGTGTTCAAAGAATTCATGCTAATAACATTGCTATCACTATTATGCAAACAAGCCTTCATAGGTTTTTTAATTTTCTATTCAAAAGCATCATGTCCTAATTCAATATAAAGTTCATAAAGATCTCTAATTTTTGTTGTTGTTTTCCATTAAGTCTAACTAGTGAAAATAAAAACAAGAAACAAAAAGAAATAATTGCAGAATCTAAAGGAGATACCTTCCAACACTTACCTCCCCGGCAACGGCGCCAGAAAATAGCTTGATGTCTACGCACGCTTCTATTCCTGTAGACAGTGTTGGACCTCCAAGAGCAGGTTTGTAAAACAGCAGCAAGTTTCCCTTAAGTGAATCACCCAAGTTTTATCGAACTCAGGGAGGTAGAGGTCAAAGATATCCCTCTCAAGCAACCCTGCAATTAAGATACAAGAAGTCTCTTGTGTCCCCAACACACCTAATACACTTGTCAGATGTATAGGTGCACTAGTTCGGCGAAGAGATAGTGAAATACAAGTAATATGGATGATTATAAGTAGTAATTGCAATCTGAAATAAAAATGGCAGCAAGCAAACATGTAGCAGAACTTGTTGTAAACGGTGTTTCAATGCTTAGAAACAAGGCCGGGATCATACTTTCACTAGTGGGCACTCTCAACTATGACAACATAATTGAATAAATAAATGCTACTCTCAAACACTCTCTTGTTGGATAACAAACACCATTCATTGCGTAGGGCTGCAAAAGCACACCTCAAAGTCTGAGTAAACAAACACCGACAACGTCATAAAGGAATCACACACGATGCGCACACTGTCACCTTCACACCGTGGAGAGTGAATCCGGAGTTCATATTAAAGTAACCTCTAGAGTGGCATAATAGATAAAGAGTAACATCTACTTATTCAACTAGATTACAAAGCTCATGATCACATAAAGATCACACCATGAGAGAGAGAGATAAACCACAGAGCTACCGGTAGAGCCCTCAGCCACGGGGGAGAACTACTCCCTCCTCATCATGGGAGACAGCAACGGCGATGAAGATGGCGGTGGAGTCGATGGAGATGGCTCCGGGGGCACTTCTCCGTCCCGGCAGGGTACCGGAACAGAGACTTCTGTCCCCCGAAACTTGTCGTCGATGGCGGCGGCGCTGCGGAACCCTTTCTGGAATATGACTGCTTATTTTAGGGTTTTCACGTCTGGAGGAATAAATAGTCGAAGGGGCGATGTCGGTGGAGGCGCGGGACCCGCTCCCCATAGGGTGGCGCGGCAGGGGGCCCAACCGCGCCGCCATGTGGGGAGGGCGCCTTGCTGCCCCCCTTCGTCTCCTCTTCGGACTTCTGGAACGTGTCAGGAAAATAGGCATCTGGGATTTTGTTTCGTCCGATTCCGAGAATATTTCCAGAACAGCTTTTCTGAAACCAAAAACAGCAGAAAACAGGAACTGGCACTGTGGCATCTTGTTAATAGGTTAGTCCCAGAAAATGCATAAAATGCTATGAAGTGTGAATAAAACATGTAGCTATTGGTATAAAACTAGCATGGAACATAAGAAATTATAGATACGTTGGAGATGTATCACAGAAATCCAGAATTCAGGTTTTGTAGAACCCTTCTCTAATACCACTGGTTGTCCCTTCTTTTTCAGAAATTTTTCCACATTTATCATGGCCAATTCAAGTAGATGTTCATCCCAATCAAACTCGTGCGTCTTCTTAGGGTCTTCCATGTTATCTATGTAATCGAAAAGCATCATGTTGCCCGAGTCGGGTTGAGAACAGTAGCCACACACAGCAAATCCCAAATCCTGATGATAGCATCTTCATCCTCAATTGCAAATCCCTTGAGCATTTTCTGAGCATTTTTTATTGGGACCTTGAGCAAACCACCTTTGTAGGCATCTCGCATATCAGATTGGTCACTCTTACCCAATAACTTCACCTTTTGCTGCCTGAACGTAAGCCATAGACTTTGCTCACCATCTGCTTGTTGAAAACTATTCTTTTGTGACCGTAATGAAATTCACGCAGCTTCGGGTCAGTATTGAGTGCAACAAAGTCAATCAGCTCATTTGGAACATTGAATGGTGACACATTTAGCATGGAACTGAATGCGTTATGCTTCTCGATTAAGGCTCTCTTGGCAGTATCAAGACCGTCGGCAATAGAGCGCAAACGTTTTGCAGCAAACCTATCCTTCGAACACCACTGAGACGCCTACTCATAAAAAGAAAAGCAACAACATATGAGCATAAAAGGCATAATCATGATAACAAAAATGCTACTGGATAAGCAAAATGTTGTTGAATAAGCAAAATGCTACAGGGGAAAACACGCCCAAAAACTGCTTAAGCATCAACTGCTATTAATGCAAAAACAAAGACAAAAAATGCTGCTAAACTGAAAGGAATGGTACTACATCAACAATAAAGCTACTGAATCAACACAAACACCAAATTATACATGAAAGCATGAAGCACCAAAATGCTATAACAGAAACATATCCACTGTACAAAGCCCCCCTAATTTGCTACTGAATAACCAAATATGATACTTATGTACACACACAGGTACTGTAGCAACACACTAGGAGCAAATAATACACACAAAAACACTGGAGACTAATAAGGACATGTCATTGATGGCCCTTCACGTAGTTACCTGCGTGAAAAGTAAATGGGTTAGGTTGAGACTCCAAGTGCAGAGTGTGTAGTATATGGAAGACATGTTTTCCCCACGAGGGATGGCTCGAGGGTTTAATATCGAACTCTCGGGAATCAGTAGTGAAAGATTTATCTTCCTATCCTTCTCTTGGTTACCTACAAAACAAAGTAAATGTTTTGATCCTCAACCTCACATAGTGGTTGTCAAGTACAAGATGTGAGAATAATATCGAGATAATATGCAATGGGAACAAGAAATAAATATGCATTGGTGGTAAATAAATATGCAATGATGATGGGAAAACTGATAAATGATATTTTTGGGTTTTATATGATTAATGCAAGATGTAAAAGGGTTTTTTTATTTTCGGATTTTTAAATGGCAGAAAATGGAAAATGGATAAAAGTTGTTGGAAAGCTGTTTCTTATGATAAAAAATGGTCCGGGGTTCATGATTTCACAAATGCACTCTCTCTTTAATAAAATGGTAGACAATGGAACACTAGAGTTGACATATGAGATTGCAACACAATAGTTTAGTGATAAGTTACTAATTATATGGGCATCACGTCCTAACATAGAGACATTTTGTTTATTAGTCTGTCTTATACTCCACCAAGATGCGAACTAAATCATAATATCTCGGTAATTAAGATAACTCAGAGTATAGCTTTAAGTATCATGACATGAAGTTAAAATAAGAACATGCTAGATCTAGTCATGGAGTAGTGGCAATGGTCACACCCACATCTCCGGTAACATGGTATTTTTCTTTATCCCTAGTGAGGCAACAAAGTAAGGTAAACATACCCAAGTGGATCGCGGAACTTTCTCTCACGTTCACCGCACTAGCCACCCCCCGTTACTCCAACTAATACACACATCACCCCACACACGCTCTTATAAACATGCTTGATCAAAACAAGTACACAAGAACGGGGTACATAATATGCATCTACTTTCATAACTGAAACAAAACTATTGCAATCTCAAACATATATTAACTCATAAAAAGATCCACCACGTAGGTATTACATAGATGACCGTAATCATGTTCAGCAGCTCATACAGTACTAATTAGTGAAGTTCAAAGAGATGAGAGATACATAAGTTACTTCCACAAACCCATTGTCCAGGGGTGGACTACTCCCTCTTCATCATGGAGACGGTGGAGAAGTCGTTGGAGAAGATGGAGACCATGCCGGCAGCGCCCCGCCGGAGTTTTCCCCCTCCAGTCTGCAGCTCCAGGTCTCTGTTTCGGTGTTTCTATGTTTCGGCGGCGCTCCTTTCCGAAGGGCGTCGAGGGCTATTTTTATAGGCGTTTTTAGGTCAAGTAGGAGGCACGAAGATGAAGATCGACGGCAATGGAGCCTCGGACTTCCTTTCGTGTGCTTCCTTGGCTCCTACGCTTCGTTCCTTCCAAAAACTGATGCTCGTAAATTTCCAGGTCATTTGGACGTCGTTTGGGTCCCTGAAACATCAAAATATAGAAAAAATACTGTTTTCTGCCTGTGCAGAGTTAATTCCATAAAAATAGGAAATCAATAAAATATTCCCAAAATCATGATAAAACATTGATATAACCCTTATATGACGCAAATATGATTAAAATATAAATAATATAGTGCAAAGTTCATGTATGCATTTTACATGCATCAGTCATAAACATCATGAACAAATGTTTTTCAAGTTAGAAATCTCAGGAAAATGCTCTAGAAACCCTAGCAGACGCATATAACTTGCGCTACTGCAACCCTATGAGCAGCAAAACGTGTACTAGTGAACCCTAGCAGAAGGAAAAATGATAAAAACATGTAGTGATGAACCCTAGAAGAAGGAACAAAAAATCCTAGGGGCGGGAAGTAGGGAAACTCACAACCATGGTATCGGGTCGGATTAGAAGATCTCGGACGCAGATGTAGCTGACGTCGCTTCCCGAGTCCTAATTCCTCCATGAACAACAAAAGGCACACCGGATCCATGGATAGGTTAGGTAGAATCCAGCAACGGGAGCGAGATAGATGGTGCGGAGGTGGAGGGAGGTCGAAACCACTCACCAGGAGTCTCGAGGGCGGCAGCCGTTCCCCTGGTAGCAGCGGAACAGCGGCGGCGTGCGGGGCCGAAACCCTAGCTCGCGATGCAGCAAAACCGCGGAGGCGCGTGGGAGCTGGAGGTTGCCGGTAGTAGCTCCCGCCGTCAACGAGAATCCGGGGAAGGTCGCCGCTCAGCGCTTCACGGCAAGCTCGACGGCGGCGAGCGTCTCGTCCACCGCCGCCTCCCTTTCTCGCAGATGCAACGAAACTGCCCCGAAATGGGCTCGTCGGTTTGCAGCAAATCGAACTCGAGGGTTTCTCTCTCCAAACGAGATAGACACGTGTAGCTCGACAGACGACTCGATTGGATTTGATTCGACGCGCGAGTCGGAGGTTGGAACGGGCCGAGCCTCCGACTGGAGGGAAGCGTTTTCCTTCTATGACCCTGGCTAATCGTCTCCCCAAAAACAAATCTAATGGCCTCCTTAGAGCATCTTTTTGACCGTGTTACCGTAGGGAAAAGTCCCTACGGTGTAAATTTTATATTATATGGGATGAAAAACCAGAGGTTTTCCAAACATTACAAAGGTGGTCAAAACGAATTTGTAAAACGGATTTGTAAAAACTGCCTATAGCAAGAGGAGAGAGAACATATACAAAGCCAAACCAACTTGTGCTTTTGCAGCCTTTGTATAACTAGATTTTTATATCTTGTGCTCCAACAGCATTTGTAAAACGGATTTGTAAAAACTGCATATAGCAAGAGGAGAGAGAACTGATACGCGTAAAGCACACGTTCGATGGGAGACCCCAAGAGGAAGGTATGATGTAGTAGCAGCAAGTTTTCCCTCAGTACGAAACCAAGGTTATCAATCCAATAGGAGTAGAAGCAGTTCTGAAGGTTGTCAACGCGCCAGAAAACTAGCTGTTGTAGGGAGTTCTGACTGTCGACGTGGAACCTGCACACAACACAATCAAACTAGTTTGCCCCAAAGAAATAGTGAGGTTGTCAATCTCACCGGTCTTGCTGAAAACAAAGATTAAATGTATGGTGTGGAAAATAATGATTGATTGCAGAGAATGAAAATGAACAATGATTGCAGTAGGTGGTATTTATCAGATGTAAAAGAATGGACTGGGGTCCACAGTTCACTAGTGGTGTCTCTCCATAAAGATAACTAACATGCTGGGTAAACAAAATACAGCTGGGCAATTGACAAAATATTGAGTGCATGACAATGCATATAATATGACATGATGACTACTATGATATTCATGCGGGCATTACAACAAGATAAATAGACAGTTATCCAACAACATCTATGACTAATAATCCACCTCCAGGTAGTCATCTGAGTTCCCCGTTGGTAGTAAGTTGCAAGCAACAGATTATTGCATTAAGTAAAGTGCATAATGTAAACAACACAATTATCCTTAGACAAAGCATTGTTAGGTTATCCCTAGTGGCAACAGCACATCCACAACCTTAGAGGTTGTTGTCACTCCCCCAGATTAAATAGAGACTGAACCCGCTATCTAGCATAAATACTCCCTCTTGGGGTCACAAGCATCTACTTGGCCAAAGCATATACTAGCAACGAAGAGCATGCAAGATCATAAATAACATATAACATAGATTGATAATCAACTTGACATAGTATTCAATATTCATCGGATCCCAGCAAACACAACATGTAGCATTACAATAATATGATCTTGATCATGATATGCAGCTCACAAGATCTAAACATGATAGCACAAAGTGGAGGGACTACCAACTAGCTACTGCCATGGACCCGTAGTCCAAGGATGAACTACTCAGCATCACTCCGGAGGCGGGCATGATGATGTAGAGCCCTCCGGTGATGATTCCCCTCTCCGGCAGGGTGCCGGGAAGAGCTTCTGAACCCCCCCCCCCCGAGCTAGGGTTTACGACGGCAGCGTCTCTGGAACTTTTCGTGGATGGAGGCTCGGGTGTCTAGGGTTTTCCCGAAAAGATGAATATATAGGCGAAAGGGCGACGGCTGGAGAGGCTCGTGGCCGCGCCATGCAAGGGGGACCGCGCCGTGCCCTGGCCAGGCCGCCCACGGCCCTCCTGCTTCTCCCTCTGGACTCCGTGTACGTGATGGAAAAATAGGGACTTCCGCTTTTGTTTCGTCCAATTCGGAGAATATTTCCAGAACAACTTTTCTGAAATACAAAAACAGCAGAAAACAGGAACTGGCACTATGGCATCTTGTTAATAGGTTAGTCCAGAAAATGCATAAAAATGCTATGAAGTGTATATAAAACATTTAGCAATTGGCATAATACCAACATGGAACATCAGAAATTATAAATACGTTTGAGACGTATCAACTAGGGCTGGACATAAAGCTCGAAATTCGGTAAGCTTAATGAGCGCTCGGTAACTCGGCTCGTTTGAGCTCGGCTCATTTTCTTAATGAACCGAGTTGAGCAACAATTTTAGCTCGTTAACATTAATGAGCTAAACAAACAAACTAAAGAGTTTCACGAGCTACTCGTTAAGCTCTTTATCAACATGCCAGTAGGCTGTAAATCTGTATCTTTTAAGTATTTTGCACACGGTAGGTGTTTGATAAATGTATGTCACCATATTTTTGTAAGTATATCTATGTCCGAAATCTTTTGCTCCTGATGCTTTGTTGATAGCTTGTTTAATTAGCTAAATACTCTGATACATCTTCTTAACGAGTTTAACGAGCTACTCATGAGCTCTCGCGAGCTTTATATTTAGCTCATTATCCTTAATGAGCTTAACGATCCGAGCCTTAACGATCACGAGCCATAACAATCCAAGCCTTAACGATCTGAGCAGCTCGTTAATCCAGCCCTAGTATCAACCATCCCAAGCTTAGTTCTACTCGTCCTCGAGTAGGTAAAACGATAAAAACAAAATAATTTCTGAGGTGACATGCTACCATCATAATGTTTGATCAAATAATATTTTAAAGCATATGTTATGAATGAAGTGATCCATGTCAATGGTCTATAGTTGCTATCAAATAGGTAATGAGTAAACAACTATATCATGTAAGCAAAACTTTTCATAAATAGTACTTTCTAGACAAGTATCAACATACCTTGCATAAGTGTTAACTCATAAAGCAATAGTCTCTAAGTAAAAGGAGTTGAACCAACACAAAGGAAGATTTAAGTTTCAGCATTTGCTTTCAACTTTCACATATATATCTCGTGGATATTTGTCAATTACAAAGCAATATAATAAGCACAATATACCGCATATGAAAATTGTTGTACCAAGGTTGACACTAGTGTTTGCTTCTAAGACAGAAAGGAGTAGGAAAACTGACTCAACATAAAAGTAAAAGAAAGGCCCTTCGTAGAGGGAAGCAGGGATTAAGTCATGTGCTAGAGCTTTTTAAGTTTTTGAAATCATATAGAGAGTAAAAATTATAAGTTTTGGGCTATGTATGTCGTTGTCAACGATTGGTAGTAGAGAAAACACTACCCCCCTTGTCAACCAGACTTTCAAGAGCGGCTCCCATTGAAGGACGTTATTTCTACCAGCAAGGTAGATCATCCCTCTTGTTCTCTTTTGTTTACACATGCAGTTATTCATTGGTATCATTGCTTGTCTGATTGGATCAGGGCAAAAATGTGAAAAGAATTAAGCGGTTAAAGTTGTAATTAATTGGGACTGGGCACCCATTTGCCAGCTCTTTTTGCAAAATTATTGGATAAGCGGTGTATATGCACTAGTCCGGTTGTGAAAGTCATCTGACAAGATTGATAGAGAAACCCCACATAACTTCCTCATGAGCTAGTAAACAGTGACACAAAATAAGGAGAAATAAGTTTTGAATAGTTTAAAGGTAGCACATGAAGTATTTACTTGGAGTGGCAGGGAAATACCACATATAGATAGTTATGGTGGACACAAATGGCATGGATTTTGGCTCAAGATTTTGGATGCACGAGAAGCATTCCCTCTCAGAGAGAGTTTAGGCTAGCAAGGTTATTTGAAGCAAACACATGATATCAAATAGTACACAAAGTCTCATATGAAAACATATTGTAAGCATTATACGACTCCACACCGTTTCCTTATTAACCAAACCCTTTTACTAGAAAATATCTAGACCTTAGAGATACCAATTATGCAAACCATGTTCAACAAGCTTTCGGTAGTTCTTTACTAATAGGTTTTAACTACAAGATACAAAGCTTAAGCATGATCTACTTGATAACTCAAAACCATTGATAAGTATCAAATATCCAAGACAGTGATCAACTGTCGGCGTACGGAAAAAGGGCGGCATCGTACGCCGGTCGCACGCCCCCGGGCGGGCTCGTACCACTCCCCCGCAAGGAAGGCCCTGCGCTCCAGGGAGGCACCGCGTGAAAACCCGGGACCTGCCTCGAGCTCGCGGGAGGGACCAGCCCGAAGACCACCCCGCTAGGAGACCTGAGGCCTGCACGTGGCCAAAGATTCCTGCGCTACGCACCTAGGAGAGGGATGGCTTCATGAAGAAGGAAACGCAGCAGACGACAGAGACAAGACCGCTCAGGCCCCCTGCTCGCTGAAGAACCGTCCCATCTGAACAGGCGCCAGGCCCTGCCCCACGCCTACGCCGAGGACATGACTTAACCTGTCGTCAGGTCGGACCCGGCGGAGGCGCGACATGGAAGGCAACGTGACACGGACGGCGCCACGGCGACGACGGAGGGCCGCCACTTGGAGGAACGCCACGGCACTCGGCTTGCGAAGAGAGGAAGCTTCTGGAGTGGTCACGTGTGGAGTTCCCTTAACTATATAAAAGGAGACCCAAGGCCATGGAGAAGGGAGAGACTTCCTACGAGACACATAGCTCGGGGCTAGCTGACTTCACCTCAGAGACCTTCCCGGGGAGAAGCTTGGATAGGCCCCGGAGCTAGAAGGAAGGATTGTAAGGCACATCCTGTACGACTTTATCGACAATCAATCAAGCCAGACAAGCAGGACGTAGGGCATTACGCGGCGACGCGGCCTGAACCTGGGTTAAATTTGTGTGTTCGTGCTCGTTCTCCGGGGATTGACGTCGGAGCACCTCGCACCTCCTACCGAACAACTAGGAGGTGTTCGCACCTCGGTGTCCGAGTTCCATAACTCGACATCTGGCGCGCCAGGTGTCGTGGGTTTGTCACGTCAGGTGTCATAGATGACTTCGTAGGTGTGGGATTACGCGAGTCAAGCATCTCCGAGCTTGGGATCGCAGGAACAAAGATCAACACAGATTTACCCAGGTTCGGCCCCCTCAATGTGAGGTAAAAGACCTACTTCCTGCCTACCCTAGATTGGTATTGATATGATAATCGAGGTGTTACAATGGAGGCGATCCGATCTGGTACTCGCCGTATGAGCTAGGGTTTAGGGCTTGATAGCTTGACCCGCTCTAAGTCCTGCGAGTCCTCTTTATATACACAGAGGCTCGCTAGGTTACAAAGGAAACTTCCCCATAAGGAATACGTCCACAGAGGCCTACTCGGAGACTACTTGGTCTTCACGTCCTCCGGGATATGTCTTCTAGATCTTTCCCTTATGGCGGTTCAATATTGGGCTTGCTCCCAAGTGGGCCTTTGTCCGTGCGAGTAAGTAAGTCGCACTGGGCCGCGGGTTAATCCAGAAAGTATTCCCCCGACATTAGCCCCCAAGATTGGTTAGGACTTTACGGTGAGAATCTTCTGACCTCTTGAAATGGTCTCTGAGCCGCACTGCAAACGTTCTGACCAATCTTCTGACTTATGCGATTCAGAGCTGTGACTTATCTGCGCGACTCATCTCCCTTCTGGAAATATTCTGTTTCCTTTAATTGCGGACCGTTACTCGTTTTGCGGGCGCAAATTGTGCCGTTGGTTGCGAGCGCAGATTGTGCCGTTAGTTGCGGGTCCCTTCAGTTATAAGCTGCGGCCACCTAGGTCATTATCACTTGCCCTTGCAATCTCCTCATCCCTAGCCGCGCCGTCTTCTTCCTCGACCCGAGCCTAGTTCCCCAATCCAATCTCCCCTTCGCAATGGCGCCAAGGCGAAGCCATCTGACGATAAGCGCAGGATCTCCTGCAACTGGGAAGGATCCTGGGTAACGGAGGAAACTCTTGCAGATCTGGCCGAAGCTGGCTTCTTGCCGCCGAAGGAGGACGGCGTCTGGCGGGCGCCAGGCGATGAAATCGAGCCGCGCCCCAAGCCCAACGAGCTGGTGATGTTCGTGGAGCACGTGGAGCGTGGATTCACGCCGCCAGGTTCTCCCTTCTTCCGCAATTTGCTGCAACGCCTAGGCCTCCGTCTTCACGACATCGGGCCCAACTCAATGCTCCAGGTGAGCAATTTTCATGTGCTGTGCGAGGACTATCTTGGCATAGCCCCCAACATCGATCTGTGGCTGGCCTCTTTCACCTGCAACAGCCAACTTGTCTCCAAGGGTGGCGCCTACGTTCAGGTCGGCGCCATCTCTCTTCAACGCCATAGAAACTCTTGCCTTCCCAAGCTAGCCCTGGCGAATCGACCCAGGGCTTGGCAAAAATCTTTCTTCTATTGCCAAGATACTTCACCGGAGGGCGAAACTCGCCTTCCCTCCTGGTCTAACACCCTCTTCGTGCCTACCGAGGCACTGAAATCAAAACCTCGCGACTCGGCCATGCCCTTCATCAATGAGTCGCTGATCAAGGTCCGCGCCTTAATAGGTCATGGTCTTACTGGCCTTGATCTTCTCTCTTGCTGGACCAAATGGCGCATTCAGCCCGTGAGTCCACGACAGCGATCCTTCCTTGAGTGCACAGGCACCTCTGCTGACGTCGATCGCATCAAGGCTGCGGACTGGAGGCCTGAGGATTGGGTGGAATTTGTCACCCGCGTGACTGAGGAGAAGGACATCTCCTTCGATAAGGTGGGGCTTGCCCCTTTCAGTGTTAACAACAAGCCTTTTGAGGTAACTCCTCTTCTCTGTCTTTTCGCCTTCGTAGTTGAGTCGCATTCCTTTCTTAATACTGCAACTTATATCTTCCTGATCCAGGCTGATGAGAATTACTGGTCGCTGCCTGCGACCGTCGCCGGCACTGCTGCTCCCAAGCGTGCCGCACGAAAGAAGTTGCTGCCCACTCTAGAGGGCAGCGAAACTGCTGATATCCCCTCTGTCGCCTCTGCGGCCTCAGAAGGTGAAGAGACTGAACTGGACGAGGATGACAGTCCAGTGCCAGCCGCGAGTTCTGCTGCCGCGGCTGGACCAACTCCCCGTAGAGCCTCCAAGAGGCTATCTCGTGAGGAGCCAGAGCTTGATGCTCTGGAAATCCTGAGGCCACGAAGCGTCGCAAACCTGCTACGGGCGCGACCTCCTCCGCTGCCAGGCGTGTGTACAAACCACCGCCTCAACTGAAGAAGACATGGGTCCCCACTCTGGTAATTTCTGTTGTCTTGTCATCTTGAATGCTTATTCTTTTTCCTCTACTGACACGCAAACTTCTGCTCGTAGATTCTGGGACCCAAGGCCTGTCCTCACCGTCAAGTGGCGAGCTTATGGCCTTTGTGAAGATGGCTCCAGAGTTAGTGACTTTTCCTGCGCTTATAATACTTTTATTCTGGCTTATGTGCTTCTTCTTCACACAATGCCCTTGCTTTTTGCAGAAGTGCGGCTAAATCCGCGGCTGACTGGAGTTGTTTCTGAAACCGCGGTTGAGCCGCGTTTATCACCTGCGGCTCATACCGCCATGGTAGAGGGCGTGGCCACCACTGATGACTTGGCCACGGTCCCTGTTCTTGACACAGCTGCCCAAGAGGTGGCTCTGGAGGATAGAACGGATCCCCTTACGATCCAGACGTGGAGAAGGTCAACCCTCCTCCATAGATGTAATGGCCAAGGATGCTGATGCGCCAGTGATTGAGTCGCCAGCGGCGACAGCCTGCGGTCGCCAATTCTGCGTGCTGAGGTTGCTTCCTCCTCCTCCATAGCCGCGCTGAGAAACTGTCAGAGGCATCATTGCCTCAAATGACAAGCAAGCCATGGAGCTCCGCAAGGCACTGTCTGACCTGTCTGCGGCTTATAAGGTAAACTTCTATCTCCACTTATCTGTCTCTAGCCCCCAAGGATCAAGTTTCTTCTTTGACTGTAAAGGGAGACTTGATGCTTCTCTTTTAGCTGTTGATATGTACTTACTAACTGATGTACTCTTTGTAGGAGGAACTAAGCTCCATAACAGCTGCCAAACTCGCCTTGGAAAAGCAGTTGGGGGATACTCCTCTGAACTGGAGAGGCTGCGCGAGCTCCTTGGCCAGCGTGACGCTGAGCTGAAGAAGAGGGAAACCAGGATGGGCGAGCTATCTGATGAAAGCTTCAAGTTATCTGAACAAGCCAAAGCCACCGAGCTGCGGCTTAAAACGTTGAAGAGAAGTTCCAAGAGAGGGTCCAGCAGCTGGACCTCAAATCAGTGCTCAGAAAGACGCCATTGCTGATGCCAACGAGGACGCAAGGCTCAAGGCTGTTTCCATTGGCGAGCTTGAGAAAAAGTTGAAAAAGTTTCTGATGCCCATAACCTTGTCCACGCCAAAGTGTGCATCATGACTCAAGAGTTAACTGGTATGTGTTGCGACTCATATCTGCATCTGTTTTCTCTACTATCTTTGCCTGTATGTTGTAGAGCTGACGGAGACATGCCTCGATGTAGGTGAAGATGCCGGGCAGCGCGGCAGTACTCAAGAACAGCTGGAGTATATCCGCGATTTTTCGCGAAGAACTTGTGATGCCATGAAATCACTGTCTAAGTGCCTGCTGCCGACCAAGCCAGTCCCCGGTGATTCTGAAGGGTTGCTAAAAAGACTGCTTAGGGCGCCTCAGTTCTTTTTGGACTGGAAGGAGTCCTCAGCTCGCACCGGCGCGGCTCATGTTCTTGCTTTGGCCAAGACATACTATCCTTCTTTTGATGCTGCCAAGGTTGCAAAAGGTAGGCCCTCGAAGAAGGTGGATGGCACCGAACTGACGGCCTCAGAATATGCGGCGACTTGGAAGGATATGCGCGGCCACGCGACTGAACTGGTGGAGGGGATAGATCTTGCGACCTATATGGGCAAGTATAATGCAGATGGAAGCAGATGGGAGAAGTTACCCGCTCCGTCATCCAGTGCGGTGATTCCGCAGGAAAAGAACCCCTCTCCAGGCGTATCCAGCTCTGCAGCCCCCAAGCCCGCGACTGAAGAGCCCTCCAGCGAGCCTGCGATTGCTCCTTCTGGCAAGCTTGGTAAGCCGCCTGTTCCTCCTTCCCGCCAAAAGCTGCGCACAAATGAAGAAAGAAAACAATGGTTTTATGATCTTGGCCCTTAGCGGCCTGTAATAATTGTTAGAATTTATGTGTCATAAGACAATGTTATGGTTTGCTTAAGTACTCTCAGCAGTACATGTTTCGACCAATAGGCTGGTCCTTATGATTTGTCTCGGTTTTTCCTCACTTAGGCCCTTGCGCGGCTCAGTATTTCCCAGGTAAAAAGTGCGTGTTCAGGGTCGAGAGCGGCCATGATAGGCAATCAAACTCGATTGACGCCGCACCCCCAGTACTTTGGCCGCATAGTGCAAGTCGCATCCAAGAGAGGTTGAGTATAATCACGATAAATGCCACTTGTTTGGCGATCCCAAGGAATAGGCCGCGCTAAAAAGCTGCCGCACCCCCAAGGGACCAATGATTAAAAAATAAAAGACTCACAGCTCAATTGGTAGTTTGAGATGCTTTATTTCAGAATCATTATATGATACATAGGGTCGGTCGCGCCTAGGTGGCGACCAGAAGTGATGCTTGGGTCGGTTGCGCCTAGGTGGCAACCAGAGATGTTACATGGGTCGGTCGCGCCTGAGTGGCGACCAGAAATTGGGTCGTTGCGCCTAGGTGGCAACCAGAGATGTTACATGGGTCGGTCGCGCCTGAGTGGCGACCAGAATTGGGTCGATCGCGCCTAGGTGGCGATCAGAAGTGTTACATTGGGTCGGTCGCGCCTGAGTGGCGACCAGAATTGGGTCGATCGCGCCTAGGTGGCGATCAGAATTGAAGTTTTTAGCCCTGAGTGGCCAGCTTGATGATGTAAACTCTTAATAATTTTGTTGCGGCTGCTGATGGCAACTCGCGATGCCTGGGATGTGTCCTTATTGGCAATGGCTTGTAGCCTTTGACTTCCTTGCCTCCCTTGCGGCCGTAATCTGAAGTCGCAAGTCAGGCAGGTGCCTCTTAGCCTTCACGATGTCATCAAAATTCTCCTGCGACTCGCGCATGGGCGCGCTCTCTGCGATGCAAGCTGCTCTGGCCATGGCCTTGTCGCCTTCTTCGCATTCTTGAGCTATTCTTTTGTCGCCATTGATGGTGATGACTCCCCTGGGGCCTGGTATTTTAAGCTTTAGGTACACATAGCACGGCCTAGCCATAAACTTTGCGAATGCTTCTCTGCCAAACAGCGCATGATATGGGCTCTGGAAATCTACAACCTCGAACCAAATGTACTCGCTCCTGAAGTTGCTTTGTGTCCCAAAGGCGACCTCCAAGTTGATTCGCCCCAATGGCTGAGCTGATATGCCTGGCACGACACCATGAAACGTTGTTCTTGATGGGTGTAGCTGCTTTTCTTGAGGTTCATTCTTTTGAAGGTTTCATAGTATAATATATTGATGCTGCTGCCTCCATCCATCAGTACTTTGCTCAACTTGTACCCTGCGACTTGAGGGGCAACCACCAGCGCGAGTTTTCCCTCTTCATTTATTTCTCCTGGGTGATCCTCGCGGCTCCAAACTACTGGCTGCTCGGACCACTTTAGCCACTGTGGGACGGCTGGTACTATGGCGTTAACAGCCTGATTGCGTCGTCGCAGCTTTTGTTCCCTCCTTGAAGTATTCACCACAATGGTATGATACTGACCCAACTGTTTTGGGAACTGTGGCTGATCTGGCTGCGGATTTGGGACGGCGTTGTTGCTGTTGTTGCCTCCGCCGTGGTTACCTCCTCATTGTTTTGATGATTGTTTGTGTTGAGTGGTTGTCCATCCTTCCACTTTTTGTAATGATAACACTGTGCCTTCGTGTGGTTGGGTGGTTTCCCATCTTTTCCTATATGGATGTCGCAGGGGCGGTTGAAAACCTCTTCCAAATTAACTGGGTGAAAATTCCTTCCTCTGCCGCTGCTTTGTTTGTAACGAGTGTTCGTATTTGCGACTAACCCTGAGTTTCCTTCCTCGTTTTTGCGCTTGTTATAACTCGCATTGGCATTGCTAGCTTGCTGTTGTTGAGGCTTGCTACTGGCCTTCTTTCCCTTGCCAGTGTTTTCCTCTTCCTCCCCATCAGATGCGTCCCTGGTTTTATCCGAGCTAGCATACTTGTTGGCCGCCGCCATTACCTCGCTTAGGCTCTTGACTTTATCCTTCATGCGACCTAGTTTGTGGACTAGCGGCTCAAATTTGCAATTTTTCTCCATGACAAGGACTGCTGAACTGGGTGGTATGTTATCTGAGGAATGTATGATTCTGCGACCCTTCTCATCCAGTGGCGACTCGACTCGCCTTCCTTCTGTACACAACGCTCAAGGTCCTCTATGCTGCAGAGTCGCTTGCATGTTCCTTGGAAATTCTTGATAAAAGCTTCCTTCATCTCATCCCAAGAGTTTATTGAATTTGGCGGCAAATTTTGCAGCCATATGTGAGCTGCGCCTTCTAACATCATGTTTAGGTAACGTGCGCAGATCTCTTCGGATGCGTTTAGGATGCTCATGCCCATCTCGTAATTGTTGAGCCAAGTAACAGGGTCCATGCTTGCGTTGTAGTTGGCGACCTTGCGAGGCCCTTTGAAATCTGCAGGAAACGGTTCAGACCTGATTCTTTCGCTGAAACAGACTGGGCCTTTGAGTCGCGACGATAGGTTGGACGAAGCTGGCCTTCCTATTGGATTAGCCGCCGCGCGCGGCTGCACAACTCTATGGGTTGAACTTGCTGAGGTTGATTTTGAGCCGCAGGTTGATCTTCCCTTTGTCGCCTAGCCGAACTCGAAGTCGCAACGTGTGGCGATCCGCGTGGATGCTTCTCTCCGCCGTTGCTCTGCTATTGTAAGGGGTGGAGTGCAGCCGTCCTGCGTGTTCGGACATATTTGCCTGCTGTATTACTGCTGTGCTCAGCATCTCAATGGCACGCCGTGCCTCTCTGTCCATTGGCGTGTTTCCTGCTGGCGCTAACCTGGCCAAGATGTTTGTGGCCGCAAAGAGATTCTCCACTGGGCTAACATAATGCCCTTGCGGCGTGTGGAACCTTTGAGGCTGCTGTGGCGACTGCTGAACAAAGGTTGGCTGCGTCAATGGCGGGGGCATCATGGCCCTGTTGTTAGCCTGTACTATGGCCCTTGATCCAGGTATCTCCGCTGCTCTTGGTGCTGCGAAAGATGGAACCGCTGGTACGATTGATGGTACAGCGATTGCTTGAACCGCGGGCGCAGCTAACGGGGCCACGGACCGCATAACCATGGCAGATGGTGCCATGTGTGTGGGTACCGCGACTGAAGGTTGTGCGACCCCTGACCATGCGACCGGGTGCGCTGTGTTGGTGGCGACTGATGGGATCGTGTTGGTGGCGACTGACGGAACCGCAATTGTTGGTTCAGCGGTAGGCGATTGGAACAGCTCCATAGGGTTTACTGTTCCTGGCTGCAGGCGACTCGCGTGGCGTCTGTGTGGCAAGGTGGCCTGTATTCCTTGCAGAGTATTGGTTTCCTCGATGAGTCGCAGTTGCTCCTGTTGGAGGCGCTGTTCCTCACGCGCCAGCCTGGCTCTCTCATCCGCGATTCTCTGGACTTCATCATATAGCCCGATCCTGGTAGCCTCCAATTCTGTCACCCTAGCAGCCGCGTTAACCGCAGATATTGGCGTAAGCAACACGCTTCCCTGTGGCGGCGTGACCGCTGCGTTGGGGGCTACCCTTGACCCTGATTCCGCAGGCGCAACTCCAGGTGGAGTCTCTCTGTTTGCGACTCCTGAGGCCGCGACTCCTGGCGTCATCGCGGCGGATGCCGCGACTCCTGATGCGTCTAGCGCGGCTTGTTCTGCTGCTTCCGGCGGTGTGGGGGCTAAGCTGCCTGGTGGCATGCCCAGCCCTTCGTCCGCTTCTGTGGTCCTGTAGACCCCTTCAACGCGCCGATCTTCTACAGAGGGCGAGCCACTATCCACAGGGCCTCCGCATAGCCTTTCCTCAAGGACATACTCAATGGATTGGCCTTCTTCGTCTTCAAGAGGCAGCGACTCGTAGTTGATAGATTCTTCTTCTTGGTCCACTGTTACCGCGACTCCTTCTTCTGAGTCGCCATGTTGCGATGGATCCTCTGACTCGCCGCCAATGAAGCCGACGAAGACATGGACAGATCCAAAGGGATGATGTGGCCGGTTTCCAGGTAGTCAGCTTCCGGGCCCCAGCTTGAATCGTCAATGAGGGGTGTGCCATTGACCGTGATGATACGGCCAACAACAAGATCTTCAGCTCCCTTCATGGATCCTGCGCGGAACGTGACGCTCTTGACCGCAGGCCCCACGGTGGGCGCCAACTGTCGTGGGTTTGTCACGTCAGGTGTCATAGATGACTTCGTAGGTGTGGGATTACGCGAGTCAAGCATCTCCGAGCTTGGGATCGCAGGAACAAAGATCAACACAGATTTACCCAGGTTCGGCCCCTCAATGTGAGGTAAAAGACCTACTTCCTACCTACCCTAGATTGGTATTGATATGATAATCGAGGTGTTACAATGGAGGCGATCCGATCTGGTACTCGCCGTATGAGCTAGGGTTTAGGGATTGATAGCTTGACCCCGTCTAAGTCCTGCGAGTCCTCTTTATATACACAGAGGCTCATCAGGTTACAAAGGAAACTTTCCCCACAAGGAATACGTCCCAGAGGCCTACTCGGAGACTACTTGGCCTTCACGTCCTCCGGGATATGTCTTCTAGATCTTTCCCCTTATGGCGGTTCAATACTGGGCTTACTCCCAAGTGGGCCTTTATCCGTGCGAGTAAAGTAAGTCACACTGGGCCGCGGGTTAATCCAGAAAGTATTCCCCCGACACCAGGTAGGGGGCGCCCGTGCTTCCTCGTCGAGACTCGAAGCTGGCATGGCACCGCGCCGCGACCCATCAGGGACCCGGGGGCTGGCGAGCTCCTACGGGGCTGGCGCCCGCGGTCACGCTTGCAGGGGCGGCGAGCTGGAAAGTCCATTCGTCGCTCCGCCTGCGGGCACTCGTCTGGAGCCCTCACATGAAGGGGTCGTGGCGTCTTGGCCGGATATGTGTGCCCGGGTTGCGCAGGCGATCCAGGCCAAATATCTGCGCCTTAGATCGTTGAGCGACCTAGACGACGTGGTGCAGAGTCCCGACGAAACCTTACGGGGTTACACCCTTAGGTTCCGCCACGTCTTGAGTCACGTCCCTGACGCACCGGACATACTGGTCGTCCGGGCGTTCTGGAGGAATGTCCACGACGTCCGCATGCTGGAGAAGCTCGGAAGCCGTGACGTCCGTACCACCACGGAACTGTACTCCCTGGCGGAAAAGTGTGCCAGGATGGAAGAAGGAAGGCTCATGATCTCCGCTCCGCGGAGGCCAGGGGGCCACGGCGACAGAGACGCCGCCGAAGCAGGCAAGCGGCGGGGGCTTGGGGGCGGCTCGGTCGGGGGAATACACCCCCCTGCGGAGCCCCTCGAAGCTACCGCCAGCGAGGAAAGGAGCAGGGTGCGAGGCGAGGCCGCGCCATGGTGCCCGGTGCACAGCGCCGGGGCCCACGACGCCATTGAATGTCACGTCCTCCGCGACCTCACCATTATCAAGAAGAAGCACAATACATGGTCGAGGGCGGCCCGCCCGGCGGGGGCATGCTACGCCTGCGGCGAGCCTGGGCACTACGCTCGAGCCTGCCGCACTCGCCCGGGCGGTGGCGTCGAAGCCTCAGGAACGGTGAACCCTCGGGGTGAGAACACACCCCCCCTGTCGTGGGGTTGTCACGGCATATGTTACCATAGGGTAACTTTGAGTTGGGGGCCAGGCGAAACTAGTGTCAGGGAGAGGGTTTTGCACGGAGGGGACAAAGAATTTACCCTGGTTCGGCCTCTCCATTGGAGATAAAGACCTACTTCCAGCTACTCTATTATTAATCTCGATGTCGATAACCCGGCTACCACAACAGAGCCAGATCTCGATTAGGGTTACAATGTTTCTCTCTCGTGGGACTTGTGCGATATCAAAAGCTTTTTTCTAAACTGAGACCCAGGAGCCCCTTATATAGATTCCGGGTCTCCTGGTATCTTTACATGACAAGGCCGGGCTATACCCGTACTCGGAGTTCCTATCTATCTCCACCTCCTCTTAATCTTCCTATCTTGGACTCCACGTTGTTTACCGCCTCTGAGTCTTCTGGACCTTTCCTTCTATAAGTTGGGTTACCGCCAAATGTCCCGGCCCATGTCTGAATCTGGCCCATGATGCTGAAAGCAGGCCAAGCCCGGCCTCCTGCCTGGCGGTCTTCTTTCACCTTCATGGGTACACCGGGTTATCTTTCCCCCAACATTAGCCCCCAGATTAGCTTGGATAACAGGATGGTAAATTCTTGAGATGTCTCGTGATCTTTACGCCTTTTGCTCAAGCATTGCCATCCGGGCTATTCAAGTTAATCCCTGAAAACAAAAACATATTGGCATATATAATTTATCAGTTTTAAGAATCCTTTTGTCTCGAGGCCGGCTCATCTTGGCGGCCATTCTGTAACCCGGCTTTGTTCTCGAGTCTTCATTTTACTTGCCCACACTTAGCAAAAATTTCACCATCGAGCATCCGAAACGTCAGTCAACCTCGTAGTCAAAGATCTTATCTTTCTCTCTCCAAATCTATCCCCAGATATCACAATCATGAATATCCCTTTTTTGTCTCTTTCTGTTTGTCGTTGACCTAGGTCAAATATCCTTATCTCCTTGCCTTTTTACCATACTACCCTTTGGTCAACCACGGTGCTTATATAAGGAACACTAGGGTTCACCCCTGCGTTTCTTTCCCCATTCACACCTCGTTTGCTTCGCCTTCTTCCTCGAGCCGCCACCGCCATTTCCGCATCCGATCGAGCTCAAGATCGAGACCGAGCACCGCTACGCTCTCCCTAGATCCATCTCAGAAGGTAATACCTCTGATTTTTCGCCAAATCGATTCCTGACTCACTCCGCACCTCGTTCCCCTCAAATCTGTCTTGACTCTCATCAGTCGTTCCTCAAATTCAATCTCTTTTCCGTGTGTTCTTCGCTGTTCTTGCTCCATTCTAGTTCTACCTTTCACGAACTCCATTTTTGCTTCTTACCTTCCTCTGATTTACATTACTTTGGACAGATTGATCTTCCCCCTCACCACGAAACTATGGTGAAGGAGAAGGTTAAAGCAGGTGGCCCCAAGGCCGCGAAGAAGAATCCGAAGGACGCATCTACCTCCGGCACGAGCAAACCTGCTGCTCTGGTGAAATGGACGCGATCCACTGCGTCCGAGCTAACGATCCAAACTTTCGTCGACCGCGGCGAACTTCCTCCCAAGAGTGAGATCGAGTGGCGCGCTCCAGGAGAAGAGACCCGGCCTTCGCCACACGAAGGTGAAATCGTTGTTCTCCTGGACCACGTGACCCAGGGTTTCCGTCCTCCCGGGTCTCTTTTCTTCCGCCAGGTTTTCAAATACTATGTTCTCACTCCCTTCGATGTTGCTCCCAACTCTATCTTGAATATGAGCAACTGATGACCGAGACCCGGCTAAAGGCCGAGGCACAAAAGGAGGCCCGGGACCTCAAGACCTCCCTTGCAGATGCAAAGGAAGAAAACATGTCCTTGAAAAAGGACATGGAAGATCATGAGGAGGACTGGAAGACCCGGCTCGAAACTGCTGAGAAGAAGCTAGCTGACATGGAAAAAATCTATAACTCCTTCAAGCAACTTCTCCAAGACATCGTTGCTGCTGTCTGGGGTAAATTTCTCTATCTTTTTTTTTATATACCCAGCAATTCCTTTGTCCCATTACCTGCTAAATCAATTCTGCTGTAACTACTCTTTTTTCAGGTCCTCGTAACAGCATGAATTTAGAAACTCCTGATGTCAAGCTCCAGGCCCTTCTTACTTTGGTGAGGCAACTATACTACGGAGCCGGGCGTGCCATTGCAACGGCCCGTGGCCTAGAGGAGCCCCCAAGCCAGCTTAAACAATTTCTGGGTCACATATCCACAATTCCTGAATGGATAACCGGTGGAAACTCTCTGGCTGCCGCAAAGGCGCAATGCGTGTAATGGCCCTGGCCAAGGCGCATTATCCAGATATTGACCCGGCAAAACTTGCTGGCGGGTTCCCCCAATTCAACTTGGACAATACGTAATTTGGTGGGAAAGACCTCGCTGCTGTGAGCAAGGAAACCCGGCATGCTGCGACAGTGATTGCTGAAGGCTTGTCTTTAGAGAAATTCTAGCATGGATACGACAAGAAGAGCCGGCGTATTGACACGCCAGAGCCCGTGCCTGCCATTTTGATTCCCCCACAACTTATGCGCGTTCAGTCTCAAAAATCCACTGTCACAGGCACTGGAACTATTGTAATTGCTCCACCGAGCCGGCCTGTAGTTACAGATGATGATCCCAAGAACCAAGGCCTCGCCTTGATCTGCTGGAAGACCCCGGCTCAGGAGATAGGAGGACCCCAAGAATCTACAGAGACCGAGCTAGCTTCAGGAGGAGAAGCCCCCAAGGCCCAAGAGCAACCAAGCGAGACCCCAGCAACAGATGACCCAGCAAAAAATGCCGAGTCTTAATTCTTATTGAAAAACTGTCCATTTGGCCTGCAAGGCACTTGTAATAACTTTAATACTTTGAGCCTCATATTTCGATCGTGCACCTGTGCACGTATGCCACTATGATCTGTAATATTGGTAAAACTTATGGTCTGAATTTTCAATCTTTGAATGGTTTAGATGACCCTTTTGGTTTCTTTAACTATGAGCCGGCTTTTGCATGGATACTTGTGTCGCAACTCCTCTGAAAAAAACAGGGTCAAATCAAGTCCTTTTTTAGGCATCATGATTGATTGAATTCTCAGGTGAGCGATTAGACCATATAAGTGCGAGTCACATCGAGCTCAATAGCAAGAAAACCAAGAATTAAACTGGTGGCATCAAGGCCGGGTCTTGAGATTTCAGCTACAAGCTATTTTAGCAAGAGCCCCCAAGACCCGGGTCAATGTTCTAGAAAGTAATGGCTTATTGTGCTCATTTACCCCATTGACCCAAATATCTGACTTGCTCGGATTATATAATAACTGGGACTTTTATAAAAGAAACAACTAATCAACCATACAAACTAACCATGAAAAACATCCACAAATAAAGGCCGGGTTACGAGGTTAGGTGTTCACTTTTGAACAGCTACCCCCCAAGCCTCAACACATGAATTTCAACTGGGATACAAGAACCGGGCCTTGGGTTAGATGTTCTCTCTGTGAACATCTAACCCCCAAGACCTAAATTGTGAGACTTGATCAAGCTAGATAAACCGGGTCTTGGGTTGGATGTTCTCTCTGTGAACAGCTAACCCCCAAGACTTAACATATGATACTTTGAATAAAATGGATCACCAGAATCTTGGGTTAGATGTTCTTTCTGTGAACAGCTAACCCCCAAGACCTGATATATGAGACTTGAGCGCAAACAAACATAATTCCGGGTCTTGGGGTGAACCATTGTGAGACTTCAATGGTTAACCCCCAAGGCCTAAATAAATAAATAAACATAAAGATAACACAAAAAGTAAATAACTGGAAAGACACAAATTTTTGTTCAACCTTTACTTTATTGATAGAAAAGGTTAGGTCAGCAAGCCGCCTCATTAAAAACCTTCCAGTCCGCTTAGGTACCCTGGTAAGGAAAAGAGCGCGTCTGAAACCTGCTGCCTGTTACATCGTGTGTTACATATCAAGACCCGGCCTATCGCTAGGTATAGTAGGGGCGTAAGTGGGCAATGTTCCATGGCCGCTCACGCTCTTGCATCGAAAATGTGGATCTTGTAGTGTCATTGATAGTTTCTGACTTTTCTCTCACATCCACCAGATAATAAGACCCATTGTGCAAATTCTTGCTCACAATGAAGGGTCCCTCCCATGGGGGAGATAACTTGTGCATCCCATCTCTGTTTTGTGTCCACCGCAACACTAGATCTCCCTCCTGAAAGGTGCGAGTTCTAACCCGGCGTGCATGATATCTCCTCAGGTCTTGCTGATAAATTGCCGATCTTTCAAGTGCTTTCTCACGATGCTCCTCTAACAGGTCCAGTGAATCCTGCCGGCTCTTCTCGTTTTCTGTCTCAACATAAGCCGCCACGCGCGGCGAGTCATGAATTATGTCACTTGGTAACACAGCTTCTGCTCCATAAACCATGAAGAAGGGAGTCATGTTGGTGGATCTGTTGGGTGTTGTGTTGATGCCCCAAACTACTGATGGCAACTCCTCTACCCAAGCTCCAGCTGCTCTGATGCACGGGACCCGGAGTCTTGGTTTCAGTCCTTTGAGCACCTCTTGATTAGATCTCTCAACTTGCCCATTGGCCTGAGGATGAGACACGGATGCTACGTCCAATCTTATGCCGTTCCTTCCACAAAATTTATGCATCTCCCCAAGCGACATATTGGTCCCATTATCTGCGATGATGCTATGTGGATACCCAAATCTATGGATGATCCTTTTCAAGAACACAACTGCTGTAACTGCCTCGCAGTTTGTAACTGGCATTACCTCAACCCACTTGATAAACTTATCAACCGCCACCAAAAGATGGGTCTTCTTGCAAGGAGACATCTGAAAAGGCCCAACCATATCCATTCCCCAGACTGCAAATGGCCAAGTTAAAGGAATAGTTCGCAGCTCCTGAGCCGGCACATGAATTTGCCGGGCATACCTCTGACACCCATCACATCTACTCACCAAACGCTCTGCATCTTCATTTGCTGTAAGCCAATAAAAGCTGTGTCTGAACGCCTTTGCAACCAATGATCTTGTGGAAGCATGATGACCACAATCTCCTTCATGTATCTCCTTCAAGATTTGCCGGCCTTCCTCTGGTGAGACGCATCGCTGAAACACACCCGAAGCACTTCTCTTGTAAAGTTCATCATCAATGACCACATAAGCTTTGGCCCGGCGCACGATTTGCCGGGCTACGATTTCCTGCTGGGGCAACTCCCCCCTCGTAAGATAAGCGATGTATGGCTCTGTTCACTCAGGAATCTCGTGCACTGCTGATTCATCCAAAATGCATCTACTTTTCCAAGCACTTTGCTTCATGATTTGCTCCGGAATCTTCCCATATTTGAATAAAACTGCTGAATCTGACGCTGTTTTTAGCAAAGTCTCTTTTCTGGCTATTTTTGCAGGAAATAAAATTGGGGAAAAATACCACGTCATTTTTTATGGAAAAGGAGGACAACGTGCAAAGGATGGACACGAGGGAGCATCGGAGGCCAAAAGAGGGGGCCCACGCGGCCACAGTACCAGGCCGCGTGGGCCCACCCCGTTTGGCCCCCGGGCACCGCCTCGCCTTCGGTCTTCGACGTACCCCCTCATATATACAGAAAAGTGTGTGCCCTAGAAGGAGAGGAGTTTTCGCGAAACAGAACGCCGCCACCATCACGATCTTCGTTTCGGGGACAGATTGATCCAGGATTTCTCCTCCGGTGGAGGGATCCGGAGGCCGTCTTCACCGCCTTCATCTCCATCGACCATGAGCCCCTTCACCATCACCATGTGTGAGTAGTCCGCTGTAGGCATGTGAGGTGGATGGGGATTGGATGAGATTGATCATGTAATGCTACCCGTTGTTCGGGATTTTAGGGTTTTATCTTGAGGATACTTTTGTATTGTGTTGATGCACTCTTGCTATGTTTAATGCTTGCTACTAGGGCCCGAGTGGCATGATTTCAGTACTGAACTTATATTGCCCCATCATATATTTGAGTTTGGTATTTATCTGCAAAGTGTATCACCTGCTATTATGTTGAACCTGCGAACCCTAAACGTGACATATAGGGAAAACAAGGGGGAGATGTTTTAGTTTGAGGATTCTATGTGTTCATGAAGTGTTAATGCATTGTTCCGGTCTATTCGAAAGGGTAGACCTTAATTACCTGTAGTTCCAAGTTGGCCCCGGTGAAATGGGCAGGTTGGACAATAGATGTTGTGCAAATTCTCTTGGTTAGTACGCACAACTAAATATGGAACACATACCTACATATATCGGAGTTAGAGATAGGTCCCATTGTTATTTGTTTCTTATTATATGATCAATCTCATTCTTGCAACACCCCGCTATCACCTCATGCCTACGTTTTAAATCTCTGAGTTACACTTTCACTTTTCCGGTGAAAACTGGGAAACACTTGTTCACTGCTACTGTTCTGCTTGTTACTTGAATCATACTACTGCCATCACTATTACTGCTGCAAGTTATTGATATACAGGTGTGGTTGAGAGTGACGCCTCAATTGCCAAGGTCTTATTGATATTCTTGTGTTCCCATCGAGTCGAACTATAAATTTGGGTAATACTTCCCAACGAAGACTTCAGCGATCCCCTATACTTGTGGGTATCAAGACGTTTTCTGGCGCCGTTGCCGGGGAACCTAGCTTTATTGGTAAGACAACTTGTTATCATCTATTTGCTGCTTTTGCTTGTTCCTAACCATGGGAAAGGAAAAGACTACTCCGAAGGAAGTGAGGCCTTCAACTACTCGCAGAGGTACGGATTTGCCAAGTAGGCCAAACTTTTCACCTAATGTTGCTTCTGCTGTTGCTCCTAAGAAAAAGGAAAGGTTTTATCTAGTTCACCATTGTCTAAAATGTCTACTAGTAATGAAAATGATTTATTATGTGGTAGCATAGACAAAGAAGTGACACCTGAAACATCTGAGATAACTGAAACACCTGAAAATCTGGAATCTTCTACTAATGAAAATGTGGAATCTGAGTTAGAAGATAATGAATACTGTGATGATGAATTTGAAACTTCTTCTGAGGAAGAGGAGGCATTTACTATGGCTTTTATGAATTCTGACTTTGATAAATTGGATAAACTTGATAGCTATAAAAATTCTCCTCTTGATGGATATTTTCCTATTACTGAGAAAATGAATGCTCCTGCTATTAAAATTAAAGATAAAGATTATGAGTTTAGTGTTGATCCTGAAATAATTGAAAAAGCTGAAAAATATAAGTTTTATGGTAGAGAGGATGAGTTTCCTTTTGAACACATTGCTGTCTTGCATGACTTATCTGTGTTATTTGGTAAAGATGAAATCCATCAACGCTACTATTTCTTAAAGCTGTTTCCTTTTACTTTGGGAGGAAGTGCTAAAACTTGGTATAATCGTTTAGAACCTGGATGTATTACTAGCAAGGAAGAATGTTTGCAGGTATTCTATAATAAGTATTTCCCTGCTGATAAGATTCATGGTTTGACTGTTGAGATTAGCAACTTTTCACAGAAAGAGAAGGAGGATTTACCCCAAGCTTGGGGGAGGTATAGTAAGATGGTTAGGAAATGTCCTACCCATGGCTTCAAGAGTAATGAAATACTTGATATATTTTACAATGGTCTAACCGAAAACACCAGAGGCTATCTTGATGGTATTGCAGGTAATGTTTTCAGGGAAAGGACCGTTGATGAAGCAACTGAGCTATTGGAGACTATCTCTAGGAATTATGAAGACTGGAATATTGAAGAGATATTTCCGGAGAAGAAAGGAGGCATGCTCAAATTGGATAACGAAACAATGAAAGAAGCTTCCAAGGCTATTAAAGAGAAGGGAATTAAAACCTCTCATCTTAAGGAATTATCTGAAATGGGTGTTAAACTTCCTGATGATCAACCATGTTTTCCAATTCAAGTCAATGCTATTAGCTCCATAAAAGGTAATGAAAAGGTAACACCTCCTGTTGATGTATCCTACATGAATGATTTTGCTTATCATCATAATCCTGAGGAGCATAATATTAGAATGACTATTATGGAGAACTCTCACAAAATTAAATCTCTTCGAGAAAGTTTACATGCTAGTGTGGGAGAGGTAAAAAGAATTGTTAAACACTGTGAGATGATGAATAATCAAGTTGAACAAATGGTTTCTCTTCAAAATCAATTGTATGAAAGTCTTATGGTGAAGAAACAGGTTTGTGGAGTTAACACTAGGGGAGGTGCAAGTACTCAGGATCCTGATTTTCCTGAAGGCCATCCCAAGAGAAAAGAACAAGAAGCTCTCAAGAAGAAATCTTCTGCAGGAAAATCTCCCAATGAAAACAAGGACATTGATGACTCTGAAGAGCAAGATAAGGATATTTCTATTTCTGATGCTGAGACTGAAGATAATAATAATGAAGAAGAAGAATCACCTTCACCTGAAGAAGAGCCACAAGAGGATGAAAATATTGAAGAACCTGAACCTAATGATAAAGAAGACCCTCCACCATCTACTGAGAAGAATAAGAAGAAGAGCCATCCTAATCCACAAAGAGGTAAAGATAGGGATCCGTGGGTACAAAAACCCATACCATATCCCCAAGAGGTAATAAAAACTTTGGATGATGCTAGATTTGAGAAATTCTTTGAGTTGATTAAGTCTTTGTGTTTGCAAATTCCTCTTGTTGATGCTATTAAAATCCCTCCATATTCCAAATACATGAAAGACATTGTGACTAATAAAAGAAAGATTCCTACTGATGCAATAACTGCTATGCTTGCTGAATATTCCTTTAAAGGGAAAATGCCTGAAAAACGTGGTGATCCTGGTATTCCAACTATTCCTTGTCATATTAAAGAAACTTACGTGAAATATGCTCTATGTGACTTAGGAGCTGGTGTTAGTGTTATGCCTTTTTCTTTATATAAGAAACTTAACCTAAACAAATTGGTTCCAACTGAAGTATCATTACAAATGGCTGATAAATCAACTGCTGTGCCTATAGGAATATGTGAGGATGTCCCTATCTCTATTGCTAATGTGTTAATCCCTACAGACTTTGTTGTGTTAGAAATGCCTGAAGATGATAATTTGTCTATTATTCTTGGAAGACCCTTTTTAAACACTGCAGGGGCTGTTATAAATTGCACTGAGAGCAAGGTAACATTCAATGTCAAGGGAAATGAGCACACTATCTATTTTCCTAAGAAGAAATCTGTTACTATGGTAAGCCAGAGTGTGAACTCCATTAAAAGGAATACTCTTATAATAGGAAGCTTTGATTCATTACCACCTCCTGAACCAAAATATGCTATCATGATGGTTGGAACTATTCCAATCAAATATGAGGTGACTTGAAATTGCTAAAACATATAAAATAAAGAATCATGTATTATATCTTTTGCATATTATTAATGAGACTTGATCAACCTCATTACTAATATGAAAATGATGCAAACTTGATTCCCATAAAAATTGCTTTGAATGTTTGATTTCATTTATTCTAGAATTTTTAGATTATTTGCATGAGCATAATTATTTCAAAGTGCAGAAATTCCAGAAATGTAGTTTGAAAAATTCTGTTCAGAAAATTTTCTCGAAAAATTCCAGAAAAATTTGGAGGTAAGTTATTTTACCAGGGAACTAACAGCCAAAAGGGGACACCAGAGGGCCACCAGGGCCCAAAAGGGTGTCCCACGCGGCCACAGTACCTGGCCGCGTGGGACCCACTATTTTGGCCCACAGAGGGGGTTAGGTGAGTATCCAGTGCCCATCTCCTTCCCCTCGACAGGAAACCAGCCCCAGGTATTTTTCCCAAATTTTCTCGAGCTCTCTTCCTGCTATCCTTGGATCTCCAAGTTTAGGGCAGATTTTTCAAATCTGTTTGGTGGGATTGCTCATTGGTATGTGACTCCTCCACTCATCCAATTACTTTTTGTTCTTATGCCTCATGCATGAAGTATTTTGCTGCACTAGGTGTCACCTTTTATGCTTAGGAAATCCATAGATTCAAGTTTTCTAGTTGATATTGATGCATGATATTGATGTGGAGACTATTTATGGATGGCTTAATGTTGTTTTAGGTGTTACATCTTGATTTTTGTTGAATATTGTTTTTGGGCAGCAAGGTATCATGTTTAGCAAGGGCAAGATTGTTGGGATGAGCTCAAGACCAAGAGAAGAGATGCAAAGTCTCCCTCAATATGATGACCACACCTTGGGAGGATGATGCATTCTTTGTAGGGGAGAAGTTGAAAATCATACAACAAGATGGCAAGATCCCTATGTTCTTGAGCATGGGGGATCAAAGAGGACTTCGACACCTTCGCTGCTACAACTGGTTTACTTCGGTTTCTCAGAACCCCAAGATACATATGAGAACTCTCTCGGGAATTCTCTCTACATTCAGATTTGAGGGCCGGAGCCCTACAAGCACAGGAAGAAAGTAAGGCACCCTCTTACCTTTGTTTGCAAATTTACTATGAGAGGTGAGCGCCTTGTTATGTCTCTAGGGAATTTTGCAATGCTATTGGTGTAGAAAATTCAGGGAGTTGGAGTGAAACTCGTGCTGATACCAACCATGAGCTTGTTGAGTTTTGGCATACTATATCTGTAAACTCTCATGATAGATTAAATAGGGGTAAATTTACTCATATACAGCACCCAAGTTTGAGATATTTTGCGTTGTTTCTTGCAAGAGGATTTCTTGCTAGGGATAACAATTCTGCTTGCACTGGACCAATGGTTTATCTACTAAAATGTGCAAAAGAAAATACACCGTGTGAATATAACTTGGGAGTCATACTTGCTAGATCTTTGCATACTGCTGTGAGTAGAAATATTACTGATCAAACTCCTATTTATGCTGGTGCTATTGCTACTATGGTGTACAATTACATTAAAAACGAGAGAGGATATGGTGATAACATGGGTACTCTAGTGCGAGAGTCCAAATTACTTGATTTTGCTTTGACTACTCGCATGGATATAAGTACGTTGTATGGGGACATTATCTGTATAACTATTTGAGCACTAGTGGGCAGCGAGTGTCCATTAGGCTCCCCCGTACTGACCTTTTTGACAGGAGTACCGGAAAATGGATAGTGGAAGAGGCGCCGCCTCAGGAGGAGCCACAAGCTCCAGAGACACAGGGGTACATACCTCAGGCGGAGCCCCTGTACCCAAGCATGCAAGGCTACCCATATAGTTACTACCCTGGAAGTGGAAGTGGATACGGCAACTACCCAGGATACTAGCTTGATCGCAAGCTTGGGGGAGTACTTCTCTTACTCTCCATTCATTGTTTTATATCACCGTTATATTGCTATTAAGTTTCTTGAAAACACAAAACACAAAAAGATTTTATTTGTTTCTTTTTGGTTGTTTGTCTTTGTTTTCTTAAAAAAAAAAAACAAAAAATTTTCGTTTTCTTGAAACAAACGCAAAAACGGAGGTGCAGAAATTGCTGAAATCTGCTCGCTGTTTTATTTTTCATTTTTTCTCTGTAACTCCGATTGAGCTGAAATTTTAACCACTGCTGCAACACATCATAACCCACACACGTAAAATATGAGATTTTTCTGAGGTGTCTAGGTAGGGTAAAAACAGTACTGTATGCAGTGACATTTTCTGGCAGATTTGAGTTTTTATTGTGCAGTTCAAGTTGGGAGAGGAGAACAACGATGATGAGTTGATGTGCATGAAGTGGATGAAAGGTATGACACCTTTGCCGTGCTTATGTGGACTTTTTAATAACAGCAAGTGAGCACATCATAGTTTCTTTAACATCTAGGAAAGTGGTAGCAAATGTTTATCTTCTCCATGTTCTAGTATGTTATATGATGATGCAAGTGAAATATTATTTAGTGACAATACTTGGTTGTGGATTGAATAATTGTGGCTCTAAACAAAGGTCTACGCATCCCATTGTGCTTACTAAACTTGCCAACCAAAAGAGAGTAAAAGAATTTTTCAAATGTTAAACATGAAGTCGTATGCTTGACAGGCTTAGTGGTTGGGAGTTAGCTGAAATGTGCTGACACATGGAAAGCTTTCAACATTGCACAATTATATTTAGTTGATATCATGTACTTTGTCTATGGATGCCTATCATTGCGAAATAAAGGAGGAAACTTAGTAAGTTCAATGAGTGAGAATAATTGGCTAGAGAGACGCCTGGGCCGCCAACTTAAGCCATGCATCATTCATGGTGGAAATTTACAGCGTACCATAGTGAACATTCAGTGATGCACATCATAATAAAAAGCTACACAATAGTAAATAAAAGAGTGCTGAGATTGTTCATTGTCTGTTTGTCTTGTTGTTTGGACATGGGCTTGTCCATGTCCTGGGATAAGAGGTACCCCAGTTGACGCTCTTGATGACGCTTTTATTACTTGCAATGACTGAAAATTTGAACTTGCTTAGTGACCCAAGTTGAGTAGCCATGGTGTAGGTACTCGTATTCACGGGGCATGAGGTTTTAACCATGAGTTGGTCAAGCATATGGTCATAATAGGGAACACCAAATGGTTTGATAAAACTGAGAGCAAGGTTGTAAGCACAATGATTTCACTAGTCAACAAAAGAAAGAATCAAAAGATCTCAAAAATCTTGACATGATTCAATCAATAGCGATGCAAAACCTTTGTTTATTTCTACAGTTGAGCAAACTCATCCAAGTATTGACACTACATGTTATCTCACTTGCAGCAAATATAAAGCTTTAACATTGATTGATATACCTTTGCTAGCATTTTGTTATTTGTCATTGAAGCTATGTTTTGAATGCTTGTTGGTATTAAGCGGTGTTACATATGCAATGCAAAGTTCTTGTCAAAGTCTTTTATCGCTTCTGCACTATGTTTGAGTTGTTCGAGGACAAACAACGAGCTAAGCTTGGGGGAGCTGATGCATCCAAAATGCATCTACTTTTCCAAGCACTTTGCTTCATGATTTGCTCCGGAATCTTCCCATATTTGAATAAAACTGCTGAATCTGACGCTGTTTTTAGCAAAGTCTCTTTTCTGGCTATTTTGCAGGAAATAAAATCGGGAAAATACCACGTCATTTTTATGGAAAAGGAGGACAACGTGCAAAGATGGACACGAGGAGCATCGAGGCCCAAAAGAGGGGGCCCCACGCGGCCATGTACCTGGCCGCGTGGGCCCACCCAAATGGCCCGGGCGCCGCCTCGCCTTCGGTCTTCGACGTACCCCCTCATATATACGAAAAGTGCGTGCCCTAGAAGGAGAGGAGTTTTCGCGAAACAGAACGCCGCCACCATCACGATCTTCGTTTCGGGGACAGATTGATCCAGGATTTCTCCTCCGGTGGAGGGATCCGGAGGCCGTCTTCACCGCCTTCATCACGCCTTCATCTCCATCGACCATGAGCCCCTTCACCATCACCATGTGTGAGTAGTCCGCTGTAGGCATGTGAGGTGGATGGGGATTGGATGAGATTGATCATGTAATGCTACCCGTTGTTCGGGATTTTAGGGTTTTATCTTGAGGATACTTTTGTATTGTGTTGATGCACTCTTGCTATGTTTAATGCTTGCTACTAGGGCCCGAGTGGCATGATTTCAGTACTGAACTTATATTGCCCCATCATATATTTGAGTTTGGTATTTATCTGCAAAGTGTATCACCTGCTATTATGTTGAACCTGCGAACCCTAAACGTGACATATAGGGAAAACAAGGGGGAGATGTTTTAGTTTGAGGATTCTATGTGTTCATGAAGTGTTAATGCATTGTTCCGGTCTATTCGAAAGGGTAGACCTTAATTACCTGTAGTTCCAAGTTGGCCCCGGTGAAATGGGCAGGTTGGACAATAGATGTTGTGCAAATTCTCTTGGTTAGTACGCACAACTAAATATGGAACACATACCTACATATATCGGAGTTAGAGATAGGTCCCATTGTTATTTGTTTCTTATTATATGATCAATCTCATTCTTGCAACACCCCGCTATCACCTCATGCCTACGTTTTAAATCTCTGAGTTACACTTTCACTTTTCCGGTGAAAACTGGGAAACACTTGTTCACTGCTACTGTTCTGCTTGTTACTTGAATCATACTACTGCCATCACTATTACTGCTGCAAGTTATTGATATACAGGTGTGGTTGAGAGTGACGCCTCAATTGCCAAGGTCTTATTGATATTCTTGTGTTCCCATCGAGTCGAACTATAAATTTGGGTAATACTTCCCAACGAAGACTTCAGCGATCCCCTATACTTGTGGGTATCAACTGCTGCTACTAACTGAGAATCCGGGTTACCCAGATAGGCATAATCTTCCTCATCTTCAGGCTTAACTGATGGAGCTCGCAACTCATCTAAGAACGTATTGGGTGGAACCGACTCTCGCTTGGAGCCGAGTCTTGACAGAGCGTCAGCTGCGTCGTTTTTGCGCCGGTCTATGTGGTCCACCTGATATCCGGAGAAGAACCCGGCAACTCTGTCCACCTCTCTTCTGTAAGACGCCATCTTTGCGTCTTTTCTGTCCCAAGTGCCAGAAACTTGCTGAGCCACAAGATCGGAATCTCCATAACATCTGATATACTTGATGCCCATCTCCCGGGCTATCTTCAAACCATGCAGCAGAACCTCATACTCAGCCACATTATTGGAGCAATCAAAGTGTATTTGCAAAACATAACTCATTTTTTCGCCCTTTGGGGAAGTTAGCACAACCCCGGCTCCTGATCCTTGCTCCTGTTTAGACCCGTCAAAATGCATGACCCAAGACTGAATTTTTGGAACTAGTTGCGATGCACTTAACTGTGTCCAATCATTGAGAAACTCCACCAAAGATTGAGACTTGATTGCGGTTCTAGGCGCATAGTTGATATGATAATCTCCCATCTCAATGGCCCACTTGGCCACTCTTCCTGTAGCTTCAGAATTTCGTATAATATCTGCGAGTGGGATCGAGCTCACCACCATAATGGGATGCTCCTGAAAGTACGGCTTCAACTTTCTGCTTGCCATGAACACTCTAAACACCAACTTCTGCCAATGAAGATACCTTTGCTTTGTTTCTGACAAAACTTCGCTAACATAGTAAACCGGCCTTTGTACCGGGTGTTCTTTGCCTTCCTCCTTACGCTCAACCACAACCACAACGCTCACCGCTTGAGGCCCGGCAGCAACATACAACAACATGGGTTCCTTAGGACCCGGCGCTGCAAGCACTGGTGCTTTGGACAATTGCACCTTCAAAGCTTCAAATGCATCATCTGCCTCTTGATGCCACACAAAATTTTCTGTTTTCTTTAAGAGCTTGTATAACGGTATCGCTTTCTCCCCAAGCCGGGCTATAAACCGGCTCAAGGCTGCCACGCAGCCCATAAGTTTCTGAACATCCTTCAACTCTTTTGGCTTCTCCAAGCATTGTATGGCCCGGATTTTGTCCGGGTTTGCCTCAATTCCACGCTCTGACACGATGAAACCCAGTAGTTTCCCCGCTGGTACGCCAAACACACACTTCGTTGGTTGAGCATCATGTTGTATCTCCGTAGGTTCGCAAATGTCTCTCTGAGATCTTTGATAAATGACTCGGCTTTTTCTGACTTGATCACCACATCATCAACATACGCGTGGACATTGCGCCCAATCTGATCCGCAAAACAGTTCTGGATGCACCTTTGATAAGTGGCACCCGCATTTTTCAACCCAAAAGTCATGGTCTTGTAGCAAAAAGCCCCAAAAGGCGTAATGAACAAGGTCTTCTCCCAATCCTCTCTATTCAACTTGATCTGATGATAACCTGAGTACGCATCCAGAAAGCACAAGAGTTCACTTCCTGCCACTGCATCAACAATCTGATCGATACGCGGCAAAGTAAACGGTTCTTTGGGACATAATCTGTTCAAACTGGTGAAATCTATGCACATCCTCCACTCATTGTTCTTCTTCAACACTAGAACCGGGTTAGCCAACCACTCTGGGTGAAAGACTTCCATGATAAAGCCGGCTGCCAAAAGCCGGGCTATCTCTTCTCCAATGGCCTTCCTCCTTTCAGCGTTCATTTTTCTCATACCCTGCTTCACTAGCCGGGCTTTAGGATCAACATGTAATTTGTGCTCAGCGAGTTCCGTCGGGATACCTGGCATGTCACTAGGTGTCCATGCAAAAACATCCCGATTCTCACGGATGAACTCGATGAGCGCGCTTTCCTATTTATCAGTCAGGTTTGACCCTATGGAGAACTGCTTGGAAGAGTCCCCCTCCACAAAATCTACCATCTTTGTATCTTGAGCTGATTTGAACTTTGCCCTATCATCTTCTGTGGTTGGCCTTTTCAGGAGTGTATTATCTGCCGGGTCTAGATTCGCCCTGTAACTTTTCAACTCCTCTTTGGCACACGCATGCTCTGCCATGGCTGCATCACATTCTGCTGCTATCTGTCTGTTTCCATGCACAGTAATGATTCCCTTAGGACCCGGTATCTTCAGCTGCAAATACACATAACAAGGCCGGGCCATAAACCTGGCGTAGGCCGGCCTTCCCAACAGCGCATGATAAGGACTGTGAAAATCTACCACCTCAAAATCCAGCATCTCTGACCTGAAGTTTTCCCGGGACTCGCCAAAAGCCACCTCTAATGTGATTTTCCCCAGTGGAGTTGCTGATTTCCCCGGAACTATACCATGAAAACCCGTGGATGTCTTCTGCAACTGAGACTTTTTGAGACGCATACGCAAGAAAGTTTCCCAGTACAAGATGTTGATACTGCTTCCTCCATCCATCAGGACCTTTTTCAACTCAAAACCCTCCACTTGAGGGGCCACGACCAAAGCAAGCAGACCCGGGTGTTCTACATGATCTGGGTGATCTGCTCTGCTCCAGGTGATTGTGTGCTCAGACCATCTCAAATATCTAGGTGCTCCTGTGGACACCGCATTAACAGCCCTTTGAATTACTTTCCTCTCCCTTTTAGAAGTGTCTGACGTATACACATGATATGAACCAAGCTGCTTGGGCTGAGTGTTAAATCCGCCCTGTCCTTGAGAACTTGAGCCGGCTGGAGGGCCGGTTGGTGTTGCATTCGCTCCTGTGAGCGGAGCCGTGGCCGGGCTTGCTCCCGTGCCGGGTCCTGCACCCCTATTTGCTGCTTGAAGTGCCCTCTGAATCTCGTTGTTTTCCATCTGTTAAGATCCGCACACTGAGCCAGCGAGTGATTTGCCGGCTTACCGTTCCTGCTGTGGCGAGGACACGGCATCCTGAAAGCCTCTTCCGTACTCATGGGTTGTGGTCCACTAAAACTGTTGTAACCTCCATTGTTTCCCCTGTTATCATTATAGCCTCCATTGTTCCCTCTATTTCCATCATTGTATCCACCATCAGTCCTGGGCCTTTGAAACCTGGTATTTGTGTTTGCCACGAACTCTGAACTTCCCTCGTTGTGCCCTCTTTTATGTGAGTTGTTGTTGTTACCATTGTTGTTCCTACCATTGTTCGTTGTACCTTTGCCTTTTTCCTCCTCAAGGTCATCTTGCGTCTTGTCCGTTGCTGCATGTTTGTTACAGGCCTCTAATAACTCGGCCATTGAGACGGGTTTGACCCTGTGACTCTCTTTCAGACGCCCCAGCTTCTGGACCAATGGAGTATACTTGCAAGTATTTTCCATCGTTGAAATTGCGTCCTTAGGCTCGATACCGGCTGATGCATGCAAAATCTCCGTGACCCGGCCCATCCAGTGCCGGATTGACTCCCCTTTCCTTTGTACACATGTGTCTAGATCTTCCAGCAAAAACAAACGTTTGCATGTGCCCAAGAAGTGCTTGATAAAGATCGCTTTAAGCTCTGACCAACTACTGATTGATTTCTCGGGTAAATTCTCGAACCACAACTTCGCCGCACCATCACTCATCATCAAATACATATACTTTCCACACACATTCTCTGTGGCGTTGCGAATACACATGGCCATCTCGTAACTGCTTAACCAACTTGTCGGGTCCATGCTCGGCTCATAATTGGCCACTTTGCTTGGTTCTTTGAACTTCTCAGGAAAAGGCTCGGATCTGATCGATTCTGATAAACATTTAGGCTCGGCTAACCCGGAACCTCCAGTTTGAAGATTAGGACCCGGCGAACTCGCCGAAACTGCAGGTGGAACAACTTGTTGCACTGGAGCTACTACTGGAGCCGGGACGACCGGGTGAACACTCGCGGCTCGCCCTGCTCTTGACATGTTTACGATCTATTGTGCAACTGAAACAGCGGGAGCCGGCTGATACTGCTGGTTATTCTGCTGAGGCTGTTGAACATTGTGCTGACCCGGCGCAGCTGGCCCGGCCTGTGGTGGCAGCGTCTCCCCGTGTCTACTGTGGGTACGTTTACTATTGTAAGGTGTTGAGTGTAATGCACTCTTGTTCTTGGAATACTGGCCTTGCTGCACCACAGCCGTGCGTAACATATCGATGGCTCGCCGAGCCTCCAACTCCGCGGGTGAATCCCCCAATGGGATACGATCTAGAGCCAAGGTTGCTGCGTAAACGTTATCCGCCGGGTTAGAAAAGTGACCTTCTGGCGTCTGATACCTTGGTGTTGCTGTTACGTGACCCGGATTTCCCCCGGCTCCTCCGGCGGGCAAACCCGGCATCCTTCCAACTGCTCTTCCTGAGTTCCTATTTCCCTCTGCGCTTGCTCTAATTACAGGCGCTGCTTGAACCACGCCAATGGGTTGATCCACTGGGGTTCTAAATAGTACCGCAGGTTGTATGTCGTTCTCTCCTGGAGCCAGCCGGCTCTGGTGCCTCCTCTGATGTTGCGCGGTCAAATCGTTCTGGCGAGTTTGTAACATCTCCTTGTTCTGTCTCAGGCGATTCTCTCTTTCCTCGATCTCTTTTGCCCTTGCTGCTATTTGTTGCTCATACGCTATGGCGTTCCGCCGGGTCTGCTCCAAAGCTCTGCACGCGGTATCCAACTCTACGGCCCGGGTCGCCGCGTTCTCCGGCGTGATGATCCTCGTAAGCGCCGTTTGGTCCAAAACCAGGCCGTTATTGAACAGAGCCGGCGCTGATGCCGGGTTAGGTGTGACTTCTCCCTGGGCCCGGTTGTTCAGGAAACCAAAGGTGTTTCTGTAATGTGCCTGGCCTTCACTTTCTTCTGATACCGAAGCGATCTCGCCATCCACCAGCCTTTGATTTAACTCAAGGACCGGGCTTTGCTGTTGCTGCTCGTTGAAGTTTGGTGGGGGTGCCGCTCCTGACCCCCCAGCTCCCAAAGTGAGATCCAGATTCGTCGAGGGTGCTGTGTAAACTGCTACCCTTCGAATTGGACCCGGATAGGACTCTTTCTCGAACTGATCCTCTTCCTCTTCTTCTTCCGGGTCATATCCGTACCTTCCATCCAGCAGGGCCAAGATCGATTCCGTGTTGTCCTCGCTGCCTGGTGCGTCACCCGGGATCCGTGCCGGGTTTACCGACTGTTCCACGTGTCTGACCACCAGGTCCATGTGCTTCGCTGTCCCCACGGACTCTTCCCCATCTGACTGAACCAGGGTTGCAGCTCCTGACACAGAATCGTACTCTTGGTTACTAGCAGACCTGGTTGCATGTATCATACCAACAAAAACATTAATCTGGCCAATTGGAATAACATCACCTGATTCAAGCTGATCTGACTCCGGCCACCAGCCCGAGTCATCGACGATGTGCTCTCCTTCCATGTTGATGACGATTCGGTCTACCACCAGATTCTTCATACCTTCCAGCGCAGCTCCCTTGATGATGACACTCTTGGCCGCAGGCCCCACGGTGGGCGCCAAATGTCGTGGGGTTGTCACGGCATATGTTACCATAGGGTAACTTTGAGTTGGGGGCCAGGCGAAACTAGTGTCAGGGAGAGGGTTTTGCACGGAGGGGACAAAGAATTTACCCTGGTTCGGCCTCTCCATTGGAGATAAAGACCTACTTCCAGCTACTCTATTATTAATCTCGATGTCGATAACCCGGCTACCACAACAGAGCCGGATTTCGATTAGGGTTACAATGTTTCTCTCTCGTGGGACTTGTGCGATATCAAAAGCTTTTTTTCTAAACTGAGACCCATGAGCCCCTTATATTGATTCCGGGTCTCCTGGTATCTTTACATGACAAGGCCGGGCTATACCAGTACTCGGAGTTCCTATCTATCTCCACCTCCTTTTAATCTTCCTATCTTGAACTCCACGTTGTTTACCGCCTCTGAGTCTTCTGGACCTTTCCTTTTATAAGCCGGGTTACCGCCAAATGTCCCAGCCCATGTCTGAATCTGGCCCATGATGCTGAAAGCAGGCCAAGCTCGGCCTCCTGCCTGGCGGGTCTTCTTTCACCTTCATGGGTACACCGGGTTATCTTTCCCCCAACACCACCCCCCCGAGGATTCAAGTCAAGATCGGTGGGGAGGCGCCATAGAAGACTCGGGCGGGAGGCGATGGAGATGAAGACGGGCTTACCCTTGTGTAGCCCGTTGTATCCTTTATGAAAGATAATTTTCCTTTGCTATCTAATGTATCTGGTTTAAATCTGTCAACACATTTTCCCCCTTCTACCCGACGCCTCAGTTCCCCGCACGAGAAACACTGGCCCAGGCCAGAGCGGGGGGGCAGAGGCTCCCTAACGCACTCGAACCAAGATGAACCCAACCTGGATTGGGCATGGAAGGAATCAAAAGAACCCCGCGCTCGGACCCTGGGTGCGCGGATGCCTCGTAGGAACTGGGAGGGAAGGGAGAAGGGAGAGGAGGCTCTGGGAGAGCGAACGGGCCGGCCGCCGTCACCGGCGGCCCAGGGGCCCTGACGGACGCGGAAGAAGAATGAAAGATGGGGGGAATCCTGGCCAGCGAGCTAAGTACATCAACCCTGATCACGTTCCTTACTGCGTCACCCGGAGTCGCACTGCCTTTTCCCGGGGGAAGGAGTAACTGGTCGAGGCGGCAAGGCCTGCATGTAGAAGGGGCGTTCAAAGGGGAGATGCGGTCTTCGGGGGCTTGCCTGGGTATCAAGCCCCGGGGCCTCCACCGGGACAGCTCCCCAATGAACGGTGTGACTCTTATGCGAAGACGTATCCCGGTGGGGGGGCAGCTGGATACGGTCCAACATTCTCTCGGGACCTGCGCGGGGCATGTAAGAGTACCCCCGGAACATAGGGAAGTACTTGCCTAACTAAGATCGGAGACTTTAGCTCCCGGAAAAAGGCGGGGGTCGGCCGTCGGACAAGAACACGCAATCGCGGGAGTTAACAATCAAAGTGATTACATAACATGCCTGGGAAGGCTTTGTTTATTGTACAGATACTAAGAGGTTACACGGAGGAAGGGCCACGAAAGGGATCAGTCCCGCTGTAGCCAGGCCTTCACTTGCTCCACGACAGGGGCGACGGCGCGCTCCGCGGCCACGCGATCCTCTTCCGTTTCGAACTCCTCGAAGAGTTGGTCGAAAGGGAAGAGGGGCAGCAACGAGTATACTCGGGGGAGGAGGACGCCGGCAACCTGCGCACCGGCCTCGACGCCCTCGACACGAAGACGACGCAACATCGACTCCTTCAAGACCTCCATCTTTCGCACCATATCGGCGAAGAAGACGGAGAGACTCGCGATGTCTGAACCATTGATCTCCCTTGGGGGAGATCCACTGCCGCCATCACCCTCATCGCATGATTGGCAATGCGGCAAAGACCGGCGGCATCCAGTTCTATCTGCTGGGTAGACTTTCTCAGCATGTCAAAGGCTTTGCGAGCATTGTCCCTGCTTTCCTCGGAGGATTGGCGCGCTCGCTCCAAACTACGATCGCGGACGCCCAGCTCGGAGATCAGCTCATTGATCCTCCGCTAGGAACCAGCGAGCTGAGATTCCGCATCCTCCAGTTGCTGGCGGAGGCTACCCTCGAGGGCCGCAGCTGCACGCGAGGCCTCTTGCTCACGTTCCACCGCCGCATCGGCCCTGGCGCGGAGCTCCTCGACGAGCAGCTGCAACTCGCGCAGGCTCCCCGCCTGCTCTCGGGCTCGCGCCTCGGTGGTGCGCGGGGACTCTCAGCTGGTGATTAATTAGGTAACCAAAGAATACAACGGTCCTTTGATGCAGGCATATGTCGATGAGGTCCGCAAGATGGAGCGGCGATTTGACGGCATCCAGATGGAGCACATACCCCGGGGGCAGAATGGCGCAGCAGACGAATTATCCAAGATGGCGACCCGGAAGGAACCTACGCCTCCGGACGTGTTCGTCGAACAGCTCACCCAGCCGTCCGTCAGCACGAGCCCCGGGAGGCAGGCAGAGACCGCCCCGAGAACCCCGGGGAGGGCGGGACCCGGGGAGGTAGCAGCGATCGGGCCCGAGGAGCCTGGGGACCCTGAGTACCTGCGGCATCAGGGGCTCCCGGACGACGACCAACATGCGGAACAGATAGCGCGAAGAGCCAAGATGTACGTCCTTATCGACGGGCAGTTGTACCGGAGGAGCGAGTGTGAAGTGAAGCTCCGGTGCATCTCTAAGGTGCGGGGACGGGCTCTTTTGGCCGAACTTCACCGAGGCTTGTGCTCGAATCACCTTGCGGCACGAGCCTTGGTAGGCAAGGCCTTCCGACAGGGGTTCTACTGGCCCACGACACTCTCCGACGCCGATGAGCTGGTCCGCACCTGCGATGCCTGCCAATTCCATGCCAAGAACATCTACCAGCCGGCCCAGGCGCTTCGGACGATCCCGCTATCGTGGCCATTCGCGGTATGGGGATTGGACGTAGTCGGGCCGTTCCCCGCTTCCACTAGGGGATACCGATACCTGATCGTCACCATCGACAAGTTCACTAAGTGGGTAGAGGTGGAGCCCATACGATCCCAAATGGCACTGGCGGCCGTCAAGTTCATCCGGGGAATCGTGTGCCGCTTCGGGGGTACCCAACCGCATCATCACCGACCTGGGTTCCCAATTCACCAGTGGGCTATTCCAGACCTACTGCGACCACCTCGGGACCAAGATATGCTTCGCCTCCGTCGCCCACCCCCGGAGCAATGGGGAAGCGGAGCGGGCTAATGCCGAGGTCCTTAAGGGGCTCAAGACCCGAACCTTCTAGTGGTTCGAGAGTTGCGGGCGAGCATGGATTGAGAAGGTCACCCTCGTGGTGTGGTCTCTACGGACCACCCCGAGTCGGGTCACGGGAGAAACACCGTTCTTCCTCGTCTACGGGGCGGAGGCGGTGCTACCCACGGAGCTTAAATGCGGATCCCCCGTGTCCTCGCCTTCCAGGAGGAAGGGCACAGGGAGGAAAGGGTTGACGACGTCAATGTCCTCGAATAGATCCGGTGCCGGGCGGCAGTACGTGCAGCGCACTACCAGCAGGGACTCCATCGCTATCATAGTCGGCGAGTTCGCCCTCGGGAGCTCATGGTAGGAGATCTTGTTTTTCGCCAACGACAAAGCTCGGAGGGAATGCACAAGCTCTCCCCGCCGTGGGATGGGCCCTTTCGAGTAGTACACGTTGTCCGGCCGGGCGTGGTTCGGCTGGAAACAGAGGAGGGAAGAAGGGAGTCGAATTCATGGAATATCGCGCATCTCCGTAAATTCCACCTCTAAACGGCCTACTCTTAAGGGCGTAAATTATCGGCAAGGTCGGAGTACGCCGTGCCAAACTGGGATCCCATGGGTGTCTCGATAGGCCACAGTGTGTACCGGGCCGGGACCGGTCGTAATCCGCTGAGTTCGGGGGACACCCCCTCCTTCCCCCCTTCTAAAAAAAAGAGAGAGATACAAGGTGGGGGGAATGGAGAGTGGAAGGGACGGTTCCACCTCGGCGGAGCCCACATTCCATCAACACCTATCTTACATCCTACATGCTCCTCTAAGGAGGAGGAAGGAAGCAAATCCCGCCTTATGGCCATTCAGGGATTTCATGCTCTTTAGAGTCTGAGTCCCAGGCGGGATCATCACTGCTGTCGCTCTCCGAGCAACAAGCGGCGCGACAGTATGAGTGGTCAAAGAACTTCATGAAGAACGTCCCCGAGCCATCGAACCTGAACTGGGCGACGTACCTGGGCTTCACGCCATGAGCCCGCAGGAAGGAGCGCCAGCCCTTAACAAGGAAGAAGCTTCCGTCGACGTCGAACTCCGCCTCTAGGCATGAGGGACCGCTGGGGCAGCCCTCCATTCGGATCCACCTCACCTGCGACCCGGACTCCGCGACGGACTTGGAGAAGGCCATGGGAAGCTGGAAACGCCTTCTCAGCTTCCCGTGAAGAGGGCGCGTGAACTCAAAGGACAACTCCAAAGGTCCATGAGGCAAAGAAGATGCATAAAGCACCAGCTCACGCTCCGGTAAACCACCAAGGCCGCCCTGCCCCCTACGAGGACGGTCTCGACCACGGCCGCAGGGGATGGGATAACCCAAAGGCGCTGCCCCGAAGCTGCCACCTCTGCGCCCGCTGCGAGCCCCACCAGTCATTGTCACTCAGGAGAAGGAGGAATAGAGGAGGCGAATAGAAAGATAAGAAGGGAGGAGAGGTGGTGGTCGTACGCCGGTCGCGCGCCCCTGGGCGGGCTCGTATCGCTCCCCCGCAAGGAAGGCCCCGCGCTTCGGGGAGGCCCCGCGTGAAAACCTGGGACCTGCCTCGAGCTCGCGGGAGGGACCAACCCGAAGACCACCCTGCCAGGAGACCCGAGGCCTGCATGTGGCGAAAGATTCCTGCGCTACGCACCTAGGGGAGGGATGGCTTCATGAAGAAGGAAACACAGCAGACGATAGAGACAAGACCGCTCAGGTCCCCTGCTCGCTAAAGAACCATCCCATCTGAACAGGCGTCAGGCCCTGCCCCACGCCTACGCCGAGGACAGGACTTAACCTGCCGTCAGGTCGGACTCGGCGGAGGCCGCGGTATGGAAGGCAGCGTGACACGGACGGAGCCACGACGACGACGGAGGGCCGCCACTTGGAGGAACGCCACGCCGCCCGGCTTGCGGAGAGAGGAAGCTTCTGGAGTGGTCGCGTGTGGAGTTCCCTTAACTATATAAAAGGAGACCCAAGTCCATGGAGAAGGGAGAGACTTCCTACGAGACACATAGCTCGGGGGCTAGCTGACTTCACCTCGGAGACCTTCCCGGGGAGAAGCTTGGATAGGCCCAGAGCGTAGAAGGAAGGATTGTAAGGCACATCCTGTACGACTTCATCGACAATCAATCAAGCCAGACAAGCAGGACGTAGGGCATTACGCGGCGACGCGGCCTGAACCTGGGTAAAATCTTGTATGTTCGTGCTCGTTCTCCGGGGATTGACGTCGGAGCACCTCGCGCCCTCCTACCGAACAACTAGGAGGTGTTCGCACCTCCGGTGTCCGAGTTCCATAACTCGACATCTATAAAGATATGCAAGTCTTTTCCATTATACCATCTACCACATGAAGCATTTTCTGTTCCAACCAAACACCAATCAACTTATTTCAGCAAAAACTATGTCGAGGGGTCACCTCGGCAGATCCCAGGGTCGAGTACCTGGGTTGATTGAAGGGGAGAAGATTGTGAGTGCTGGTAGTTACCACGGCTGACAAGCAACGCGATTTACCCAGGTTCATGCTCCCGGAGGATAACACCGTACTTCCTGCTTGTCTGATCTGTATTGATGGAGTCGAAGGTTACAATGGCGACCTCGGTGAGATGGCAATCTCGCTGGGTTTTGGTGGATAGTATGGACGTACCCTCGACAGAGGTCCCTCCTAGCCCTTATATGGAGGCTAGGTCTCAGGAAATCGGTGTCGGTTAGGTTTACAAGATTTGGTAAGTTTCTACCGACCTAGTCTTCGACTTCCTTGGGACGTACGTTGTCCTTGTTGGGCCCTTCACGGGCCTGCAGTGGTTGATCCCGAGGCTTGGCGTGCACCATGTATCTTCATAGTGGGGCACCCGAAGGGTAGGCCCACATCAGGAACCCCCGAGTACTTGGTCGAATCGTAGAATCGGGTAAGGACTCCTTTCTCTGTGCACGCCTTTTTTCACGAGTCGAGAGGTTTTCGACTGCCTTGATGTGCTTCGTCTTGAGTCGATGACTACTTAGGGATAGTGGCATAACTGGCTTAACTTACTCGAACGACTGAGCTCAGTCGAAGTCCAGTTTTCGTCAAATTCGAGTCCCCAGGCTCGAACTCGGAAAAGTAGCTAGGAAGCTTCGACTCCCGCCATTTACGGCTTACAGAGCTGAGGTATGGCTGAACAGCCTGAGTTTTCAAAATTTCGACTGCAATCTATCGAGATCGCGAACAGTGCTCCCGATGGGAGTAGCCCCCGAGATTAAGCTGAATTGCTTGTAATTGAGGTTAATCTCAAAATCTCTCTCAGTCGAAAAGAAATTTCTAAACCCCTCCCGATGGGAGTAACTTAGGAAATCACTGATAAATCAGAGTCCTTTTTCAGCCTGTTAGACTTACTATGTGTTGCACTTTTCGAGTGCTTTCTCAGCCTGACGGCTTACTTGTGGGACTCGAATGGGTTTGAGTGTTTGCTCAGCCTGACGACCTACTTCTGGAACTCGAATCGGTTCGAGTGTTTGCTCAGCCTCGTGGCCTACTGCGTTGCTTCTCAATGCTGACGTCATGGCTGATGTTTTCTTCTCTGCCGCCGATGGGACGTGACACTGCGGTCCTGCTGTCAGTGTTGACCTGCGGCGACGTTTGCAGTTCCCGATTTGACCGCTCCGCGCGAAAATTTCGCGGCGTGATGATGGTTTCCTCTTTTCCCGTGCGTAGTGGGCGGCGTGGCTCGCGACGGTTGCGTTCTCTGCCTGCCACGTGTAGGGTTGGATGGAGTGCGCCGTTTGCAGATGCTGATTGAACGGTTGCGATTCGCTAGCGCCGCGGTATATTAAATTCACCGCGGCGTGAGGAAAGTTATCCCTTCGCCATTCTTGCTCTTTCCGCTCTAGAGCTCCTTCTTCCTCCTCGCGCTCAAGCACTCCATCGCCATTGCCGAGCTGGCTTCCACCGCGGCCATGGGAAAGAAAGTTCGTGCCCCGAAGACCAAGAGGGGAGGCAAGGATAAGGCCGCCGACACCGACGATCTTGGCCTGAAGAGGGTGGACTGTGACTGGTCCAAATCTTCGGTGAAGATTGTGGATCTTGATGATCTGCGGGAGAAGAATCTGCTTTCGCCATTGGAGCAGTTGAAGACACGCGCCCCGGGCAAAGAGGTAATCCCTTCTCCGCGCAATGGCGAGCGTGTCTGCTTCGTCGATTTTCTGCACAGGGGTTTCTCCTTCCCCCTGCACGATTGTGTTCGCGGTCTCCTGTATGCCTATGGGATTCAGATGCATGATCTGACTCCCAATGGCATCTTGAGCATCGCGAGCTTCTTTGTGCTCTGCGAGTGCTTCCTGGGGATCTCTCCCAACTGGTTGTTGTGGAAGAAGATCTTCAATGTGAAGCGCAATGTCGGGAAGGGTGGCGTCGTGTATCCCATCGGAGGCTTCGGCATCCAGGTGCGCGGCGACATCAACTTCTTCCAGATGAAGAAATCCGACTCCGTCCAGGGCTGGCGGAAGAGGTGGTTCTACGTTAGCTGCGAGCAGGACGGGCTTCCTGACTTCGTGGCTGACAAGCCCCTGAGGAAGACGAACGCCTGGGCGCACTCCCTGTCGAAGGAGGAGAAGGAGACTCTGAAGCCCTTGCTGACGACCATCGCAGGCTTGCTGAAGTCGCTTGGCAAGGAGGCGGGTGGTGTGCACCTCATCGCCACCTTCGTCAGAATTCAGGTGCAGCCGCTGCGTGCTCGCATCCACCCGATGTGGGAGGATCAAGGTGCCAGCGACCCCACTCGCATGTCTTCGGCTGAGCTGAGTGACGAGGAAGTCGTCCAGAAGGTGAAGGCCATCACCAGTCTCCGAGCAGCCGACGCCTGCAATGTCAACTGCCCCATCAATCCTTACGGGGTGGAGAGGCGACTGCCTGAAGTAAGTTTCCCTTGTGTTTGTGAATGCAGCTCCATTTGCTTTTCTGTTTTCTCACTCGAGTTTTCTTTGGATGACAAGGTCACCCGAGTGTCGACTGCCTTCCTCCTCTGATGGAGAACGGCCCACATGAAGAAGCCACGTTTCCTGCAGAGGAACCGGCGGATGAAGAAGAAGATATCCCCTCTGCTCATTCTCCTGAAGAAGAGCTGGAGGAGGCTGCTACTGATGAAGAAGATGAGACGCGGCCACAAAAGCGGCCACGACACGACAAGGGTGACTCTACTGAGAGTTCACCCGGCAGGTGTGCGGCTGCCGAAGAAGAAGATGACACAGGTTCCTCCTCGTCAAGTGCCAATGAGTCGAAGGATGCTCGGGAGCCGCTGACCATGGATCCCCTCGACTCAGCGCCGCCCCTGGAATTTGGCAGGATGCCCTCTGTCTCCGTCGACAGTGATGATGACGAAGAGATGAGGTAAAGTAACTTTGCTTGAATTGCTATCTATACTTTTGTCTGAATCTTGATTGTCTTTATTTATGTCCTTAGTGACCGTACTGGCGCTGTGTCTCCTACACATGGCACGGAGCACACTTCGGCTCCTACCATGGAAGAGAAACAGTCGGATGCTCCAGATGCGAGTGCCGCGGCCACGACTGAAGTGGCTAAGGCTTCGACTTCTGCAGTCCCGGAGGAGCTGGTCGTCCCGACTCCAAGCCCGCATCAGTACACGAGCATGTAAGTATCTTCGACTGAAAGTTGAACATCGGGAGCGCGAACAGTGCTCCGGAGTAGCCCTCGAGGCTGTGTGCAACTAGTATAGTTGGGCACGGACTCAAAAAAATTCTTTGTATACTTTGCAGCCCTTCTATCGCCAGCAGGTGGCGGGAGCTGAGGCGTATGTCCGCCTGGAGCAGGAGAGGAACCAACTCCTAGCTGATTTGAAGCAGGCGAAACGTAAGTTCTCTCCCTCTTGCCACAGTCGAATATTTACTTCTTCTTTGTTGTTGCAGTACTTTTTCCTTCGCAGTTGATCAGCAAACCGTGGCCACTCGAGTGACTGATCTAGAGGCTCAAAATGAAAATGCCAAGAAGGCACTCGAGGAAGCCAAGAAGCGCGAAGACGAGAAGCGCGACTTGGAGAAGACACAAGTCGACCGCTTGCTCGCACTTGCTGACGTTGTTGGCCGTAAGTACTTTGCTATCCTTGATATGTTTCTTCCTTTTGTCTATCAACTGAACATTAACTCTTTGTCTTGCCGTAGGTGCTTGCGGTGGAGCTCCTCCTGCCGATTCCTCCAGCGAGAATAGCACCCTGGAGCAAGCTGTAGGATTCGTCGACAGGGTTTGCGCATATGCTTCGGCTGCCATGACCATATTGCCCCTAGATATTTTCTCCCTCCTTGACAAAGGAGAGAGAACTCCCCAAACTACCCTTGTATTGTCATCGCACCTACTGTAAAGAGCACCACCTCTCAAGTTGAGGGTACTTTATGTGGCTTCTTCCCACACAACACTCATCATTTCCCCTTTTACAACCAAGCATGAGAGGAGATGAGAGGGAGTGTAAGAGCCGACAAGGTTAGGTAGGTTCCACGGCCGGCCATCCCCTCGCCATAAATGTCTGAGAAAGAGTGTAGATAGGTGGGTGGGAGGGTCCTCTACTTTACATGAGGAAAAAGGAAGAGAGCCTTGGAGGAGGGGCAGCAAGTTTTCCCTCAGTATGAAACCAAGGTTTAATCGGACCAGTAGGAGATGAAGACACTTCTGAAGGTTGTTGGTGGCGAAATGTGGCGCGACGCAACACCAGGGATTCCGGTGCCAACGTGGAACCTGCACACAAGACAATCAAACTACTTTGTCCCAACGAATCAGTGAGGGTGTCAATCTCACCGGCTTGCTGAAAACAAAGGATTAAAAGTGTGGTGTGGAAAATGATGTTTAATTGCAGAGAATGAAAGAGAACAATGATTGCAGTAGGTTGTATTATCATATGTAAAAGAATGGACCGGGGTCCACAGTTCACTAGTGGTGTCTCTCCATAATAAATAACTGACATGTTGGGTAAACAAATTACAGCTGGGCAATTGACAAAATAGAGAAGTGCATAAAAATGCATGTACAAGTCATGAGGACTACTATGAGATTTATTTGGGCATTACAACATGATTCATAGACCGTAATCCAACTGCATCTATGACTAATAATCCACCTTCAGGTTAGCATCTGCACCCCTTTCAGTATTAAGTTGCAAGCAACAGATTATTACATTAAGTAAAGTGCATACTGTAAGCAATACAATTATCCTTAGACAAAGCATCGTTGTTTTATCCCTAGTGGCAACAACACATCCACAACCTTAGAGGTTGCTGTCACTCCCCCAGATTAAATGGAGACTGAACCCACTATCTAGCATAAATACTCCCTCTTGGAGTTACAAGCATCAACTTGGCCAGAGCATCTACTAGTAACGGAGAGCATGCAAGATCATAAATAACATATATATGATAATTCAATAATCAACTTAACATAGTACTCAATATTCATCGGATCCCAGCAAACACAACATGTAGCATTACAATAATATGATCTTGATCATGATAGGCAGCTGATACCCGATGATATGATGGCCCTTCACGTAGTTACATGCGTGAAAAGTAAACGGGTTAGGTTGAGACTCCAAGTGCTGAGTGTGTAGTAAGTGAAAGACGTGTTTTCCCCACGAGGGGTGACTCGAGGGTTTAATATCGAACTCTCGGGGAATCAGTAGTGAAAGATTTAACTTCCTATCCTTCTTTTGGTTACCTACAGAACAAAGTAAATGTTTTGGTCCTCAACCTCACCTAGTGGTTGTCAAGCACAAGGTGTGAGAATGATATCAAGATAATATGCAATGGAAACAAGAAATAAATATGCAATGGTGGTAAATAAATATGCAAGGATGGTGGAAACAATAATATATGATATTTTGGGTTTTATATGATGTATGCAAGATGTAAAAGTGTTTTTGTATTTTCAGATTTTTAAATGGCAGAAAATGGAAAATGGATAAAAGTTGTTGGAAAGGAGTTTCTTATGATTAAAAATTGACCGGGGTTCATGGTTTCACAAGTGCACTCTCTCTTTAATAAAGTGGTAGACAATGAAACACTAGAGTTGACATATGAGATTGCAACACAAAAGTTTAGTGACAAGTTACTAATTATATGGGCATCACGTCCTAACATAGAGACCTTTTGTTTATTAGTCTCTCTTATACTCCACCAAGATGCGAACTAAATCATAACACCTCAGTAATTAAGATAACTCAGGGTATAGCTTTAAGTATTATGACATGAAATTAAAATAAGAACATGCTAGATCTAGTCATGGAGTAGTGGCAATGGTCACACCCACATCTCCGGTAACATGGTATTTTTCTTTATCCCTAGTGAGGCAACAAAGTAAGGTAAACATACACAAGTGGATCGTGGAACTATCTCTCACGTTCACCGCACTAGCCACCCCCCGTTACTCCAACTAATGCACACATCACCCCATACACGCTCTCATAAACATGCCTGATCAAAACAAGAAAATAGGAACGGGGTACATAATATGCATCTATATTCATAACTGAAACAAAACATTTGCAATCTCAAACATATATTAACTCACAAGAAGATCCACCACATAGGTATTACATAGATGACCGTAATCATGTTCAGCATCTCACACGGTACTAGTTAGTGAAGCTCAAAGAGAGGAGAGATACATAAGTTACTTCCACAAACCCATAGTCCAGAGGTGGACTACTCCCTCTTCATCATGGAGACGGTGGAGAAGTCGTTGGAGAAGATGGAGACCACGCCGGCAGCGCCCTGACGGAGTTTTCCCCCTTCAATCTGCAGCTCCAGGTCTCTGTTTCGGTGTTTCTGTGTTTCGGCGGGTGCTCCTTTCTGAAGGGCGTCGGGGACTATTTTTATAGTCGGTTTTAGGTCAAGACGGAGTCGTGGGCGAAAAGATCGACAGCAACGGAGCCTCGAGGCTCCAGATGGTGGGTCCCACGCGGCCAGATTCCTTGGCCGCGTGGGCCACCCTCTTTTGGGCCTCGGGCCTCCGCTTGTTTGCTTCCTTCGCTCCCAAGTCTTCTTCCTTCTAAAAACTGATGCTCGTAAATTTCCAGGTCATTTGGACGTCGTTTGGGTCCTTGAAACATTAAAATATGGAAAATAGGGTTTTCTGCCTGCGCAGGGTTAATTCCATAAAATAGGAAAATTATGAAATATTCCAAAAATCATTATAAAACATTGATATAACCCTTATATGATGCAAATATGATTGTAATATAAGTAATATAGTGCAAAGTTCATGTATGCATTATACATGCATCAGCAGCTCACAAGATCTAAACATGATGGCACAAGAGGAGAAGACAACCATCTAGCTACTGCTATGGACCCATAGTCCAAGGATGAACTACTCACACATCACTCCAGAGGCAGGCATGGCGATGTAGAGCCCTCCAGTGATGATTCCCCTCTCCGGCAGGGTGCCGGGAAGAGCTTCAGAACCCTCCCGAGTTAGGATTGACGACGGCGGCTCTAGAACTTTTCGTGGAATATGACTCGGGTGTCTAGGGTTTTCCCGAACAGAAGAATATATAGGCGAAGGGGCGACGTCGGTGGGCACCCGTGGGCCCCTCACCACGTCACGATGCGGCAGAAGGGGGCCGCGCCGCCACGTCGTGAGGGCGCCTCGGTGCTCCTCTTCGTTTCTCCTCCGGACTCCGTGTACGTGACAAAAAAATAGGGACCTAGGCTTTTGTTTCGTCCAATTCCGAGAATATTTCCAGAACAGCTTTTCTGGAATACAAAAACAGCAGAAAACAGGAACTGGCACTGTGTCATCTTGTTAATAGGTTAGTCCCAGAAAATGCATAAAAATGATATAAAGTGTAAATAAAACATGTAGTAATTGGTATAATATAAGCATGGAACATCAGAAATTATGGATACGTTGGAGACGTATCAAGCACCCCAAGCTTAGTTCTACTCGTCCTCGAGTAGGTAAAACGATAAGAACAAAATAATTTCTGAGGTGACATGCTACCACACAATTTTGATCAAATAATATTGCAAGGCACATGTTATGAATGAAGTGACTCAAAGCAATGGTCTATAGTTTGCTAACAGATAGATAAAGAGTAAACAACTGAATCATATAAGCAAAAACTTTTCATGAATAGTACTTTGAAGACAAGCATAAAAAAGTTTTGCATAAGAGTTAACTCATAAAGCAATAGATTCTAAGTAAAAGGTATTGAAGCAACACATAGGAAGATTTAAGTTTCCGCAATTACTTTCAACTTTCAACATGTATATCTCATGGATAATTGTCAACACAAAGAAATATAATAAGTGCAATAAGCAAGCATATAAGAGTTGTTGCACACAAAGTTGACACAAGTGTTTGTTTCTGAGATAGAAAGAAGTCGGTAAACTGACTCAACATAAAGGTAAAAGAAAAGGCCCTTCGCAGAGGGAAGCAGAGATTAAATCATGTGCTAGAGCTTTTTAAGTTTTTGAAATCATATAGAGAGCATAAAGTAAGTTTTTGAGAGGTGTTTGTTGTTGTCAACGAATGGCAGTGGACACTCTACCCCCCTTGTCAACCAGACTTTCAAGAGCGGCTCCCATGAAGGATGTTATTTCTACCAGCAAGGCAGATCATCCCTCTTGTTCTCTTTTGTGTACACATGCAGTTATTCACAGGTATCATTGCTTATCTGATTGGGTTAGGGCAAAAATGTGAATAGAATTAAGTGGTTAAAGTTGTAATTAATTGGGACTGGGTACCCCATTTGCCAACTCTTTTTGCAAAATTATTGGATAAGCGGATGTATATGCCACTGGTCCATTGGTGAAAGTCTGTCAAAAGTAAAAGACAAGGTTGATAGAGAAAATTCCACATACTTCCACGTGAGCTATAAAACATTGACACAAGTAAGAGATAATAGCTTTTGAATAGTTTAAAGGTAGCACATGAAGTATTTACTTGGAATGGCAGGAAATACCACATAATAGGTAGTTATGGTGGACACAGATGGCATGGGTTTTGGCTCAAGGTTTGGATGCACGAGAAGCATTCCCTCTCAGTAGAGAGTTTAGGCTAGCAAGGTTTTTTGAAGCAAACACAGGATATCAACTGGTACAACAAGACTTATTGCAAGCATTATAAGACTCTACACTGTCTTCCTTGTTACTCAAACACTTTTACTAGAAAATATCTAGTCCTTAGAGATACCAAACATGCAAACCAAATTTCGACAAGCTCTACGGTAGTTCTTCACTAATGGGTTTTTAACTACATGATGCAAGAGCTTAAATATTATCTACTTGAGAGCTCAAAACAATTGCAAAGCATCAAATTATCCAAGACAATGATCTACAAGAATGAGTATGTCTTTTTCAATACCATCTACCACATGTAGCATTTTCTGTTTCCAACCAAACACCAATCAATTTATTTCAACACAAAAATCTCCAAATAATTCATCAATGAAACAAGAGAGTACTTCTCTACAAGAACTAACAGCTCTGAAGAAGAGATGCATGAAAAACAGGAGCTAAAAGCATTGCAGTAGCTAGACAAGAATACTCAACAAATATAAGTGAAGAATAGAGTATTCAAAAAAGCGGAGCGTGTCTCTCTCCCACACAAATATTCTAGGATCCAATTTATTCAGAAAATAAAAACAACAAAGCAAAAATAAAAGCACACAAACGCTCCAAGTAAAGCACATAAGATGTGAGAGAATTAAAATATAGTTTCACTAGAGATGACCTGATAATTTGTTGATGAAGAAGGGGATGCCTTGGGCATCCCCAAGCTTAGACGCTTGAGTCTTCCTGAAATATGCTTGGATGCACCATGGGGGCATCCCCAAGCTTAGGCTTTTCACTCTTCTTGATCATATCATATCATCCTTCTCTCTTGATCCATGAAAACTTCCTTCACACCAAACTTCCTTCCCTCTTGGAGTTACAAGCATCAACTTGGCCAGAGCATCTACTAGTAACGGAGAGCATGCAAGATCATAAATAACATATATATGATAATTCAATAATCAACTTGACATAGTACTCAATATTCATCGGATCCCAGCAAACACAACATGTAGCATTACAATAATATGATCTTGATCATGATAGGCAGCTCACAAAATCTAAACATGATGGCACAAGAGGAGAAGACAACCATCTAGCTACTGCTATGGACCCATAGTCCAAGGATGAGCTACTCACACATCACTCCGGAGGCAGGCATGGCGATGTAGAGCCCTCCGGTGATGATTCCCCTCTCCGGCAGGGTGCCGGGAAGAGCTTCAGAACCCTCCCGAGTTAGGGTTGACGGCGGCGGCGGCTCTAGAACTTTTCGTGGAATATGACTCGGGTGTCTAGGGTTTTCCCAAACAGAAGAATATATAGGCGAAGGGGCGACGTCGGTGGGCACCCGTGGGCCCCTCACCACGTCACGACGCGGCAGAAGGGGGGCCGCGCCACCACGTGGTGAGGACGCCTCGGTGCTCCTCTTCCTTTCTCCTCCGGACTCCGTGTACGTGACAGAAAAATAGGGACCTGGGCTTTTGTTTCGTCCAATTCCGAGAATATTTCCAGAACAACTTTTCTGGAATACAAAAACAACAGAAAACATGAACTGACACTGTGGCATCTTGTTAATAGGTTAGTCCCAGAAAATGCATAAAAATGATATAAAGTGTAAATAAAACATGTAGCAATTGGTATAATATAAGCATGGAACATAAGAAATTATGGATACGTTGGAGACGTATCAACCGCCGCCCCTGGTGGACCAAATGGGACGACTGAGCTAGGATTTGGGGAAACCGTAGCCGACCCCACTCCCTTGCACCGCTGCTCCCACCTAGTGTCGTCACTCCCTTTGTTTGGGGACCAAGGAAAGGGTGGCCGGCCTCCTTTTTGGGCATTTGGCCCATGTGGCTCCACCCCCACATGGGTGTAACCCAATGGGTGAAGCCATGGACGCTTCCCGATGTTTCTAGAAGTTTCTAGACATTTTGGAACCTTCAAAAAAAACTAAAACCCTTTCAAGATGTCTTGGGAAGTTATCAGTATCTTGGAACTCTTCCAAAGTTCTCTCCGAAGTAGAAGTATTTTGGTCACGTCGGAACTATTCATGTGACACACTCTCTTGTTCCAAACCTTCCAATATACACAAATGACTATAGCAAACTTAAGTGTGTGGCCCTACAGGTGCGATAACGAGTGGACTTGACAGAACATCTTGTTATCAATAATCAATAGTGGAGTCATGGACGGCCTATATTGATTTCAACCGTAATATGAAGAAGCTCAGTTGAACCTGTCAGTTTTCGTATGTGGTTCCCATTGCTTCGCATACTGAAAAATACCGGAGATGAGATATTCTCATATCACGTGAAACACCTCTTGATCACAATATCTTGTTATCCTCGTTACCGATACGTTCTCTTTTACTTGTTTCGGTATTCCCATATCGCGAAGATTAATATCATGCCTTGTCTGCATAACATAATGGGTACTTTATACCGAGTGGGTCTAGGTTGTATCTCTCTTTCGTCAGAGAAGGAATTCCCATTCTTGAAACATCATGATAATTACACTTTTTTTTGTTACCCAGAAGCTGACGTTATGATTAACGGTCAGGGGCAGAGCTAGAAAAAATTGCCTTGTGCACAACATCAACTAGCAAGTGAAATGGGACGTCAGGGTACTTGTTTGGGCGTTGTTTGTGTGTGAAATAGTGAGCCCTAATGCACTGTCATTGGATTACCTGGTGCACATAGCAAAATTTGGACCCATTTGCTAGTAAATTGTTTTGATACCCTGGCGGCTGTGCACCATGCAAAGGCATATGTTGCTCCTCCCGTGGTTATGGTGTGACGTTTGACAGTACCAAATTAAGTTTTTCAAGTATGAATGATTTTAATAACCTCATCGTTTAAGGACATATAAGAACTTCACCATTTTTGTGATAATGCTAACAACATTATGACGAAAAGATCTTATAGCATATCATTCAGTTGGGTCTACCCAGTCACATTGTTCTCCAAACAATATGCTCTCATTGATGTCGACAATCATTTGCTCATGACCAGAAAACAGAGTCGTCAAGCAATCAATAAATTAGTCCAACAGGCCATACAATCGTACGTGTTCATGTTTTTACATGTTCGTATGGTTTTCATCTAAATCTGTATTCAGAAACTAAATCAGTTGTAGCAGAAAAATATATATTAATATAACAATTATTATTGCCTTTGGGCATATCTCGACAGCTTGAATTATGGCAGAATCACTTATATATCTAGCATATGAGACACTCAGTTCAAAACAGGTATAGGTTGCAGCCTTTGTCTTCAACCGCGGGTTCAATACAGTGAAATCCGCATTCGATCAAAACAATCTCAAGTAGTAAACCCATATGAGGCACTCAGTTTAGCACGTTAATCAATGTCCACAACTACTGCCCTGACAACACAAGGTCCGTGAGAAGGTCTCCAAAATCAACGCCTTCAGAAAGGCAACGAGACACAAGTGTCACCATCGTTGGATACAGTCAAACATTAGATCATGAGTTTAGAGCAGGGGCGGACCCAGGTACAAGCTTGTGGGGGCCTTGGCCCCCACTCAAAAATTGCAACTTCAATAGTATTTGTTCAAATTTTAATGGAAACCGTTAGATCGGGGCACAACAATAATGAGAGTCACAAACCGCTGCCGTGGATGTCGTATCTGCATTTGATCCTTTTGTCGTCGCCACACTTGTCGCCTCAGCCGCCGCTGCCCCGATACACATGCGGGCGTCATGTTACCCTAGCCGACACACCATGCCCTCACCAAAAAGTTTTGTGATGGCAGTCCCGGTTTCTGAACTCTGTCATGCGCGGTGTCATCGAGAGACACACATCGCGCTAGGTCGGAGGTCCCCATAACAGGACGGACGAGAGCCCGCCACCGCCATCGGCCGAGTGGATTTTCCCGTTGGTTTCCTCCGAAAGCGGCGGGGAGGAGAGGAGAGACGGGCCGGTGGCCGGAGTTTCGCCCGTGACGCTCCCTAGGAGCGACCCGAGCGGCTCATAGGGCAATGAACAACAACAATAGCCGTTCAAGCGATCTACGATTTGGATCTCATTTGAGGTTTATCCATGCTAGCTAGTAGCAGAGGTTGGTTCCGTTTAAACTATCTCTCACTTATCATCTTTGCAGAGGCTGTGTTGTTCAGCTGTGTGCATGTTTGTTATGCAGTGACCGGGTGTAATAGTTAAACCTTTTAAGTAATATATCTCCCTTTATCGACAAAATGGTTGTGTTGTGTCTGAGTCATAAGAACGATTCATGAGAAAATCCAGACAGTGTTAATGTTGATTTTGTCTTAACTGATTAGGTAAAGCCAACACAATAATCCTAAGAACTAATTAATCTCCTGGCAATACAGCCTCACAACAATTAATCTCACACATAGTCACATCTAGTTATGACACATCATAATTTGAGAATGCTTCTGAAATCATTCCTACGTTTTCCGATGTTTCTAAACTTGAAATTAATAAAAACTTAAAATGATCTTGTTTTGTTCCTATTCAAAGATATTTTAAGTAATTGCATGATCCTGAAAAAGGGGTACAAATAGAACGGCCTACGCAATCCGGATTTCACGTTGTATGTCGTTGGTACCAATGGTGTCTGTACTGGATGAAAATGAGTCCTTTGATCTTGATCTCGACGACCTTGATGATCTCGCTGATGCTGTTGGCGAACTGTTTTTGGAAGATTTCTTCCTTCTGGACTTTCTGGGTGGCTTTGGTATGTCAGGGTACGGGGTTGCCTCCTGACCGCTATTTTCAGGAAGTATGCCGTACGGCGATATATCTCGAGGCTGGTCAAAATCTGCAAAGTGCAAGAAACCTAAAAGTGTTCATTGTAATCACAAAAACTTGAATAGTACTTATCCATGTTGAACATATCATTTTTGTGATTGAGTTGTAATGGAGCCAGAATGGCAGAATATAATCATGCGTTTAACTAGGTGGTTATGTAACATTGCATGTTTATGACAGTACTAATAGCTGTATGAACGACATTGTAGGTATGAGGTTAAAATCTTATAATTTAGTCCACGATGCACCCATTAGTCCGTCTGCACCATTAACCCAGTTGTTTAATGGCATCATGTCCGCCTCCAACTCTGATACCCCGTCATGATTAATTCAAAGAATCAACATAAGATTGCGACGCATATATGGCAACATGAGAGCACGTTCCTAGGACAATCAACAGCAAGCCCCTTCCCCATTTACGCATGCCACTATAATAAACAAGAAATAATCTTATACTACTAAAAGTAAGACAGGATCTTCTTTGCATGATGAAAACAGAAGCAATTGAGACCAAAACATGTGCACCACTGCAAGAAATGAAGATCTGAATATACCTTGAGAAGTCCAGGAAGTTCCTGTAGATGGTCCGAAATTGTTCAAGGACGAAAAGTCAGGTGAACCCTTCATGTCGTTCATCTGCAAATTAAGGACAGTTTGGACTATGTCAGGTTCCCACTAAGACATGACTAATGAGGTTATCAACCAGCGTCACAAGAGATCTGCAGCACTGTTCTGAATTCTGTCAGGTATGTACCCAGCTAGGACTAGGAGAAGTAGCAGCACTCCCCGTTGGACTTTCCCAACCGATATGCGCGACATGCTTCACGTCTGTCGGAAAACCAATCTCCATCTCCATCTCCTGTTCCTTCACCACTGCAATCATGGTGTATACCGGAGAAGGGTGAATAAAGATAGGGAAACGGAAATATGCAACTAATCTCAAATGTTCAGAATTAAGACATGGAGAATATTACGTACCGAAGATTTGAGAGATGACCCTGAGTCCCTTGAAGACCCCTTTCATCTTGTAAGCCATCGGTAGATGTTTTGCACAGCAACCAGCTGAAGCCCTTTGGAAACAAAAGCACAAGAAAACAAGGTGAGCAACGAGCTCTGCTTTCTCAGATAATTTACACAATGTTGGGGATATCGCTTATCAGTAACTTATCGGTCGACTCAAGATAAGGGGTAAATCGGCCGATTTATCGGCATATCGGACGGTTTATCGGCATATCGGCTGACTTATCGGCCAATTTATCTTATCGGTCAGACATCGATAAGAGATAAATCGGCCGATTAATCGGCATATCGGAAGATATCTTGAACAATGAATTTACATCAGCAGCCGCATCCTACGAGCCAAAGCTAGATCGATTTCTTGCACCCCATATGAAACAAAAGAAGATATGATAGATGGGTAAATTGATGATGTGCATACCTCAAGATAGAAGGTGATGATGTTGATACCCCTCTTCTTGCTTGTTCAATGGGGACATCAGGAGTAGGCAGCATTTCCATCACCTCCCATCCTTTATCTTCCACAATGACATCACATACATCATCCACAGGAAGACCTTATGTGCTGGGACTTCTAGAAAGTTGGCAGCACAATTCAGGAACGGAAAGCTGGCAACAGGAAAGGAATAAAGAAAGGAGCTGTCTAATTATATGATTCTGCTAATGCTAAACGCTTGCATTAGAATAATGACAATATCTATCGATCATAATCTCTTGTCTTCGGGCACTAGTACGACTTTGAGTTGTCAGTAAATGTTTGGGATAAAATTTGAAGTAATAAATAAACACCAAGTGAACAAAGATATGCAGCCGCGATCTAACTGTAAGGAGTACAGGTGCATTGTTCTGAAGTTCTGGGACAGTCATTCTTGCCCTGTATACGGGCTGTTGTCTGACAGACACAGCTAATAATCTCAACAGGTGGATTACAATATGCGAGATCGACGCAGCCACGTTGAGGAACAGGCTTGTGAATCAGTCAAGAACCGTGTTTTTTGGATGCCCCCAGATCTCAAAAACCCACGAATCATTTTTGGGCAGATCGGGTATGCGCTGTCATGTACGTTACTATCACGCATTGTGATTACTACCTCCGCCAAATAATGACGTCCTAAAATACACGCAGTCGAACTTCTCTTCGATTATTGACATATGTTAAAAGTTACTTTGGTCGATCAATACTTCTCTAACATTGATATGGTCTGCAAAACACAATTCTTACCACTAATTTTATACAACATGTTAGAAAATTTAACAATACTACTTCCTCTGTTACTAAGTATAAAATGTCATAAACAAGACTCATGAATTTGAACTGCCTGAATCAGGAGCTGTAATCCACATCTTTAGAGATAGGGGTGTAGTCACAACATTGGCAGCGGTGAGCAGAGGTCAAGAAGAAGAAGCGATAAGAGCAGTTAGAGAGCAAGCATGCTCAAATAGCACTTTGACTGACGTAGGTAAATCAATTTCCAATTTACATCCGGGTCTTCTACTTAGTTGTAGGCGTTGCTCCCTGAAATAGAACATTTTGGGTCAGATACTTCCCAGCTTTTGTTATGGTGCTGGAGGGTTCACTCCTTGACATAAATAGGGGTGGGTCCTTCCCACTACGCGAGGCGAACTCCTAAAGAAGAGACTGATTTTTGTTTATCCATTCCTTACTTATCCACTGGGCAATATGGTTTTCTTTGTGCCGAGTTTTGGCGTAGCAGCGATATTTCGATTCACCTTTTCTTCTAGGGATATCATAATTGGATGTTTAGCCCATCTCATATGATGGGAGTTGTCGGAGTATTAGGCATGGCTCTGTTATAGTCTCCACAAATTCAAGTTATACTAACTTTACTTTAATTGACCTCTTTTCTACTGCTCATAAAGAAGAAATGAAGTAATAGGTAGGGATGACATGATTTGAATTTGTGACATTTGTACCCAAAACAATAACTCTACTGCTGTGTTTGGATGCAGTGAATTGAGCATAGAATTGAATCGGCAATGGAAAACCAAATCAACCAATTCAATGAAATACCAGAAAGAGTGTTTGGATGCGTTTGGTATTCGGCTATAGAATTCAGGTTTCAATGGAATACCAAATCCTGTTTGGATGTCACATGTGTGGAAATGAGAGTATTTTTGACTTTGAACAATATAACCTCTGTAATATGAATGAAAATATACCAGTATATTTCAGATGTTTCTCAATGTTATTTTTCACACAACAATATGTTAGTAATCCAGAAAATATAAGACACATGACATAAATAGCACAAAATGGATACATAATGTCTCACAAAAATATCACAAAGTGGATAATTATGTCTTACAAATAGTTGAAAGTGGATACATCATGTCTCACAAATAGCACAAAGTGGATACATCATGTCTCACAAATAGCACAAAGTGGATACATCATGTCTCACAAATAGCACAAAGTGGATACATCATGTCTCAAACAATCCATAAACATGAAAGTAAATAATATGGTAGCAATCATCAAGGCAAGGTCATGAGCCATGCCTTTCTCATTTCCATGGGTAGTGCCATGAGTGATTCGAAGGTGCGCTCGTTGGCGGTGACCTTCGCATAAGCTATCAACAGATCATTACCCACCAAATCTGGTATGGCAAATGCATAAGTTATTTACGAGTTAAACATGAGAAAAAGAAAGCCAAGAGCAAAGAGAGGTACCCTCTGGTACAACAAAGATTATGAAAATTTCTTTTGGTTAAGCGCAGCTCATCATAGCAGCGTGTCTCTGTCCCATTGTATGTTCTTTTCAATACATACTTCCTATATGCAACCCTCTTCTCAAAGTCATCAAAGGCACCTAGGTCCCTCGGTGACCTCTGAGTACTAGCATATGCTAATGCAACCATAGACACCTCAAAATACAACTTTGTGAGCATTATCCTTTTTCTTTTTCTTCTTTTGTTCTCTTCAGAAATGTAATGGACCAATTCTTGGTGAGACATGTTGATTCTACAATGCACAAACAAAGTTTGAAATTTAACAATTCTTGGTGTAAGCAATGCACAAACATGTATCAATCATAGGTATTCTCTACTGTATAGAAGCAGACTAGTATTTGATTGCAGCCTGGAAATCAAACTAGTTCTCTACCGGTAAGCACTATCAATACATATCACAAATAAGCATTCACAGTGACAGTGAAAAAATAAAATCCCCAATCCACATCGACTTGGCCGGCGTGCGCACACGGGGGTAGTGGAGCAGGGATGTGGCAAGGAGCAGGATGCGCACGACGCAGAGGACGCGCGGATGCGCTCGAGCGGGGATGTGGCAAGGAGCAGGGATGCGCGACGCGCGGATGCGCCGCTGACGTACCCAACCTCCTCGAGCTCCTGCTTGTGCTGCGGGCGGGGCGGGAGGCGGGAGAAGGGCACGGAGGGAGGCGGAACAAGAGCACCGCGGCGGCGGCGGGGCGGGCCGACGCGAGGGAGAAGCGGCGGGGATGGAGCCGGGAGAAGGGCGCTGGAGGCGGCGGTACGGGGAAGGGGGAGCCGGAGGGAGAGGGAGACCGGGGGGAGGAGCTGGAGGCGTACCTTGGGCCGCCGGCGACGAGCTGGTGAGGTGGGCGCACGGGCTACCGTCGTCGCCCCTTCTCTTCGCCATAGGATAAGGTGGACGCGAGCGTTTCCGGGTGCGTTTCCGAGGTCTGGAGCTCGGAAACGCCTCGCGTGTAAGTTTGCTGGGTCGGTACCCCGTCGCGGAATTGGTCCAGCAATTCCAGGTCCAATACTTAGCACATCCAAACAGCGGAATTGGACCCCGAATTCCAGATTCTCCAATTCTGTGCTGAATTCCCTGCATCCAAACACAGCGTACCACATTTCGCTACATCACTTTTCCAAATTGTGGTACAATGCCATTGTACACAATTCATGTCTTCATTTCCACATCGTGAGTTTCTTCTTACTTCTCTATCTCTACAACCCTCATGTCATTTCTTATTTTTGGTCTAATTAAGGAATTATATACATCTAAAATCCAATAGAACTTCGCCTATAAAGAAGGATTACTTTTCCTTGGTAATATATAATAAGAAGGAGTCATTTTTTTGAGATAGGCAAATTTGTCTATATGGCTCGTCTTATATATATCATAACAGTCTTAGGCAAGAGTGTTTGTGAAGGGGATCGTAGGCAGAAAACAAAAAAATTCCTAACAACGATAACCTTAATCTAGCTAAGATCTATACTATGCAGATATAGTAATACGGAGAAGATCGATATACATACCCTTGTAGACCGAAACGCGGGATTACGCTCCCGCACAAGTGTTGTCGATGAAGCCGACGAAGCCGACCTCAAGGTCGTGTAGAGGAAGAAGACCTCCGAGCACCACGAGCGTGGCGCCTTGCAAGGAATCGCACACGTACGACGGAGACGACGACCTCTGGGCTCCGATCCAGGGACGAGCAGCGGAAGACTTGGACCGGAAGACCAACAGCACGGCGGAGTGCGTATGGTGGACAGAACCTCAACTCGGCGCAACTCCAATGTCGGAGTCACGAGTCAAGGAGGAATTGGTGTGTTTTCAAAGGCATGAGGGCACCTCTATATAAAGGGCAGGGGAGGGTGTAACTCCCCTTGGCTTAGCCATGTGGGACTAAACCCCACATGGCTTGGCCAAGCCCCGCTCTAATATTTTAGGGGACCAGGTGCGAACTTCATAAATACCCACCTAATCAATGGGACTTAACTTTTTTCACTATAACTTCTATGTATTAACGCTGGTGTGTAATCATTTATGTAGTCCACTAGTAATAACCTGGGTAGTTTACAAGAAGTAGTACCAACAACGTGTATTTGGCGCTGCACGCCACTAGTAATATAGGGTATACGTCAGTTTTTTGGGCCTCAATTTTGGCTGGGCCCAAGGCCGTCGCACCTCTCGCACGGGCAGCTGCCGACCCTAGGTGGGCCCCATTCGGCCCACCTAGGCCGGCCCCCTCCCAACTCGCACCAAGGGGGAACTCCCCCCTTCATGGGCCTCTCTAGGCCCATATATGTGTGCAACCTTTAAAATACGAATTTAATAAAAATAAAAATATATTTAATCATTAATTCAACTAATTAATATCAAATACATTTTATCTAATTAATTTTAGCTCTGAAACTATTTCGTTGCTCTCCGATCTCCATCGGAAACCTCCTGGAACGCTTCCGATGCTCTCTTTTAGTTTCTCTTCTATTTTCCCTTAAGTGTGTTACCCTAGCGGTTCGAGATCTCACCAAACATAATCGAGACATGCTCTCCAATCAATGACTAATTCGTGGACCTTGGATACCCAGAATTAATCCATGTGAGATAACGAATAACTTTATCGTTCGAACCTAGACGCCGAGTCATAAACCTTTTTCCATGGCGATACTTAGTGTGTCCGAGACTCGTTCATAGATATCATGATACGTTGCTTGATCTCGTTACCGACAACACTATCTTCTACTCGTCTGTGATATTATGTCCCCGTGACCTAGTCACATGCTTGCAAGCTCATTGACATAATCTCATCGAGTGGGCCTAAAGTATCTATCCTGCTATGCGGACTGGCAAATCCCTCACTTGATCCCTCGTCTCAACATACTCCCTTCTGATACCCGAGAGGGACACCGTTATTGTCACACTATAAAGATATGACGTTTGATGCAATCAAAGTATTTCAGGAATAGCGATAAGAGTTGATCTCACGGTCAAAGGCGTAATGACTACATCCTACATATATTGGGTATGTCCATCACATCATTCTGCCAACGATATGACTCCGTTGTTAACTGACACCCAATGTCACATGATCGGGAAACCTCGAACATCGATTGCACAATGAACTAGTCACGTAGAGTCTACTAGGGACCTGGTTGTCTTACGTACCACATGTGTATTAATATTTCCGCTTAATACAGTTATAGCATGATACAAAAACATATTATGAACAAATGAGATATGATAAATAAAACAATTTATTAATTGTCTCTAGGGCATATCTCCTTCAGTTTGATCATATATGTATTTCAACAAGGAAGAATGATTTTCAATGCAGGAGCTAGATTTTCCATGTATATGTAGAACCTCCAACATGGGTCTAGTGAGAGACAACGGTGACTGTAATTTGAGAACACCCTCTTCATAACATAATGGCCGAAATTGTCTTTATACGAATAAACATAATTATCAAAAGTACCTGTGTAGGTGACACATATGCAAAGCAAACCTCCTGTGAGGTGATATGGTGGAGAGGAGATTAGGTTTTTGCTTGTTTTGTGCTTTTATCTTTTTGAAACCACCCCTTTGTCATAAAAAATATGTTTGTTGTAGTATTTGGATTGATAAGTGACAACTGGTTGAAGCATAACTAAATTATTTATTCGTATGATGGTGACAATTATTTGTGGGGTTTAACTCCCGCTTTCCTACATATTCTTGGGTGTGCCAAAGGCAATTCCCATTAAAAATCTTGGAATTCATTTACATTACAAAAAACTCAGAGGGAGGATATCCATCCCCTAATTGACAAAAACATGAAGAGAATGGCAAGATGGTTGCTAGAGTAGTCCTATATTAAGAGATGCTTAGCTAGAATCCCGATTTATCTCCTGTATTTTTTTCAAGTTCCCTAAATGGTCCTTAGACTTGATCAATTCCCAGATGGACAATTTTACATAGAGTGATTTTGAAGGGCATATAGGAAACCACACCTTGCCAACCGAAAACTAGTGTCTAGAAAAAAATGGGGGCCTAGCAAATGTCAGCTTGTGTTTGCTCAGCTTCTAGATGAGTAGATATGATAGAGAAGTAAGAAACTCTATAAACAACAAATGGTTGACTCCAAATACAACACATGACAAGCCCAACATTCTCTGTAGTGGGAGTTTAGTAGTTTTGAAAGTGTATGGTGGGTAGCCAAAAGTGCCAGATTTAGATATAAGTGGAATATTAGGACAATGAGTAAGGTTAGATTTCTGGAAGACAAACTCACATTTAGGAGGAATTTCTCTAGCAAACTCATGCAAATTTGTCATGAGCTAGTTGAGGTTGCAGACAACATAGTTTTCCTCTGATGTGGTTCCTCTAATATGGCAATACGAAAACAAGGGAATATACTTGACATCTTTTCTATATGGATTATTAAGTTTGATGGGGTCACCCATATTTTTGTTCCTGCTATGTGGCAATTGCATATCCCCCCCCCCCTGAATTCACATTTCCCTATGGCTCCTCGCCCACAACAAACTAACAACTAGGGACAACATGGCGAAGAGGAATATATATGAACAAACAAGAAAACTGCATGTATTTGATTGGATTGTTGCAAAGCAGATTTTGGGAGTGGTTTTAGATTTCTTTCAAATCCAACTTGGATATGCCTACACCTATGAATCAAGGTTTTAGATTTATAATAAAAGATATGATGCTTTAAATTCAGTTTGTGCATCTGTTCTTTGGAACCTCTTTAAAGATAAAAATGACTTAGTGTTCAGTGGTCACTCTTGGATTGGCATTAAGTAGGTCGGAGGAGGATACTAAGCTTCTTGAGAAGTTGTAAACTAATGTTCAAGCAGCATATGCTGGAGGTGACTAAAAAGGTCTGCACCTGTATGCTGAGCATACTTAGAGCCTTGATGATGCTGGAAGGTGGGTGATCGTTACACAACGCCAAGTTGATCAGGATGATCATGACTCTCGTGTTCGCCGATCACCAGAGTAGGAAAAGATGGCGACGATGGGGACTTGGACGACTCCAACTTCGACACTGGGTAATGGCCCGATGGGTGACTTGGACGACTCCAACTTCGGCATTGGGCAATGGCCTTCGTTTTGCCTTTTCTCTCTCGATCTAGCTGTGGTGTAGTAGAAAACTTCATACTTTCCTTCGTTTATAGAGCCTCGGGCCCAAGAGGATTGTTGTTTGTAACCCCATCTATCACCTTTTGAACCCGCTGAACGTGAGGCTTCGTTGAACTTCAATGCAACCGGGGGTGCGCCCCTAACGATCTAACAAAAAGCATAACTAAAATATATTTCAGTGGTGTCCAAACTAATCTATACATATTGCTTTTTTTTGCGAGGGAAAGTTACAATTACATCCAGCCATGAATCTTACAGAAAAGCCCAGAAAACATAAAAATTACAATCAAGTCCTTCTGAACTGAGGCATCGTCTTCATCGAGCACGACGCTGCGCCGGCGAAACCCGCCGCACCACCTCCGATAGCTTGGACTGGGAGGCCCCCCATCGCGGACGGGAAGTCGACGCTCCTCGGAGCCGGAGCTCCTCCACCATGCACAACGAACGGCGACACCACCATGGCCTTCAGCAACCTCACCTTCCAAGACGTCAACCACCGGATCCACCAACTCATGGACTCCGGCGAAGGGGGAACCCTCCCGAGCACTCCGAGGAGCCGCGGACGAGGGCGAGACGGCAGATCCGCGGCGACGCTCCCACGGAGCCGCACCAACGGAGGGGAAGACCGCCGCCGACAAACTCCACTCCGGCACCACCTCTTCCACCACGGCGCCACCGGCTAGAACACCACCACGCACACCTAGACTATATACACGCCGGGATCCGTGGATTCCCCGTCCTCCCACCGCCGAAGCGGCCGCCGGAGGGCGAGGAATCCGGCAAATCGCCGGCGGCGAGCTGATGCGCGAGGGTTCGCCCAAGAAATCGCCCTCTCACTACTGTAGCTGGGGAAAGGGGTCGGTCCAACTCGACTTTGTTTCTAATCTATACATATTGCTAAAACACTTCACTCCAAACAGTCCACCTTGTCCAATTTTCCATTTCCCCTCCCGCCCGCCCGCCTATATATCCCATTCCCACCCATCTGTTTCAAAATTCGAAATCAGAAATCCCCATTCCTCAGTCGCCATGGACATGCCGCCTATCATCCCTATCGACGGTAAGCTACACCCAAACCCTAACCCTAGCACCACCCAAGCGCAAGCTAACCACAGCTCCGCTCGTCCGTACGTGCAGAGACCTCCTTCCTCCGGGTGCTGCTCCTCAAGGCGGCCGCTAAGGGCGACCTCCGCGGCTTCAAGGGTACGTCTCTACACTACTCAGTCCTGAGGGTCCTCTTGCTCGCGCCTCTGGGTCTGAACTCGCTCCGACGCTCATTTGGGGGGTGTCGGCAGGGATGGCGCTGGCGCTGGACGACGGGAAGGGTCGCCTGAGGGAGGCGGTGGAGGGCGCCATCGCGAGTGATCGCGGCTGCGGGGCTCTACACTTCGCCGCCGGGCACGGGAGGGTGAACGTGTGCGCCTACCTGGTCGAGGAACTCCAGTTTAATATCGAGGCCGTCGACTTCAAAGGTTGTCCCTTCTCTACTATCTCCTGCTAGAGCAAAGCCCCACGCTTTCAGCCGGCAAATGTGGGTGACTGAGCAGCACAACAGCCGCACAGCGGGGTTTTCCCCGACAGTTTGTATGTGACCTGCAGGTCCAATGACGTTGGACAGCATGATTTTCTGTGTTTTGGGATTTTTCTGATTGTTCGATTTGGCTTACCTCATGAAACGTTTTTCACTAGGTAAGAGGGCAATTAAATAGCAGAGTTAATTGACTAGCCATGCTAAGTTTGCTGATGTGATATCTCTTCGATGCCAAGTTTTGTTAACTTGTGATAGTTGCTTTAGAGTTGGTTTTATATCTTACCATAATATCTGACTGGATGGATCAATCGACTAGTAATTCTGGTTAGCTCGTAGTTTATTTAGAGTTGGGTTTTTATCTTACTGTAATATATGTGATGGATCGACCTACTAGTAATTTTGGTTAACTTGTAGTTGCTTTCGAGTTGCTTTTATTTCTTACTGTAACATGTGATGGATCGATCGACTGGTTCATGCTTCTAATCAAGGCAAGGATACCTGTATGAATTAAATTTCTCGTTTGATCAAACTTAATTTAACCTGAGTTGCATGCTGCATGATTGTGAAGAACCATTTCCCTATGTAATCATGTCTCTGAAGTCCTGATATCATATACTACAGCAATTGCATGGGCCGCTTCCTACATTTTAGCTTATTGGGTTAAACAGAATGGTTGCATGTGTAAGCTCAGCCTATAGCACAATGCTAACTTAGATATCTACTAGGTTATCCTCCAAGCTTCTTGGTCTGATTTCATTATTTTATTCATCGCCTGTGTCATGAAAATGTGTGTTTGGCACTGGCTTTAGCTTAACTTTGAGGATAATAGGTTTGATTCGGAAACATAAAAGGAATTATGTACCAGCATCACATGTGTTGTTTCCTCATATCTACTCACATAGAGCTGTTTCATTAGAAAGACCATTGGCCGCAAATTTTAGCATCATCTACGTCTCCTTTCAAAAAGCCTCTACCCACTTGCCGTCCACTCTATGCATCAGCTTGCTTTCCAAGGAAAAACAATGATTCGTAACTTGATCCTCTTCTTTGTACATCCCATATTTTATTTTGTTCACTAAGAAACTATACGGTTATGGCTTATCAACACTGAACTGCACAATTATTCCTTTATATATGCTTGGTTGAGTCAATCTGAGTATTACTTAAGTAGGTAGTTTCTTAATTGCACTTGTTTGGCTCTTATCATGTCGAAATCAGTACTATGCAGTTTGCTTACAGTCTGTTTATGCCATGTTTCAGTTACAGAGCCACATTTCAATGAAGCATGTTTATGCCATGTGTCAATAACCAAGATATTTTTACTGAATTATAGCAAAACAAAATAGTTTTTCTGTTAAACTCCCAGTTTTGGTAAGCTCAGTTTCTTGATGATTATGATAGGCGAGACACCTCTGAGTTATGCAGTTGTTCCTGGAAGTGTGGACACTGTGCGGTATCTTCTTGATCATGGTGCCAATCCAAATAAGCTTTCTGGTGAAAAAGTGCTACTCCCCTCCATCTCGCAGTTGCAGAAGGTCAGTTATCTATTTTCTGCAAGCGCCTTTTTAATAATTATAAGTTAAAAAATAGGGAATCGTAACATTGTGCATTTTTGGGACAAGGTTCACATAGTTAGCCACTTATGATAGTACTGTACTTTATCTTGATATTTCTCCATGATGAATGAGTTGCATGGAGTGATTTTGATGATCTCTCCATCATTTTTGTGCAAGTAAATGACGTTTTTCAGTATAAACAGAGTAGATAACATCTGACTGTTCATTGACCTAAGCAGTGAGCATTCAAAAATTAAAAGAGACACCAACTGATAATCCTGTAGTTCCAAGACTTCTCTATATAAAATGTAATTTTGCTACCTTTCTTTATGTAAATTTTAATTTTGAGAAAAATGGTTATTGTCTGGAAACGGTCAAACCTTTGTAACCAGACCGTCATTAGTTCAATTAAATTTTGTGATTCAATTTTCAAATGAAACCACCCATGAGGAAACGATTTACTGCCGATATCAACCAGGAAAATTCTTAGTCATGGTCCAGAATTTTCTGCAACCTCTTTCTAAATCCTTGTTAGGTGGTATCAAAACTCCTGCTTATGTGAGCTGAAAATGATCAGAATTTAGCTGTATAGAAAACAATCCATTCCTACTTAAGGTTAACAATAATCTATTTATTCATGTATCTATGAGGAAAAGAAATAAAATCTAAATTTGATTGCGGAAATTGTTCCAACCAATTTGACCATTTACTATGCAATCTCTATAATGGTTGCTGCCATATTACTTACTTCGACCCTTGGGGTCCTTGTCTGGATTTGTTTAGTCCTCATTTGTGTTGTAGTTACTACCAAAGTTACCATCAAATGGAACTACATTTTCCAGATTCCATGTTAGCATGTGCAGATGTGCCTCTTAACATTTGAGATAGTGCACAACACATTCAGACGACCAGAGGGTCTTTTGTTCCTTTAATAGACATAAGTGATAAGATACATGACAGTTTTTTTTTGCTAGAGAACTGCCTATTCATAAAGACGAAATGTATCCAATTTACGTTCAAGATATGCTTATTATTATAGTTGTCTATAACAGTGAAAACTGTCAAATACTAACAATATTTATCTATTGCATGGTCTGTGTTTCTGATTCAGGAAACTGTGAAATAGTAAAGGTCTTGCTCTCAAAAGGAGCTGATGTCGATATTTATGGCCACTGGGGGACGCCACTGTTTGTTGCTGCTGCATCTGGGTTGGATGATGTTATGAAGATTTTGTTGGACCACCATGCAGATGTAAGTCTCAATAGATTATTTCACTTGGAGGGGTCTGCAATAACTGATTGGTCAAATTAGTCAAACTGTGTTCGGACTGAAGTCATTAGTTTTTTCAATTGTATACTGAACATGGCCTCAGCACAGAAAAATTAATGGTCACATTGGATGGAATGGTAATACTTTAAACTGTGGATAAAAGTAACTGCTACCCTATTCATCTGTATTGTTAGGTGGTTTACTGCTTTACTTTTGGAACCGTGAGAACTTTACAAGTGTGGGTCCTATGATGCTAACTTAGCCCTCAGATAACATTCTGTGGATTGATTGGAGGAGAGTGCTTGACATAACTTTGTATTAACGAATTTGGGTTGCATTACCTAAGTCAAAGGAACTTATTTCTAAACTCTTTGGATGCTTATGGTTTCACAAGTTAATGTCACGTGTTCACAAACAGTCTGTACATGTTATATGTTTGCGCCAGTCAGGAGATTACTAATTTGTAACCGTGTTATGGCAGTATAGTTCTATTTGTGTTTCTGTTAATACCATTTCCTTTATTTGCTGCATATCTGCTAACGTCAGTCATATAAGGGTGGTACGTGACCACATATTTGTGATCGTGTTCTGCCAATATGGTTCTACTTGTTCATATTTTGTGTATACCTCCTTTTTTGTTCTCCTCATCTAGCAACTTTAACAGGCACAAGTGCTAATTTTCTTAATCTGCCTTGCCAGTGTAACAAAGCAGTTTGCATTGCCAATACACCTCTGATCATTGCTCTCCGAACTCACAAGAAGAAATGTGTGAAGCTACTGATTAAGGTAGCATCCGTTGTTCTTGCAACCAACTGAAAGTAGTGACAGTCTTATTTAGAAGTATCTGCAACATTTTCTGTGTAGGCTGGTGCTGATCTGAAGGGTGTTGGTAATGCTGATCCTGTAATAATTGCTATATCTGAGGGCTTAACTGAGTGTCTCAAGTGGTTGATAAAGGCTGGCGCTGATCCAAACGTTCTTGATGATGTAAGTTTTGACCTTTTAGGCCTACAACTTCATAGTGGTAATTCCCTTAAAACTAGCCATACCACTAAAACTAGGACTGTTACAACTTACAAGATTTGGACTCAGACTCCAATGCATTGTTGTGTCGTCGTTCTGCATGCCTTCCTGCAAAGTCCTGACGTCCTCATGCCCAGGGCATTGCTAGTATTGTACACACTAGAAAACATCTCTACCTCACTTGATATACAGATTGTCTGAGAGCTGGAAGGTAGGATAGAGATGAGTTCTGGAACATCCTGATGTTTCAGTGGCCTGGACACCTTCCTGCTGAACTTGAGACCTGCCATATGCTCCGGTAAAGTCGGCTGTGCTCGGTCCTTGATGGCCTTCGGTGATAGTCTGGAGACCTTCGAGCGAGCATGACATAATTGTGGTGCCTGCCGTAATATCTATTCCTTGTTGCATTTGGCGATGAATCAAGCATTTGGATGATGTATCAATTACTTTGGCAAATTGAATCTAATTGTAGAAGATGCGTGGGTGAGGGATAAGTAGGGTCATGTTATCAGGGAGAGGATAGTGGTGGCGCTTCAAGTGGTTTTGAGGACGACCAAAACCTCAAGGTTTATGAGTGGCATTTGACATGCAATAGAATAGGTCGGTGCTCTATTAGATACTATTTCCTGCATGCACAAATGTGGGTTCTTCAACACTCACGGTCTTCGATGCAAAATTTGACTATGATTGCCAGTCATATTATGCCAGCAAAAGAAATAAAAACACTGTCGTTGAAGGATTTTTGCGCAAAAAAAAAATTCATTACATTATTTTAGAAACTTGATCACTTTATTTTTCATAAAAATAAAAATATTTAACAAAGGCTCAGAAGGTTCACCGCTTGGATCCCATACTCACTTAGTGACCTTACTACCTCTGTCCCAATACATGTGACGCCTTCGTTTTGCCTGCACAAACTTTGATCATCAATTGAACCATTAATACGTTAGAATTATGTCATAAAAACTATACCACTAATTTTTTTTTGAATATGAATCAAACGGTATAGTTTTTGTATCACATACCATTCGTTTGCTGGTCAAATTGATGGTCAAACTTGATGCACGTAAAATAAAGACGCCACGTAAATAGGGATGGAGGGAGTAATTTTGAAAACGTATAGTTGAAATTTTCGTTATTGTCATGTTTAGCTCTAACCAGATGTGTTATGCCACATATGGCTCCAATGTTAAGATGATGCTGTGATACTGTCCTAACAATGGTGGGTGCTTTCACCGTTTGAACTGGAATACCTTGTGTTCATTTATACCTTTCTGCACTTTCGAATTTCTTGCCTTGCAAATAAAATCTGTCTGTATTTCTTCTGAATAGTTTGGACGCCTGCCAATCGAACTTGCTGCGTATCTCAATAGCCGAGCAGAAGTTGAGGTCCTATTTCCACTAACTTCTCGTATTCCATCTGTGCGTGATTGGAGCATTGATGGGATAATTTCTCACGTACAATCAAAAAAGAAGGTAAACTAGAGCACACTTCCCACATTTCAGATTATGATGTTGTCTGGTCTTGACAATGAGCATTTACTATTATATAGATTCTTCAGTGTGTACCCTGACTTGAAAGCAAGTATTTTTTTGAACTAAAGCGTTTCCAATCTTATTCATTCTTCAACGCATGCACCTGAATTAAAAAGCTGAAAGAACGTAGACAAAAGTCGGGGAACATTCCATTCATCTTTATGGAAGGCATGAATGAAGTTGGTTTGCTATGTCTATAGATTAGTAAATTTATAATTTCATCGAGATTTAAGGGTCTACTAGTGGCAGGAATAGGAAGTACTATTGATTTGACATATGCTTTTTATCAGTCTCTACCACATTTAATACTATACATTCTGCAGTTGCACATACGAACTACTTGTCTGTTTTTTGGGGGAACCAAATCAGTCGCGGAATTGATCTCAAATACATGGTTGTGAAAGTTGTGCAGAATGAAATATAGTCAGATGTTTACCTCATGTAGTTCATGTTGGATGAGGAATGGATAGTGGATGTGGCATTTTAGTGCTCATGGAGAAGTGGGAAACCTCAAATGATTTTTTAACACTTGAGGGGGCAATTAAAAATTTACCCAATTATGTCATTTCAGACTCCCTTGATTCTAGTACGCTCATCCCCCATTCAAATTGTTTCAGTGCGAAGTTTGAAGTTTGCACAATAGCACTTAAACGGTTAAACCTGAATGAAATTGGTCCATCCCATGTTTATGTGGTAATTCTGAGTTTATCCAAAAAATGCTGATAATGGGCGACGTGTCAGCATCGGGGTAACATAGTTCTTTCATTGGTTTGAAGTAGTTGTGGATGAGTTTTATGTGTTGAGAGCTTGTGTGGATGGGTCAGTGGAGGAATGTAAAAATAAGCACTTAATTAACATAGGTCCAACTAATATCAAGTTTGCTGATTATATCTAAATCTGGAACTGGATCTCTAGTATCCATGGGCTTTGGACCTGAAATAAGTTGGACCAAACTGGGCTGGACTTGACTGGACGTGGACCTCGGCTGGATAGTATGTCCAATAGCACAACGTGGACATGGACTTTAGAGTTGGATAGTCCAATGTCCATTTGGACGTGTGCAGCTGGCGAAGGACGTGCACGGCAGAGCGAGATTAGTGTAGGTGGTGACGCTGCGTCGCTGCGAGCCTGTCACGCTGGACGTGCGGCCGTGCAATTAATAGTGCTGACATGCTGAACTGGTGCTCCTGCGATGCGGTCGCTCGATGCTGCTTATAGGACTATTGATTTGCACGGTGTGCATTTAATGATATTGACACGCTATATGTACGTTTCGCATGCATTCCATTGTCCATTGGACTTTGGATGTCCAACGTTGTCACAACTTGGATTTGGATGGATTTGGATAATACAAAGCTAACCGTGGATTGGATATGGACTGTACTAATTTTGAGTGGACACTAACTGGACTACCACGTTTTGGATTTGGACTGTGATCCAGTTCCACATTTAATTATATCTGCAACCTTCCAATCCATATGGGGTGGGTCAGTGGAGGTTATGTAAAAATATACTGAATTAACATAGGTCCAACTAATATCAAGTTGGTGGCTGATTATGTCTACCTTCTAATCCATATGTATCTGATATATTTCATTGATACATGTTGATCCTATTTTGAACATGAATCCAACTGATCTGAGGTTAGAAGGAAACAAAGCATACATGAGAAAAGAATATATGACTGCAGCAAGGCTCTATCACAGGGTATTTTTTCCATGATGTTCTCTTTCACTCCTAGTTTACAATTGTGCCATAGTTTTTTAAAAGGTATGTTGTTCCAGAAAAGGTATTAACTTTGATTTGTCAGCAATTGCATGGCTTACATGTGTGTTTATGTCATGTGTCGAAAAATAATAATGACAGTCTATTGATTGGTTTGTATCGCCATTTAATGCTGATAAGTGGAAAATTTGTTCAGTGGTAGGGGTGCTGTCTTGTGGTCCAGGCCAGCTGGGTTCAACCCCTTGTGGGCGAATATAACTGAGTTTCTCGTCTCCTATAACAAAATGCCGCGGGAATTCGCCCCCTCTGGTCTCGTTTTTTAAGTGCAAATCTGTTCCTGCCACTTAAAAGTTTGTGCATTCTGACTTTCAGTATTTCATACTTCCTGTTGCTGCCGCTGCAGATTTAGTCGTTGTTCCTTTAGCCACTACTGTAAACTAAAAGGCAGGTTGTCCTCACGGGGTATACAATAGTAGCAAGGCTACCTTACCTTGTTCTTTGCTTAACATAAGGTAAAATTAGCAGACGTTGTTGTGGCCTGGTACGATCCTCAGAATGCAGCAAACATGAATGAATGTAAATTGAGAACTGAGTGCTGGCTCAGTGGCAGTGGCTGCAGGTGTGCGCCCAGCCCACCCAAGTTTGTGTCGCCGTTGAAGCACTTGAACTAAGCCGGGTACTATCCGCGAGAAAAAAAATCGCCCGGAGAGATCTCAACTATCTAACAATGTATAGCCAAGGGAGGGATCCTTCCCCCATTGCTCAATGTTTTTTGAATGAACGTAAATTATCACATGCTATTTTGAACCTTCCACAGGACACATGGATGTTTCTCCTAGCTTTCCTGCAAGTTACCCGGTGCATTCGCATGTGGAATTTGAGTTCTGATACGTCTGTAATTTGGATGTCTTAAGTCTTAACCTATTAAAATGTGTATCATTTCCATTTGGTAATTGGGTTTTGCAATCTGACCATTGCTGGTTTGGTTTGTTCGTGTAGGCATTGGGTTACAACTTGCAAGAGGCTAAAACATTGATTTCAAATAGGAGCCTTTGCTGGCTTAAGATGGGTCAAGGAGACAAAGCTTTGCGGGATGCTCAAATTGTCAGAGCAAGCCACCCTGATTGGCCAAAGGCCTGCTTCCGTGAAGGGGCTGCTCGTATGCTACTAAAGGTTTTTCTTTGTATGATTGCCTTTGACTGTATTTTCTTCGGGAAAAATCCTTTCTTGATGATGCTCTGGTCCTTGTTGTTGGCATAATCTTGTGCTCCCCAAAATATCTAGCCAATGTTGCTTAGTAGCTAAGGTAGTAGAGCTAAAATCAGTTTTGAACTCAGCCATGTGTGAGCTGTAACCTTGTCATCTCTAGCTAAGAGTTGAGCTGTAAAAGCTAGGTCGGTCACTGTAGCAGGTCGGTCACTGTAGCACCGACCTTGAATTGTAAGTCCTATATAAGGACATGTACTCCATCGTTGTATGCGAAGCTGAAATACAAGCAAATCATAAGGCTTCACTCCATTCGTGTGTGTCCAGCTACCATAGCTAGCTGAGAGAACACCAGCTCGGGAACACCAGCTCGGTAACACCAGCTAGGTGACAACAATTGGTATCAGAGCCATGGCGCTGGTTCCGCAAGGCGCAGGCGTTGGGGGAGCATGGTGTCGCTCTCCTGTCCGATGCTCACGCCGACGAACTACACCATCTGGGCTATCAAGGTGGAGGCGATCCTAGACGCCACGGGTGTCTGGGAGGCGGTATCCCCTGCGGATGGCGAGGAGGTGGACGAGAAGAAGAATAAGACGGCGAGGCCACAACTCCTCGGCGCGCTGTCGGAGGACATCCTCATGCAGGTGTCGACGAAGAAGACGGCGAAGGAGGTGTGGGACAGCCTCAAGCTGAGGTTCGTCGGCGCCGATCGTGTCAAGACGGCGCGACTCTCCACTCTCCGAGGGGAGTTCGACAGGCTGTGCATGGCGGAGGAGGAGCTGCTGGACGTCTATGCCGGCAAGATCAGTGGCATGGCGGCGAGATACGCTAGCCTTGGCTCGACGCTCAGCGACGCCGACATGGTGAAGAAGCTCCTCGACACCGTGCCCGACCGGCTGTACTCCGCGGTGGCCGGGATCGAGCAGTTCTGTGACGTGGAGACGATGGCGTTCGAGGAGGCGCTGGGCAGGCTCAAGGCGTTCGAGGAACGCTCACGGCGGCGCGCGCAGGCCGGCGGCGTACGAAGCGACGGTCAGCTCCTGCTTACGGCAGAGCAGTGGGAGGCGCGGCGACGTCAGCACGGCGGCCACGACCACGACGACGATGGTGGAAGTAGCGTGGCCTCGGGCGTGAGGAGAAGGCGCGTGAAGTGCCACAACTGTGGCATTCGTGGTCACTTCGCCCGTGACTGCAGGAAGCCAAAGAAGGAGCAGGCGCTCCTAATCGAAGAGGACGATGAGACGGGCCTTTACTAGGTCCGTGGCGGTGGCGACCGGCGTACGTGAGCGCCAGGTTGTGTCCGTGGCGGTGGCGACCGGCGTACGTGAGCGCCAGGTTGTGTCCGTGGCGGTGGCGACCGGCGTATGTGAGCGCCAGGTTGTATCTGTGGCGGTGGCGACCGGCGTATGTGAGCGCCAGGTTGTGTCCGTAGCAGTGGCGACCGGCGTGTGAGCGCCAGGTCGAGGTACATGCGTCAGTACGGCGTGATGTTTGTGCGCCAGAATAATCCGGAGCATCAAGATTAGGGGGTGATTGTTGGCATAATCTTGTGCTCCCCAAAATATCTAGCCAATGTTGCTTAGTAGCTAAGGTAGTAGAGCTAAAATCAGTTTTGAACTCAGCCATGTGTGAGCTGTAACCTTGTCATCTCTAGCTAAGAGTTGAGCTGTAAAAGCTAGGTCGGTCACTGTAGCACCGACCTTGAATTGTAAGTCCTATATAAGGACATGTACTCCATCGTTGTATGCGAAGCTGAAATACAAGCAAATCATAAGGCTTCACTCCATTCGTGTGTGTCCAGCTACCATAGCTAGCTGAGAGAACACCAGCTCGGGAACACCAGCTCGGTAACACCAGCTAGGTGACAACACTTGTGTCTTCAGGACTATGAAAAGGCACGTGATGCATTTGCTGATGGCCTCAAGTTAGACCCAGGGAACACGGAGATTGAGAATGCCTTAAGGTAGCCTCCTTTTTTCGTTGTGTTGGAAGTCTAAATTTAGAAGGACAAACGTCACTAGATCTGGCGCGCACAATAATTCAATGAAAAAATAAGTCTTACGTATAGCTGTCATATCATATATAAACACATGTATTGACTCACCTGGTAAACTAAATCAGCTAAAAAATATATTTTTATGTGCGAAAAACTTCTAGCCCATAGTCTGTAGATGATTTTGATTCATGTCATTTGGAATGTGATGTTTGAATATCCAGAACTCCTACTATAGCTGATCCGTTTACTATGATATTCAAGAGCATTACCTACGCCTGCACCATGCTACATGCTTTTGTATACACAGTAATTATCCAAGTCTGGTTATGCAGGGAGGCTTCACATTGCCTGGAGGCATCACAAGATGGCAAGGAAGACCACTGAAGTGTCATCTTCTACGAAAACATTTTTTTGGAAGGAGCAACACTACCGTCGCTGATTCCTCCTTTTTGTGAAGATATAGTCAGCTGGGATATCCACCAGAGTATATTATGTTAATGAGTTCATCCTGAAGATGAGCAACGGGTCTCAGCTTATGGCCCGTGCAGGACTTCTTGCGCTCAGACATATGGCATAATGTACTTACTAGCGTGTCCGTGCGCGTACTCGTGTGGGTCATCTGGTGGTTGTTCAGTGCTTACTTGCATGTACCTACGCGGTAGTAGTACAGGACATTTGCTAGCTTCCTGTTAAGCATAATCGATTGGAGATTCTAGACCATGGCTTCAGTTTCTATTTAGTAGTCTTACACCCGCTATCTGTGTTAAGTACCATTTTCAGCCTTTTCTTTTTCCTGTTTACTCTTAAACCCGACTGCCATTCCTTCTTTGAGTGAGAGAAGGCTCAGGATCGGTGGAAGCATAACAAATACTAGACGATTAATTGACGTAGACTCTGACAAAGCAAACTGTGATTAAATATGTAGTGTCACATAATTCGTACGGTAGGTGAAAACTAGCAACCTTACTACTCCGTATTTACCTTCTGCTTTTAGGTTTGTTAGTACTGTTCGTGCCCTGTACAAAATTGAAAATAATCTGATGACATCTGAATATCTGATAGGTAACACTTTTGGTTAAAACTTGGATTGTCTTATGTATTCATAATAAGCCTTGTATGTACAGCCGCAGTAGGCTGTGTAAAATCAGAGGCTGCACTCAAATCTCTACAGTTCCAAGCAAGTTAATATATTTTAATATTCGTAAAACCCGACTGCCGTTCCTTCTTTGTTGTAGTACTTGGATTCATAAGTGACCATAGGTTGAAGCATAACAAAATTATGTTTAAAATGACGTCAGAAGTAATCTATACATACGGCTAAAACGCTTTATACTAAATCAACGACATTATTATGGATCAAAGAGAGTACATCCTATCTATAGTATGGGAGGACAATTTCATTTGATATTCTCCTATTTAATTTATGTTTGTACAATTTTCTTCCTCTATTCCCTGATATAAGATGTTTTAGTTGTTCAAATATAGACATATTGTAGTGTCTAAATTCACTCATTTTAACCCGTATGTAGTCTGTATTGAAATAGCTAAAACATCTTGTATTATAGTATGGAGGAAGTACATTTGTAACATAAGTATAAAAACTATATAGAAATATGCAGCAGAGTCCTATTGTTTTTCATAATAAACAGTAAGACATTTATCTCGTCGGAGAATTGAAATTGTTTTTCTCCATTCGATCGCACTCGATCACACAGCCCAAGAGCCCAAAGGCCTCCACTGGACAGTCCAGTCCATCTTGTCGTCCAATTCTCCATTTCCCCTCCCGCCTATATAATCCCACCCGATCTGTTTCAAAATTCGAAATCAGAACCCCAATTCTCACCATGGCGGCGCCTCTCGATCTCGACTACGGTAAGATACCCCAAACCCTAACCCCAACGCCACCCAAGCACGGGCTAACCCTAACCACAACTCCGCTCGTGCAGCTACCACCGCCCTGCGGGTGCAGCTCCTCCAGGCAGCCGAAGCCGGCGACCTCCGCCTCTTCAAGAGTACGTGCGCTCTAGGGTCTAGGCTGTTTTCTCCTATTTCCCTCTTGCTCGCGCCTCTGAACTCGCTCCGGCGCTCATTTGGGGGTGTTTCGTTCCGTTTGTGGCAGAGACGGCGAGGACGCTGGACGGCGGGAATGGTCGCCTGAGGGAGGCGGTGGAGGGCGCGACCGCCACTGGTTGCGGCGCCGGGGCTTTGCACGTCGCCGCCAGTCACGGGACGATACCCGTGTGCGCCTACCTGGTCGAGGACCTCCAATTTAATGTCGACGCCGTCGACGACAATGGTTTGCCTCTTTTCTTCCATCTCCTGCTAAAGCAAAACACCTACAGCCGCACAGAAAATGAATGTCTAGTCACGTTGCCAAATGTGGGTGACTGAGGATGCAGCACTCCAGCCGCACAGTGGATGTTCCCGATAGTTTGTATCTTACCTGTAGGTATAGGACAGCATGCCTTTCTGTGTTTGAGAATTTTCTCCTTTGTTCGAGTTGGCTTACCCCATGACACGTTTTTCACTAGATAAGATTGTGCAGGGAAATCAAACAGAAGAGTTAAATTGACTAACAATGCGAAGTTTGGTGATTTGATATCTCTTCGATGACATTTTTTGTTAGATTGTTGTTGCGTTAGAGCGTACTACAATGTCTGATGGATCCATCGACTAGTAATTTTGGTTAACTCGTACTTTCTTTAGACTTTTTTTTTAATCTTACTGTAACGTATGTGATGGCTTAACCAACTAGTATTTTCTGTTAAATTGTAGACTTGTAGTTGCTTCAGAGTTGCTTTTACTTCTTACTGTAACATGTGTGGGATCGATCGACTGGTTCATGCATGTTTCTAATCAAGAAAGAATACCTGCATGAAGTAAATTGCTCGCTTGATCGAATTTAATTTAATCTCATTTGTATGTTGCATGGTTGTGAAGAACCATTTCTCTATGTAATCATATCTCTTAAGTCCTGATATCATATACTACTGCATTTGCATGGCCTGCTTCCTAGATTTTAGCTTATTGGATTAAACAGAATGGTTTGCATGTGTAAGCTCAGCCTATAGCAGAGTGTTACTAACATATCTGTTAAGTTATCCTCCATGCTTCTTGGTCTATGTATTCTGTTGGTGTGTGTATGTGTGTAATACTCAGCTTGTACAGGGACTAAACTGGAAAGTTGTAATATAAAGGAAGAGGGTGTCGGGGGGAGACACATGACAAAAATTTCCCCAAAAAAGCTACATGGTATCAGAGCTGGAGGCAGCGCTCTGCCCTCGCCGGCGGTGAAGTGGGTACTCTCGGCTGCTGGCTTGGAGAGAAGGAAGAAGGGGCAGGTGGAGCTGAGTTCTGGAGGTCTGGGGCGGTGAACCGGCGGCCACGGCGCAAGTGCGAGAAGAAACAACAGGAGTTTGGTAAATCGGTGGGGGAGCTGTGCTGTGACCTGGGAGGAGGCGAGTTTGGAGGTTGCAGCTGGTGGATTTGGTCGGAGGAGCAGGCAGGAGGAGCAGAGTTTGTGCGGCAAGACATTTGAGAAGGAGAAGAGGGGCTGCAGCAGCTGGTGGATTTGGTCGGAGGAGCAGGCAGGAGGAGCAGAGTTTGTGCGGCAAGACATTTGAGAAGGAGAAGAGGGGCTGCAGCAGCTGCTGCCCTGGAGTGGAGAGGACTGCTGGTCTGGTGCGTGTGAAAGGGGGTAGCAGCTGAATTTGTTGTAGCTGCAGCTGTGGTGAACAAGTTCCGGTAGATTGAGAAGAGCAGAGGAGAGAGCTGCTGGATGCTGCTGGGCTTGGTGCTCTGCCATAGAGTGCTGTGAGAAGCAAAGAGAAACAGAAGTGAAGTTTGGTAGTGGTTGGTTGTTAATCAGAGCTTGTTTGGCAACCTAGCGGTGCAGCAAAAATGGGAGGAAATCAGAGGATTGATGAGCTACTTGAGAAATTGAGGCGATTGAGTGGTGAAGAATGACTCCAACAGAGTGCGAAAATAACAATTCTTGGCAATTTGGTCAATCTTGCTCAAGGTGAGAAAGGTATCTCAAATCAAGGTTCTACTTCAAATGAAAAATTTCGTTCAAATTGGATACTAGATTCGGGAGCATCGGCACATGTCACGGGCAGGTGGAGTGAGTTTGCATCATATGCTCCACATCCACCCAAGCGTAAAGAGACCATCCAAACTGCTGATGGAACTTATCAACCTGTCAAAGGGGCTGGCATAGTGAAATGCACTCCATTGATTACATTATCTTCGGTATTATATGCTCCATCATTTCCGGTTAGTTTGGTGTCCATGAGCTCCTTGGTTGATGATATTGATTGTCGAATTATTGTCGACCGATACAGTTGTATAATTGAGGAGAGGAAGACTGGAAAAAGGCTTGGGACCGGTGTCAGACATAAGGGATTATGGTATTTGGATAGACGGGGGACTGATGATGCATCGTGCACCGCTCTGACAGTTGTGGCAAGCGACGATGAGGCGAGGGTAATACTCCAACATTGTCGATTGGGCCATATGTCATTTGAAACAATGAGTAAGATATTTCCTGAAGAAATGAAGAAGGTGGACAGAAACAAACTTGTGTGTGATGCATGCGAGTACGGAAAACACACAAGGACATCGTATGTAAGTCGTGGACTCCGAAGTATGTCGCCTTTTGTGTTGATTCACTCTGATGTCTGGACTTCTCCTGTGGTCTCTGTTAGTGGAATGAAGTATTTTGTCACCTTCATCGATTGTTACTCCCGGACAACTTGGATATATCTTCTGAAACAAAAAAGTGAAGTACTTAAATGCTTCCGAGACTTCTATGCATATATCCAAAATCATTTCAGTATGAGTATTCAAATCATCAGGACTGATAATGGGACAGAGTATGTGAACAATGAATTTGGTAATTTTCTTTCAGAGAAAGGAATACTTCATCAAACTTCATGCCCTGATACTTCTCCACAGAATGGAGTAGCTTAGAGGAAGAATCGACATCTGTTGGAGGTAGCTCGATCACTTATGTTTACTATGAATGTGCCTAAATTTTTATGGAGTGAAGCGGTTATGACTGCTACTTATCTCATTAATCAGATGCCATCAAGAGTGCTTGGGATGAAAACTCCATATGAGATGATCTTTGGGAAAAATGAGTTTATTGTTCCACCGAAGGTATTTGGATGTACGTGCTTTGTTAGAGACCACCGACCTTCAGTGGGAAAATTGGATCCACGTGCCGTGAAGTGCATCTTCATTGGATACTCATCTGGACAAAAGGGTTATAAGTGTTGGAGTCCTAGTGAGCGGAGAACATTTGTGAGCATGGACATGACATTTAGAGAGTCTGAGCCATTCTATGGAGAGAAGACGGATCTCAGCTTGCTATTTGACTTTGACACTCCTAGCACAAGTGATGCTAGTCGAGAGGGGGAGAGTGCACCATTGAGCACAAAAGAAGATGAACCACCGAGAGTTGTGGTTGGTTTGATTCCGTGTCCTATGAGTGAAGAAAGATGGAGAAACCCAAATGAGGAGCAAGATCTGAGGGTGTATACGAGGAGGCAATTGCAAGATGAACAACAACAACCTCGACCAAGTGGTGAGGTTCGATTGCAGGGGGAGCAGCATCAACAACAACAGATTCCAGTGGTCGATGAAGTTGACTCATTAGAGAGTGAGCCATGTGTCATTGATGATTCGTTGAATTTGCCTATTTCCTTGAGGAAGGAACCACGAGCTGGAGCAGGAAGGCCTCCTGAAAGATACATGTTTGAGCATGATATTGCAAACTATGTGTCCTATGATTCACTATCATCGGGGTATAGAGCCTTCATTGCTTCATTACAATCTATGGTAATTCCAAGAGATTGGAAAGCAGCAAAACAAGACCCAAAGTGGTACAAGGCCATGTTGGAGGAAATGAAAGCTCTTGAGAAGAACAAGACATGGGATTTTGTTTCTCTTCCAACAGGAAAGAGTCCAGTGGGTTGCAAATGGGTGTTCACAGTGAAGCAAACCCCCGATGGAAAGGTCGACAGGTACAAGGCAAGATTGGTTGCGAAAGGTTATAGTCAAACTTATGGAATAGACTATGATGAGACCTTTGCACCCGTGGCAAAGATGAGTACCGTGAGAACACTAGTGTCTTGTGCTGTCAATTTTGGATGGCCACTCCATCAATTGGATGTGAAGAATGCATTCCTCCATGGGGACCTACATGAGGAGGTATACATGGAGATACCACCTGGGTTTGGGAATATTCAAACAGATGGGAAGGTATGCAAGCTTAAAAAATCATTATATGGTCTAAAGCAGTCTCCACGGGCTTGGTTTGATAGATTCAAGCGTGTGGTTGCCGGGATGGGATACTCACAATGCAATGGAGATCATACAGTCTTCTACATGCATAGGAAGGCACATATCACTATTCTAGCAGTGTATGTTGATGATATAGTGATAACTGGTGATGACGCCGAAGAAATCAAGGACCTGAAGGAGAGACTGGGGAAGGCATTTGAGGTGAAAGATTTGGGACCACTTCGGTATTTTCTTGGGATTGAGATTGCTCGCTCATCCAAGGGAGTAATTCTCACCCAAAGGAAATATGTTCTTGATCTGCTGAATGAAACAGGAATGTTGGGGTGTCGCCCTGTTGCCTCACCTATTGATAGGAATCACAAAATAAGCGCAGACGCAGGTGATCCTGTCAACAAGGAGAGTTATCAGAGGCTAGTGGGGCGTCTAATATACCTCTGTCACACAAGACCTGATATTTCATATGCAGTTAGTGTGGTGAGCCGGTATATGCATGACCCAAGGGCTGGGCACATGGAAGCCGTTTACCGTGTCCTAAGGTACTTGAAAGGAAGTCCAGGAAAGGGACTATGGTTCAAACCAAACCAGCACCTTAGTGTGGAAGGTTACTGTGATGCTGACTGGGCAAGCAACATTGATGACAGAAGATCCACATCAGGTTATTGCATTTTTGTGGGAGGCAATCTCGTGTCATGGAGGAGCAAGAAGCAAGATGTTGTGGCGAGGTCTACTGCAGAGGCTGAATATAGAGCTATGGCTCTAAGTGTGAGTGAGATGATTTGGATGCGGAGCCTACTATCAGAGCTCCGATTATTAAGGAACAACACAATGGTGTTGCATTGTGATAACAAGTCTGCAATAAACATTACTAACAACTCTGTTCAGCATGACCGCACCAAGCACATCGAGATTGACAGGTTCTTCATAAAGGAAAGATAGATGGTGGAATGTTAAAGCTGGATTATGTAAAATCTAATGAGCAGTTAGCAGTTTGTCTCACTAAAGGGTTAGGACCTGGTGATGGTGCTGTAATTTCTAGCAAGATGGGCATGATTGATATCTTTAGCCCATCTTGAGGGGGAGTGTTGGTGTGTGTATGTGTGTAATACTCAGCTTGTACAGGGACTAAACTGGAAGTTGTAATATAAAGGAAGAGGGTGTCGGGGGGAGACACATGACAAAAATTTCCCCAAAAAAACTACATATTCAAAAGGGGAGGTAGTTAGATTTCATTATTTCATTTATGGTTTGTGTCATGAACAAGGTGCGTGTTTGGCACTGGCTTTAGCTTTACTTAGGGGAAAATAATTTTGATTCGAAAGCATAAAAGGAATTAACAACAACAAAAAATTATGGTATGGATTATGTACCAGCATCACAAGTGCTATTTCGACCTATATACTCACATATAGCTGTTTAATTAGAAAGACCATTGACCACAAATTTAAGCATCATCTTCTTCTCCTTTCAAAAAGCCTCTACCCACTTGTCATCCACTCTAAGCATCAGATTGCTTTCCAAAGAAGAACAATGATTCATAACTTGATCCTCTTTTTTGTACATACCACATTTTATTTTAGTTCAGTAAGAAACTACAGCGTTATGGCGTATCAACTTTGAACTGCACAGTTATTTATTCATATATGCTTTATATGCTTCCTTGAGTTAATCTGGGTGTTAATTAAGAAGGTAGAATCGTATTGCTTTACTGCAACATCCGAACATAATGCTGCCCATGCCAATTCTTCAAAGCTGAATCATACGAAAATTATTGTGCATATCGAGTAAAATCTCTACCCTGTTCTGTGTTAATATTTTTATTGCCCTCTCTTGGTTCTTATCATGTCAAAATAAGCAGTATGCACTTTTCTTATAGAGCCACATCTCAATGAAGTATGTTTATGCCATGTGTCAATAACCAAAATAGTTTTAATGTATTATCGCAAAATAGAAGTTCTTGCTGTAAAAATCTCAGTTTCGGTAAGCTCAGTTTCTTGATGATTATGATAGGAGACACACCTCTGAGTTATGCAGTTGTTGCTGGAACTGTGAACACTGTGCGGTATCTTCTTGATCATGGTGCCAATCCAGATAAGCCTGCTGGTGATCTAAGCCCTAATCCTCTCCATATTGCAGTCGGACAAGGTCAGTACTGAACTTTCCCCATGATGAATGACTTGGTGGGAGGGGGAGGAGTGATTTCGATGATTTCTTCTTCATGTTTGTGCAAGTAAATGGTGTTTTCAGTACAAACAGAGTAGATAAAATCTGACTGTTCATTGACGGATTGACCTAAGCAGTGAGCATTCAAACTTTTGAAAGAGACACCAACGGACCATCATATAGTTCCAACACTTCTCTATATGAATTGTAATTATGCTACCTGTGTCTTAATTTTAATTTTAAATTTGAGAAGAATGGTTCTTCTCAGGAAACTGTCAAACCTCTGTAATCAGACCGTTATTAGTTCAATAATTTTCAAATTAAACTACCCAGGAGGAAACTATTTGCTGCCGATATCAACCAGGAAAAATTTGCTATTCATGGTCCAGAATTCCCGTAACCCCTTTCTAAGTCCTTGTTAGGTAGTATCAGAACTCCTGATTGTGTGAGTTGAATATGATCATATATTTAGCTGTATAGAAAACAACCCATTCCTACTTTAGGTTAAAAATAATACATTTATTTATACATATATGAGAAAAATATCTAAATTTGATTGTGGCTATTATTCCAAACAATTTTGTCCATTTACTCATGCAATCTCTATAATGGTTGCTGTCATATACTTCCTTTGACCATCGGGTTCCTCGTCTGGATTTGTTAGTCCTCATTACTGTTGTAGTTACTACCAAAGCTACAACCAAACGGAATGACCTTTTCCAGATTCGATATTATCATGTGCATATGTGCCTCTTAACATTTGAGATGGTACACAGCATATTCAGAAGACCAGAAGGTCTTTGTTCCTTTCACAGACACAAGTGATAACATACATGCAAGTTTTTTCTTTTGGCTGGAGAACTGCCTATTCATAAAGAGGAACATAATTCAATTTTATTTTCTAGATATGCTCCATTATCATACTTGTCTGTAACAGTGAAAAGTATGAAGTACTAACAATATTGACCTATTGCATGGTCTGTATTTCTATTTCAGGATACTGTGAAATAGTAAAGGTCTTGCTCTCGAAAGGAGCTGATGTCAATTTTTGTTCCAACCAGGGGACGCCACTGTACATTGCTGCTCTATTGGGGTTCGATGATATTATGAAGCTTTTGTTGGATAACCATGCAGATGTAAGTCTCAATACATTAATTCAGTTGGGTGGGGGGGGGGGGGGGGGGGGGGGGGTTCTGCAATAACTGATTGGTCAAACTGTGTTCCACTGAAGTCATTAGTTTGGTTAATTATTACTGAACATGGCCCCGGCACAGAAAAATTAATGGTCACATTGGTTGGAATGATAATACTTTAAACTGTGGAAAAAACTAAATGCCACCCTATTCGTCTGTTCTATTAGGTGGTTTACTGCTTTACTTTTGGAACCATGAGAACTTTACAAGTGTGGGTCCTGTGATGGTAACCTAGCCCTCAGATAACATTTTTCTGTGGATTCATTAGAGGGGAGTGCTTGAAATAACTTGAGTATAATAGCGAATTTTAGGCTGCATTACCTGAGTGAAAGGAACTTATTTCTAAACTCCGTCGATGCTTATGGTTTGGCAAGTTAATGTCATGTGTTCACTACAGTCTGTATATGTTATATGTTTGCACCAATTATGAGATTACAAATTTGTAACCGTGTTCTGCCAATATAGTTCAATTTGTATTTCAGTTAATACCACTTCCTTTTGTTTGCTGCATATCTGCTAAGGTCAACCATATAAGGGTGCTATGTGACCACATATTTATAATCGTGGTCTGCCAATATGGTTCTACTTGTTCATATTTTGTGCATACCTCTTTTTTTCTTCTCCACATCTTCCACCTTTAAGAGGTACAAGTGCTAATTTTCTTAATCTGTCTTGTCAGTGTAACAAAGCAGTTTGCATTGCCAATACACCTCTCATCATTGCTCTCCGAGCTAACAAGCAGAATTGTGTGAAGCTTTTGATTAAGGTGGCATCCGTTGTTCTTGTAACCAACTGAAAGTATTGACACTCTTATTTAGAGGTATCTGCAACATTTTCTATGTAGGCTGGTGCTGATCTGAAGGGAGTTGGTAGTGCTGATCCTGTAATAGTTGCTATAACTGAGGGCTTAACAGAGTGTCTCAAGTGGTTGATAGAGGCTGGCGCTGATCCTAACGTCCTCGATGATGTAAGTTTTGTCCTTTTAACTCTGTTGGTAGTGTATGTTCCTCACAAATGGAGATTGAACCGGAAAACTAATTATATATTCAGATTTCTTAAACATCAGATGGGAATGTATTTGGCTACGATCTGGGAGGGCAGTAATTGCTCGTCAGAGGAGAATATATGAGTAGATCCTCTTTGGTCCCTTACGATAGGAGAAGGATTTTCCCTAGGCCTAGACATTTATAGCGGCAATTCCCTTGAAACTAGCCATACCACTCAAACTAGGGCTGTTGCAACTTACAAGATTTGTACTCAGACTCCAATGCATTGTTGTGTCTTCCTTCTCCATACCTTCCTTCCTGTGTCATTCTCACGCCCAGAGCAGCGCTAGTATTGTACACTAGAAAACATCTCTACCTCTCTTGATATACAGCTTGTCCAAGAGCTGAAAGGTAGGACAGAGATCCTGGAGTGCTGACACATCGTGATGTTTCAGTGGCCTGGAGACCTTGCTGAACTTGAGAACTGCCACACTCTGGTAAAGTTGGCTGTGCTCGGACCTTCTTGTCCTTGGGTGATAATCTGGAGACCTTCGAGCATGACATAGTTGAGTTGGCCGCCGTAATATCTATTCCTCGTCGCCTTTGGCGATGAATCAAGCATTTTGATGATATATTAATTCCTTTGGCAAGGTGGATCTAGTTGTAGAATTTGTGAGCGAGGGATAAGTATGGTCATCTTATCAGGGAGAGGATAGTGGCAGCGCTCCAAGTGGCTGTGAGGACAACCAAAATCTCAAGGTTAATGAGTGGCATTTGACATGCATTTGTATAGGTCGGTGCTCTAATAGATACTATTCGCTGCATGCACAAATTTGGGTTCTTATGTGTTCACGGTCTCCAGTGCAAAATGTAACTATGTCGTATTATACCAGGAAAAGTAATAAAACACTGTTATCGAAAGTCTTTTGCGCGAAAAATCTAATTACATTATTTTTGAAACATGATCTATATATTTTTCATAAAAAAAAGAAGAAAAATGGCTCAGAAGTTAACCGCTCGGATCCCACACTGACCTATAGTTTCGGATGAGGGGAGTAATTTAGAAGAGCGTATAGTTGAAATTTTTGTTATGTATCAGTGGCGGGGTTCACCGTTTGAACTGGAATACTTTGTGTTTATTTATACCTTTCTGTACTTATTTTTATATTTCTTGGTCTTGTCCTTGCAAGTAAAATATGTCTGTATTTCTTCCTAACAGTTTGGACGCCTGCCAATTGAAGTTGCTGCATCTCACAATAGCCGCGCATGCGTTAAGATCCTATTTCCACTATCTTCTCGTATTCCATCTGTGCGCAACTGGAGCATCAATGGTATAATTGCTTACGTAAAATCAACAGAGGAGGTATGAACTATAGCACAGTTGCCACATTTCAGATTGTGTTGTTGTCTGGTCTTGACAGTCTAACATGGACAAGTTCCAGTAGAGCATTTTGTATTATATAGATTCTTGATTCTTCAGTGTGTTCCCTGACTTGGAAGCAAGTATTTCTTGCCCAAATGCATTTCAAATCGTATTCATTCTTCAACCCAGGCCCTGAATTAAAAAGCTGAAAGCACATAGACAAAAGTCGGGGGAGCATTCCATATTATCTTTATGGAAGGCATGCATGAAGTTAGTTTACTATGAATTATGGATCAGTAAATTTATAAGTTAAAGTGTCTAGTTGCAGGAATAGCAAGTACTATTGATTTGACTTATGCTTTCTATCAGTATTTAATTGTATTACATTCTGTAGTTGCAATTATGAACTACTTGCCTCGTTTTGGGGAACCAAATCCGGCGCAGAATTGAGCTCAAACACATGGTAGGGAAAGTTGTGCATATAGTCAGATGTTTACCTTATATAGTTCATGTTGGATGAGCAATGGATGGTAGGTGCGGCAGTTTAGTGGTCATGGAGAAGATGGGAAACCTCAAATGATTTTTTAACTCTTGATGGCTATTTAAAAATTTATACAATTATGTCACCTTAGACTCCTTTGATTTTAGTACGCTCATACCTCATTCAATTGTTTTAGTGCGAACTATGAAGTTTGCACGATAGCACTTAGACCTGACTGAATACGAAATGTTTTCCATCCCATGTTTATGTGGTAATTCTTTAGTTGTCAAAATTTCGGATACTGCTCCTGGGCCGAGTATCAGCATCAGGGTAACATACAACAACAACAACAACAAAGCCTTTTATTCCCAAACAAGTTGGGGTAGGCTAGAGTTGAAACCCATAAGATCTCGAAACCAAGTCATGGTTCTGGCACATGGATAGCTAACTTCCACGCAGCCCTATCCATGGCTAATTCTTTGGTGATATTCCAATCCTTCAGGTCTCTTTTAACCGACTCCTCCCATGTCAAGTTTGGCCTACCACGACCCCTCTTAACATTCTTGAAGAAACTCACACTAAGAATCAGTGATTCATTAATTTCTGGGATTAATCTTACACAGCTCGTAGGAGGAGTTGAGGGAAAGGAGAGACTTTCTAGGCTTCTATCTTACTTTCTCCAGATCCTTCTCAACCCCTCTATAATGTGAGGACAAGTTACAGTTTACACCCTACAAGTTACCTATTTACAACTCACTCCAACACTCCCCCTCAAGATGGGGCAAACACATCATACAGACCCATCTTGCTACAAATAGTGAAAAGACTTTTTCTGGTAGCCCTTTGGTAAAGATATCAGCTACTTGGCTTGTTGAGGTTACATATGTCAAGCACACTACCCCTCTATCAAGTTTTTCTTTGATGAAATGGCGATCAATCTCAATGTGTTTAGTCCTATCATGTTTGACAGGATTATTTGCAATGTCAATAGCAGCCTTATTGTCACAGTAGAGCATTAATGGTCCATGCTTATACAGTTTTAGCTCAACTAGGAGAATTTGTAGCCATAATAACTCACATATACCATGGGCCATAGATCGAAATTCTGCCTCAGCTGTTGACCTGGCTACTACAGACTGCTTTTTACTCCTCCAGGACACCAGGTTTCCCCCAACAAATGCACAATAGCCTGAAGTGGACCGGCGATCATCAAGAGAGCCGGCCCAGTCAGCATCTGTGTAACATTCAACTAGCATGTTCCCTTGCTTAGTGTATAAGAGGCCCTTTCCCGGGCACCCTTTGAGATACCTCAAGATTCTATTAACAGCATCCATGTGTGTTGTCTTTGGTTCATGCATGAATTGACTAACAACACTCACAGCAAATGCAATGTCAGGTCGTGTGTGTGAGAGATATATCAGCCTCCCGACCAATCTTTGATAACGTTCCCGATCAACATGAGTCCCATCATTGCAGCTTAAACGATGATTTTGTTCTATGGGAGTCGCTATAGGACGCGAGCCAATCATACCTGTCTCTCTAAGCAGGTCCAAAGTATACTTTCTCTGTGATAGAAAAATACCTTTTGATCCACGTGAGACCTCTATTCCAAGGAAATACCGGAGATGCCCAAGGTCCTTCACTTCAAATTCTTGTGCTAAGTGGTGCTTCAGATCACCAATTTCCTTAAGATCATCCCCTGTTATCACAATATCATCAACATATACAATTAATATGGCCACCTTATCATTAGCATGCTTATAGAATAGTGTATGATCCGCATTGCTTTGGTGATAGCCCCTCCTAAGCATAGCTTGTCTAAATCGATCAAACCACGCTCTCGGTGGGTGACTGTTTGAGGCCATATAATGACCGCCGGAGACGCAGTACCTTCTCGGTGCTTTCCTTTGGTTCAAAACCAGGTGGAATTTTCATATATACTTCCTCTTGGAGATCACCATGGAGGAAGGCATTTTTCACATCCATCTGATAGATACTCCAATCAAGGTTTACAGCACAAGAAATGAGTGTCCTTATTGAATTCATCTTTGCAACAGGGGCAAAGGTCTCTTCATAATCAATGCCATAAGTTTGTGTATAACCCTTTGCTACAAGACGCGCTTTATATCTCTCTACTTTACCCTCTGGGTTGTATTTGATGGAGAAAACCCACTTACATCCTACAGTTTTCTTACCTTCTGGTAGATCCATGAGCTCGCACGTTTCATTTTTTTCTAAGGCTCTCATTTCATCAAGCATGGCTTCCCTCCATTTTGGGTCTTTTATGGCTAATTCCCAGTGAGATGGTATAGAACCAGAATCTAGAGAGGTAATAAAGCTTTGAAAAGGAGGGCTGCAGTATTGATAGGAAATGAAGTTGGCTATGTCATGTTTAGATCTCACGTAATCTTTAAGATATTCTGGAGGGTTGCGAGCCCTGGCCGGTTTTCTCATGGCAATGGGCAAATTTTCTTGTGGGCCAACAATAGGGAGTTGATTATCACTCTGTACCCCAGTACTAGTAGGAGCTACAGAATTAAGGGGAATACCATCAGTACCTGGATCCTCATGCGCTGGAGACTCGAAACCCTGAGATGGAAGTGGTGAATTTCCGGTTAAATTCTCGGTGTCTCCCTGATAAGAATCATCAACATCATGAATTGTTTCCTGCTCCCCCTGACTTGGAATGCGATCAAAAGTTACAGAACCGCCTGGAGTGGGAACAAGAATAGGATTCAAAGAACCTCCAACTTCACTCTCCCCCTCTTGTTCCACTTCAGGTGGTGCTAAAATAATACCAGTATCATTATTAGACCCATAAAATGATTCATGTTCATGAAACGTGACATCCATGCTCACAAAGAACCGGTGTTCAGAAGGGCACCAACATCTGTAGCCCTTTTTAGGAGCATAACCCATAAAAACACATTTTAGGGCACGTGGATCCAGTTTTCCAACAGAGTTTCTATAATCATGCACAAAACAAACACATCCGAAGACCTTCTGCAGGAGTTTTATACCCAAGGGTACGAAGAGGCATACGATTTATCAGATATGTTGCAGTTTTAATTGCTTCTCCCCAAAGAAATTTTGGAACATGCATTGTAAACATAAGTGAGCGAGCAACTTCAAGTAAATGTCTATTTTTCCGCTCAGCAACACCATTTTGCTCTGGGGTATTAACACAAGTAGTCTGGTGTTCAATGCCATTTAAAGTAAGAAATTGCTCAAAATCCTGATTGACGTACTCAGTGCCATTATCTGAACGTAAAACTTTAACACTTGTTTCATGTTGATTTTTTATAAGGGCATAAAGATCTTTGAAGACAGAAAAAACATCACTCTTGTGTTTCAAAAGATAAAGCCATGTATACCGGCTAAAACAGTCAATGAATGTTACAAACCATCGGTGTCCAGAAATTGAGTGCACCTCACAGGGTCCCCATACATCAGAGTGAATTACTTCAAACAGTTTTTTGCTTCTCAAACCACTACTGGGATATGTGCCCCTAGTATGTTTAGCCAGTTCACATGCATCGCAAAACAACAACTCTCTAGTACATGACTTAAATAGAGCGGGATAAATACGAGACAAAGCAGCAAAAGAAAGATGTCCAAGCCTGCGATGATGTAGCAACAATTCTTGGCTTGGAGACAAATAAGATGCAAGTGCAACTTCATTAGTTCCTTTATCAAGATAATAGAGCCCATCATGCTCGGTTCCAGTCCCCAAAATTCTCCCTGTCATTAGCTCCTGAAAAGCACAAGAAGTAGGATCAAACCAACTTCTACAATTGCGGGATTTATTAATTGAGCTAACTGACAACAGATTGACCGGAAGTTTAGGAACATGCAAGACATGGGATAAGGACAATGTATTGGTGCACCTAACGGATCCACGTCCTACAATAGGTGCCATGGATCCATCAGCTACACGTACCTTGTCCTTACCCGAGCACGGACTATACGTGGTGAAAAGGTTTGATGCTCCTGTCATATGGTTAGTGGCTCCGGTATCAATGATCCAGGATTCCGATTGAGTTGTCGAAGTGTGGGCCTGTTGAGGTGCCATACCTTGGTGAGAAGTGACATGGAGACTAGAATCAGCTTTGGAGGAACCCTGGGAGGAAGCTGAGCCTTCCGAGGCTTAAGCTTGGAAGTAAAATCCTCCAGAGCTTGCAAATCTACCACTGGTAGCTCCCTTGTAGCTGTAGTGTGATTAGGTTGACTTCTTTGAACCCTGAGCTCCCCCTGGCCGAGATCTTCCATTCTCCCACCAAGATGGATAACCATGCAGCTCAAAGCACGTGTCTTTCTTGTGTCCGTTCTTTTTGCAATGATCACAAAAAAACTTTCTTTTATCTGCTTTACCAAAAAATCTTGAAGCATAACGAGATTGCATGGATAAAGCTGCACGAGCGTCTGCTGACCTGAGACCATCCTCCTTAGGTTGAGACAAGCGAGTCTCCTCTTCAACAACACTAGAAATTATACCATCGAGGGTAGGCCACTCTGGTTCAGAAAATATCAACTGACGACGAAGATTTAATTCCTGGTTTAGGCCATCAAGGAAAAGCTTGCTCACAAATGACTCGAACCATGTATGATGGATCGCAATGTCCTTTTTGTCAACATGTTCAAAAGGATGATAATAGTGCAAGTCTCTGTACAATTTTTTCATCTCACCTGCGTACTCTGTCACAGATTTAGAACCTTGCTTCACGTTAATTAAATCGTGCATGATACGAGTGGCCTGCATCTTATTAGTTTTTCCTGCAAATTGCTTCTGTAAGGATGACCAAACCTCATTGACAGTTTCCATGGTTTCCACTTGTCCTCTGATTGATGGTTCCATACTTCCCAAAAGCCATACTAGCACTTTATCATTGATTTGTTTCTTGCTGGTACCACCTTTCTGTAGTCTTTCTTCATCAGGAACAAGTAGATAATCATAGTCATTAGCACTCAAAATTAATTGAGCGTGACGCGCCCAACTAATGTAGTCGCCCGGTCCTGATAATCTCACTGGATTAGGCTCAAGTGTATGCTTGAATGGCTCAGGGACCAACTTTGACTGCTGCTGTTCAAGAAGCTTGCTAAGAATTTCACATATTTTATCAACACTGGAATCCCCCATAATTTTTCCTCAGTCAAGAACGCTCCAAATGCACAAGCTTGAAGCACCAAAAACAATATTCGCTAAACTGCTAGTAGCACTCAAGAGCAGCAAGAAACACCTAGCACGGGAGCCCTTTCCTTTCTAGCAAGTAGTACTACTCCCTCCAATTGCAATACGACCAAAGCACTCAGCCACACAGGACTGCCTTGGTAGCACAACAAAATACAGTCTAGCTGAACAATTAACAGCAGCTCTGGCACGTAGTACCTGGGTACTTCTAATCCACGGCACAAGGTAGAAGAAGCTCGAATTTGAGTTTCACAGGACTCAATCCGCAGCAGCTGAAAGCCACGACACCAGTCTCCAATCCCAGCACCGCTTCCTCACGAACGCACGCCGGCGGGAGCAGTATCAGAAAGGGGACTCCATGAGAAAGGGATTGGTGGTTCCAGAAGAGGAAGCTCCAACTTGGGACAGCTCCGCGGTCAATCCACCGCAGCCAATCTGCGCAGGAAGCACAACACCCTTCAAGCTCCGCCTCGGTCCAATCCTCACCGGAGGCCTTGAATCCGCTCAAAATCGCAGGAGAACAGCACTGGATTCGTCCTGCTCTGATACCATGAAGAAACTCACACTAAGAATCAGTGATTCATTAATTTCTCGGATTAATCTTACACAGCTCGTAGGAGGAGTTGAGGGAAAGGAGAGACTTTCTAGGCTTCTATCTTACTTTCTCCAGATCCTTCTCAACCCCTCTATAATGTGAGGACAAGTTACAGTTTACACCCTACAAGTTACCTATTTACAACTCACTCCAACAATTCTCATCCCGCTTTATCCGTCCGGTATGCAAAGGCGCTTCCGGAGGCCTACGTTCTATATGACCAAACCATGTTAAACGGTGTTGGACAACCTTCTCTTCAATCGGTGCTATCCTAACATAGTTCCTTTCATTTGTTTGAAGTAGTTGCAGATGATTTTTGTGTGTTGGGAGTTTATGTGGGTGGGGGGGGGGGGGGGGGGGGGGGGGGGGGGGGGGGGGGGGGGGGGGGGGGGGGGGGGGGGGGTCCATGGAGGATATGTAGAAACAAACACTTAATTAACATAGGTACAACTAATTTCAAGTTGTCTGATTATATCTGCTACCTTCTAATACATATATATCTTATATATTTCAATGATACAGGATGATCCTATTTTGAACATGAATCCAGCTAATATGAGGTTAGAAGGAAACAAAGCATACAAGAGAAAAGATTATATTACTGCAGCAAGGCTCTACAACACGGTATTTCTTCCATGATGTTCTCTTATAAAGTGCTAGTTTACAATAGTGCCATAATTTTTAAAAAGGTATGTAGTTCCAGAAAAGGTAATACTTTTATTTGTCGGCAATTTTATGTGTTACATGTGTATTCATGTCATGTGTCGAAAAATAATACTCCCTCCGTCCAGGATTGTTAGTCCCCTAGTGGATTTCTATTTGTCCGGAAACTCTCTCCAAATAAGGCCCGTAATCATTTATTGCCATAACAAACCGTGCCGTGATTACTCTAAAATCCCACCAAGTCCCTCTCTCTCTTCTTCTCCGCGCTGTGAAACTCGCTCCCGCAAGGCCGCTTGCAAGTGTGAAAAGGATCTGCATGCAGGCTAGTACCTCGATTCGTTTTCTGGTTGGCTCACATGAGCACGCCGCACCTGCATGCATGCTGAGCTTTCTCCATCATTAATTGCACATCTGATTCTTTCTCTGTTCGTGCGAGCTGATAGGTGGAATCGTAGGGGTTGAGGAGATGAATTTCGTCCAATAGATTGCCACCTTGGTCGCGCTGCTCATCCGTGGACGACTTATAATCCTGGACGGAGGGAGTAATGCAGTCTATTGATTGGTTTGTATTGAAAGCCATTGTCATTGTGATAAGTGGAAAATCTGTTAGTGGTAGGGACGCTGTTTGAAAACTGAGCTCTAGCTCAGTGGTAGGGACGCTGTCTTGCGATCCAGTCCAGCCGGGTTCGACCCCTTGTGGGCGAATTTCAACTGAATTTCTCGTCGTCTCCTACAAACAAAAAAAATGCCCACAGGATTTCTACCCTTCTGGTCTCTTTATTAAATGGAAAATCTGTTCCTGCCACTTAAAAGTTTGCGCAATCTGACTTTCAGTATCTCATACTCCCTGTTGCTGCTGCTGCAGCAGATTTAGTTTTTCCTTTAGCCACTACTGTCAATTAACGGGCAGGTTGTCCTACGTGGTATGGAATAGTAGCAAAGCTGCCCTTCTTCTACCTTTTCTCGTTCTTTGCTAAAAAGAAGGAAAAACTAGTAGCCATTCTTGTGGCCTGGTACGATCCTCATAACTCTCCTCAGGCCACATGGATGCACTGGCATGCACCAAATTGGAATTTTGAGTTCTGATAGATTAGAAAGGATGTAATTTGGATGCCTCAAGTCTTAAAATATTAAAATGTGTATCCTGTCCAATCCGCAATTAGGTTTTTCCAGTGTTGTACTCGTACAACTGCTCCAAACAATTTCTTTTTAAGTGTATCAAGTAGCTAATGTGACCATTGCTGGTTTGGTTTGTTGGTGTAGGCGCTGAGTTACTACGGAGAAGATAAAACATTGATTTCAAATAGGAGCCTTTGCTGGCTTAAGATGGGTGAAGGAGACAAAGCTTTGCGGGATGCTCAAGTTTGCAGAGCACACCGCCCTGATTGGCCAAAGGCTTGCTTCCGGGAAGGGTCTGCTCATATGCTATTAAAGGTAATTTTTATGTACGATTGTCTTGACTGTAATTTCTGCAGGAAAATCCTTTCGTGATGATTCTCTGGTCCTTGTGTCTTCAGGACTATGAAAAGGCACGTGATGCATTTGTTGATGGCCTCAAGTTGGACCCGGAGAACACTGAGATTGAGAATGCCATAAGGTTGGGAGCCTACTTTTTTCTGTGTGTTGAAGTCTTAGTCTGGAAGCACAAACTTCACTGTATCTGCTCTCACGATAATTGAATGAAAAAATACTGTCTTATGTTTAGTTGTCATATCGAAAGTTAGAAACACATGCATTGACTAGCCTGGTAAACTAAATCAGCTAAAATAATTATTTTTATATGTGAAGAACATGCATCTTGCCCAGAGTCTGTTGATGATTTTAATTCATGTCATTTCGAATGGGATATTACAATTTACAGAACTCCTGCTAGAGCTTTACCGTCTACTATGGTATTCGTATAACTGAATATTGGTTGGATCCCAAAGAACATTACCTAAGCGTTATACTACATGCTTTTGTATACACACTAATTATCCAAGTCAGGTTATGCAGCGAGGCTTTACATTGCCTGGAGATATCAGAAGATGCCAAGAAAGACCACTGAAGTGTCATCTTCTCCGAAAAGAAAATTGTGCAGGAGCAACACTACCTTGGCCGATTCCTCTTTTTGGTGACGACATATTCAAATGGGAAGATTCACTAGTCTGGTCTCAGCTTCCCGCACGTGCAGGACTTCTTCCGCACACAGGCATATGAGTATACGACATAATGTACTTATTATGGGACTGTGCGCCTACCCGTGTGGGACATCTAATGGTTGCTCATGATAACTACGGAGTAAATGTCATTGCCTTCCTTGTGTTATTATGTTAGCATGATCGGTTGGAGATTCTAGATCATGGCTTCAGTCTCTAATTGATAGTCTTACACCAGTTATCTTCTTCTATTTTTCATCTTTTTCCTCTTCACTCTTATGACTGCAAGTCCTTTGAGGGAGAGAGTAGGCTCTGGATCAGTCGAATCTATGCCTCAGCAATTTCTTGTCAGTGAATACCTGAGTTCTTTAACCAACCAAATAACAAATAGACTTTAAGGGTCTGTTAGGTTCACGGAAATTCTGAAGGAATTTTTACGGGTCCAGTTTCCTTTCAAAAAAATTAGTGTGAAACCGTTTGATTCGAAGGATTGCACTCTAGTCGTTCCATGTGAAAGTTTTCTTCTCCCGCACATTTTGGAGGAAACAAAACATCCATTCAGACCAAAGGAAAGGCTAGCGTCAAAACTTCCCTGGACCGAACGCCCCTCTTCTTTTATTCCTGCTGTTTTGCCAACCCACAGTTTGCCTGGTACATGTAACCCAGTACATTTACATGTTTGCATTCCTTTGTTTCTCAAACATGTACACCGAACCGGGGCTAAGAGCCTGCGCTGCATCGGTGCTGCCATCCGTGCACCCCCACCAAATAATCAGACGGCTCCCATGGACCGTACTCCATGCAGGTTTTTCGTCCGCTCGCCATCCTTCCATGGTCCGTTTGCTGCTATTGCTCTATTAGGCCACGTAAAATGGGGAGTGATTAGATACGTGCTACAAAAATAAACCAGTTCTTTGCAAGCACTAGTGCTTATTTGTATAGGAGAGATGCTTTTTCAAGCATATTTTCTTCTATAAATAAGCACTAATATTTAAACAAGAACCGGTTTATTTTCTTAAGCATCTTCTCTCCCATTGTACATGGCCTTAGAGGTCCAACATCTATAAGCGAACGGGGGAAGGGATCCAGGTGTGAACTTGTGTGTGTCAATGAAAATCAGTAGAATGTACAAGATACCAAGAAACAATTGTGAAGAGGCGTAACCACAAAGGAAACCTTTTTATATACTTAAAGGTCGTGCATATATAAAAGACTATATAACCTAGAAGAACATTAGCCTCTTATTCTTCCCCTTCACTCTGGATCTGGAACCCGGTATGGCGGCGACCTAACCCTTACACTCTCAGCCCTCCGCTTCACCCGGTGTGGAGGTGCCCTAACCTTTGCCACTCATCACCCCCTTGAACGAATGTGGTGGCGGATGTCCCCTGACTGTTACCCTCTCAATCTCTACCTAACCTCGTGGATCTGGCCAGGCGACCTTGACGAGTAAATCGACTGTTTCTGCCTCAAGATCTGCTGGCGTGGAGGAGGAGGTGTCCCGAAATGCAAGGCTGGTGACCTTGTCGAGAAGATCGACTATTTCCACCTCGGGATCTGCTGGTGTGGAGGAGGAGGTGCCTCGAGATGCGAGGGCAGTGACCTCAACGAGCAAATCGACAATTATCGCCTCGGGATCTACTGGCGCGGAGGAGGAGGTGCCCGAGTGCGAGCCTTCCGTCGACGGAGAAGAAAAGATGAGGTATAAATCGCCCAGCTAATGAACTAGTGTTCCTGACGTGTCCTATGTTCATCAATTGTGCTCGATTTTGATTTATGATTTGTGTAGCAACTCATGAAATGTTATATTGGTTTTATATTAGATTGTGAGTTATTTTGGTGACACTATCGAAGATGAAGCAAGCCTAAGTATAAAGAATTTTGCGAAATTAACATGCTACAAGGCTTGCGAATTCTGTGTGGTTTCTTGTTTCCGGCTTTTACATCTATGTAGTTGCTTTCACCACCTTAAGTTTATTTATCTTTGACACTATTAATTACGACATCGAAGAAGAAAACCAGATCTGTTAGCATCAAACCGTAAACTCAACACATGATATACCATCTTCTAGTTGTCACTTGCGCAAACAACCGTCTCCGCGTACTCCTAGATGACACATCCTCCCCACTCCACCATGATGTCGGAGACAATACCGCAACAACGAGGACAAAGCAGAAGGAGAAACACACCTGATAGGGTCGCCGGCACCATCCATGAAACCTAAAGCTACCGATCTGAAAGATCGGCAAGCACACGATGCCACCAACTCCGAGACGCCGCCATGAAGGAGAACGCCGATGTGGGAGTAAAGTTGAGACAGATTTATTTGCGCAGGCACCGCTCCCACCATCGAAATGACGCACCATGCAAGAACTATCCTAACCCTAACTACCATGCCCGAACGAAAGGAGAGGGAGAGGGGCCCAGCTCTTCCACCGATGGAGATTAGTGGAAAAAGTTTCGCCTCACTGGTCGCCTCTGGCAGCTGCTAGGTTAGGAGAAAAAAGAACTTAGCAGAGCAAGCTTGGCCGTGTGCCCGTGTCACGTACCTGCTTCGAGTCGACTATCCAAGGTTATCGTCATACACTTCGAGAGACCTAACCTATATCGAACATACTCTGTCCATCAGTGTGCCCAATACCTGAAGACGGTGGATTCACATTTTCTTTCAGTGTTTTGTGCTCCCTGGCCCAATTCATGTGGAGTGGAATCAAAGAGATGCTGGGGTGGTCTGAATCCTTCTTTATTTCAATGAGTTTTTGGGGCAGATGTAGGAGCTAGTGTGTTCCTGTCCGCAATTTTTTTACGATTGAGGCCTTTTCTCGCCAACCTGCTGCCTGTATTTTCAAATCTATCATTCTTTTGCATCAGTGGTGCCCGCTGGCAAAACACCTTCTCTCGATGTCTCGTACTGTTTTCGTTTAGCTCTTGTTTGCGCTGCTAAAACTCTAAACTGGTATCCCAAGAGCACCTTGTCTCGTATTTGATCTCTGGGTTTTATAAATTTAAAACATTGTATAACAAAAATAGTAAGCCTGTGAAGGGAATCACAGTGCCGATCTTAAGATGCTTTAACATTAGAGTTTCTAAAAAAACAGTCAAATTTAGTTCGTTTGTCACCCTTCCCTACTCTGAGGATGCAATGTTTAATGACACGATTTAAAGCATGTAGCTAATTGACCTGCTTTTCCCCTCCTATACCGCTCTTTCGCTTGATCAAACAAACGAGAAAAGCCAATAATCCCTCTTGACAGAGTTGTCTAACTCTTTCTAGGACGTGGTGTTCCCTTCTTCTTACATTCCCTCTCTTACACCTTGAGGGCATCTCTAGCTGATCCCTAAAAGCTTTATGTCGTCCGATCTCTCAAACCGTTAATGGAGTAAAAATTTCAAGAATTGGCCCCAAAAGGCAGCCCAACTCTTTCAAATATATTCTATTGATGGCCTCCTAGAGTATAATTCCTGCTACCTCTTTGCCGCGCCGAACCACGCCCCTTCGAGCCCAATTTTGTTCCAGCCTACGCCGAGAAAGAGGTTGGGGACAAAAAAATGGTGCGAGCCACCCGCACACCATTAGACAAGGCCGACAAGAGCAGTGCAAAGCCGCGGTGGCCACAGTGATGGTAGGTCACCCTACCATTGATTAGATCGGCAACAAGGGGCGAGGGTATGAAATGATTTCTATTCTAAATCGTTGTTCCGATTATCGATATGCTTACACCACTAAATTTCATATCGATGAGTGCTTCGAAACTAGATCTCAAGTTACTATGTTTCGATGCAAAAAAAAAACAGCTAGATAACAAATTACTATACTATAGATATCAGATTAGCAACGAACAATTATCACGATAATTGTCCATGCTTAACATAATTTTGTACATGTTTTTAGACATTGTAACAGCTATATATCTGGCGTGACGATTTTTTTTCTGCCCACCAATTACCGACGACAACACTATATATGGTTACCAGATTAATAACAAACGGTTAACACGATAATTGTTCATGATCATCAAATAATGTTTTATACGTTATACATTTGCAATGATATACGTAGCTAGAGAGTAAGACTTCCAGCATTTACAAGACTTAAGAGATGGTATCAATCCACATTTTTTTAATTTAATCATAAAGGGAATATAAAATGACATAATCAACTTCGTCACTGCATGCATACGTGATAGGAACCACAAGTGGATTAGCTCTGTGCAAAATAAGCCTTGTGGGAAAAGCATCTGGTTTTGTATGGCTGCCGGCCGCATAATTGCGACGGCCGGACCAGATCACGATGCGTTCAATGAGGACGGCCGCTAGTTTAACGAATATTTGAGCTAGTCACCATGTGAATTCATGGTAAGCAGCATTGCAAACTGCAGAACGCGTCCTTTGACGGCTGACTACATATAAAACCTGGTCTCCGTACCTACTAACTTGGATAGGCTGATGGCGTCAACGTTGATTCCACCTGGGAGAGACAACAGATTACGTACATGGATCTGATTTGCTCAAGTGCGAAGGGGATGCAGAAGCCAGCTTCTCATTGACCGAGTCGATTTCTTGTCGCCGTCGCAGAGTGGCCAGCTGTTAGGAACACGCTTTGGACCTCTTCCTGATTACCCACAGACGATACTATAGCAAAGACCAATTCTTTCATAACCTGATATATTTTTATGGCTTATATACTTTTGAAAGGACAAACACTAACGGAACTCTCCCTCTCCATATATATATTGATCTTCTCCAGCCCATAGAATCATCACTCGGCAGCAGCAGCAGCAGCACACACAAGAACTAGGCAACTAGCACACTTCTACAGCCAAAAACCTACCTATTCCTCTGCTCAAACTCACTTGAGATGGCATCCCAATTCTTTCTCCTCGGCCTTTTGCTTGCATCTGTTTCTCATGCTTTCGCCTCCGACCCAGGCATGCTCCAGGACTTCTGTGTCGCCGACAAGATGTCACAAGGTATGTCGAAGTTATTATGGCATATATCTATACTATACTAGTATGAAATCATATTCTTGAGATAAGCTTTACTGAATCTGTATACTTACATGTGCAGTTCTAGTCAACGGATTTGCATGCAAGGACCCCAAAGCCATGTTAAACACAGGATTGAGGCCCTTCGCAAATCTTTTCATTTCTTCATGTTTCACAATTGATAGGGGATAACCATGCATTACTATCATCCTAGTCAGATCATGATACGATGCTTCTTTATCTAATTTCCTGGTATGAGCGGACGAGTTATTTGGTTCTGTTAGGGTCATGTTGTCTGCTGGTAAAGCTAGAATGTGCTGCTTCTGATAGGTTCTGTCACCAGAGCCATAATCTGTGAGGAGCCTGCTAGCATATTCTGCAATCTGAACCTTACCATTTGTCAAGGCAGGTGAAAGCTCGTCCTTCACCCTAGATTGTACACTAGTTCCAACCCGTGCTGAGCAAGTCTGAGTGTGTCGGTTCAAATGGCTTCTACCTTCTGCACTAAATCGCTTGTGGCAATGAACACAGTCAGCACCCTGGATTCTCCCATCAACATAGACAGGCGTAAAGTCCACCCACACCTTTGATCTGAATCTGCTGTTCTCACTAAGATTTATTGAGTTTATGTCATCGAGTGACTCTGGAAGAATCTGGTTGATCGGATCAATGTCACTCGCACCTACTACACATAAAGTACAACATGAGTTAGCATGCAGAAAGCTACTGCTTGCACCATGAATTTAAACCATACCATCAAACAACAATATCTCCAGTAAGCACAACATGACCTGATGATAAATGTCAAGCATTCCAATTGTAACTGACACAAGAGAAAACTACTAGAAATTTCCACAAAATCTATCTAATCTTAAAGAGGGCACAAACGAAACATAGAATACTCTACAGATCCATTGTGGAGGATCTACAATTGCAACCGGTTCTATAAGAATTTCTCCTCTTGCTTAAGAGTTATGATGAAAAAATAATCTTATGTGTAATCTAATTGTAGTTTGTGACTTGCAAACGGTGATCATGTGTATGAACAATGTGTCACGTAACTCGAATGCAACCACCATGTATTATTTTTTCACATTAAATAGTGCAGCACGAAGGATATAGCTGCTACAATCAGCATGACTCCCTGACAAGCTAAGCTTAACATTGAAAAGGAAGAGGACCATTCCAACACCAGTAAGCCATTTCGGACCATACTTCCTGAAAGCAATGCCCCCAGTTGTTGAAACTGAGATACTGTGAACACGTCACTTATTAACACTCTCTAATTGCTTAGAATCTTGAATGCTTAAAACATGGAGGGCATCTTAAGTTGATAAGCATCCAAATCGGCCAGTTTACAGTTAATTAACCATGTTGTATTGTACTAATATTTATAAGTTATTGTGGAATTTATAAGCTACTATGCAGAACTCATTGTCCCGTTTGGAAAATTAGATTAAGGTTTAACTAAGTGCCATAAGACATAGGTAGTTGCCTATGTACAAGCACATGGACAGCTCTCTTTTTCCTGTCAACATGTTTGTTAGCTGAATGCTATTTTACACTATGTTGCACCGACTGTAACAAAGTAAGTAACCAAACGGCAAAGTATGTAAAAGTGGCTCTATCCAATGGGATCATTATAACTATCCAAATGGAACCTAAAAAAGCATAAATTTTACAAGCAGCAAAGTATGCAAAGTGGTTCTGCCCAATGGGGTTATCATAATCCACCTGAACGCAAACAGACCCTAAAACAGAGAAACAAATGCAAATTATTAAACCTACACATGACTACCATGTGCAGACACATGGAAAATCGTCTGCTCAGTAACAAAGTACAACACATGTAAGAAACAAAATGAACATACCATATTGAATGTCTGTGTCTTGTAGCTCGCTCAGATCAAATCCTTCTTTTGCTCGACAATTTTTATGATGCCGCCACAAATGGCTGGTCCCATTGGAACGTCCTTCAGCACCTTTGCAACTCATGAGGGTATGGCAGTAGTGGCATTCTGCGCTTTGAATCCCTCCGTTTATATATATAGGCGTGTACTCTTCCCACACCTTCGACCTCTTCTTCCTGAATATGGATGCGGCTCCGTCAGAATCAAGCCAAATGGCAGATCATCGTCACTGTCATGCTCATCATGTTCCATAGCTGCAGTTGACACAACACGATCAATATTCAGCATAGCACATGATTAAACTGCGGAGTGAATAAATACAGAATAAAGTACAATAAGCCTACAGACATAACTCGTAACCCCTCTAAAAAAGCCATTACAAACTAAGCATGAATTCGTATAAAGAAACAGTAGGTGCAAACGTGAAGCACAAAGGGCAGCAGTAAAATGTCAAGCAGATCAGCATGAACTTTCGATTCGAGCTTACTTACAGATCAACACTTCAGTGAGTTAACAGTTTTCGAGCAAAAAAAAAAGTATGTTAACAGTTTCCCCTTACACCAACACCTACTTATATACTGAACTCACTTACTGCACGCAAAAAAAAAAAAAAATCAGTAGAGCATATGAACAAAAACTAGCACACGTCCACAGCAGCAAACAGAAGCCAAGAGCTAAACAGAATTTGGTTCCGAAAACAAAGGCACGGGGATCGTGTCGCTTACTCCCGCGAAGCTCAAATTTCACCAGAAATGGGAGCACAATCCAGGGACGAGGCCGGAAATCGAGGCCGGCGCCGCGGCGGAAGAGGAAGCGCCAGCAGCGGCGGAGAGAGGGATTCGGGTAGGGTTAGGGTGGAGCTGGATATGGATCTGTGGGCAGGTGGGTTCGTGGGTGGCCAGCTCCAGCCCGACCCAATATATCCACTGGGCTTGTCAGGTTCAAGGCCCATGTATCCACTGGGACTAGAAGCGTCCGCTATCAATGTTACGCATGAAAAATGGGGGAACCTAGGTTTACTAGGGCTCTAGCGACGGCGGCGGCGATCCCATCTCCGCCGGCGGTTATCCTCTGATCCCACGCTCCCACTCCCCTCCATCCTCTCGTCCACTCGGGCTGACCAAGGGGCCAACTTTGTTTGGCTGCCCGGCCTTGGAGGCACGGCAGGAAGGTAAGGGTTCGAGGTGGGGAGCGATCTTGGAGTTTCTGATCGCCATGGTCGAGAGTGCTTGGGTGAGAGCAAGGAAAGCGAAGTTTTTCGTTGTGGACGAACTGCTGACTCTGGGGTTTGTCCCTCGCACTGTTTGGAAGAAGTTGGAGAAGGAAGCTGCGGCAGAAGCAAAGCTGCCGAAGAAGCTTGTTGGCACAACTGAGAATAGCGAGGCTCAGGTGAACAATTTGGCGGGCTCCGGGGCGGAGTACCGCCGGCAACAATGAGTATCTCAAGTTGGAATGGTCGAGGGCTTGGCATGGACTCGACCATCAATGAACTTCGCGACTTTGCGCGTGAACATGCCCCATCCGTGTTGTGTGTAGTAGAGACGCAACTTCATAAGCGACGGGTGGAAGGACTAGCGAGGACGCTAGGTTACGACCAAAGTTTTGCTGTAAGCAGCTCGGGTCGGAAGGGTGGAATTGGTATTTTCTGGAAATCTGATATAAACGTTTCTATTTTACCTTACTCCCAGTACCATTTGGATGCAATTGTTTCTTCAAGTTCTATGGAACCTTGGCGTCTAACTTGTGTGTATGGGGAGGCTCAAGCCAAGTTTAGGCACATGACATGGGATGTTTTGAAGTATATCCGCTCATCATGCGATCTCCCATGGTTATGTATTGGCGATTTTAACGAAGTTCTCCACCGTGACGAGCACGACGGAGTAAACGCGAGGAGTGTGGGCCAGATAGCAGCATTTCGAGAGACTGTGGACATTTGTGGTTTGCAGGATCTGGGCTACAAGGGCACTCCATGGACCTTCGAGAGAAGGGTGGCAGGTGGGCGGTACTGTCGAACCCGCCTTGACAGAGCACTGGCGTCTCCGAGCTGGAGTGCTAGGTACCCAATGGCCATGCTCCAACATTATGCAGCAGCGACGTCAGATCATTCCCATATTCTGCTACGTCTAGAGGGAGAGAGGCCAGCAACCCCTCGACGTGACCGCATCTTCCGATATGAGGTGATGTGGGAGTCCCACGAGACCTTCGATCCGCACCTGCAGCAAGCCTGGCAGGAAGCCGGAACGTGTACAACTACAGGAGAAATGCGTGACAAGCTGAAGCAGCTATCCGGAAACCTGGTCAGTTGGAACAAGACTTCCTTTGGGAATGTGCGGAGGCAGCTTAAGCAGCTCCGAGGACGGCTGGAATTTCTCAGATCACAGCCGGGCCGCTTGCAACCCTCATATGAAGAAATCAAGGTATGCGATCACATTGTGGAATTGCAGCACCGAGAAGAAGTCATGTGGAGGCAACGATCTCGAATTCAATGGCTGTCTGAGGGTGACAAAAACACCCACTTCTTCCATCAGCGAGCCAGCAGAAGGAGGAAGAAAAATAAGATCACTATGCTAAAGAAGGCTGATGGAAATATGACCGAGGATCCATATGAAATAAGAAACATGGCACACGCCTTTTTTGGCACTCTATATGAATCCGAGGGAACTCAAGGCATGGAACATGTCCTGAACGCAGTGCCAAGGAAGGTGACGGCACTGATGAATGAGGAGCTGACACGGCCTTATGGGCCGGAGGAGGTGAAAACAGCTCTTTTCCAGATGTATCCCACGAAGGCACCGGGACCCGATGGGTATCCAGCACACTTCTTTCAGCGCAACTGGGAGTTATGTGGGGAGGAGGTGACGAGTTCAGTACTCGTATATTAAGGGGTGTTGACAGCCCGGAAGAAATCAACAACACCTTCATTGTCCTTATACCGAAGGTGGCGAGTCCCACTGAGTTGGGTCAATTTCGTCCCATCAGCCTGTGCAATGTAATTTATAAGATTGCATCAAAGGTACTAGCCAACAGGTTGAAGAAACTACTGCCGGAGATTATCTCGCAGGAACAGTCCGCCTTTGTGCCTGGAAGGTTGATAACGGACAATATCATAACAGCCTATGAGTGTTTGCATTTCATGAAGAGAAATAAAGCGAAGAAACATAGACAGTGCGCACTGAAGCTGGATATGAGAAAGGCATATGACCGAGTTGAGTGGTGTTACCTGGAAGCGGTGATGCTTAAGCTTGGGTTCGACACCAATTGGGTGCAACTGATTATGAAGATGATATCTTCGGTGTCATTTTCAGTTCTTTTTGATGGATCACCGCTGGAATCTTTCAAGCCTTCCCGGGTATCCGTCAAGGTGATCCTATCTCTCCGTACCTATTTTTACTTGCAGCAGAGGGCCTCTCGAGCCTCTTAAAATCAAGAAGTGTTGTTGAATCATCAAATCTTAAGGGTATAACGGTGGCTAGCACTGCTCGGCAGTCAACCACTTACTGTTTGCTGATGATAGCCTGCTGTTCGTCAAAGCAAGTACGGAGGGTGCAAATGAAGTGGTTCAGGTGCTGGACACTTACTGCCAGGCATCGGGTCAGAGGATAAATTTTGATAAATCTTCAGTCTTCTTTAGCAAGGGCTGCCCGGAGAGTGTGCGAGATAGCATGAAGGAAATACTAAATATTCCAACTGAAACACTCAATGATAAATATCTGGGTATGCCAGCAGATGTGGGACGATCCATCAATGGAGCCTTTAAATTTTTGAGGGATCGGGTGTGGAAACGGATACAAGGTTGGATGGAAAGCATCCTATCGGCGGGAGGCAAAGAAGTGCTGATCAAATCAGTAGCTCAAGCCGTCCCAACGTACTCAATGTCCTGCTTTAAACTTCCAAGAGGGCTTTGCAAAAAGCTCAATGCGCTGATCCGCAATTTTTGGTGGGGAAGCCGTGATGGACAGAGGAAAACATGCTGGGTTTCTTGGGAGGAGATGTGTACTCCGAAACATGCAGGGGGTCTTGGCTTCCGAGACATAGAGTTGTTTAACTTGGCTTTATTGGCAAGACAGGCATGGAGGCTCTTGCAAAACCCGGAGACATTGAGTGCTCGGGTACTCAAGGCAGTTTATTTCCCCTCTACTGATCTACTTCAAGCTACTTTGGGCTCTCATCCATCCCAAATTTGGAGATCGATCTTAGAGGGAAGAGATATTCTCAAGCAAGGTTTGGTTCGTTGTATAGGCTCGGGTGAGAACACACACGCATGGGATGAAGCTTGGCTTCCCCGTGATGAGGTACGAAGACCAATCACCCGTTTGAAGGCGGATCCACCACTAAGGGTGGCGGATTTCATTGACTCAACATCGGCAACTTGGGATGTACGGAAGTTGCAGACTTACTTTCTACCAATGGATGTTGAGGTGATCACTTCTATTCCGTTAAGTACCAGAAGAACGGACGACTTCTGGGCTTGGCACTTTGAGCATACAGGCATCTTCTCGGTCCGGTCAGCATATCGCATGATTGTTCACACCAAGAGGACCAGAGAAGCATGGTTGGAGGGGAAGGCAACTTCCTCCGATCACAGACGAGAGGAGAAGGATTGGACCTCTCTGTGGAAGGTCAAGGTACCGTCTAAGATACGGGTCTTCATGTGGCGGCTAGCGAAGCAATCCATTCCCACAGGGGATGTACGCCACCGGAGGAACATGGCTCCTGATATTTCATGCGGGCTGTGTGGACAGGCTGACTCTTGGCGCCATTCCCTTCTAGAATGCAATATGGCAAGATCAGTCTGGGCTTTGGCTCCTGACACCATCACGGAGCACTTGTACAGAACAATGGAACCAGATGCCAAACAGTGGATCTTCTCGATGATTTCCTCCCTGAAGCAGGAGGAATTAGTCCGATGCATGGTTACGTTGTGGTCTATCTGGTATGCGAGAAGAAAGGCGATCCATGAGGGCATTTTTCAGAGCCCTTTATCGACGTACAGCTTCGTCGAGAGTTTCATCCGTGATTTGGTTATAGCAACAGCAGCAACACCGTCTGCCCCGGCAAGACGGCAAGCACAGGAGAGGAGAAGATGGATTGCTCCGGCTGCTGGCTATGCAAAGATAAATGTTGATGCTGCGGTGCGGAAAACAGGGAACTTTGGTTCAGTTGCCGCAGTATGCAGAGCAGAGGACGGTACATACCTTGGGGCATCAGCGATTGTGATCCGGGGCATCGCAGACCCGGCCACACTGGAAGCCCTGGCGTGCCGAGAAGCCCTGTCGTTGGCGAGGGACTTATCTCTCGATCGTGTACAGGTTGCGACAGATTGCCTAGAAGTTGTCTCATCTCTCGAAGGCAAGAACATGGGAAGATTCAGTACTATATTAGAGGAGATCAAGGCGAGAAGCAGAGAGTTCGCTTCGGTGAATTTCTCTCATGAGCGGAGGTCCTCAAATGTCGAAGCTCACAGCCTTTCTTTTTTCCTTTTCCTCTTCCTGTTTCCTTTTTCGTTCTTATTTTAGAAAGACTAGGTGAAATGCCCGTGCGTTGCTACGGATATGTAAATTTATTGATTATTATTCTATTTCTTTGCTCCTCAGCGGCTTTCACCTCGTGCCTCCTTTCTATAGTTTCTATAGTCCCACCATGCTTGTTTTCTTTGTCCTCTACCCTGCTCAACTGCCCAATGTCTCCACAAAAAGACATAACATACCAAATACTACCTCGGCTTGTATATATAAGACCACTTCTCAATATTCAGATAGCATGAAAAAATCCGGTAAAGTTTATAAGGCATACATGCAATTTAAGTTTGACAATTAATCTGGTGAACAATATATGAATTATATGTTCTTCCCATAATGTCATTCAAAAATTCCTTTCAATATGTTATAGTTTTAATGACATTAACTCCTATTTTGTTGACGAAATAGGTGGTCAAACATTCTTTTTAACTACTCCTTTCAATATGAGTACGTGTTGGATTTATTAACTGTATCGGAGGGAGGAAAAAAATATCATAATTAATTTTGTAGAAAGCCTATCATGTTTCGGACTATGATCAAACATGTTCAGTGTGATGGCTCTTTCTCTATGGTTGCATGCAGCATTTACATTAATGAGCATCATCTTACGAGTGTTCTAAGACCCACAACATGCTTCGTATGGTACACATACCTATTAATACACATTTACATCCCTACAACATGCTTCATGTTCTATAAGATTCTAGTATCCTATGTGAGCTTACAAAGCAATAGCGCTACGGCGCTGCCATCGCGGTGTAGCCATACAGAACAAATAAGCATCATTTCCACAACGTCTTCCTCCTCCTGCGTTGTTTCTTTGTACCCTCCTTTCTCTAGCCTGGTCGCCAATGGACCCTTTATTCCTCATTTGCAGTACCCCACCACCACTCTCTTCCTCGGTTGTCCAATACCTAGCTGTAAACTCCTCCGTCGATCTCTATTCAGCAATGCCACCTCCAGAGGTTTTAAGTCAAGGTGCCGCAGCTCCACGATAGTTAATATGTCCCTAAAAATCCGCCAGGGGTGCTCGTCCCCAACTCCAAATCTGCAAGAAGCCTGAAGTGTGTATTCGCAGCGAACTCAATTCGTGAAGTTATAAAGACATGCCCATAACGATTTGATTCCCAGGTTAACATTGCATATTTCACAAAGTTAACAATATAATATGTCGAAATATTCGTAATTCTTGTTCTAATGATTTTTCTTAACATGATCCACGCACAAAATTGTCTTCGCCCATTTCTTTGCTCTCCAGCGACTACCCCATACATGTACTGTCTCTCTTTGCCCCAGAACAGATACTCCACGTGGGTCACAGTGTTGCTAATCTCCCCTCACTGATTAGCCACAATGAGATATTTTGCATCATTCAAAACTCTATAGGAGATTTTATGTTAGCAAAGTTGTGCTACAAACCTTAGAGTAGCATCATCAGATGAACGGGCTTACTTTGCCTCTAGTCAGTTTATGCAGCAATCATATCTATATAACCATACCATGCCAAAAAATTATCATGTAACAAAAGTGACTGCAAGAAGTTTCTGAAACAACACATGTCAACTACTCTCAACATATCTGTAACTAACAAGTTTCTGGATACAACACATGTAAACTACTCTCAACTTTCTCTAACTAAACGCCTCTTTAATTTACAGATGTTCATAGATATTTTGTAGATTGAATGATTTTCATAAAAGCCGAAGGATATACAATTTATATGATTATATGGGAAGAATAATCATATAAATGCTTCAGCCAAAAAGAGAAACTACTTCATGCTTCACATACCTGGACCAGGAAGAACTTGGTGATGGCACCCAAAATAATCATATGAATATTCCAGATATGCTTTGTTCACAAGTGGAAGTGCCATAACCATCCAAACACAAAATTTGACTCCAGGCCTTTCAACCAAAATAAACGCTAACTTCCCCGAGAACCAGCTTAAGTATCGCATAAATCAGATCCTTGGGAATACTCTCCAGTTAGTGCAAACATACTTAAGTAGCTTCACATGCATACTGAAGCTTTCATCTAAAATCGCAGAAGTAGTAGGTTTTTAGTGTGTATAAATCCAGGGCATCAAACTTCTGGAGCATCTGCTTTATAAACCCAATCAAATCCGCTATAAAAAATAGTATAATTATCAGTACAAATAAGTGTAAATTTTAAAGTTTCTGGAGCATCAAACTTTATAGCTGCTTCAAGTAGCTCTATGATTCACCAATAGCATCAATCAAAATGCAGTATATGTTACATTTGAAGGGTCTTAATAAGAAGGTAACTGAGTTTACGAGGCTATATAGGTGAATTGCTAACTTAATTAAGAAAAAAATATTAGGTAGTTGGACTCCTAGTTTGTCATCTTTCTAGTTAATGAATTTAACTCAATCATATTTCAGCCTAAATCAACATATCTCAGGTTAACCAAAAGAGAATTTTGGAAGTCATTCATAAAGTGAAGAATAGCATGCCATTGTAATCATATTTGTGCTATGAAAATTAAGCATAATTGGTCTATTCTTTCACCGAACAACACCAAATTGCAAATTGTACAACAGACAGGTTTGTGTTGGGATTTGAAACGGGCATACTCATCTTCATTGCTGCAGCCATATTCTATCCTTGATCCCATTCCAGAAATGTGGGACAACGACCTGTTGTGGTGAACACGCTCCTCGCTGATAGTTCACATGCAAGAGATTGATCCAAGTGTGCTGCCTTTATCTCAATCCCTCCGATCTTCCTTTCCCGTATTGAGATGCCGGAGCACACGATGTATAACTGCACGGGCCTGCACCTTTCTTCACTTTTTGGATAGGCTGCTGTTTATAAGAAAAATTATCATTGCTCATGCATACAATGCTGTATAAATTGAATATCTTAACTGTGTCAAACAACTCTGATGATCTGATCTAATTCTCACTACTCAGCAAATACATTTCTTTAGAAAAACTCACGGCTACCACGAATATATACAACTCTGATCTAATTTTCCTCCGATGCCTACCACGAATATATATGATTATACTAAATTTACCTTTATCAAACCAGTTTCCATTGAAAAGATTAGTACTTCTATCTGACGCTCAATTAGTAACACAATTACTTTGCTGATTATAAGTTAATATAATTATTCTAGCTACAAATCAGGAAACCAAGATGATTCCTGAACAACAAAACATAAAAAATCATTGAACAATAACCATCCTAGAGTTAAGAGGTAGGTAAATATCTGCTTTTTCTTATTTGACACAATGTGAAAGCAATCTGGAGTCTCGAGAGTAACTACTCCCACCGGTGCTAGCTACATAGCAGCTGAGGAAATAAGGAAGTGCATGGCCACATACCATGGTGGAGGGAATGACGACCATCCTAGGACCTAGGGACACACGAGACTAAACGGGGCCTCCACCTCATCGTGAATCACAAATCTCCCCTGCCTGACTGCCTCGTCTGATAAATCCTGCATCCCTCCCGATGTAGCTGAGTTTTCCCGCCGACGAACTCGATGCAAAGTTGCGAACACAATTCCCGATCCATGTCGCCTCGTCCCTCCCTGTGGCTGCACACAGTGGTGCATGGAGGCGACGGGACGCGGTGGCTTGGGGCGGTGACTTGGGACGCGATGGTGTGCTGCAGCGAGGGTGGAGGTGCTGGCGCAACGCAACCCTAGCCGCTCTGCTCACTTCGCATGAGAGGGAATCGGTAGATCAGGTAGGGGAACAGGTGGCTTCTGAAGGAAATGGTTCTTTCTGGGCCGGCCCATGTTAGCGATAGGAAGGGGCGATCGATGGATGAGGGCTCGAGGCAGACGAACGAGTGATAACCCCCAAGAGTAGGGGATCACTATAGCACCTCTCAATGTGGAAGTAAGGTATCGATCCGCAAGAGCAAGAAGGAAAAGTTATCTATTCCCTACAACTAAAGTGTCACAAGTTTTAGTTGATTATGCACTAAACAAGTTTAAGGAGCAAGGTGGTTGATTTGATGCATGGAAGTTTAATGTAACCAAGCAAGAATGTAAAAGTGTCCCAATCCTCTTCAATGCGAGAGGACAAGACAAAAGTTTTCTCTTATAGGAACAATGGACATGGGTTCATGGGTTCACTTAATCCTCTCTCTCTCATCTATGGTGATTATCATATTATAGATAAAGTACACATAATTGTCATGTTTTAATGGTAGCTTTTATAACGGCTACATGTCCTAAAACACATAGTTGAAAGAAGTACTCATTTGTGTTGCTAGGTCACCCTCGTAAGGCTAGCGTGGTTGCTCTCACTCCCACATCATACTCTTTCTTTTTACCCCCAGATAAAGGATGTTGGGCGGTACTGTGTCACTCAATACCTGTGCCGTGTCACATCGGCCATCCCGTACCCACATACATCATACTTCATAATGGACAATATTCTAGACACTAGTGCAATGATTTATATTTCGTGTGTGTTACCACATCTCTCTCATCTATCTACACTTGGTGGTGTCAATCACCTCATGATAAAGATAAACAAGGCATTATGCATAAATCAAACCATCACATGCATCATAGAATATCTCCAAAGTATGACAAGTCATAAAAGATCCAACACAACAGTAAATGCATAACAAATATTATCTCACACCACAATATCCACCATGGGAATTACATAGATGACCGTAATCATGTTCAGCAGCTCATACGGTACTAATTAGTGAAGCTCAAAGAGAGGAGAGATACATAAGTTACCACCACAAACCCATAGTCCAGAGGGTGGACTACTCCCCCTTCATCATGGAGACGGTGGAGAAGTCGTTGGAGAAGGTGGAGACCACCCCGGCAGCGCCCCGCCGGAGTTTTCCCCCTCCAATCTGCAGCTTCAGATCTCCGTTTCGGTGTTTCTGTGTTTCGGCGGCGCTCCTTCCAGAGAACGTCGGGGGACAATTTTTATAGGCGTTTTTAGGTCACGACTAGGTCGGTGGAGCAAAGATCGACGGCGGCGGAGCCTCGAGGCCCAAAAGAGGTGGTCCCACGCGCCGAGGTACAGGGGCCGCGTGGGGCCCTCTCATTTCCAGCTGGTTGGGCTTCTGGCCTTCATTTTGAGCCCATTGCGTTCATCTCGAAAATTCTGAACCGTGCTCTTTGGCCTTGCCCTTTTTGGAGTCCCGAAGCTCCCGGAAAGTCTGAAACACTAAAAAAGACGTTTTCTGGAAAACAGGGTTAATTCCAAATAAATGGGAAAACTATGAAATATTCCCAAAATCATTATAAAACATTGATATAACCCTTATATGATGCAAATATGATTGGAATAGAAGTTAAATAATGCAAAGTTCATGTATGCATTTTACATGCATCAACATCCCCAAGCTTAACCCATGCTCGTGCCGAGTATGAAGGTGATAAAACTAACATGGACTTTGCATTTTAATACTAACAATGGATATCAAAGATGATTACTATTGCTACATAGAGTCAAATGATTCATTCTTAAAAGGAGTAGCAATATGCAAGATAGTTTATGAAGTGATATCAAGTATTCAATGCAAGGATGTTCAATGATAGTTCATAAAGTGTAACATAACAGATAGTAGTATGGACCACATGTATGCATAATGATAAGTATGGACATCCTACATTGGTCATAGAGTGATGATGAAAATCTGAATATGATAGGTGGACACTTTGGAAAGATGTATAAGTGAGTAGAGGTAAAGCATGCATAAGTTTTATCTAACCTCCAAACTCTTCTACTTAAGTTAATGATTGCAATGTGGTAATACTTGGTGTCAAGCTCTCATTCCCCTATCATAGCATCTTGAATGATTATAGTTTAATGTGAGAGCAAATATGAGTAGTGTGCTTGACAAAGTAAAGGTTAGGCGTCTCATGCCCCTTGAATACAAGTACCTACACCATGATTACTCAACTTAGGAAACAAAGCAAGTTCAAGTTATATATCATTGTAAGTAATAATAGTATCATCAAGAGCGTCAACTGGGGTACCTCTTGTCCCAGGATATGGAACAAGCCCATATCAAAATGACAAGACAAACAAACAAGATGAACAACCTCAACACCCTTTTTATTTACCATTGGAATAGCTATTTATTATAAGGTGTATCACAGACGGTTCACCATAGCATGTAAGTAAATTTCCACCATGAATGATGCATGGCTTAGATTAGCGGCCCAGGCGTCTCTCTAACCATTTATACAAACTCATTTAAACTACTTCATTTCCACCTCATTTCACCATGATAGGCATCCATAAACAAAAGTACATGATATCAACTAAATGAAATGAAGGAGCATGTTGAAAGCTTTGCATGTGACAGCACATATGGGCTAACTCCCAACCTCGAACATTTATCAAGCCACTAGCATCATAATCTTAATCACAATGAGTCATGTTTTATTTATTGCAATGATAGTAAAATGTGCATCAAGTTCGTGAGAGCTATATAACCAACTTTTCCTATGGCAATCAATAACATAATCATTTTCATTCAGAGGTATAGATAACACAAATATCATGATGAACATACTCGGAATAGCATATAGCTAGTAGGTAGATATGGTGGACTCACTGGAATAATTTTGGTTGAAGGTGTTGGAAACGAGTTTTGACTTGTTGGAATGTTTGGGCTAGCAAAAGGGAGAAAATTGACCATCTAGATGCATGCATGAGTGTCCATAGAACTAACTAATCCATGTTAAACCAAGTAAAATAACAATCAGCACCAAAACATGAATAAGTGATAGCTCTTCAAAAAGGATTTGCAAACTATTACTCATAAACAAGCTCATGAATCATGCAACTATATGTATCATTAAAAATCAACTCAAACATCCCTTTTCCCAATCTTATAAAAGCATCCAACATATTTCAACCCATATTTCCAGTAGCTCTCCCATATATAAATGATAGTGTGGTGGTCTCTCAAAGAATCAATGTAATGTACCTGCACTTAGAAAATGGCAAGGTACCTGTGTATAGTGCAAACCCCTGGATCATTTCATTTGCACACACAGTTTAAGATGAATATCACAACATTGTATCAATTATTACACGAATGATCCAGACTTGGAAAATAAATAGTTCGATACATCTTCGCATAGCATATAGCTAGCTTAAAACAAATAAAGCAGCGGAATAAATCTTCAATGAGCCTCCATTCTTCATGATGCGCCACAGGCGAAAACATGTTGGTTGCAGACTCGAAACCCAAACGTGACCTTACTCATCGTCAGAAAAGTCTGCAACAAAGTAATATTTGCAACAGAGTGGGTCAGAATCATTAAAAATGATCCTGGCAAGTGACACTATGTGGACTCATATAGGAATAACTCTATAACCTATATGCATATTTGGCTGGTGGAGTTTGAAGGCTGATTTGCATAAAAGCCAATTTTGCCTAACACTTTGTAAAACTTTTCCTTCAAAATTTTGAGACAAGATGGCTTGAAAACCATTGTCTTAACTACCCTTGTTCACCACCAAGTTTTAATTTCGAAATTTGAATGATGAAGCCTCCGTTGAATCCTTGATCAGCTGCTCAAATTGTCCGTAACCGGGGACACGGCTAAGTACTTAGTTTTTAACTCTGCAGAGGTTGTGCACTTTCACCATTAGACCCAACAAACCCAAACTATCCTCAAGCACTCAATTTGTGCTAAGGAAAAGGAGAGAGTTGAGACGAGACTTTTCAGAAGCATTTTCCCATCCCATACGACTTGACGCGCTCCCATTCTAACCATTCTACCACCACCTGTCAAGTCGGGACGAGTCCACGCAACTTAATCCATCTAGCCAGAGCCCATATGACTAATGGCTGCACGGTAAGCAATCTTCACTTAGAGAAAACATTGGCCCCTTAATACCCTGGGTGGCAACCACAAGTGACCATCCCTTAGAGGTCACCCCTAAGAGATGACACTCAACCTTTCCATCATCTTTTCATAACCAAGTCCACCCAGGTGATAAATTACTTAGTAGAATTTAGCTTTAAGGAAAACACATTTGCATAGCATCCAATAATCTACTAAGTTATCAAAAGGGATTCTAGACACAACTAGAGTAAAGGTATGGTGGGTTTAGCATATAGCTATACTTCTATCCAACACATGCATATAAGAAATACACTAAGTAATGCATATAAAATACTTAGGAAAACTTCATGGGGGTGTGCCACTTGCCTTGGCAACAAGCAGAACAACAGCAGCTGCAACAGTCCTCGTTTCCCTCCGGAGTTTCTAACACATCAAACAATACATAATGAACAAACAATTTTCATAAAACTTCTAAGGAAAATATGTCATGCATGATGTGCAAAATATTTCTAAGGACTAGGGATGCATGCATGCCATGCCATGAAATAATTCTAAGTTAAAACAAGACAATCAAAAAGGTCCAAAAATGACTAAGGACCAAGGTCCTAACACTTGGGTCGAAATTTAACTAAGGACTAAAACTAACACATCAAGTCCAAAATAATTTCTAAGGAAAGTAAACAAAATAAGAAGTGCTAAAATTTTCTAAGGAAAAAGTATGATAGCAATGGTTGATAAATTTTTCTAAGGACCAACATTTGTTATAGCAAGTACTTAGAATAATTTCTAAGGAAATAACTAAGTTTTCTAGATACTAAAATTTCTAAGGACAAGTTTAGCATTTTTTTAATGTGTTGAAAATTCTAAGGAAAAATTCTAAGTGTTCTCAACATTTTTATTACCCAAAATTTTCTAAGGAAGAAATATTTCGGTGGGGTGAATATTTCTAAGTTATTTTGCATATAACATAGTCACAATTACTTAGCTAAATTTTCTATTCGAAAAACTAATGTGAAGAGCAATTTTAATATAATTTACTTATTAAAATAACACCTAAAAGCAATAAAAACAAAATACATGCAAAAACATAGGAAAACACTTATACAAAAATACTGGAGCAATACTACGGCCATTACTTATACAAACAAAAATATAGCAAAATATTTTGCTCAATTATCAATTTTTATAATTAAGTTATAGCCAAAATATCAATTAAACCATTTTTAAAATTTATCTAAATTAATTTCGTCCAAACCTCAAATTAAGCATACAGAAAGTTTCTACACATTATTAGCTTTCCAAAAATATATATTTCATAAATTTTGGCTAAAGGAATAAAAATTAATAATGAATCTAAAATCCAGGGACTAATCTGTGATGCGCAGGGGCTAAAACGTAAAGAAAACTGAAAAGATCTTCGCGCTGAAGTCCTCCGTCGACGTGGCGTCTTCTGGTTGGTGCGGAGCCTCCGTTGACTGGTCTTGCGGGCGATGTGGGCGCGGACGGGTTGCGGGCAGATGCGGACGGGTGCGGCGCGGCGTCGCGGACGATACGAAGACGTGGCCTCCTCTGATTGGCTGGTACCGCTTCGCGCAGATCTTCTAATCTCCACCGTTGAACCACGATCCGATGACCTAGATCTAAAGTACCAAACGACGACGTTTTCCGCCGGAAAACATGCCGGAACCCTAATACCTACGGCGGCGCCATCGCCGGTGATCGCCGGAATAAGTTTAAATCGATCTACGGTTCGTGGGGCGTACCGCGGGGTTCAGGGCGACGAGGCGAAGCAGATGGTGGTGACGGCGTAGTCGCGAGGTCCTCCTTCTTCCTCCTGGAGTTGCTTCCGCGGACGGCGTCGGTGTCGATGAAGCTCGAGACGTCTCCTCTGCATGAAGCGATCGAGAAAAGGTTCAGGAGGAAGCGCAATAACGTGGGGAAGCTCGAGGAGGTGGATAGGGAGGCAATGCGGCCGTGCTCTCACCGGGATTTGAAGATCTCGTCGTCGGCAATGGCGGCGCGGCGGGGTCTCGTGTGGGCAGCCTGGTGGCTCTCGCGTCGATTTTTTTGGGGCGAAAACACGAGGGGGTCGAGGGGTTTATATGGGGCTCGAGAGATTGGATAGAAACCGTTTAAACGCGACGAATTCGCTCCGGATTTGGCTAGGGTTTCGGGGTTCTTTCTTGCGCGAGAGGTTGAAGACTGATGACGTCATTGCTTGCGTCAAGGGTGGGACCCGCTTGTCGGTGAGAGAGAGTGCGGCTGCTGGCTGGCTGGGCTTGGGCCTGTTGTTCGCCGCGCGCGCGAGAGGAAGAAGATGGGCTCGGCCCAAATAACTCGTTTCGCCCATTTTTTCCAGAATCTGTTTTTCTTTTCTGTTTTTAACAACTTCAAATAACTTTTGTATTTCAAACTCAAATTCACTCAAACCACTTTCAATAAATTTGTAAAAACATGCCCACATGTTTTAGCATGTATTGGGGATATAATTTTCAAAATCTTTATTTGAAAATTTGAAATAATTTGAGAAGGCATCTGCAGATACTTTGCAATTTAGGTTTTTGGGATAAATTCTCTAAATTTCATAATTTGAATTCAAACACAATGCAAACAATGATGCAATGACATGATGCATGATGCAATTGAAAAGTTTTAAATTTTTGTGAAAATTGGGATGTTACAATCAAACCAAAACAAACAAAAAGACGATCCAAGTTTATGCGATAAAGTGTTCCGATCGAAAAATAGAAGTTGGACGTGTGCAAACCGAGAGTGTGTAGGTCCAGTGGGGTTATCTTCACATCCCCAAGCTTATGGTCTTCACCATCCTTGGATAGCTCTTGGTGCATCTCCTCCAATCCATGTGAAAAAACTTCAAAACGCCGTTTCTCCCATTTCTTTTCTGTGGGGTGCATTAATAGTGATAAACAAATATGTTTCTTGCTGCATATAATCCTTGAACAAAAATTCATATGATATGTCCAGAAAGTGTATAATGTTGTATGCCTACTCATAAACTCAATTGGATAAAAAAGATTCAACTTAAAAGCTCAAAGCATGCATCAAACAAAATGGGACAGAATCTGTCCAGAAAAACAGCAGCAGCAAAACGTATTTTTCTACCCTACCAAACTTTCTCGAAAAATTCCGAAAAATTCATGCATACAGAGGATGAAAATTTGCAACTACAGTTCAAATATGAGCTCATTCGGAGTTACATAATAAGAATTAAAAATCATACCGTGCACTGACTCGTGCAGGAATAAAATCTCCGAACTCAATAAGCAACTTTTCAAGACCAAAATGGGTAAAACTTGGCACTTTATTTAAAACTCCAGAAACTAAACTGGACACAAAGTCTCTTGTTACAGCAAGAGGACACAAAGAAAAATCACACACAAAAATAACCGGGTTGCCTCCCGCAAAGCGCTTTCTTTATAGCCATATAGCTAGGCTTCTTACTTGTTGTTCAGCGAAGATGAAGCTCATGAAGGAGCTTGAATGTTGTTCCCCTCTTCCTTGGGAAGTGTTCCATGCATTATACCAGGGTCCCATGTTGCTCTCAAGCCAATGAAGATAATAGTCAAGTTGAAACATGGTAGAGAGAGAAACAAAACACAAAGGTAATAACAACGAAGTCTAACTTCCTTCCTATGCATTGGCATTTTGTATATGAATGAATCACAATGAATATAATTTTTCCAATGCATATTAACAATATTTACTTGCAGCCCATAATTATTAGTAGCATAAAGAGGGTTCTTATCACTTCCTCTTTCATAATAGTTGCAAGTAGTAGAAGTGTATTTAATCACGTAACCAATAGAATCTTCCAACTTAGATAATTTGGGAACATAAAGAGAGTCATTAAATTTATTTTGGAGTTTATTAGCATGCTTCCCTCTTTCAAAACAGTTGTTAAGATCAATATCAAGTTTAATATCATGGTTGCAACAAAGATTTGGAACTAAAGATAATTGCAAACCACATAAGTATTTCTCAACATAAGCAAATTTCTCCTCTATGGTGTAGTTAGGAGAATTCAAGAACATAGCAGGACTCTCATGAGTAAGAGTACTATCATGAGCAGCAAGTATATCATTTTTATCCTCACATAATATAGTAACTTCCAAACATGTAGGATTATCAATAAGCATAGGACCATCATCTAAAGCATTATCATATAGCACATTTAAGCAACACTCCTCATTATTATCAATAAGTTTACTAGCAAAAGGTTTTTGAGTTTGAGTGTTACTATCATATGTTGATGGTGAAGTTGGGAGATCCAACTCTTCATTCTCCAGTTGTTCTTTTTCAGCATCTTCTTGAGATTGCATGGGCATCCCCAAGCTTAGGTTTTTGTCCTCTTCTTCCTGCAAAATATTAGTTCTTTCCATGGCAGCAAGAGTTAACTTTTTACGTTTAATAGCATCTGCTCGAGAAAAGAAATCATCAGCTTCTTGTAATATTTCAAGTTCCTCAAGTGTAAATGTTGCAAGTTCCTCAGGTGTATAATCAAACAGAAAACCCATAGCAAAACTAATGAAGAACTTACACCCAGACAAGTTTAAAGGAACCTCCCCAAGCTTAGATGATTGCAAGATATAAAACAAGTTTAAAGAGACTTCCCCAAGCTTAGTCTAGTGCACACAAGAATAGAAACTTAAGCGCTACGCTCCCCGGCAACGGCGCCAGAAAAGTACTTGATAACCCCCAAGAGCAGGGGATCACTATAGCACCTCTCAATGTGGAAGTAAGGTATCGATCCGCAAGAGCAAGAAGGAAAAGTTATCTATTCCCTACAACTAAAGTGTCACAAGTTTTAGTTGATTATGCACTAAACAAGTTTAAGGAGCAAGGTGGTTGATTTGATGGATGGAAGTTTAATGTAACCAAGCAAGAATGTAAAAGTGTCCCAATCCTCTTCAATGCAAGAGGACAAGACAAAAGTTTTCTCTTATAGGAACAATGGACATGGGTTCATGGGTTCACTTAATCCTCTCTCTCTCTCTCATCTATGGTGATTATCATGTTATAGATAAAGTACACATAATTGTCATGTTTTAATGGTAGCTTTTATAACGGCTACATGTCCTAAAACACATAGTTGAAAGAAGTACTCATTTGTGTTGCTAGGTCACCCTCGTAAGGCTAGCGTGGTTGCTCTCACTCCCACATCATACTCTTTCTTTTTACCCCCAGATAAAGGATGTTGGGCGGTACTGTGTCACTCAATACCTGTGCCGTGTCACATCGGCCATCCCGTACCCACATACATCATACTTCATAATGGACAATATTCTAGACACTAGTGCAATGATTTATATTTCGTGTGTGTTACCACATCTCTCTCATCTATCTACACTTGGTGGTGTCAATCACCTCATGATAAAGATAAACAAGGCATTATGCATAAATCAAACCATCACATGCATCATAGAATATCTCCAAAGTATGACAAGTCATAAAAGATCCAACACAACAGTAAATGCATAACAAATATTATCTCACACCACAATATCCACCATGGGAATTACATAGATGACCGTAATCATGTTCAGCAGCTCATACGGTACTAATTAGTGAAGCTCAAAGAGAGGAGAGATACATAAGTTACCACCACAAACCCATAGTCCAGAGGGTGGACTACTCCCCCTTCATCATGGAGACGGTGGAGAAGTCGTTGGAGAAGGTGGAGACCACCCCGGCAGCGCCCCGCCGGAGTTTTCCCCCTCCAATCTGCAGCTTCAGATCTCCGTTTCGGTGTTTCTGTGTTTCGGCGCGCTCCTTCCAGAGAACGTCGGGGGACAATTTTTATAGGCGTTTTTAGGTCACGACTAGGTCGGTGGAGCAAAGATCGACGGCGGCGGAGCCTCGAGGCCCAAAAGAGGTGGTCCCACGCGCCGAGGTACAGGGGCCGCGTGGGGCCCTCTCATTTCCAGCTGGTTGGGCTTCTGGCCTTCATTTTGAGCCCATTGCGTTCGTCTCGAAAATTCTGAACCGTGCTCTTTGGCCTTGCCCTTTTTGGAGTCCCGAAGCTCCCGGAAAGTCTGAAACACTAAAAAAGACGTTTTCTGGAAAACAGGGTTAATTCCAAATAAATGGGAAAACTATGAAATATTCCCAAAATCATTATAAAACATTGATATAACCCTTATATGATGCAAATATGATTGGAATAGAAGTTAAATAATGCAAAATTCATGTATGCATTTTACATGCATCAACGAGGCAGAAAACGGGCAGACCACACACGGACGTACCACCAACGAACCATCACCACTACAGACTTCCATTTCTCTACTATCTTAAAAAAGAATTTCGTTTCACATTCTGCCTCCTTTTCGTCCAACTGTCACTTCAAACAAATCCCGCAAAAAAACAACCAGAGAATAAAACCTGGCCATTAATGCTGCAGGCCGCAAACTGGTCCTAATTTCTTGCCTTCAGTTTTAACTGCTCTCTCAGCTCACATACGGATTTGGGTCCTAATTTCACTCCTCTCTCTTAACTGACTATCTTACCCTACGAGTCACGTCTGCATGTACTCCTGATTTGTATGCAACTCGGCAGAAGCTTTTAATCTATGCAATCATTCCGCTAGAGAAACAAATGAAGCAAGAATGACAGTGTATAGAGAATAAAGAAATTACAAAAAGTTTGTGCACAAAATGAACACATAGTCATACCACGTGAGGTTTTATCTAACAATGTGATTTTTTTCTAACATCTCCATGCGGACTGCAACTTGGAGATGGGTTTAACCGAGATTTTTTGAATTAGTTGCAATTTAAAAAGTTCTCTTGAGACAAAGAAATTATTCACACAATTAAAATCTTCACATACTCCAAAATTGATAGATGATGTCATGTTTTGTTTTTGCGAAAAGGACTCCGCCATTAAAAAAATCTATCAAACAGTACAAAATCCTCAACAAAAATAAAAATTACAATGAAATCCCTAAGATTCCATTCGTCTTCAACCTCCAGACTGTGTCGACGGTACACTGTCGCTGCCGCTCCTCTCTGAGACGACAATTGTTGGTTGCGGACGGGATGTCGCGAGCGGGTCTAGAAGACCACATCCGCCTTGGACAAGAAGAAAAAGGAATAATCGTCGATGAAGCTACTTGAAGATCCGGTGATTACCACAGTCAGAAGAAATCCTCGAGACCACACCACCCCGAATAGGCTTCTCAACGTCGCCGCGGAGATGCGGCTGAAGCCGGGGAGATTATTGAAACGACGCGTCGCCACCACCATCTGAGCATCGCCCTAACAAAGTTTAACCCTAAGATTTCACAAAACCCCCCAAAAATGTAAATATAGCCACGAATAAATCTTACAATTGTGCAAAATCCCAATCCTAAATACATTTAACTATGCATTACACAAAAAAGATAAAATTATATATCCGTGTGTCAATAGTAACCACCAAATCTTGTCAGAATTTTTCTTTTTTACGTACCAACAAATAAAACTAATTTCGGACTAAAACTTTGCACAACTATAGGATACCTACCCCCAACTTTTTTAAAAAACTTCAAAATACCGTTTTCAAAAATTCAAAATAAACGGCCACATGTAACCTAGTCTACAAATGCCTTTTTCGTATTATTATGCCTTTACTCAAAACTTGATAATAATGCTTGTGCACAAGAATTATAAAAATTACTTGTTTAAACCACAAGAATACTTATACACCCGTTGCAAAGCACTGGCAGTCAGCTAGTAATAGTAAAGATGAGGAAAAATGGTGATATAGATTAAAAAATAATAGTTCAAATGTTTTAAGAAAATATGTTCACCTAATTCAAAAAAGTTGTTCACGAGTTTCTAATAAAACTCGTACGCGATAAAAAAAAACTTCACGTGGTACAAAATAATTGTTCATGAGATTCAAAAGTTCACTTATTGCATTTCATATGAGCTTAAAAAAAGGGAGACTCAAAGTGTTCTCTTATTACTCGATTAAAAAATTCTTATGGTTTCAAAAAAGGGGAAAATGACATAAATAAAAGGAAAAATAAAACATAATTGAAAATAAAACTGGAAAAATATAGAAGAAGAGGCCAAGCAACATGTGGCATAGACGTGAAGCTCGCTTCACCGAAAAGAAAATGCAGGATCACTCTCCCACTATCCACCTATTCACTCGAGCTAGCCTATCCCTAAAGAGGTTAGCAATCCGTCGGTTGTCTGCTTTGTCTAGGATCTTCCTAGTTACTGTCTCCAAGGAGGGGGCACACTTCAAAAGCCCCAGCATTGCGGTGCAGCCATAAGCACCAACTGATAAGAGCGACGGCGGTCCAAATATTTCCATGCGCCTATCTGTCGGGAAGCCATTCCATCATTCGGTCATCCGGCCCTGAGATACTGGCGTCCAAACCCCACAGGTGGAAGAAAATAGGTCTACACCATTCGGGAAAACACACAACCTAGTCGGCTCAGAATTAAGAAAAAAGAATTGAAAAAATAGAACTGGAAAATTATAGAATGGATGAAAATGGTAAAAACAAAGGAACAAATATCCAAAGCAAAAGAAACGGAAAATTTTACCTGGATCGGCCCAGGACGGTTCCGCGTGTGGGCGTCACAATAAGCTGAATCTTTAAGCGTCAAATAGGGATTGCCCTAGCTCTGTCTCCATAGTTTTTTTTTTTTTTTTTTTGAAATGGAACTCCCTCATTCCCTTAACCCGGCACAGCATAATCATAGCTTCAAAGAAGACTATAAACGTACCGGGCCAAATCCTACGGTGAAATTCGTTTACACAAAATGCTGAATTAGGATTGATCCCATTCACTCGTCTTTAATCTAGGCTTCCACCTTGATAATGGCATGGTGCCATATCACTTCAAATGTACTACCTATATCCCTAATTATAACATGTTTTGGTAGCCTACCAAAACGTGGTATAATTAGGGACAAAAGTGGTAGTTAGTAAGAATCACACAATAAGTCGGGAAATTGCTGTCACCTGCAAAAATTCATTTCTTCATTTACACATGGAGAACAATCTAGTCATGCTAGAATTAGTTTCTTGTAATACTCTACATAGTACATATTCTAGTTATCTACTCACTCCGTATCAAAATGTAAGATTTTCTAGTCTTTTTGTGTTCATCCTGATTCGTATGTATGTACATATATTTTAGTGTGGTGATTCACTCATTTGGTAACGAATTTGGACAAACACAAAAAGATTAGAAAGTCATACATTTCGATACGGAGAAAGTATGTACTACCTCCGCTCCATAATTCTTCTCGTGATTTTAGTTCAACCACAGCCAGAATATGAAAAGGAGGGAGTATCTTGCAAGCTTGCTACCGTCAACATGTCTCCGCAGCAACTGGCTCCATATCCTTAAACCATATAACATCCAATGCAATATCAAGTGGAATATAGACCCGGGGAGCTTTGGTGCTTCAGAAAAGAAGAAAAAAAGGGTAAAAGTTTTCAGAAACTCCAAATGGAGGCCGAGCTTTTTCCAAAAAATTAAATCTATTTTTTTCTGTTTCAAAAATTCATACGTGTAGATAATATTAAGATCTACAGCTGTGCAAATTTTTACTGAAATATTTGTCGTATTTTGGGCTGGGAAAAAAGACAAATACGCAAATCTAGATCTAGAACAATACACAGTCTAAACAATTCGAAATTTTGCCAGATTTGTCATTTTTGTGTAGCTCAGAGCATTACAAATATTGAGTTGAAACAATATGTAGTGGTATATCTCAACTTTATCTACATCCAGGATTTTTTCTAGATTTTTTTGAAACAAAAAAATGTGGATATAATATGTTTTGGAAACCGAGCTACATGACGCCAAGTTTTCTCCTAGCTTATTACATGACAGGCGCAGCATACCACACACATGAAGCAAAAATACTAATATGTGCAACCATGGACTAGCCATTTACACACACACACACACACACACACACACACACTCCGGGATCCACTGATTTACGTTTTGTTATACTCCGCATCTTTGAAGAGACACCCAGCAAAACCGGAACTGTGCGGTACTATGGCTACTAGCGTCAAAGGAGTAAGGAGCAAGAAATCATCCCCTTTTTTGCGCTCATTAGTTTTTACGAATTTGTTGGCACCATGACCGGACGATGTGACGCTGAACAGAGATTCCAACAGTTTTATCTGAGCTTGTAATGGAGAACCCGACACGCAACGGAGAAGCATTTCTGCCTATTTTATGCTGGATTTCTCCTGTGTGAAGATCTTGTCAAGTTCACTTCCTGCAGGAAGCAGAGTACATGAACGTTACATCATAGAAGAAAACAACAACCAGGTGAAACAGAGTGCGATAGATATGAAAACGTTTACCAAGGCTGGCAAGCTGGTCAATTGCAGCCTGACCAAGCAACCCATCAAGCTCAAGCGAACGCAGAACCCCCGCGGCAATTCTTCCAAAAGAATCGCCTTCTGACCTAAAGAGAGTGCCGAGGTACTCCTGTTCTTGTTCAGTTGCAGCAGCGCCGATCTGCGTCGTTCGAATAATATAAAGGAAAAATAAATGGGTGCCATTCGTTCTAGGAAGGGATGGAATATATCGAATTGTCTACAGGATTCATACCACGAGATCTTTGACTGAAAACATGGTTTTATCCACTGTCCACTTGGATACTCCGTTATTGTCTTGTGAGGTGACGATGCTAGCTTCAACATCAGTGCCTTGGTGACCAGTGCTGGCTAGTGCACAGCCTGCATCTTGCCCTTGTGTTGTTCCATTTTCGGTGGCTGGATTCCTCACATGAGGCCTTATCGCTCGCAAACCCTCGACACGAGCCTGAAAAAATCCATAACACTAATGTCTTAGGTGCGCAAAACATATTGCAAAGAAAATAAAAAATCATGCGCAAAGCTAGGATGTAAAATAGAAAAAAATACACATGTGACAGTTATCTGTGTGTCGTACCGTGAAACATTCGAATGGCCATTCTGTTTCCTGGGAGGCCTTCTCGGTGCTGTTTAATTTGGTTCGACCACTATTTTGTCGTCGTAGATGTAAATTGCGAATGGCTGCCTGCCAAAACTTTACTTCTCGTGGAATGTGATTGCCTGTGCGATTGCACATCCAATCCCCTATTTCTTCAGTTCCTTCGAGAGCAAATAGGCAGTCCCTTAGCTCCACCGAAACATCGATATCGTATGGCATCCCCATTCCAAACTCTGATTTGTCGTCTTCTTTTGAGCTTCCATCTAAGGTTTGCAGAACAAAAGAGCATATTATTCAGAACAAAACTCTCTTAAAACAACAAAATTCCTTTATTTCCAAAACTATGAACAGCCAAAACGTAGCTAGGGAAATCACTAATCATTTGATATAGCTTGAAATAAAAGCCATAATCAGCACAGCAGTGAAAGTTAATTGCGGAATGCTGAGATACCAGGAGATGTTTGTGATCATAGAAAAATGAACAATCCATATCATGCTCCACTGATTGGCTACTACAGCAGTGATGAGCTTAGGAAGAGGATGTTGGGAAGAGGATGCAACACTACAATCATAAGAAGTTATAAACTTACCATCCTTATCAGTAAAGCTTTTTAATATGAGAAGCTTCGCGAGTGGACCAGAAAATGAATTGATCATCCCTTTCAAGAGATCCTTCCCTGGACGACCATCAAGATCTACATCAAGACGTTGCAGCACAGATTCAGTATACCTCATCCCACCTCCAAGACGCACGCCTGATATCTTAGCAGAAAACTTTAGCTTACAGCACTCCACATCCTGCGCGCTATATGGAGTTACATAAGCTATGGTAATGTGAAGAAACTGAGCTTGATTGTCCTGGCAATGAACCCAAAACATAGGTTTCTTCCAGGGGAGCTCCTCTTCTGCAAACATGTCATAACCTCCAACTGAGCCAATGCCGCCCTCGTGATCACTGGGTCTTTCTAGGTCGGAACAGTGCACTGTTGCTTCTTTCCACTGCAAGCTAGTTGTGACTGCAATGGTGCTACCTAGAATACAATGAGAGACTTTAAGGACCAGAAAGGATCCACCAAGGTGAAGAAGCAGTGAAAGTCGAGAATAGACTGGCGAAGATTCAAAGATACGGAAGTCTAGAAAATCCAAACAGAAGCTCATGACTGTATCAATGGGCCATCCTTTTGCCAGCTTCTCAACCGAGGACTCACGGCTTGTCCCCAACAATCTGCTTCTGTATACATTCGAAATTTGGTCTAAAAGTTGCCCAAAGTAAGCACAGACGGATAACAGAAAGAAAAATTCCTCAAGCATGATGCTGGATATGTAATGATGAAAATGGATGCTGATCCTGACAACACCTTCCGGAGGTGACTCGCGTGACAACGGGCTGCCATCTGTGGTAGCCGTGGCAACCTCAAGCACTGGGTGGTATATCATGATGAGTCCCCATCTATTTCCGAACACTTTATTCACCATTTCCAGTTCTTCCAAAGTGGTAAAGGTTTCAAGTGCAACATATGACGCTCGAGTAACACACTTTCTCTTACTAGCATGAACAGGTTGGTCTTTCCAGAGAAGGGAACATGTGGGGTCTTTCTCAAGACTCAGCAGAGTGCAGTTTGCTGCCGGTGAATGGCAGAAGTATAGGTTTTCCACATGAAGTCTTGCAACTGAAAATGGTTGGGAACAACTGTTCTCTGGTCTGTACCAGTTAGAAATTTCCTCAGGAGTAATACTTGCGGAAAGATCAAACTCTTGGATAGAAAAAGTCAAGCTACGGATGGCAGACTCAGGTGATACGACACCACCACAATTTTTTGCCACTCCATTTGATAATATTGATGCAATCCTTAAGCAGGACTGTTCCTGAAAAATCATCTAAGAATGTACAAGAAAAATATGTGTTTATATGTAAAGGAAAAAGGATCAACCATGTAGCTAAGAATTTATGTTATGTGCACATACCGTAATAGGGTTGCATGTGATGACCGTTTCAACAGAGAACTTAGGAGGTAATGGTGAGGGGGTTATCTGAAGAGAATAAACTGAGAGCAAAGGAGCCTCATTTGTAGAATCCAGTAGTTGGTTCCCAAAAGGATAGATTGAACAAAAACTTTGACCTGATTCAATTTATATGATCCATTATAGACAACTGTACAACAAGTCAGGTACATCAAGTAGTGCCAAAGGGATCAATCAGACAAATATTTACCAAAGTTTGGAACAGGCGAACATTCTCTTCGAACGACTTGCTTAGATGGTTCTATCAATGTGCAGAACGGTACAACAAATGTGTCCCTGCAGAAAAAAAGTTACTCATATTAGAGTTGAAGTTGCCAAGTTCCTCACAGGCTCGCGATGCAAACGATAATTTACTTTTCTTATGCAATTGTACAATACATTAGAATATCCTTTGTTTTACATTCAGAAGCCCTAGGATAAGCCAATAATGCTTCTAATTTTGTTTGTTATCGTTACATGTCATATTTAGTCTCACTCAACATGAATAGCACAATGTAGCAAACAAAACTTCAACCCTAAGTCATTTGATGGAGGACATGCACGCTACCTCAAAACAAGCTCGCCGACCTTCATGCACGATAAGGTTTTGCAATTATCACCATCTGGTACACTTTCCTATAAAATATTATAGCTTCTCATAGACCCATTGAAACTAAAACAGTGTTACATGTGCAAGAAATGGATATCTAATAAAATATTAGAGAGATGATTAAGTTAACTTGTGGTTTACAAAAAATAAACTTAAGATAAGGCAACCCAGAACCATGATACGCTGAATCAGTATAGGAAAATATGCTAGTTGTCGTTTTACGAAAGTAATTACTCCCTCCTATCCAAATTGGTAGACACAGATTTAGCACAATGTGTCAATTAATTTGGACGGCGGAAGTACTGAAAATGAAGTTCAACAGATTTAAGCTTTAAAAAAAGGTTCAACAGATTTACAGCAAACTAAATATCTCAGGTAAAAAAGAAATTTAAATTCGTCCAAATAAAATTCAACACATTTCCTACAAACAGAATATGATAGGTGTAGAAGATATTCACCCGTGAGAAGAAAAGTGACTTCATCAGAAGTTCAAGCTGAAGCTCTGTATACGTAAGATGTTGGATAAACAAGTTAATGTACCATGTCTTTAAGTGTTTACATATATGCACTAGATCCGTTGACATCTGACGAAAAAGATCTGTTGGATTTGTGCGTACCTCTATCTTTGATACAGAAATGCATATGGTCTACCATAATGGATGCAGAGAAAGATCTTGACGCTTCCGGCTGCTATGACATATAAAACAAGACTGACGACACAGACAAAGCTTTCTTCTTTGTAATATAAGTTCACTTTGGAAATATCTGTCATTGATGTCGTTTTTTCGTGTACGTGATAGAAAAAGGTTTGAAGACAAAAGGCATACCTTTTGTTCTGGATCTGCAACTCGTCTGCTTACAGCAGGACATAACGATGTAATGAAGCTAAGAAGTGTGAGTAAACCTACTCAAAGATTCAAAGTTATCAAAATTTAACTACATGGGAGTTGAATGGTAAATTATACTCCTCCGTGTCAAAATATAAGGCGCGCTATTTTTATGTTGGTCTTCTGTGTTCAACTTTGAGCGTTAATATATAATAAATTATGTGGATCTAGAATGTATAAATAGTACCGTTGGATTCGTCTTGCACAATTCTTTTATTCCATATATTTTATAATAATTTTATGATCATATTATAAGTACAAATCATGATCAAAATTGGACGTCGTTGACCAGCGAAATTAAAGGGCGCCTTGTATTTTGGAATGGAGGGAGTAGTTGATTTTCTGGAAATAGGCATTACCTTGTTCGCTCAAGGCAGGAGAGAGAGCATCAATAATATGCACCTGAAACTCCAACCCGAGCAGATTTTTTTGTGCTGTTCTCTGAATAGTGATCTGAAATTTCACGTGAAATGGAAATCATCGTTTCTAGGGAAAATCAAAAGGAATTTGAACCAAAATTCAAACATGGAATATGTACTACATAATGAAATAGACAAAACTAAATGGATGCACTCACATTAGCCTCCCCAGATTTCCCTTCAAAAACTCTCTCACCAACATAGGGCGTTTGAGTTGCGCCACCATCATCTTGCACGTTACATTGACCAATCGAAAAATTAAGTTGCACATTGGCAAAATTGTTGACATGGGGTTTCAAGTCAACTGTTAGTGATTTCCATTTCATTTTCTGAATTTGCAAGAAAAAAATATAATGAATAACTTGGAGGTAATTTAATCCATGTTATTAAGAACAGAGAACTCAACGGAAGAAATCTGATTTCCCTTATGAAATAGTAACAGAAGAGAACATCATAAACCTTGAAAACATAAATAAATTCTCTGTCATCGGTAAAATTTCTAGTCTCTTTTAAACTAACAACCTGCATAGACGAAACTCTCAATGAAATAAAAAAGATGATCAGTTTGTGAAAGTCATCATAACAATTTAGCAATCAAGGATACCTGCCACTTTTCATTTCTTGTGTACAACATAAGGTCATGGACTGTGATGGCTCCTACAGGTGTTGGCCTGACAAGAAACAAGGGAAAAGTACAGAGACTAAGGAAGACACGTCAAAGAATTTAGGTTCTCAAATGCAAGCTGACGGCAAAAAATATTGTTTGTAATGCATTTTAAAAAAAAAGATAGATAAAAGTGGATACCCTGTGATACCTCCTTCGCAAGGAGCAAACCCGTGAGTTTTTATCAGTAGGTTCATGATACCTATTTTTACCGTCATTCCATCTGCAATCTGGAACAATAAATACGAATAGAATCAGGTCTCTGAAAATACTTTTTTTTAACTGTCTCTGAAAATACTCACATTGTCCAAACATACATAAAATTTATTGAAGACCCTTGGTAAACTAAAGAGCAAAGTAAACAATTCTGTAGGCACTATAACAATGATAGGATTTTCTACAGTTCAAAAAATGGCATGTCTTTATAATTTACAGCATAACATACTTGAAAGGATATGTGAAACAAACCTTATCAGCATACCCATTTCCAGTGTCTTTGGTAGAAGATGACAATGGAAGATTACTGTGAGTAAAAATGTTAACAATAAGAAAGCAGGTAAAATAATCTCAACCTGAATAGTTGTTCCTCAAAAAAAGGTGCAAAATAAAAATACCTGTTCGGGATAGACTGACTTTCCATTTCGTCCTTTTCTTCAAGAACAATGTCAAGTCTATCAATGTTCACGACGGTCGGCTCTACTTGCATTTTCAGTATGGACGGCAGCTGACAAAGAATAATAAATCAGACATAAGAGATTAGAATAGATTCAATAATAATAATAATAATAAAACCATAATTTATGGTTCAATTGCATTTTCAGCAAAAAACCATAGTAAATCTGCATTTTGTGGTTTAGTTTCTGGGCTGGCATGCCTTTATGGTTTACTTGCATTTTCAGCAACAAACAAACATTTACAGACTGCAGCAACGCTACCGTGATCGCGAGCTCATGGATACAGGCAGCGGCGACGGCGAGCGAGCGCGGCAGCCCCAGGCTGGCGTGCAGCGCCTCCCCGTCGATCTCTGCACCAAACCCACACCAGCATGCATTAGGAAAACACCCACGTAGGTTCAACTCGCTTGATCCAGTACGTGCAAGGAGCTTACCAACATTGGACAGCTGCGCGGTGCTGCTGCGGAGGCTGAGCTGCTCGCGGGAGAAGGACTTGATCCAGTACCCGAGTTTGTCCTCCAGCGCCCAAGCTATGGCCGACTCCATCGCCCCCTTCTTGGTTGTAATGCTCCCCAGCCTTGTGGGGCGGCCGTGGATGGGGAACGGAGCGCTTGGCTTTGGTTATTGCACGCCCGAATGGCACGGAGACGAAGGAGGAAGATGGAGACTGAAGCGGAACAGTTGACTAAGGAAACCACTATCTTTATGCGCAAGCTGTTCTTAACATGAGATATCACATGGTTGTCAGGAGCCGATCTGTCTGCAGTGACTAAAGACCAGTATATTGCAGTATCTTCGAACACGTGATGGTCGCTTGAGCTTCAACTCCAATCAGCTGGGACAGTTCGTTGCAGTAGCAAGCCAGCAGCGCAGCACAAAGACTAAGCAATAGAATATCAGGTACAAAATGGGAGAGAGTGGAATACAATTAGCCTGCACATTACGCCTTCGTGTTCCCCAAAAACAACTAGAATCAAGAGCCAGATGTTGACCGTGGATACAGGGGATTTTTTCCTCTGAAAACAACTACGGTTTTCAGGTCTGAAGTGTCATGATCCTTACTAGTTACAATATTTATAATATTGACAGCAGTAACGACCAGGTTGCACATGAAACAATGGAACAGAAACAACAAGTGCCAGATATTGTAGCGACTGTATCGATGTTTTGACGCAACTGGGGAAGAGAATGTAGACAAAAACTGTATGATGTAAGCATAACTGATATTATCTACGATTGTGCAAAGCTTCTTCTACCATGGGTCCATGAATTCAGCAGCCAGGTTGATTTGAATGAGGGCAAGAACCTGTTATAGAGAATACAGACAAGATTCAGCTAGGTTAAAGGTTACCACAAGCAAGAGTGACAAACTGTTTACATGGTCTTGTTTCCGTAAAACAAAAAGGGGGCTAGAAGGCAGTAAGGAACTCACATTCAGTTATGCAATACAATTACACGTGATCTCCTCTCCCAGCTCCAGCGCCGCCGCCAGGCTCTCCCCGCCGCCGTCCTCTCTCCTCCCCCCGCGCCTCCCTGTCCCTCGTCGCCCCAGCAACCCCCGACCCCGTGTCGTCCTTCGGGGCGGCCCGGGGGAGCTAGCTCGGCGCTCGGAATCCAGACGGGAGCCTCATGCCGCCGCTGCCGCCGGAGTCCGCGGTGGCGGCGGGCCCTGCTTCCCAAAGGGCGGCAGGGAGCCTCGGGCTGCTGCTTCGCACGCAGCGGAGGACGGACGCCGGGGCGGCGGCCCCGGGTCGGTGGTGAGCGACGGCGGCCGGTCTCGCGCGGGCGGCGCTGGTCGCCGGCGATGGCAGGCCGGAGCGGCGGCTCCGGGCCCGTAGGAGTACGGCGGGGTGGAGGATCCAGGGCCCTCGCGCCCGGATCTAGCGGGGGCGGCCCTGGCCTGGCCGTGAGGACGGCGGGTCAAGATCGCCGGCGTCACGGCGGCGCGGGCTTCGGCGTCCGGTCGGGCGTGGCGTGCTCCTGCGGCGGCTCGCGCAGGACGTGGCTGGGGGGCGCGCAACGGCGGCGGCGCCCGTCTGGCTGGCTCGCGGGCCGGCGCTGCGGTTGCGGAGGCGTCCACGGCGCCTCGTCTCTGGCTTCGGCAGGGGCGTGGGCGGGGAGGAGGAGAGCCGGGGCGGCGGCCCCGGAGTTGCGGCTCGACTGGGTCGATGTCGGCGTGCCGCCGGCCGTGGCGTGAGGTGCTGCGGTGGTTTGCGGCTCGTGTGTGGAGGGTCTGGCCGGTCCTCGTCGGGCGGCTTGCGGGTGTGCGACCCATCGCCGGGCGAAAGTCCTGCCCTGGTTGTCGGCCGGGCCGACGATGGCGACGTCCTCGGACGCCGCGTCCTTCTTGTAGGCGTCGTCGAGGTGGTGGTGTCGTGTCCCCATGCCGGGTTCTCCGGGGGAAACCCTAGATCCCTCGGGGATCGGGCGAGGGCGGCGCTCCTGCGTTGCTTGCCTCTTGGGGCCTCGCCTTGGATGTTCCACCGGCCAGTGGGACCTGTGGAGAGCTGGTGGTTGGCGGCGGCGAGTTCTCGTCTTCGGCTTGGGGGTGCGCGGCCCTGGGGCCGGTGTGGATGTCGGAGCGGCGGCTCCGGGTTTCGCCTCCGTCGTGCTGCGTTGAGGCCGTGGAGCGCCGACTTTGGTCGTGTGGACGGCATGGTCGTCGGCTTGTTTTGGAGCGCAGCCTTGGGGCTGGCGTGGATGCCGGAGCGGCGGCTCCGGATGTTTTGCCTCCGCTGCGATGCGTCGAGGTCACCTCCGCCATATTGCGTCGAGGTCGTTTGGTGTTGGCTTGTGTCGCTAGGGCGTCTTGGTCGTCGACCCGTGTGGAGCGCGACTTTGGGGCCGGCGTGGATGTCGGAGCGGCGGCTCCGGATTCTCCCCTCCGACGTGTTGCGTTTGGGGGTTTTGGTGTCGGCCATGGTTGCTTGGGCAACTTGGTCGTCGACCCGTGTGGGGGCGCGGCCTCGGGGCCGGCGTGGATCGAGTTGTATTTTTTTTTCTTTTTTAGGCCTTGTCCTACTTGTTTGCTTCTACTTTATCAATATAAAAGGCAAATCTTTTGCCTTGTTTCAAAAAAAAAAATAGAGGAAGATTTCCTAGCTAGTTACTGAAGATATTATGTAAATAACACACATGGACACACACACAAAATAGAGGAAGATTTCCTAGCTTATTTTTTTACCCAACAGAATTAACATAAAGGAATTTTATAGCAATACAGCAATGTTATATTACATATGAATTACACCCATGTAATTTAGGATGGAAACAAGTACCAGGATTAAGTACAGCTAACAATCTAACATGTATAGTAGCATCAGCAAAACAGCTAGACACAGAAGATTATATTCTATACATAAGGATTACAAGCACATGATTCAAAAAACTCAATCAACATGGCCACCTTGAGGAGCACAAGACTCGAACGCGAGTGATTGGCTGGGTGCACACCAGGACACACGCCACTACCCAAATGGTCAAAGAGCCAATACCCTCAAACGTAGGACGGTTATGCAGTTCGTCTGTGGTGTTAACCAGAATGGCAGCATTTAGGCAGACCATGTCACTGAAACCCATGATAGAGTATTCTTTCTAGGCACATGGATTCTCACTTACTAATAAGTTGCTCCCTCCGTTCGGAAAAGGATGTCATAAAAATTATTCTAACAAAAGCACTAACCAAAGACAAGCCCACTAATACACTTAGACAGTCTAATCCGTGCCTGAAATGACTATTAGTACTACAACATCCTAAATAATGAGCTACAGAAATTTGGTAACCTATAAACCTGTCAAATGTTACACTCATATGTTCATGAAAAGTTACTGAACACAACCAACCAACCAGTCCCTGTTGAGAACCGAGAAGTGATTACCTAGTCAGGGAAGTACGGTGGCAGCTACAGCCTGCACCGGAAGCTAAGCTGCCGTAGCCGGGATGTTGTAGCGAGTGCGCAGGCCATCAATAGCTCTCTCAACGGACTTTGCCATCTCAGGGAAGGTCACCTTGCACACTGACCATCAGCAGGAACCAACAAGTTAGTACACCCCTGCCGTATAAGCGGCCGGAACAACATTTTGAACTGAAGTAATAAAATACAGAGAGATTTCGATCTGATGTCTGTGTGCAGTACCACGAGACGTAGACGACTGCACCTCTGCCACGAACTTCTTGTAGGATGCCTGGAATTCACAGAAAGCGTCACGAAACTTCAGAATCCAAACCAGCAAGTGAGCAAATAGTACAGGCTCTCGCCCACGATGAGCACTCAAATCAAACAGCGAACCGAACGAAACTTGTGTCGGTGTACTACCTTCATCTCATCGGCGCGCTCGGAGATCTTCTCGACCATCTTCTTATGCTCCTTCTCCGCCTCCTCCGCCAGCTGCACGCAGCTCTGCGTCTGCATCTGAAGAGCACACACGGGGCGGAAGGCGATCGACCACCAATCACAATCACATCACACGGTACGGAGGTAAGGATGGAAAGGAGAGTGGGGCAGGACGAATGAGAGATCACCTTGATGCGCTTGGAGATGCGGGTGTGGGAGGCCTCGAGGTCACGGACGGAGTCCCCGTGGAGCGCGTCGAGGCGGCGCTTGAGCGAGTCGAGGCTGGACGCGGCGAGGCCCCTCAGGTCGCCGATGGAGGCGGGGGTGGGCGCGGGGAAGGGGGATGCCGACGCGGAGAGAGGGGACCTGGTATTGGGCGTCACCGGCGAGGCGAGCGGGAGGAAGCCGCGGCCGACGGCGACGGGAGACGGAGACGCGTCGCTGCCGGACGGGGACGGGGACGACGACGAGGTGCCGGAGAGGGAGGCGGGGCTGGGCTTCGCCTTGGGCTTGGGCTTCGCCCTGGCCCTCGCCCTAGGCTTGGGCTTGGAGGCGGCTGCGGGCACGGCTGCTCTCGCCTTCCTCATGGCGTGCGGAGGCGACGTGGGTTTGAGATTTTGAATTTTGAACGCGAAGTGTTTGTGGCAGGGAGAGGAAGGAAGTAACGAAATTTATAAGGAGAAGCTCGACAGATCGCGCCGCGCGGGCGGCACGTCACTGGTTAGTGGGACCCACTCCTTGCACGGCCCACATTGCAGCGAGAGTAGTTTTCAAAGTGGTCGGAATGTTTCGCGGCCAGCATCAGCAACACAATGCGTCGGAGTTAAATCTTCAGACTAGAGGGCGTGAAGTTTTTTTTTCCCATATATATTAAACCAACAAAGAGTACACGATTACATCGATTATACTAAAAAGACGAGCAAATCTATGAGATATTTAAGCCTTTTTTTCTCCATGGCACAATTTTATACTTTTCTGAAGGCAACCGTAAAACAACGCCAAAAACACCAAATGTGAATAAAAAAGAAGATTCTCCCCTTTTAATTTTGAGCCGCAATGCCAAAGATTTGTGCACGCACACATCCATTAAATTAAGCAACATCGGCAAGAGCACCATCATGATATTGCAGAGACAAATAACCGAGCCACTTTATCGATATCGTTGGGAGCCGAGAACGAATCATCATTGCCGAATACGTAGTAGACAGGATATATAATGTGAGGACCAACCTTCTCACGGCAACCATGAGAAAAAAAATCTAAGATTGATCTGACGAATCAAAATCTGAAGAACCATACCTAGACGAAGCAAAATCTGAAGAACCATATCTAGACAAACTTAATCTTTCAAAGTCACAATTGGGAAGGAGATCTCGTCAACGAACAAAGCGTGGAAGATCACTTATTGCAGACAATATCATCTCCATTGACGAAGAAGACAACACCCAAAACAAGGTCTAACATTAAAGACCTTTGTATAACGCCCTGCGCAGGTCCGAGGTCCCCACTCCTCCTAGTGCCAGAGCGGCACCTCTTCCAGCAAGGATCGAAAGTCTGAGCTATTAAGGTGCGGTTGACGGATAAGAGGCCTTCGATATGTTAAGGGAGAGAGGAGAGTGCCAGAACAGCACATAGAGGAGGTGAGAACCCGTCAATTCTTATACGAAGGCGACGATGAATATGCAGATGGCGTCGACCCTAGGTCACCGCCTCACTTTCTTACGGAGACAAAGACATCCTAGTCCTTCCTGAAGTAGTCATCTTGTAATATATTTCTGCTGAAAGTAAGGTACACTTTGGCGTACTCTCGAAAATAAAAGCAATACATCAAGGAAGAATACACGTCACAAACACGTCACCTGCAAATATGCCGCAGGATAGCACAAATATCCATCAGTTGATGACCAGCTTATGCTCCATAAATCACAATAACAGACATACGAATTTCCAGTATAACTTGAGTCAACTTTGGTCAACAAATACTAGTTCTATCATCTATCTCACGAAAACAAAATCCCTATTTGAAATACTTTCCAACAGAATGATGTGATTTTTATGGCATATGTCTTATGTATAATTAGTCAAATTAATGGTACTAAATCTCGAAATATGTGCACCTTGTAAATCAGAAAGGTGGGAGTAGGACGTCGCAACATAGACCGAGTAAGAACAGTGACACTATACATATGGATCTCCTGTCATGACAGATCACAGAGCACAACAGATTTCTCCTACAAGCTGGGCCATGACAGTTACACTAGACAGCTCCCTCAGAGGTCAGGAACATAAGCTACACTAGACATGCTAGCTGGCCCTCCGACGATCGACCGGAGCATGACAAAACTGGATCACCGGCGGGGCAGGGAAGGACATAGGGATCGTCCTCCCACTGTACCTCACTTCCAAATAGATTACAAGCTATAAATACATGCCGTCACCATTTCGGAACAGGGATCATCCCTCCTACTAATCAGATCCTAAACAGATACCTCAGATCTTCTACAGTGAGCCGACTGGCATGGCCACCCGATTTGTCTTCACCAAAAGCAGAGTTGACCATGGCTCTCTTTTCCTCCTGTTAACATAGCAGGAACATTGTCAGACAGGCAACATCGAATTACAAGCAATGGTGGCTCCGTGACAGGACAATCACTACATCAGCTTCAAATATTTATGTCATCATATTTAAAGATTGTCCCCAATGCCATAAAAGGTGTCAGTGAACCTCGGTAGAGCTGCCTGGCTAGCTTTCCGTGAACAGGTAACAATGTTCCTATATTATAGAACTACTATGTTGCATCCTCAACATATCCACTTCACAAGAATATTGGATTTGTTAGCTGCCCAGCTTCATTTGTTAACCATCACAGTGCAATGTACCAAACCAGACATAAATTTTGTATCCCCTCTCAAACAGTTCTCTCACAGGAAAGATTAGACAGCTAACCTATCATAAGACGATCACTGACATGATAAAATTTCAGTAATATTCATGCATTGCATAATATTCATCCCCCAGAATTAATAAATAACAACCATGTGCTCCTTAAGTTGAATCAAAGTGCCCGTTATTCACAGCAAGTGTGAGACAGATTATTACCTGCAGAGCCAAAATACGGTCTTCGACCGTCTCTTTAATGGTTAGACGAGAGACAGTGACAGCACGAGTCTGCCCAATTCTATGTGCTCTATCAATTGCCTGGTCCTCAGCATAAGGATTCCACCAAAGATCAAGGAGAATTACATGGCAAGCAGCAACCATGTTGAGACCAAGATTGCCTGCTTTCAGTGACATTATCATAACTCTAACCTGAAAAAAGAAAACATTCATCAGACTAGTGTCAGAGGATGGTCCACAAGTAGTAAAAGAGACAAGGTAGGAAAAAAAGACCTCTGGGTCAGTGTTAAAATCCTTCACTGCTTTATCTCTTGAATTGAGGGACATTGTTCCATCCAGTCTCCTGTACTGTATAAGATTGCTGTTCAGTGAAAACTCCAGCAAATCCAGCATGCCAGTCCACTGAGAGAAGACGATGGCTTTAACCGGGGCTACTCGGCTTGGATTTGATTCAGTAGTATCACTGTCTGTAAGAGCATGTGTGTTAATGATCGAATTCAGTATATCGACGGTTGCTTGTATCTTTGAGGAGATGTAACTGCTTTGACTGATAGAAGATGACTCATTTTCTGCTGATGAACTTGCTGTTGCATTAGTACCGGTCTTGCCTGACATACAAATCTTTAATGTCCCTGATGAAAATACTGATTCAGTACTTAATGTGTTTTTGCAATTAGGGGAGGGGCACATGTTTTCATCAGTTGTTATCCGCTCAAATATACACTGATAGCAGAAAATGTGACCACACATAGTCACAACAGCATCATCAGGTGTGTCCTGCAAAAAGCATAAATTGCAATATTGCAGCTATTAGAATAAGAGAAAAATAATAAGCATTCCTTCACAACATGAACTAGTCAGGTTACTTTTTTTTTTTTTGAGAGCACCACTAGTCAAGTTACTGCTTGTTGCATACACTGTATAAGAAAGATTGTGACAAAATGTGTGCAACCTGGCCCAGGTTTCCAGCTGGGCTCAGCATTTTAGCCCTGGATTCAAGACACCCATGATGAGCAAGGCCCATCTTGGTTTTGCATTATCCCATAAAACATGCAGGGTTTAGCCACTTTGTGTTTTCAGCAACCATTCTTATTATCGCTTCATGTCCTTAGCGACTCCATGATATGAGAATATCTTATGCCAAGAGCATGAAATAAGAGAGTGCAGGCATATCTTAGTGCAAATCATGGTTGAGTCTAATCATGGTAACTTCCCAGATAGGTCATCCAATGAGATTCATGGGGCATGGATCATATAAGTGATAAATTCTAAAATAAACCCTCACATGTTGGGGAAGTAAGAGAAAAGAGAGAGCAGGTGCAGGGTCAAAAAAGAGAGAGAGAGCAGGTGAACTTCTAAAGTGACAAAAGATACAATTTACTTACACGGCATACAGCACAAAGTGTTGATACTTCCAGCCTTGCAAGCAAATCTATTACTCTTTCTTTTGGAAGTTGCTTCGCCGTCTCTATAGAACCATCACCTTTAAATACTGATTGATGCCCCTTCACAAGAAGAGGATGATCACATGCCTGTCTAAGCCGCAACAACAGTAAAAGGATATTGGCATAGTTTTGTTTGAGCGTTCCGGCAGCAGCATATTCCTGAAATTGATAGACAGTACATTACCAGTCATAAATTTCACTTCCAATATTTCTAGTTTCCTTAAAAGATGCAAATGTAAGTCTTCCACTGCTCTAGAGAATGGCCACCTTTCAGAAATTATTGTCCACTTCAGCTCCTAGATGTAAAATAATTGTGTGTGCAATGAAGAATTCTAGAAATAAGATTTCACAAGAAAAGTCGGAGGAAAGAGGTAGGAAAGCAAGCATCTCAAAATAGAATGATTCTCAATCACGGCGACAAAATTCTATGTACATATGAGTATATGACACTGGAAACAAGGAACATGCTACCAATTAAGCTATTAAATAGTGGGAAAGTATAAACACCGAGGACATCAAGGAAGTATATGGGCAAACAGCAAGTTAAATATAAAGGTTTAACCAACCTTGAACTGTTGCCGAGAACGTTCTTCTAGTGTCATATAAAAAGCCCGCTCCTCCATCGTGAAATCTACCTTTTCCAGATTGATTATCTTTGGAGGTAAGTTTATGATCGGTTCTCCATTTATCATAGTTTCTACATAAAATAGTAAGATGAGATCAACAGAGATTATGAACAAATGGAAAATAGTCAGCCGACATGTACTTAGAGATCTTCGAACAAAGTTATACAATGTCAAACCCTATGGAAGTTCTTTCTAATACAACACAAAGTGGCTAGCAATGTTAATACAGGTGTCTTAGTGTATTCAAACTACTTCATCTGTTCCTAAATGTAAGCCTTTTTAGCATTTGTTTTGGCCCGCATGTATCTAGACATGTTTTAGTGCAAGATTCTAGATACATGTGAGCCAAAAAATGCTAAAAAGACTTACATTGAGGAACGGAGGGGGTAGATTTCACATAACCTATTATCCTCTGTCATGCAATTCGTAGCTTTTGTTTTCCACTGGTCACATGGTATATCAATTGATTACTAAGTCACATAAACCACAGAACGTCAACCTCCAAAATATGTTGTAACCACATGCAGAAATGTACTTATATAATACTCATGAAGTTTTCATATCAATGAAAGATACTACATGCCGTGGTTTGAGTTACATTTGTTTGCAATGACATCCAATTCATATATATACATGAGTACCTAGACTCCATCGAGCCATATGTAATCCCTCTCACATACATGGAAATATGGAATTGTAGGAAGATATATGCAGTAAATACATATTTTCCTCTCACCTTTCGTGCGACGCAGGAGAATTATCCTCAAAACAGTTTGAAGTTTCTTATACCCATGAACTGCATCTCTCGCAATTGGGTGCTTTATCATCGTACAAAATGAGCTATATGTAGAATATGGATCATATTTTAAGAAACGAAAATAGCTGTAGAGCTCATCAATTGCATTTTGAATAGGTGTTCCTGATAAGCACCATCTCCTTTTCGCTCTTAATCCACAACAGCCTTTAGCCACTTGAGTCCGGAAATTTTTTATCGTTTGAGCTTCGTCAAGAACAACCCGAAACCACCGTACCCGGGCAACTGGGCCACTGTTAATGTCAATATCTGAGTCCTTAAGTTTCTTTTTCCTTTTCTTAGACTTGCTTGGTGGTTTTTTCTTATTACCGGCAGAAGACTCTTCACCATTCTTTTGATCTGGGTCATCATCAGCATTATGTTTAGGCACTTCATTCGCAACAATTGTGTACGTAGTGACAACAACATCATATTTCGCCAGCTCAATTGGATCTTTGGTCCTCGCACCACCATGGTAAACTAAAACAGACAACTTAGCATATTTGCTAACCTTGTCAGCCAATTCATTAGCCCACTGCTTCATAACACTAGCAGGGCATACTACTAAAGTACCTGCAGCTGGCCTCGTCATGGATCGCATGGTCGATGATGCAGATGATGTACCTGTTTTAGTCTTCTTGTGCTCGACTTTGCTTTTAACCAATCTATCTGGAACAGTATCCATATGACTAATAGATGGTTTAACGCCACTTGTACTAGCTGCTGTTGACGATAAACCAGCATCTATATCCTTGATGGGTTCGTCATGGATGGCCTGTTCCGCCTTCTCAACAGTCACTGCCTCATCGTCTTCATCAAGGTTTAGTGCTTCAGATTTCAAAGGATCAGAATCAGCATGCATAAACTTATCCTGCTGAATCCTCTGTTTAAGTATAAGGGCAATTGTAGACACTGTCTTCCCAAGACCCTGTTACAAGAGAACTACTTAATTTTAAGAACAATAATATGATAAGAGTAGACAAGGAAACGTTAGGATATCAGAAATAACCTGATCATCTGCAAGAATTCCACCTGCACAATGTGAGCTATTCTCCTTCGAAACCATCCAAGCTAATGCCATTTTCTTTCAAACAGAAAAGGTACTTCAGTAACATCATATACAGAACACGAGAAACTATTCAATAACTGAAATATATGTAAGGAAATTAATTGCTACCCCCTGTGGGCTACACCCCAAAATCTGGTGTCAATGCATGCTTCAAGATTAGCATATTTTTATCACCTTCACTGTATTACACCCTTCATATCACACCTTAATAGTCAATAGTACAGTGCTGCCATGCCTAAAAACCGGATGGTGCAGCCTAAATGCGAGTATCACTTGATCATTAATTCATTTTCAATGTCTAACATGCATATGAATGGTATAGTGCAAGCTAATACTCCCTGCATCCATATATACAAGGCCACTTGTCTTAAGTCAAAGTTTAAGTTCGACCAAATCTATTACTCCCTCCGTTCACTAATGTAAGTCATTTTAGCTTTTTCTCCATTCAAATGTATCGAGACTTATTTTGTAAATATTCACTCATTTTAGTATGTATGTTAGTCAATACTGAAATACTATGTAGAATGCCTTATATTAGTGAACGGAGGGAGTATACACATCTACAACACCAAATCAATATCACAAAAGCTATCGTGAAATATGTTCTCATAATATATTAATTGGGTATGTAGATGTTCAGATTTTTTTTCTAAAAACTTGATCAAACTTTAACAAACATATATGACTTAGGACAAAAGTAAGTGGCCTTGCATATATAGACGGAGGTAATACAGAGTATAGAGTACTTCAACATATAGAATACAATGTTGCATAGTTGTAGAGGCATAAATATGTGAATCTCAAAGTCTCGCGGTAGATGCTAGAGGGCTATGGCCCAATGGAAGTGGAAAAAAAACTCAATCATATAAACAATGGTGTACCTGGTGCTTAAGCAGAGATACTGACAAGACACCCTCAGGTAGATCATCCTCTCTTTTATCCGAACTAATATTCTACATAACCAAATATGAAAAACAATGTTACTCAAAATATAGAATCAAATGTGAGGGCAATAGCTAAAATAAAAACTTGTATCACAAAAAATATAATCCCAATTGGCGGGTAAACAAGAACATGCAAACGCATATCCTCATTGGTAAGTCAAAATTAGCACATACATAGGATGCTAACAAAATAATACAAAATCTTATAGAAGATTTGAAGCTCTGCAAGCAATGGTAATGTATTACAAAATTATTCTGAGTGTCTGACTAACACAAGAAATATGTAGCATTATTTAACATAATTTTTGATATTTACTCATTAAAATGATTAACACACTATGCTCAAGGATAATCTTTTAAGAACGGAGGCTGTTCTAGCATATTTGCAAAGTACCAGATAACTTCATACATGGAGAGATAGACAAGTAGACACGAATGAATTATCGAACAGACTAACTTTCATTTGAGAATGTGTAAATCACCAAGAAGTCCACTACAGGATTCAATTAGTGCCATAACAAAGGAGAGATAAATATCAGCATGTACATTGTACAATATCATGCAAACTCAAATAGGTAAAACCTGTATTTTCTCCACGGAGATACTTTCAGAGTATAATTGTGAGTTTTGAAAAACTGGGATTATACATAACAAATAAATGATAGATAATATTGACTGTCTTCTAATTCATCAAGCCAAGTCAGCAATGCAATTAACATAGCTCATAGCGTCACATGATTAACTGGGCAGGAAATGTATGTGGTTTATTTCTCAATGGACCAAAGATGCATACCTGAAGAGCCTCTTGATATACTGCTCTCTCGTCAGAATCCAAAAACCTATTTTCTAGGTTTGGACGAGCTTGCATGTCATTGATGTTAGCAAGTTCAGTGTTATTAGCAGCGTTATGGCCTCTAAGAGATGAAGGAAGCACCCTATGTGAACTGGGACCTTCATATACAAAGACATCATCTGGCAATTTAGAACAGGAAAAAAATTAGTGCCTCTAGAGAAATCCTGCATATATTTCCAATGTATGATTGAATTAAACTAATTTGAGACTAGCTATACAAACCATCATCAACCTCCGTGGTAACCTTCTGGGCGTTACTCACAGAGGAGCTTTGGCTTGGAAACCTTGAAGATGAAGGCTGCCCAATTCCATTGGCATCATTTATTCCCATCCTGTTATCAACCAATCTTTCTGAATTTCCATTTCTAAAACGTGATGGGAGCATACGGCTCTCACTTGCAACATTTGGATGTGTAGATTTTGATGTGCTCCCATTAGAAAAAGATGGAGGAATAATCCTCTTGTTATTGTCCTTTGCATCCGCAGCCAAACCTGCATTATCAAGTCTGCTGGAAGAGAGAGTGGCCCTTTCAGAATCATGCCTTGGCCCCACACTCAAACTTGAATGTGGATAAGTCCTATCCCCTGAACCCCGTGTATAACGAGCTCTCTCTCGATCAATCTCATTTGCAAATGTAGCTGGCAGAATTCTGAATTGACCATTACTGTTTTTGACAGGCCTAGAAGAAGATGGAGTGCTCCCCAACAAATCTTCGTCTTGGAACCTGACTGATTGTCCTTCACCATTCTCGCCAGATGTGACATTTGTAGAAGGAGGATCATCAGGTTCAAAATCGAAATCATCATCACTATCTGATATCTCAATGAAATTAGCATTATCGTTATTCATACTGCCAGCAAGCATGCGCACCGCGTCTGCGTTTTCAGGAATCCACTGTCCTTAGCATTACAGACCGAGAATACATCAATAAGGTCAGATCACAGCATGTTAACCGGTCGTTCGACCGTCAAGAGTCAAAACAAACCCAACATCCAGATTTATGTGGATGATTGGCGAGCCAAACACATAAGCACATCACACTGTTTGCGTAGAAGAGTTACTCGAGATCTTCTCACTTCACCTGCAAGGGATCACATAAAATTGCAGCTGAGTACATATCATGCAATGAAAAGAGGAATAACAGCGCACAAATGTTTGAGGAGTTATTTTGCAAGAAAACCTCCATGATGCCATATGCATGTGTCATCGTTTCGCGAATGGTCATGTAGAACTCTTCCACATAATCTAATACTAATAAATAGGCAGAAAAGGATACCAGATTGTTTTTATTTGTAATAGCAACGCATTAATTGGAAATTACAGTAACCTAAAATCAGAAGACCGTTCACTGGAGAGATATTGCCGAACAGTTCAGCTCTAAAAAAGGGATCAATCAAACCCTACGTGCACTCAAACGAGGGTTAGGTCTACACTGAGAACCGGAGTGGAGTGGACATGCCATTTCAACACCAGAAAGCGAGGAGGACTTCGCACGAGCGTGCAACCGGGCCGAATCCTGCAGAGGAGCAGCCCTGCTAGACGGGATCAACCAATCCCCGCCTCAAACACACCAAACCACCACGGATTAAAAGGACTAGAGCTCCCACCGCAACCCGATCCGAGACCGCCAAGCTCCCAAATCAGGGACAACTAAATACTAGCGAAGTCAAGTTCAACCTTAATAAAATGAACCACCCTAGTGGCGGGGAGAAAGACACTGCACGGGACCCCAGCAGCAGCACGCACCTCTCGGGAAGCAGGCGAAAATCCGCGGGATCGATCCTCGAGGCGCGCGATTCGGCGGCGGCGGTGGGGGAACTGTCGGCCCGGTGGGGGCTGGGAGGCGGCGGCGGGTTTGGGCGGACAGGTGGAGGAGCGGCCTCGTGGAGGAGGGAAGCTGTTGGTTTGGTCCTGGTCGGATCTTTTCCCCTCTCCCTCTTCCTGGCTGTTGTTCCGATGGGAGCGTGCGTCGACAGACGACAGGGGAAGAGGATGGACGGTCGCACCAATGGAAGCGCTTTCCCGTGTAAAATGAGTAAGGAAAAAGTATGGAACATTTCTTAAACTTTTATTTTTTTGCGAAAAATCAACTTCTTTGAATTTGTAGAAGAAAGATAAATCGAACTCTGAGCTTTGAATCCCAGAAGTTGACACTCTAAATTAACCGATCCGGGTGTATTCCGCACCCTCAAACTATTTTGCAAGTCAGAATAAAAAAATCCTAACTAAATAATTCATTGCTCTGGCCCACCTGTCATGTCCTTCCTCCACCCTCAATCTCTCTCAGGAAGTCATTGCTCTCAATATGACATGTGGGTCCAACTGTCTCCCGGTGAAGATCGTATCTCCCCCGGTGCGCCAAACAGGTTTAGGGTTGAGATTGGTCAGGATTCACAAGTTTATTAGAGTGTCAAAACAACACAAAACTGGATAAGTACTTTGTCTCGGATAATTTTATCTTTGAGCCCACTAGCTAAGAACAATATAAACATATCAGCTCATCTCGTTCCATTCTACTCATTTTCTCCTCTACCCTCGCACGAAACCTAGCAGGGCGCCGCTGCCCTTCTCACCGGCGCGCCCCGCAGCTCTCCCTTGCTTCTGCCCCGATAAAATTTTCCAAGACAATAATACCAGTTTCCGTACCAAAATGGAGCAGAAATTAGTAGAGTGGCGTATGTAGATGAATGAGAGAACCGGAGTGGCATTTTTCGAAAGTTGTAAATTGGAGTGTCATTTTTTAATTTCACATGAACTGGAGTGACATATATCCAATTAACCCAACAAAAGTGTTGGAAATAAAGCTATGTATTTACAACTTCATCACATAATCAAAGTCATGCAAAATCTTTCGTACACACACATATATAATTTACCTATTGATGTTAGAGTATGAGATTTTTTTGAACAATAATAATGAAAGAAAAGACAAGTGTCTTTTCTCCGATATATCACTCCATATCCGATATGCGAAGCCAAAGCTAGATATTTTGAACCTGGTCATTGTACTTTAGATTAAGAGAGTCTTCCATTGTGTGTAATATGCTTATCATCTACTCCCTTCATTCCTAAATATAATATGTTTTAGCATGTGAATGTGGACAAATGCATGTATATGTTCATCTCTAAACAACATGTGTGACACCTGCTAAACATAGAGATAAAACATGTTTTAGAGAGTCTCCCTTTGTGTATGTTCATGTTTCAAATGCATGTATATGTTCATCTCTATGTTTTCCCACTGTTTTACACATGTTTTATCTAGACACATTACATGTATATGTTCATCTCTAAACAACATGTGTGACACCTAAAACATCTTATATTTGGGAACGGAGGGAGTAGATATTTACTCTACGTGGAACATGGAATAAAATATCACTTGTAATTGTAATGATTTATCTGGATTACTTCATAATATAGTTTCATAAAAAGCTTGTCAATTGAATTTTGTATGATTTATCATTCCTTGCGATAGTGATTTGAGTTGATTATATTCAACCATGCACCTTTAAAACTTTTTTGAATGGCAGTATTGCACCATAGGTCCACAGGTCAATGACCATAAAAACTGGAAATTCAGCGTTAAAAAATAATGTAAATGGTTCATGTGGTCTATTGATGAATTATGCTTGAAAATGAAACTATTTAGTCCTCACATATGCCATAGCTCTTAAACTGGTATTGAAATGATAACCGAGATGTTGCTAAAACATGAAACAAGTACCAACGGAAGTTCCGCACAGAAAAAACGAAGTACCGATGGAAGCTACGGAAGTTACATATACGGCCAGATACACACCCCGCCCCATCAGGCTGCTTGACTGGGTAAAAAACGACCAGAGTCACAGTGCCTTTTCTTTAATCTAGATGGTAAAGATTCAGAGCTCCACAGCTCATCCGAAGAAAAACACATGAGCTAGCTAGTTAACCTACTAAACAATACTACTCCTCCTCAACCTTGAGGTTCTGCAACTTGGAATCCAGCCCACCTTCCTCATCCTCCTCATCATCCCCTTCCTCGTCATCATCTCCAGGCTCCCCTTCAGGTTCATTCTCATCCAGCGAGCCAAGCACGCCAAGCGAGTTCTTACCTCCTTTTAGAATATCTTTGACATCATCAATCCCTTCATCAGGGATGAAGTTCCCATTGATATTGAGCTGCAGAAAACCTGACTTGTTTGTGATTGCCTGGGCACAGCACCGAGCTCCGGCTCTCCGCAACATATTTGTGCTCACATCAAGCTCTTTCAGATCTGGGTGGCCGTCTTCCAATGATTTTGCGATCACCACGGCACCGTCGTCCCCGAGTTCATTCTCAGCCAACGTCAGCTTCTTGAGCGACTGCATCGCTGTTAGACATTCTGCTAAAGCCTGGGTTGCTTCAGCAGTTATTTCATTTCCAGCCATTTCAAGGACCTCCAACCTAGGTGCTGCTTGTTTGAGGACATTGGCAATTGCTATTGTACCTGTATTCTCGAGATTGAGGTCACTGAGATACAGCTCCACCAGATCAGGAAACTTCAAAAGGGTTTTGCTGAGAGCGATCCCTGCCTCGACACCAAACAAGTTGTCCCTGAGGTCAAGTTTCTTTAGGTGAGTACATGTCCCTAATGCCTCGGCCAGTGCCACTCCACCATCAGATCCTATCCTTGTTGCCGAGCACCTAAAACTCTCTAGGTTTCGAGAACGCTTAACCATATCAGCAATTGACATAGCACCTTCATCACCAGTCATATTGTTGTGGAAGTGGAGAACCTTGAGCTTCTCAGTTGAAGGAATAAGGTCAGAGAGAGCTTTTGCGGCTTCCTCTGATATACCATCGTTCATCGCATAGAGTTCTTCCAGGCTGTGCTGTGACTTCAGGAGCTCTTCGAATGCCCTGACACCCTTCTCACCTAAAGCATTGTCAGAGATGTTCAGATATCTCAGTACAGACCCCTGTAAGGCTTTGGAGAATATGCGCATCACATCAAGGGCTTCATCCTCAGGTCTTCCTGCAACAAAATCTGAGATGTCTACTTCAGTAAGCTGCTTTTTGATGGATTCAAGAATTGGCCCAGCAACGTTTGCAGCACCAATACCAAAGCTCCTGTTGCTAAAGCAAATCCTTCTGTACGAGTTTCCTGGTTTGTTAAGTGGACTCAGGAGTTCCTTTGCTTCGTCCGCCTCAATAAAAGCACGCGTGCTACCAGATATATCAAACACAGTATCAGCAGGTTCGAGAGGTGTATCAACAGCAGGTGCTTCTGGTTCTCCGGGTGTCGTATGGCCTCTTTTCAGAACCTCCATCATCAGCCTGCTAGTTTCTTTAGCGTATAGCTGGACAGCAGAACACCCGTCAACATCATGCTCCTCCTTGAAATGCTCATCCGCAGAAGCAAAGCACGTCTCTTCAATCCTTTTAGCATTTCCATGAGCCTCTTCTTTGCCCAAACAGCCATACTTGCGAGAGAAGATCGAGTCGGAGTCAGCGGACAGGTTCTTGGCCATCCTCTCTACAAGCATCAGACGAGTGCTTTCGCTCGGCGGCCACAGCTTGATGGAGAATGTCCTGGCCTGGGAATCTGGTGCCGGTGAACCCATCTGGAAGTGCAGCACTTCACACAGAAACCTAAGGGAAGATAAAATCACCAGGCATTAACATTACTGTGGTTGCAGAAGATGAGGCAGCATCTATCTAATAGTGCAATATATTGTATATATATTGTATAAATATATTCCTAAAGTACCAAGTATCAAGTCTACACTGTAGTAAGTCAGCAATACAACATCAGTTATTCAAGACAGATCCATTTGACTCGAAGCGATTCGCTCACGATCCAACTATCTCCTTCACTCCTTTCAGTATAATCATGAGGGTTCTGAAAACGTTTCGTTCACAATCCAGCTATCTCCTTCACTCCTTCAGTATAATCATGAGGGTTCTGAAAAAGAAGTAACTACCGCGGGACTCCGGCAAGGAATGAGACCACGTACCAAGATCAAAGAACTCTCCGCTGGATATCTGGAAGGAGGATGGAACGGACTGTGACGATGGAATCCCCTGCGATTCCGCGTCCGAGGGCCCGCGCGGCGGCGAGGAAGGGGCTCAGACGGTCGGCGAGTTGGAGGAGGGAGAGCGGCGGCTTGGTTTTGAACTGCGGGAAGAGGGTTTTTTCTTCGAACAGTGGACTGGAAGAGTTAGGGTTAGGATAATGGGCTGGGCTAGTATGTACTAACTGGCAGTCGCGGAGGTTTATACTGGGCCACTCGGCGGTACATAATGCAGGCTTGCCCTCTCCTAAAACATCAAACATATGCACACGCAGGCAAAATGGAGAACAAGCTCCATGCAACTAGTTTCTCTTTTAAATTTCAAAAACAAAAAAAAACTAGTGTCTATTTTAAGGAGTTTGATATTGCACAAAACGGAGTCTTATTTCGGGAGATAAAAGCTCTAGCGAGTTTGAACTTTACTTTTTTCAATCTCGTTTTGCCCACGGGCTTGTAATTTAGCGAGCTTTGGCGCGAAGATGGGCTCGGATACCCAAAGTCGTATGAACGGGCCGAGTTCCTACCTTTGCCTAACTTCTGGTTGCCAGCGATTCTGCTTAGCAGTTTGGTTAATAGAATTTCTTTCCAGCTTAGTAGAAGTAGTTTGGTTAATAGAATTTCTTTCCATCTATTTCCAAAAAAATAAAATCATATTTAAATTTCAAAAATCATAATTTATTTACATATATACGTGAAGATGATTTTTATGATTTATAAAATCTGTTTGAAATATATTTTATTTCATGCTGCACAAAAAAATAAAAATGAGGCTCTAAATGGGCATTATTATTTTGTTGGTCTTCACATTTTTGTTTCTTCGTATTTCAAAAATGAAACATAATTCCAAGAAATTACACGACATAATGGACATCCATATGTGCTTGTATCTTTTTCAGAATATCTTGAAGTGAAATTTGAAATTTTCGATTTATTCTAAAGGCCGAGCTCCCTGGAGCTTGTCCTCCCTTTGGATTTTGTACCCATTTCTCATAGTATGCCATAAGAAAGAAAGTTTTTTTAATTATTTTTATTAAAAAGAGCAGTTTTATTTCATCTTTGAAATATAAATATCAAAATATTGTGATTGGGATCCATACTTTGAAGGAACCATTCTGGGCAGGTGTCTCGGATATCAAATTTTTAAAAAATGTATTTCATATTTCAAACCTTAACCTTAACCTTAACCTTAACAAAGCCTTTTGTCCCAAACAAGTTGGGATAGGCTAGATATGAAACCATGTCACGAGGACTTCTCAAGAGGTCACCCATCCTGGTACTACTCTCGCCCAAATGGGTTTCATATCCATGGGACTGGCTAGTTTTTACGTTGGCTCGCCAAGCCTATCACAACCCTTAGATATGAAACCTTTCATGAGGACTTTCCAGGAGGTCACCCACCCTAGTACTACTCTCGTGGGTTTCATATCCATGGGACTGGCTAGTTTTTACGTTGGCTCGTCAAGCCTATCACAACCCTCCTCCTTTATCCGGGCTTGGGACCGGCTATGCCTAGAAGACATAGGCGGAGTTGTATTTCATATTTCAAAGTTTTAGAAAATTGAAAACATCACACAGTACATATCACATACATGTAATGTTTCATTAATCTATGTTTTTATTTGTGTGCTCTTCTAGCACTAGCTCAAGAAAAAGAGTAACAGGAAAATGACCTGTGCACAATACTTAAGTAAACAGCACAATTGGGACACAGAAGTGCAACACAGCTTAGCTGTAACACATTACTGAATTTAAGATTGATTGCAACTGTTTTTTGCATTTACATAGAAGTACATTCCATAAACAGGCAAGAAATTCTACGCGGCGGGAAAAGGCGCTACATCAAATCAATGATGACTATGATCTATCAGTTATTAATGGAATACATCTCTACAAGCTAGGGAGGGAGGGAGGGAGAGGTGACTGTACAAATGTGGAAGAAGATGAGACTATTACCCTGACATCTAAAAGCTATCTCCCATGATTAGGTAGGTAAGGTGAGTAGAAAAAAGAATGTTGTTGACTAAAATATCCCAAGAGAAAAACCTGTGTCCTCTGCCTACAAACCTTTTGACTACCCTAGGAAAACGTTTGATCTTGTCTTGAGCCAATGCACCATCTCCTTATCGAGAGAACTGTTATTCAACACAGCATCCATCATTGGGGTGCCAAAGAATCTTGGGTCGTTCTTGAACACCCATATCCGGTCCTTCGGCCATGGACGTTGGGCCTGTTTCTCCTGAGTTCAATCATATAAAATGTCATTAAATTAGTGACATTAAACAAGTCAGACCACAACAGTCAACAGAAAACATGGCATCAAATCAAACAAATAAATTAACCACGTCAAGATGACTAATATCAATAAAAATAACAGGATATTACTAATCTTTGGACAAAAACATATTCCTACCCGTGTCTTATGTACAGGGTTCGTGATCTAACATTTTCAAGAATTATTTGAAAATATTATATATGTAAGATAGTTAAGTACTATTTAATCTTCTGGTAAATTTTTCTTTCTTGTATCCAAGACAAGAATAGTTAAGCAAGAAATCTGGTAATCTCAGTTTCTGATGTAGCACTTACCATGCGTGATAGCATGAATCTCACAGTTCTGGTACCATAGACTCGCTCCTGTGTTGGCTTTACAGACTTTACATAGAAGGAGGAGACATCTGGTAATGACATACAACCCTTTCTAGCTCTTGTCAGTCTAGATTCGGGTTCTGCATTCTGGCTGTACCAATAGATAAGCTGGGCTAAGCAATAGTTCTCCGGGTACGTCTTGCTGTACTCCTGGAAACCCGGTCCCAGTTTATCAGCATATTTGGGACCTAAATCAAGAGGACTGATATGAACTGGTGGAGATTTTACTGTCTTGTAGTCCTGCATGTGGTGCTACATGAGTCAGCATGTAGTTGAAGAAAATCACAACAATTCGTTTCACAATAAGAGAAGCTTTCACTTACTCGGACTCTGAAAAAACACTTTGTGTAAGCATACATGTGAATCAGATCAGCAGCAGCATCATGACGGCACTTGTATGTGCATGAAAGAGTCCGCAACTCATCACGCAACCTATAGAACGGAGTCAGAATCCAAATTCGGGTAACTGTAGGTGAGGAGTGTAAGATTCAAACATACCATAACAGAGAATTTTGGATGTCTCCCTCGATGTCTTCAGAGTCAGATGGATCATGAACACGAATCTTGTCCTTGAGGTCAGTGAGTACATCTTCCTCAACATGAGGTTCAATTGACTGAAGGAGCTCGTCAACTAATGAGCCTTCCCCTTTCCAAACGGCAGACACTAGACTTCTGCCAGTAAGCCTCACCAGAGGAGGAGGGGCATTCTTGGCGTCCCCAAATATACATCTCATAACATATCTTACCTAGAGATAACATTTCCTCCAGAAGTCAATGGAAAGATCAAGCAGTATACCGACGGCATTTTTGCTATTGCTGAAAAGCTCAAGTCATGGATAAAAAATACTCACCTTGTCAAGTGTATGAGTTAAATTCTGTAATCTTGAATTTAATACACCCTCAGCCTGCGTGTAGAGACAGAATGAGATTAAACCATGTCAGTCAAAGGGAAACAGAAGGCGAAACCAAGCCATCAGCATCTACCTGAACCTCAGCATCATTCTTCTCGGAATCCATGTTTATATCTGTAAAAAATTGGCGCTTCTCTTCCACGTTGTGCTTAAAGATCGCATCAGGAAGTTTCTGCCTCTCGAAGAATATAAACCGCACCTTTTATTTACATAAAAATTCGAAATGAGTGCTCACGAAACTGGTCATTGCGTCAAAAGAGAAACTGAACAAAAAGGAAACTAAAAATTACCAGGTGGGCCGTGTAAGCCACAAGCCATCCAGGCAAACCAGCAAGCAAACAGGTACCAAGACCAGCTCTACCCAAGTCAATTAAGTCTTGTTGGGAGACGGTGTTTGCTTCGCAAGCCTGTAGTAGCAAACTGTGTCGGTCAAGCACACCATGGAATTCCATCAACACCTGGTCGATGATGAAGTTAGTGGATGAGGTTATGTCAAAATGATGCAAAAGAAAGAAAGGAGTGCTTGAGAATTAGATAAACAACACGCTCATCCTTGAACCAATGACCCGAACGCTTCTAAAATTTACCTTCTCAAAAGCTCCTTCCCCTGAAAAATTTAAATAGCTGCCCCGGCATACTTGACTCCCACAGAGGCAAACCGATGCTTCATGCTCTTCCTTGCTCTAGCAGAACAAGAATGTAAATGTAAGATGTGCAATTTAAAACATAACTTATGCATGAACATGATGTGGTGCTCACCTCAGTTACAGAGTTGTAATCAAAAGTGATTTCCTCGCCTTCTGCAATCGGCCGAACAGTGTAGACTCCAATCTGGTATTGACCATCCACAGCTGTCACTCTGGAAAAAAAATAAAGGAGCAGTAATTAGTATAAGTCTGAGGAAAATAGCTGCAAATATTGAAGGCATTAAACATGGGATATAATGTGTGTGTTTTAATTATGATTTATTAGAATGGAGAAACATAACCAGGCCAAAAAATCCTGAACTTATCAGGATAAAGTCATAACAGCACTGTGGTGAATGAAACAGAATGAAACTGATATGCTGGAAAGTCCTATTGCTCATTCACCACCAAAGTTCCAATGCACATGCATCAATGATCACAGGATAAACCAATGATGAATTCACATAAGTTCACATAAGGATAGGAAAAGAATCTCTCATGTGCAGATTTTGCACAACAGCAAGTCGAGCTCCTATCAATGTTGTTGACTTAAAAAGTATATGCTTGCGTTTTTTATATGTGAAAGTTTTTAACAAATGAATGGAAACGAAATTCAGGTGAACACTGAAACGAATAATGTAGAATCATAAGCAGTGAAACATGAAATCATTGCAGCGTAAAATCTGAATCTTAATGGAGCTTACTTTGCTTCACAGTTGGGGCTACATGAGTGACAGATTCTGCTCGCGTAGTTAGCCTTGTGCATAGCATCAACAAAAACCAGGTCATATCCATCACGGTCCCCCTTTCATAAGAAAAAAGCAAAAGATCAGTAATCTGTGACGACCTGGACTTGGGATGTTCTCACTCAGGTTAGATACTTAGATGGCATCCAAATTTTGTTAACAAACAATACCTTTGGTCTTTCTAGCATAATGTTGTAAAACTCAGGAGCCTGATCTTCGCTGTTGTTCTGTATATGCTTAATACCATCTTGCTTTTCATACCATCTCCAAGAGGGGTAAACCTGCAAAGGTTGCAAATTAGTAAATTCATTTTCATTTTATATTGTGGATTACTAGAAACGCTAGACTTAACAGAGAACACACCTCTCCAAAGAACTCAATAACAAAGTCATCTGTACCAAATCCACCCTTCTTGTTGCAAACAACTCCAAGACCCTGGAAGACAATACAGATAATTAAGGTTTAGTTATGATGGTAGACGAAAAGAAGAATACATTTATGAATTATTAGGTGTTGTTGAATACATGCCTTTCTATAAGCAACATAGTTATGTTCAGGGCGGCTCCTCATGGCCTTTAGCATTACAAGGCACATCTTTGCATTTCGTCTGTCACCACTCTCCTCTGCGGACTTTTGGATTTCTTCAATGACAGGTTTAAGCGGGTAAACCATAGGAGTATTTCCGGAACCAGTGAAATCCCTAACTTGCTTATTCAAGGTATTCAGAAGAAGCTGCAATCATAATATTTGAGTAAGTTCAAAGCATCACAGCATGTGAACTAAAATAGAAAAAAATACTGTCAGGTACAAATACCTCCTCAATAAAGGTATTTTTGTCAGCAGACGACCAGCCGAGGTCAGCAGGCATAATATCATGCAGGAGATTATGTGTGTATGGATCTATGCCATATACTTCTTGCTCAAGAATTTCATCCCCTGGTACCTTTCTACATTGATAATCCTTGACCTCTGGAATCTCCAAATTTTCAGTACCGTTCTTCTGTGAGAGCAACTTCTCAGAGTAGTCATCAGGTAAAGCAACCCGCATTTTTCGTTGTACTTCCTCCTCGTCTGCTACAATAAGGTACTTCTCAATAACTTCGTACGTCCTAGTAACAGGAGGGACAAGGCTTGCTTTTGTCATGCGAGCACCCCATCCACGATCCTCCGTGACAGAGTCAGCAGATTCAAACAGCTTCATACCGTTTACCTTCAAATCCCATGCTGCAGAACTGAAGTCGAGGTCACTCTCTGTATCAGAAACAGTAGTTTCACTCTCAGTTTCATCACCTTCAGAGTATCCATCATCATCATCAGATGTCTCACTCCCAGAATCAACATCTCTTTTCTTTAATTTAGAGAGGTTTCTTTTGATTTCGCGGTCAAATGTGCGGGATGAAGCATCTGCACCAGCAGATGCAGTTGTCCAATTCGCTCCCCTTCTTTCCCCTGTAGTTTTGTTTTGTTTCTTTTTCAGTTTTGTGTCTGAAGAATACTGACTCGTGTCAGAAATGTCCTTCTGGGCTGCTGCTCCATCTCTCTCAGAAGTCAATCGTGGGTTACCCAGTCTCTTTGCTAACTGGATGAAGGACACAACAATTTGTTTCATATCTCCTAAATCACTTCGGCCTTTATATCTGCAGTAGGAAATCAGATGTGAGAAAATGCAATATCATAAATTTTTACTGCTCTGCAAACCTTCGACTCGGTTAGACTGAGCAACTTTACCTCAGTGCATCTCGGCACATAGATCGGATGTCATTCTTGAGGGAACTAAAGCCATGACGAGCATAATATCCACTTTTCAACCTACCTTCAATTTTTGCAACCTGTAAAGCAAAAATATGGTTTGTGAAAATGTCAAGAAAATTCAACCAGTTAAATTACCCAGTGAATTTGACTAAAAAAGCTGTCGCGGATGGAAAGGATATTGAAGACAATATTCATGTTGGCGCTACAAGTTGCTCAAGATGTACCATGTAAGATAGATTTTATCATGCCCTTATCGGTCAGTGCTTATTTGATGCATGTGATATGACGTGCCCCAGCATGCCTACTACATAGTACACCGGTCAATGAGAGCTTTCCTAGCAATAAGTAGAAACTAAGGACGGGTTCATTTGAAGAGAGGAGGGTGTGGCGTGTAGCAAATCTAGCACACCAGCGTCATCTAGCAGCACTACTACTAAGGTCTAATGCACAGGCTGCGGTTTTCACAAGAGCGTGGAAACCGATGGTTGCCAAGGTCACAGTGCAATTGAAGTAAAGGATGGAAGCACAATCGATATGGTGGTCGGTGGACAAGATGAGCAGGGAGATAATGGAGTTAGATGAGGAATTCATAGTCAAGTTTGATTAAATGGTGGAGAGTATGATGCAGAGAAGTTTTCTGGATGGAGCGATCGCGCACAAGAAGATGAAAACCAAGAGGGCTCACGAAGTGGAGGAGATGAGGAAGGGCATGGATGATTTGCATGACACAGAACCAGATCACAAATTTGGAGCAGGAATACAAGAGTTTGTTGGCGTGCTGGGAACATATATAAAAGTCTAACATGCATACACCATTTCTACCATTTAATTTCAATGTTAGTTCTCCCTGCCTATCATGGTTTACAAAGCGTCCGCTTCAGGACGCCTAGGCGACGCTTAGGCGTCAAAGCGCCCCCCCTCCGCTTTGGAAAAATGACCGCTTTGGGCGCTTTAAGCGCCAAAGCGCCCGCTTAGGCGTCGCTTAAGCGCCAAAGCGCCCCCCCATCGCTTTGAGGACGCTTCACGCTTTGTAAACCATGCTGCCTATAACACTTACTTCTCTCCATTTTTAATAATGTTATACACTTTTAATTTTTTAGCCTCCCTCTTTTTGTATCCTCGATGATCGTTGATGCACTTTTAATAGTTTACATGTAATACGATTAGTTATTTTTCTTACCCTATCTCTGTTAGTTACAACTTCTAGTAGGCTCAAATTTAGTAATTCCAAATATAGTTATGACTTATGACATGAGCAAGCCATGTACCTTTGGAATGAAGAAATCAAATCTGCTGCTCTTCATGATTTCTCTCAATCTATTCATGACAAACTCTTCCATCTTCCGGTAGCTATTCTCTGCCTTTCTCTGCATCAGACGCCTTAGTTGCGCATCCTTTGACATAACAGCAGACGACTTTCTAGCATCAAGCCATTTTGATCGCTTATAGAACCCTTGCCCAAAAGAAAGATTGGCGTTCTCTCTATTCGAGATATCAGCAAAATAGCCGTCAAGCTCATCAAAACCACCCAGCTGACTGGTGTTCCTCGCAACTTTGGATGGGTAATCGTTTCCATCATCTATCTGCTTCAAGCTTTTAATTTTCTGGACTGACTCTTCAGGTTTCAAAGAGTTCCTAATCCATTTTATATGCCGAAATCTGCTTCTCATATCCCATAGCTGACTGCAACCTTGAATGTGCACGTAACATATGTGTGGAAGCTGCACAAGCACTTCTCCGAGGGCAAGCGAGCTCAGATTTGAACACCCAACTAAAATAAGTGTTTTTATATTTTGCTTTTCATAACCAGCCTGAAAGGGAGATAAATGATTTCAGCCAGCAGTTAGAACTTAGAAGATGACAAAAGTAACATCTCAGAGTTTAGACAGATTAAGGAGTCATACCATAATACCAAGAAACACAGAGTCAGTGCACTGCGGGCCAACGGAAGACAAATCCACGAATCTACATTTGTTCCTGTAATACTTAGCGGCGGTGTTCCAGCGCCTACAGGTAGCTGCAGAAGAAATCAGTGATTTCATGTCCGCCCTCAGAAAATGGAAGATTCTTGCTAGCACATGACCATTCAGTGAACCCCAGTTTTCAGTTTCTGCTATTGTACTAGTAGAATTCTCTTCAAGAAGAGCAGCCTCATGGCATAAGTCTTCAAAACAGCAGTCATCCTTCTTACTGGCAAGGATGTCCTCATACATATCAATATCTTCATCATTTTGATTAGGTAGCAGCCTTGCCCTTTTTGCAGACCCAGCATCTTCTGCAGAAATGCCAATAAAGAAAATTTTACAAAGATCCATATAACAGTAGCATGAACATAACGTAGAAATAAGGTGTGGTACTGTGCAACTGGGAGACAAGTCAACATAGGGAAAGAGGCCAAAGTCACATGTTGGCTGCATGATGATAAGCTAGAGCAAACTTACTAGCAAAGATTAGAAAAACTATGCATGTTGGACAGGTCGTGGCAGTACCTGGAAGGAATTTCCTTGGCTGGATTGTTAGAAAATAATGTTTCTATTTCTTTTTTGGGCTGCTTTGCTGCGATCCATGGATCCAAGACTTCGTTTATGGCTGAAGTAAGTTCCCTGCTCTTGAAGTACTTCATAACTAATTCATGCAGCTTACCACGTGTATAACCCACGAACTGTGGGTGCAACTCATGGAAGTTACCAGATGCATGGTTCACAACAACATTGGACTGGTCCACAAGAGCGGAAGTAGAATTTACACTTCCTGGCACTCCATTGCGAGCAGAAGAGTCAAATTTTATATCCTTAACAACTGGAAGCCATGTGTTATCAATCTTTCGGAACACACTGCTCCGTTCAAGAATAGTGCCCTTTTTAACTAACTTTTGCAACTCAGAGTAAGAAAAGGGCCCATGCTCATGACCAGTTCCATCCAGGTAGTACCAGTCACCCAGTTTGACTGATAATTCTTCAACAGTGCAAACATGGTCCTCTGGAATGTTTGGAACAGACTTGGACTTGTGCAGACTTTGTGAATCATAGTCATGGTGCCTCATGGAGTGAGACAAACCTTCATGGACAGAACTCCTATCAGTTCCACTTGAGTGGGAGCGTGAAGATCTAGAAAGTGACCGATCAGCTCCTCTGGGCTTTATGCATGGTTCAACAGAGGACTGGTCCTTGACAACACGAGCATTTATCTTAACAACTGGAAGTGTCAACCCTTTCACTCCCTTAGGAGGTTGTCTCTGACTAGATCTTCCAGGTATAACAGCACTTTTACTGGCGTCGTCAACAGTATCAGTGTCATCTTCTGTTGATGAGAATGCCCACAACGGCAGATCAAGCTTTTTAGTAGGAACATGGTAGTAGAGGTCATCCTTGCAGTGCCAACGAGGATCCTCATGGTTGCCTTTTGGCATCTGACAAAGAGCATAGCCTTCATTCAGGACAAGCTTCTTCCTATAAGGCTTATCTTGACTGAATTCATCGTTCCTCTTCCAGTCACCACCTTTGCAAGACCATCCACCAGAGAACCACTCGCTAGATTCAACATTATGGTAAAGCTTTTCCCTCTCAACAGGACGAACACCATAAATATCTACGGCACTGCTGTCAACGAATCCAATGCCTGTTGATTCCATCATCTCTTGCAGGTTGCGCTTGGAACCTCAGAAAATCTGGCATAAGAATACAGAAACCCCAATAAGTTACTGACACCAACAAAATAAAGGGCAATCAAAGAACTAAATGGTGGTACAATGCCACCATGTAGATGTTTCAGGAACTAAGCTTCAGAGTAAGAAACACATAAATGAAGTGTCCCCATCTAGAGGATGAGTAACAACATCGGAGAAGTAAATCAACATACAATAGCTTTCAGAAATTAAATGTGTGGGAATAAAAATTCTAAGTATAAACAAAGACAGAATTGAGACAGAATTGATCCAATACCTTCAGAGGGATTACTCCTTTTCCAGTCAACAGGCTCAAAACGTGCATCCAAAGCCTCTGCAGTTTCCAAATGAGGAAGAAAACAGATAAGTATAACCATGAGGTGTAACTGCTGGAACACATGAGTTCCAGCTCTGAAAACCAAAGCCAGACAACAAAGAGAGAGTAACAGATTCTGCTTGAAGGCGTGTGCGCGTGGAAGCTCTGCATTTGTATTTACACCCCTCCAAAGATTATATTTACAGAACCACATAATGCAAGTTCAAAATTTAAAATTAACATCCACACCAACTATCTGTTTTTTATCTGCCTTCAGAAAAGAGTGTAAAGACACCTGATCCGAAGGATAGTTATTTTCCCAAATTAAGCAGAAGCATATAAATAACTTAATACAGAACTTCCCAAGGGTAGTTGTGGAAATTGACACTTTTTTATGGGCGAAAAACTGAAATCGTGGGGATACAAATGTAAAACGAAAATGCAACAAAAATCAAAGAAAACTCCAGGTCAAGGCTGAGATTTTGCAACCGAAAAAACAGCATTCAAAAGAGGACCAAGAATGCAATCTTATTAGGCCCGAGCCCAAACCCAGACCCAGCCACGTGGACTTTTAAAACGTTCCAAGATTCGTGCAAACTGCAAGAGCACAACCAAAGTAACAAAGTCGAGGGGCCTGAAATTTGTAACCCAAAAGGATACCAAAAAAATCCCCACCTCACTCCCAAAAAAACCTCAGCCCAGCCCACTATCTTAAAAAATGAATCTTCAGCTGGAAACGAAAAGAAAACTTTTTACCTCCAATAATCTCAAGCTCATGTCCGTCCACCAGAATAGATCCATACATCAGTGCCTCAACCCTATTCTCAATGTAGAGATCTTCCTTCTGTTCTTCAGAAGCTTCCTCCTGTTCATACTCAGCACCTGATGCCAACAGAGTTGCCTCCTCTCGAGCTTCGTCAAGCAGATTTCCTGGGGCTTCTGGCGGGCTAACCCTCTGGGTTGAAACATCCGAATACACTGAGGGGATATAAGATGAAACCAGTGGTGAAGCGGCATTCTCAACAGTCACCCACCTATTGCCGTCAGCGTGCTTTATAAGATGATCAGAAAGAAGATATCCGTCTTCCACCAGTTTCTTCAAGTCAGAAAGCTTGGAAGGTCCTTGCTCAGCACCGAATTCGTCAAGATAAAACCACTTACCAATGATAGTAGTGGGTTCAGAAGTGGGTTCAGGTGCTTCACTGGTGTGAGGTGGGGTGTCACAGATATCCATGTCTTCTTCCATTGAGGCATCTTCAGCAATAACATCATTCAGCTGCTCAGGTACTGGTGGCGGGGGCAAGGGTGGAGGCATAGTAGGTGGTAAAGGTGGAGGTGGAGGCGGAGGAGGCAGTGGCGGTGGTGGTAATGGAGGCGGTGGCGGCAACTCAGCGTGCTGAATGCTCTCAGTTGTCTTTTCCTTGGAGATCCTCTCCTCACTCTTTCTGTTGCTATCACTCTTACTCTTAGTTGATTGCTTCGTTGATTTATTTTTGTGCTGCACGTTTTCAAGGTTGTTGCTCTCAAGCTTAGCGGCCCTGCTCTTCTTGCTTGATTCATGGCTATCGGTTGGTCGACCACGTTCAGATGGCGATTTATCATGACAGAGTGGCGTTCGGTCTTCATGCTGAGTCCTCCCACGAGGGGAATTATCAATGCGGCTCGGCGTGCTATCCCTGTGATGGGGCTGGCGTGCTCGGTGTAGTGGCGAAATGTATGGGCTGCGGTCTCTGTTATCATAGTGGCGACCACGGTCTCGTGGGGAGCGCTCCATGCGGCCCGGGCTCCTGTCATGCTTGTCATGGCGAATGCGATCATGAGGAAAGCGTCCCAAGATGCCTGGGCTCCTCTCGACCCTATCATGTCGATCTCGTATTGGCGGCGAGATGTCATGATTTCTTCCAGAAAAATGCTTACCAGCAGAAGCACTCTTTGGCCTGTCTTCCTGCGACCTTTTGAGCCTGATTGATTGCATGCCTCAGCTTGGTGCTTGCGGAGGTTGCTCTCAGGTTCTACTGCATGGCTCTTCCTAGCACTGCCACTGCAGCTGCTCTCTGGCTTAATCTCACCTGGCTCCTCGTCAGAATCCCGTGAAGCGCCTTTCTGAGCTGACGAACTTAGCTTCCTGCTATGATCCCGGTCCCTTTTTTTGTCCAGTGGAGTAACCTCCCCAGGTTCCACGTTTGACTTCCTCCCAATCTTGTCTGATTTATCCTTCCTCTGCCTGACAGGCACAGGCTCCGGCTTGTCAAGCTCCCCGTTCCTCCTTGCCTTCCTCGGTGGCCCCGGTTGCACGCCCACAATCTCCCCGGGCTCCAACTCTGGAGCTGGTGAGGCAGGCAGCAGCTTGCGCCATTTCTTGGGAGGCATGGTCCTATCCAAGTCCCTCGTGCTGTCTGCCTCTCCATTGAGCAGTAGCTCCCCTTCCTCCAGGTCGGCAGCTGACTTGTGGTGGTGGCGGTGGTGATGGTGCGTCTTGTCCTCCTTGTCCGGCATGGTCTCTCCCCCTCCTCCTCTCCTCACGAGGGCGTTGGCACAGAAGCCCTCCACTGCACGGACGCCGCACGCGACTCCTCCATCTCCCATGGACAGCCTGGGGGGAGGGTGCCGGGGGCGCCCCAGCGCGGGGTGTCGAGAAAACCCTAGCTCCCCGTGGCTCCTCCGGGGCTCTCCACGCTCATCTCCAGCGCCGCGGCGCGCAAAACCCTAATTTCCAGGCAGAAGCAAAGAGCAGGCTTTCAGGGCACAAATCAACAGCAATGGGAAATGAATTCGAGTCGAACCCAATCGGTCCGGAGCTGCCCCGGATCGGGGGGCGTACGTACTTGCAGGGAATCGACGCGCGGCTCCTCAGATCGGGAGATCCGCGGCGGCGACCGGCGGTGGCGTCGCGAGCTTCCCTCGGCGGGAGTTCTTCCCGGCGGGGATGGCGGCGGTTCCCTTCCCGCGTCGCCTGTATCTCGCAGGCGGGCGGGCGCGCGCGAGGTCGCGCTCGCTATCGCCTGGGGGTGTTCGTGTGTTCGCTAATGGCCTGTTTGTTCGTAAAGCCTCTGCCTCGGCTTCGGTCTTATGGGAGAAGACGGGAGACGGGGAACGAAACGGGGTTGGTTGTTATCCTTCCTTGCCTCGTTTTTATTGGGCCCTTTTACCCGCGGCCGCTGACGTGTTGTTTTCTGTTTTGTACCCCTGGGTTGCTGCCGTATTTCGAAAGTACTCCTGTCTCTCCAACCAACACTACCTCGGCCAGGTCAAAAAAAAAAACTATAGTACTACCTCAGCCGCGTTTTCTTTTTTCTTTTTCTTTTTCGGTGATCTCAGGGCAGGGATGAAAACGGAGCAGATACGGACGGAACTGGATTGTGCCATATTTGTTTTCATATTTTGCGGAAGCGAAAACAAATACAGAAACCCCGGAAACAAATACAGAAACAAATATTGTCGGAAACAGATACAGACCGAATACGGTGCGGACACGAAACAGAAAGCAGATGTTTAGCGGAACCAAGCGAACCCTTGAATAATGCAGAAAAACTCAAGCAAATCAACAAACTTATCAAATTAATAAGTTGAAATAAATTAAATTATAATAAAGTGTTTCTAAGTTATCAACTTTGGCAAAAAAAATACCTACTATCGTCCCTAAACCAGTGCAACACTGAAATGCCGAACCAGGAATACCTTGAGAGTGAGATAATATGCAAGTACGTAGGGTCTAACATGGTCACTTCATATATTTTACTTTTTTTGTTTAGATCTTTGGTCCTGCCTCGGTGTTCTTACTAAAATTGTTAGGCCTGCTGCATTCAGATAGCACCACGTAGCAAAAAACGGAAAGTTCCATATTACCGGAAACGGAATTTCCGTTTCCGTGGTCATTCCGCCGGAATACGCTGTTCCGTTTCCGTTTCCGTTTCCGCATAAAAGTTTCCGTTTCCGTTTTGCAAAATTCCGTTTCCACTTCCGTATTTTCGTTTCGTTTCCGTTTTTTCCGCGGAAAAGTCGGAAAGTTTCCGCTCCGTTTTCATCCCTCTCAGCCTCAGTTGGGAGAAAGAGTGAATTTCTCACAGATTTTTTAAGAATACATCAGAGAAATCGTGGCGAAAAACTAGCCATCACGCACAATACAAACACAATGCAGAGGCCTTGCACAAAACCAACCATCAAGGTCGCATCTCGACAAAAGACGACCACATCAACCTGGACTCCACCTTTGAATATCTAAAGGAATCGGCGAGTGAGAGGCGGGGCTTGGTTGATCCCGAGAAAGGCGCCACTTAGAGTCGTCGCGACGGCGTAGATTGCACCTCGAAAACTCAATCTTGAGCAGTAACAAGCACCAGAGCAACGTCCACGGGAACCCATGTGCTCTCCAAGTCGTGTCTCCAAAATGATGCTTAAAACAAAGCAGAAACGTTGAAGATGACGCCATTGTCGATCTAGATTGATACTATCGAAAAAGTTGTTGTAAACCCTAGGTGGAAAGCATGATGTTAGTAAGAAATTTCCTGAGTCGAGAAATAAGTTTTATCGAACCAGTGGGAGTTACAAAGACGTCAACCAAATAACAGTATCTGCACACAAACATTTCACAAAACACTATTTGTCTCCAACGTTGTAGGAAACGGAACTAAACATGTGGTGTGTAAGGAATTGATGAATACAGTTCTACGTGTTCTTTTCAGTTTCTTCATGTGTAAGATTTGTTCTGAGGCTTCAGAATAGTGGGAAGATGGAAGAACTGTTGTTTCTTGTTTCTCAGTGGTCTTCAAATTCCGATTCCTTTCATGTGTTGATCAAGCCAAACTTGAAGAATTGGGAAGAGTGCATCCCACACGCCGAGTTCGCCCTACAATCGAGCACTACACCGAGCAACAAAGAGAAGCCCATTCGAGATCGTCTATGGCTCCAACCCTGACACCGCATTGGACATGCTACCTCTTCCACTCTGTGAACAAGTTAACATGGACTTCGACAAGCGTGCCGAGTATATGAAGAAGCTACATGAAGACACAAGAACCACGCTAGAGAAGCACAATGAAGACCATACTATGAAGATGAACAAGCACAAGCGCGCCATGATCTTTGAAGAAGGAGACCTTGTTTGGCTACACTTGCGAAAAGAGCGCTTCCCGGATACGAGAAAGTCCAAGCTTCATCCTCGAGGAGACGGACCTTTCAAGGTTCTCAAGCGCATCAACAACAATGCATACAAGATTGACATCTCCAACTCCAAGTATTTGGTCCATGACACCTTCAACGTCACCGACCTATCACCATACCTTGCGACATCAAGTGATGAGGATGACCAAGAGTTGAGGACAACTCTTTTCCAAGGGGGGAGATGATGTAGCCCAACCTACGGCTCCTACAACAAGTGGTCCAATGACAAGAGCACGAGTCAAAGCTCTACATGATAAGGTGAACTCACTCCTATCTATGTCTGATCTCGATACTCCTTTGAATGGCTTGCTACTTCATTCGGATACCTTGTGCATACTCAGGAACAACCTTTATGAAGATCTCCAAGGAAGTGTTGAAGATGGCCAAGAATCGAGCCAAGATGATGATGATGTTGAGAAGGCAGCAGATCGGCGGTACTACCGCCCGCAGGACCGGTACTACCGCCACACACCTGGAGAACCAGCTGAAGCCGTCGAAACCCCAGGCAGCGGTACTACCGCCGCCACCAACGGTACTAACCGCTGGGCCCAGGTCCGGCACTACCGCTGGAGATACCGCCCGAGCTACCGGCAAGCTCCAGAACGCCACTGCATCCTCTACGGTACTTGCCGGGTGTCTACCACGTACTACCGCCAGCGTCGATGGAAATTAATTCGGGCTGAGGCCCATGTAACCCTCTCTCTCTATACCCCTTCGTCCATTGGACTATAAATACCCCTTCTTTGCCTAGGTTAGGGTTAGACTGAGATTAGACTTGAGTTGAGTTGTGGCTCCTTTCCCACCCCACGTGGTGTTGCCTCTGAGGAGATGAATCAAGGCCTCCCCATGTGGAGATGAACCAAGACCTCCCCTTGTGGAGAAGATCCCTCTAGTGGATTCCAAGGCCTCTTCCTGTATTTGCGATTACTTGCCAATCATTCATCTTCGGGTGACTCTATTGGGACGGTTCGATTGACCGTTGAGAGAAACAATCATAAGAGTAAGGTGTATTTGGAGAAGGAGAATCAGGGGCTGCCCATGGGGACTTGTTACCGATTGATTTCGTCCGGATTTGCTTTGCTAGTTATCTTTACTTGCTTTTCCCCTTTTGTGTTCATCGTGTTCATTGTTTCCTCCGCCCAAATCCGTGAAGATCGGGACCTAACCTATATCACTTCTTGTATCTTAATTGCAGGGTTGCTTGAGAGGGATGCATTTGACCTCTACCCCCTGAGTTCGATAAACCTTGGGTTACTCACTTAAGGGAAATTGGTGTTGTCATACAAAAATCTACACTTAGAGGCCCAACATTGTCTACAATAATAGAAGCGCGTAGTAAACATCAGGTCGCGGTGATCATTATAGAGTATATGAACAAAAGAGTCTCACACTAAGAAGGGAAACAAGTGTAAAAAAAGATCAAGAGGAAGAAAGAATACACTTGAGTTGTTTCTCAGAGTTTGAGCTGTCAGCACCAACTCTCCATCTCTGTTCGAAGGGGTATGCACACATGCACCCTGGTTCATCAGCATCACCCGCTGACCCGTAAATCTTTGTTTGCATACGAGCATCACCCGCTGATGATTGTTGGGAACTGATACGTCTCCAACGTATCCATAATTTCTGCTGTTCCATGCTTATATTATACCATTTGCTACATGTTTTATATACACTTCGTATCACTTTTATGCATTTTCTGGGACTAACCTATTAACAAGATGCCACAGTGCCAGTTCCCTGTTTTCTGCTGTTTTTGGTTTCAGAAAGTTACTTCTGGAAATATTCTCGGAATTGCACGAAACAAAAGGCCAGTCCCTATTTTTCCAGCACGTACACGGAGTCCGAAGGAGAGACGAAGAGGCCACGAGGTGGCCAAACCACACTGGCGCGGCTGGGCCCAGCCGCGCCCCAGGTGGTTTGGGCCCCTCGGGGGTCCGCCGACATCGCCCCTTCGCCTATTTATTCCCCGAGACGCGAAAACCCTAAAACACCGAGCCTTTCATCCAGAACATATTCGCTGCCGCCGCCGTCGTCAACCCTAACTCGGGGGGTTCTGAAGCTCTTCCCGGCACCCTGCCGGAGAGGGGAATCATCACCGGAGGGCTCTACATCGCCATGCCCGCCTCCGGAGTGATGCGTGAGTAGTTCATCCTTGGACTATGGGTCCATAGCAGTAGCTAGATGGTTGTCTTCTCCACTTGTGCCATCATGTTTAGATCTTGTGAGCTGCCTATCATGATCAAGATCATCTTATTGTAATGCTACATGTTGTGTTTGCTGGGATCTGACTTATATTGATACCTATGTGGAGCTGAATATTATATTATCATGTCTATGTCATTTGTGATCTTGCATGCTCTCCGTTACTTGTTGAAGCCTTGGCCAAGTGAATACTTGTAACTCCAAGAGGGGGTATTTATGCATGATAGTTGGGTTCAACCTCTATTTAACCTGGGATAGTGACAGCAAGTTCTAAGGTTGTAGATGTGTTGTTGCCACTAGGGGTAAAACAGCAATGCTTTATTCAAGGATGAATGTATTGTTTACATTACGCACATTACTTAATGCAATTGTCTGTTGCTTGCAACTTAATACTGGAAGGGGTACGGATGTTAACCGGAAAGTGGACTATTTAGGCATAGATGCATGCTGGATAGCGGTCTATGTACTTTGTCGTAATGCCCAAATGAATCTCATAGTAGACACCACAGCTCACACATGCATGTTATATGCACTTATCAATTGTCAATTGCCCAGCTGTAATTTGTTTACCCAGCATGTTAGTTATCTTATTGGAGAGACACCACTAGTGAACTGTGGACCCCGGTCCATTCTTTTACATCTGAAATACAATCTACTGCAATCATTGTTCTCTACTGTTTTATGCAAACAAACATCATTTCCATTCGATACGTTTAACCCTTTGTTTTCAGCAAGCCGGTGAGATTGACAACCTCACTGTTAAGTTGGGGCAAAGTAATTTGATTGTGTTGTGCAGGTTCCACGTTGGCACCGGAATCCCTGGTGTTGCGCCGCACTACACTCCTTCACCAACACCTTCGAAGCAAACCTCGTTTTCCTACTGGTTCGATTAAACCTTGGTTTCATACTGAGGGAAAACTTACTGCTGCACTCATCATACCTTCCTCTTGGGGTTCCCAACTGACGTGTGACGTACAAGCATTGTTTCTGGCACTATTAACCTAGAGCCACCAACACGTTTTCTGGCGCCGTTGCCGGGGAAAACCGAATTGCTTCTGCAAGGGGAGTCTCTCACACCCAATCTCTTTACTTTGTTATTTGTCTTGCTTAGTTTATTTTTATTTAGTTTGTTTGCTCTCTATCAAAAACACAAAAAAATTAGTTACTTGTTTAATTCAGTTTGATTTTGTTTTTCAAAATGAATGCTCCTGAAGTTGAAGTTCGTTCTTTTAGGCAACTAGGAGGTGAAAATTTGAAAGATGCTTGGTATAGAATTAGTGATGCTCATCATAGATGTACTAAGAAACACTCTACCACTATCCTCCTTAGGAACTTTTATGTTGGTATCTCTAGTTGGTATAGGTATGTTCTAGACACTCTTACAGGTGGAAATTTCTTGGGTACTCCTGCTTTAGAAGCCTGTAATATTATTGAAAGTTTGGTAGGAACACCACCCACTAAAGATATTAAAGTTGAGATCACCTTGGAGGATGTTATAAATAAGTTAGACTCTATGGAGAATTTTTTTCCAAATTTTCTTGATTGTATTGGTAAGACTAATGAATCAATAGCCACCATCAATGAAAGAATCACTGTTCTTGAGGATAATAATATCCATGACACCCAAAATCATAGAATTGATGAGTTAGAGGAAGCTATTGAAACCTTAAGTTCAACCTTTACTTCTCTTAAGTCTAAAAAGGAGAAAGTTTATGTGGGTAGAGAGCAAAAGTTTATGTATGTTCCTAAAGTGCCAAAACCAAAGACTCATTATGAGCTTAAAATTGATAAAACTTTTAGTACGGTTAAAGGTAATGAAACACCTCCAGGAACATCTAAGATACCCATTGTTACAAGCTGTGTGTTGGAAGAAGCTTTTGATGATTTGAATGATTTGCCACTTGACAACACTTGATTTTCACTTTCTGCGCCTAGCTGAAAGGCGTTAAAGAAAAGCGCTTATGGGAGACAACCCATCGTTTTTATTTGCTGTTATTTTTGTTTTCTTTGAGTCAAGGAGTTTTGTTACTTCTGTAGCAACTCCTTTGTATCTTTATTTTATCGCAATGTTGTGCCAAGTAAAGTTCTATATTGAAAGTTGATGCAAGATTTGGATTTCTGCGCAGTGACAGATTTTTAGCTGTCACGGATTTGAGCTTATCTCCCTGTAGAAAATTCAAAAAATTCTGAGAAAAATCACGCATATTCCTGAGATATGTACGCAACTTTCATTATTTTAGGCCAGATCCATCTGAGCAACTTAAGTGCCTCGAAAAAATTCGTCATTCCAGACTGTTCTGTTTTTGACAGATTCTGCCTTTTGTTTTGCATTCGCTCTTTTACTGTGTTTGTGTGGATTTCTTTGCTCCACAAAGCATTGGTGGCTGTAGCTAATGTCCAGAAGCTTTGGGATTGATTGTATCATTACAGAATATGAGAATTTTTGATTATGCACTAACCCTCTAATGAGAACTGTCTTGAGTTTGGTGTGAAGGAAGTTTTCAAGGATCAAGCGAGAAGGGTGATATTATGTGATCAAGAAGAGTGAAAAGCCTAAGCTTGGGGATGCCCCCGTGGTTCATCCCAACCATATTCAGAGAGACTCAAGCGTCTAAGCTTGGGGATGCCCAAGGCATCCCCTTCTTCATCAACAAACTTATCAGGTCATCTCTAGTGAAACTATATTTTAATTCTTTCACATCTTATGCGCTTTACTTGGAGCGTCTGTGTGTTTTTATTTTTGTTTTTGTTTGAATAAATTCGGATCCTAGCAATCCTTGTGTGGGAGAGAGACACGCTCCGCTTTTTCATGTGAATACTCATGTTCTTCACTTATATTTGTTGAGTATTCTTAACTAGCTACTGCAGTGCTTTTAGCTCCTGTTTTTCATGCATCTCTTCGAGCTGTTAGCACTTGTTTATAAATACTCTCTTGCTGCATTATATTATCATTTGGAGAGTTTATGTTTAAATAAATTATTGGTGTTTGTTTGGAAGAAAGAAAATGCTACATGTAGTAGTTGGTATTGGAAAAGACATATGCATTCTTGTAGATCATTGTCTTGTTTTGATTTGATGCTTTGCAATTGTTTTGAGCTCTCAAGTAGATCATGTTTAAGCTCTTGCATCATGTAGTTAAAGCCTAGTAGTGGAGAACTACCGTAGAGCTTGTTGAGACTTGGGATGCATATTTGTTCTCTCTAAGGTCTAGATATTTTCTGGTAAAATGTTTGAGCAACAAGGAAGACAGTGTAGAGTCTTATAATACTTGCAATATGTTTTTATGTGATTCTTGCTGTACCGGTTTATACTTGTGTTTGCTTCAAACAACCTTGCTAGCCTAAACTCTGTACTGAGAGGGAATGCTTCTCGTGCATCCAAAACTTGAGCCAAAACCCATGCCATTTGTGTCCACCATACCTACCTACTATGTGGTATTTCCTGCCATTCCAAGTAAATATTTCATGTGCTACCTTTAAACTATTCAAAACTTTATTACTCCTTATTTGTGTCAATGTTTTATAGCTCATGAGGAAGTATGTGGTGTTTTATCTTTCAATCTTGTCATTTACTTCTGACAGACTTTCACCAATGGACTAGTGGCATATACATCCGCTTATCCAATAATTTGCAAAAAGAGCTGGCAACGGGGTGCCCAGCCCCAATTAATTACAACTTTCATTAATAATTCTCTTCACATGTTTTGCCCTGATTTATCAGTAAGCAACTTAATTTTGCAATAGACACTCCTCCATGGTATGTGAATGTTGGAAGGCACCCGAGGATTCGGTTAGCCATGGCTTGTGTAAGCAAAAGGTTGGGAGGAGTGTCATCTATAAAGAAACTAAAATACATGTGTAAACAAAAGAGAAGAGGGATGATCTACCTTGCTGGTAGAATAACGTCCTTCATGGGAGCCGCTCTTGAAAGTCTGGTTGACAAGGGGGTTAGAGTGCCCACTACCATTCGTTGACAACAACAAACACCTCTCAAATACTTATTTTGTGCTCTCTATATGCTTTCGAAAACTTAAAAAGCTCTAGCACATGATTTAATCCCTGCTTCCCTCTGCGAAGGGCCTATCTTTTACTTTATGTTGAGTCAGTTTACCTACTCCTTTCTATCTTAGAAGCAAACACTTGTGTCAACTTTGTGTGCATTGATTCTTACATATTTACTTATTGCACTTGTTATATTGCTTTATGTTGACAACTATCCATGAGATATACATGTTACAAGTTGAAAGCAATGCTGAAACTTAATCATCCTTTGTGTTGCTTCAATGCCTTTTACTTTGAATCTATTGCTTTATGAGTTACCTCTTATGCAAAACTTTTTGATGCTTGTCTTGAAAGTACTATTCATGAAAAGTTTTTGCTTATATGATTCATTGTTTACTCTTTATCTATTTGTTAGCAAACTATAGATCATTGCTTTGAGTCACTTCATTCATGACATGAGCCTTGCAATATATTGATCAAGATTGTGTGAAAGCATGTCTCCTCAGAAATTATTTGTTGTTATCGTTTTACCTACTCGAGGACGAGTAGAACTAAGCTTGGGGATGCTTGATACGTCTCCAACGTATCCATAATTTCTGCTGTTCCATGCTTATATTATACCATTTGCTACATGTTTTATATACACTTCGTATCACTTTTATGCATTTTCTGGGACTAACCTATTAACAAGATGCCACAGTGCCAGTTCCCTGTTTTCTGCTGTTTTTGGTTTCAGAAAGTTACTTCTGGAAATATTCTCGGAATTGCACGAAACAAAAGGCCAGTCCCTATTTTTCCAGCACGTACACGGAGTCCGAAGGAGAGACGAAGAGCCACGAGGTGGCCAAACCACCTGGCGCGGTGGGCCCAGCCGCGCCACCGGTGGTTTGGGCCCCTCGGGGGTCCGCCGACATCGCCCCTTCGCCTATTTATTCCCCGAGACGCGAAAACCCTAAAACACCGAGCCTTTCATCCAGAACATATTCGCTGCCGCCGCCGTCGTCAACCCTAACTCGGGGGGTTCTGAAGCTCTTCCCGGCACCCTGCCGGAGAGGGGAATCATCACCGGAGGGCTCTACATCGCCATGCCCGCCTCCGGAGTGATGCGTGAGTAGTTCATCCTTGGACTATGGGTCCATAGCAGTAGCTAGATGGTTGTCTTCTCCACTTGTGCCATCATGTTTAGATCTTGTGAGCTGCCTATCATGATCAAGATCATCTTATTGTAATGCTACATGTTGTGTTTGCTGGGATCTGACTTATATTGATACCTATGTGGAGCTGAATATTATATTATCATGTCTATGTCATTTGTGATCTTGCATGCTCTCCGTTACTTGTTGAAGCCTTGGCCAGTGAATACTTGTAACTCCAAGAGGGGGTATTTATGCATGATAGTTGGGTTCAACCTCTATTTAACCTGGGATAGTGACAGCAAGTTCTAAGGTTGTAGATGTGTTGTTGCCACTAGGGGTAAAACAGCAATGCTTTATTCAAGGATGAATGTATTGTTTACATTACGCACATTACTTAATGCAATTGTCTGTTGCTTGCAACTTAATACTGGAAGGGGTACGGATGTTAACCGGAAAGTGGACTATTTAGGCATAGATGCATGCTGGATAGCGGTCTATGTACTTTGTCGTAATGCCCAAATGAATCTCATAGTAGACACCACAGCTCACACATGCATGTTATATGCACTTATCAATTGTCAATTGCCCAGCTGTAATTTGTTTACCCAGCATGTTAGTTATCTTATTGGAGAGACACCACTAGTGAACTGTGGACCCCGGTCCATTCTTTTACATCTGAAATACAATCTACTGCAATCATTGTTCTCTACTGTTTTATGCAAACAAACATCATTTCCATTCGATACGTTTAACCCTTTGTTTTCAGCAAGCCGGTGAGATTGACAACCTCACTGTTAAGTTGGGGCAAAGTAATTTGATTGTGTTGTGCAGGTTCCACGTTGGCACCGGAATCCCTGGTGTTGCGCCGCACTACACTCCTTCACCAACACCTTCGAAGCAAACCTCGTTTTCCTACTGGTCGATTAAACCTTGGTTTCATACTGAGGGAAAACTTACTGCTGCACTCATCATACCTTCCTCTTGGGGTTCCCAACTGACGTGTGACGTACAAGCATTGTTTCTGGCACTATTAACCTAGAGCCACCAGGAACCCCAAGTGTAACATATGATAGTGCAGCAGCAAATTTCTCTCGGTTAAGAAACCAACAAGGTTTACGAACCAGTAGTAGTTGATATCAACGCGAAGTTCAAGTGAACCTACAAGCAAGAAACAATATCTCTCAGTCCCCAACGTTTCAAGAAGATTGTCAATCTTCCCGTCTTGCTCAAAACAAAGTATTAAACGTATAGTGTGGAAGATAATACTAATAAAATAAACGAAAATGTATAAACGGACCAGTAAGCAAGCGATGATTAAAAGTGTGGATTTGAGTTTGTAAACAGTGTACAAAATTGGGGGCCACGGTTTCACTAGTGGGGTCTCTCCTAAAAAGATAGCAATTGTTGGGTGAACAAATACAACTAGACAACTGATAGAATCTATTATAATAATTAAAACACAAGACAATGGATGGCTAGGATTAAGTGACGGAAAAAGGACAGCCCAGATTTACCGTAATCATATCTCACGGAGAGTTCAAAGGTCTATGAAATCACGCAGCTAATAAAAAATATTGTGCGCCGTGTGTAAGAAGAACTCCAACAAAAAAGGTAACAATTTAATTCCACCGCCCTTATCTCAGCGAGTACTCCTATGTCACGTCATCTTTTAACCCATATATTTTGTCCGCGTCGAAGGGCGTGCAGCAGCAATCAGTAGTTGTTGTTTCGATCTGGAGACATCAACGGACATCCGCGAGCTGAAGACAACGCCGTCTCGATTCAAGGAAGCTAGCACGACGGTATGCCGGCGATCCCGTTCCAATGAAGCTGACGAACAAACGAGGAGCTCTGATCGAGTCAACCTCAAGCTCTTCGACAACTCTGTTTGGCGAATTGGCGATACCAATCTGGTGTGAAGCTACAATTGGTGAAGACCACGAAGCAGGTTTGGATCGATGGTGACATCACGAGGCAAACACAGGTGGGACGCCAAGCGTCCATAGGGAATTTGGTGATCAACGTGAGACTGCAGTTTGCATTGCTGGATTTCTAATGCATGAAGTCGATTCCGATTAATATTTTGGTGCAGGATTCCAGTTATATTGCCCGTGTGCATGAAAGTGTAGTCGCCGTGGTCGCCTATGCCCGCAGCTTTCTTTGTTCGGAGCAGTGGCGCCATGACAATCTTCCGTGACTACTAACGGGAAGCAATCCAGTTCTGATGGAAAGCTAGCCAGTACAGATCGTGTAGGTACGATTTCTCTGCAGTATTGCTCCTATAATAGTTCATCATGCACCTTTTAAACAGATCATACAAGAGAGAAGCGGATCAGACCGGAAAGCCATGGATAAGCTGGCCCAGCAGCAGTCTCAACACTTGGTCCTTTTCCCAGCATAAATAAAGCGGTCTTTGATGAGCTCAGGGTGATAATGGCAATATCACGCCCATGAAGGTGGCTCGAGGTGACGGCCATCTCGCGCCAATGAAGCTGACAAACTCATAAATCAGAAGGTGCAATGAGTCTACCAAGGTCTTCGAGGAGTTCGTACAGCGATATATATATACATCTGGCAAGAAGCTTTTTGGGGGATATCAACAACAACATCAACATCAACAGGAGGCGATGGACATGTCAGGGACTGGCAGGTCGCCGGTGATCACGCTAGGCGATCAGGTGTCGGCAATGGCTGGCACCTCCAGTGGCAGCGGCCCTAGGCTCAAGGGCAAGGCGAACGTCCACGACGAACCACACAAACTAAAGAGAACGCGATGAGATGCACAACTACAGCAGACAAGCTACTAGCTAGATCAATCGGTACAAAGCCATGATCGATCACGTGTGCCTAGATGGAGTATGCAACGCAAAGTCCTGAATGTAACACATATGCACATTCGAGGTGAAGACCATGAAGATTATTAAATCTTAACCAAGACAAGAAAAAAGCTTATGATGCAATAGTGGAATCAGTTGACACAAGGCTAGGAGAACAAATATTTGAGAAAGGCTACAGTGGCACGAGAAAAACCTATCTACGGAAAGAAAGCAATAATGACGAAGCTTAAACGAGAGAGAAAGGTAATACTTTCTGTAGAATCATGCAGATCTGCAGTGTTGCTTCTCCAAGATGGAAGAACATCACACTCAAGGTTCCGTGTTCAACAGATTGTCGCCGAAGAATCAACGTCTGAAATAAAACAAGGTACACGTTTGATTTAACTGCTAAACAAGACCTCACATATACTGTGGGATTACTGTTTTTCTGATATGTAGTCGATCTCCCATAAAATATTGTGTCAGCTTTCTGTTCAGTAAGTTTGGTTAGTGTAAATTAAATGGATGTTATTTCAAAATCACTCCACTATTGGTGCCAATAAATTTTCTAATGATAGTATTATTTTCTTTGTATGCTGCACCAAAGCATATCCGTCTGCAGGAAAATCCCTTCTATTAAGTTTGACTGAATGTCCACTACAGCCTATATTTTTGGCGAGAGAGCATAAAATTGTTGCTGCGTCTTCTTGCCATCTAATAAAGCTTAGAACCTTGGTTCATGTAAAAACATTACAGCCTTTGTTTAGATATTTTATCAGCTCTTTTATTTTTGCAGGTGTTATGCCCTTTTGGATTTTGGTTTGTGGAATACATGACAGTAGGATACAGTAAAATCTTGGGCGAATGTGACACTAGATATATTCTTAGGTTCACAACGGAAAAAGCTATGAGAGGTCATTTGGTTGGATGGCAATGGTACTAGGAGGAGACTTCACACAAATACTACCAGTTATTACCAAGGTGAGGCAAGAGGAGATTGTTCATGCTTAATGCAAAGATCGTACCTATGGAATCACTTCAAAATATTTAGGTTATCAACGGATCCAGGACAACAAAAATGTCGCTGAATTTGCAGAGTGAATACTACAAATAGGCGACGGAAAAAAAACATAAGATGAAGGAGAGATTGGATTAAAATGGTTAAGACACTACTGCTAAAAACGGAAATCCGAAAGAAGAAATAGTCAGAAGCACATAACCAAACTCCCTGCAAAAATACTGGAGCGGGAATTCTTATTAGAAAGAGCAATGCTATGTCCACGGAATAAAACAGGCAGGGAGCTAAACGAGAACATAATGAGCCGGACACAAAGGTGAAGAGTGGAGATACCCAAGCCTGGATACCTGTGCAATGCAATGAAGAATAACATGAATATGGAAAATATGTATATCCTACTGAGTTTCTCAACACCCTGAAGTTCCTAGAAATGCAGGAAGGTTTGTCAGTGATGCTCCTACACAACATAAACCAAGCTGCAGGTTTATGAAATGGCGTGAAATTGACAATAAACCAACTTGGAAACGTGTACAGCGAGGCAACAATTATTATAGGAACACATGTTGGCGAAAAGGTATACATACCATGGATCATCATGTCACCCAGCGACTCAAAATGGCAATTCATGCTGAAACGACGCTGCCTATATCCATCCTCAGTCTAATTCGCAATGGCCATAAATAAGAGCCAAGGTAAATCCTTGAACAAGGTTGGAATATATTTGCCTAAGCGAGTATTCGGCCATGGGCAACTATATGATGCATTATGAAGTGTTACCAACAAAAAAGGATTGAAGCTGCTGATCGATGATAATGAATGTCCAAGTGAAGACAAGGGAAAGGATATTTCTAAGGAGATATTCTAATGTACAGTGGAACGCAAGTTATTTAAATCATGATTGTTGGACTGGAGTGCTGATCATCAACAAAGAGTAAGCAAGACAAATTATGGTAAAGAAAATTGTAGACAGGAGTTGCAAATTTCCAATTCGCCCTATTCCTGCTTGGTTACATAGAGTTAGAGATATCCTTGATATGCCTTAATAAGTACACATCTATTTCTTGGACATGATTCATTTTAAATAGTTACAGCATATTTCTTGGAACTTCATGTATCCATATATTATTTAAATATCCGAGATCAAACAATGGAATCACCCGCGGTACCCTCATTTCATCTCTCCCATGCTACGGACCCCCCGACGACACAATCATAAAATAGAATATGTGGCATGAATAGTACCAAAATCCACAGCTCTCTTATATCGTCTTTCTCAAGAAACGGGATATTATCTCTTTCAGCACATTTAAAGTGAACTGACAATTCTTCCATGCTTCACATTTATTTCCTCCACGTGATTCATTTTACATAGAAAACATGCATATGTATATGATCTTCATATTTTACATTTCTTATGTATGTACTTTCGAAGTAATTTCAGATAACAAGTATCTCAGCTCAATCAATGTACGTAATCACAAACGGGATTCTGCTCTCATCTATCTCAAGCTGCATGCCTCCAACACTGACAAACAACAACTAACATCACTCTTATGGATAGTACAAAATCTAAATATCCCTTATATCGTCTATCTAAAAAATGGTTATAGCATAAAGATTTTATCTCTTATTTCTCATCTGGGATAAAATTAAGATGTGGGATGGAGAAGGAGGATGGGTTTACCTGCGCCTCCTTCTTTGCCATCTCAACGATACAAAAGCGTAGTCAGATGAACGCTCTATTGCTACTGTTCTGTTTCCAATTGACACAACCCATTCCTGCTGAACTTAGATCCAATCATAGAATCAATGAATAAAATATGGATCATCCTGTAACCGAAATTGAGGAAAATAAAAAAAAATACAAGTAGAAATGTGGAAGCAACCGTGTAGCACTGCAGGATGAGACTGGACTGGCGAGGCATGTGCCTCCTTGCCGCTGAATGCGGGCTGCAGCTGTCGCCACTGAACGAGGGCGACGCGAGAGGCGAGCCCGAGCCTCGAACACCCGAGGGAGAACAACCGGCGGCGCCGCGCGCCGTGTTTGGGACGTCAAATCGAGCCATCGGGGCGGACGCGGTGGCGCTCCGCTCGGCTCCTGTGGCGCAGCCGCGCCCTCTGCATGTCGACCTTCCAGCAGTGCGGACGCTCCCGGCGAGGGCTGGTCTCTCTTAATTTTTCAAATCGGTGACGACGACATGCAGCCTCGCCGGCGGGCACGCAGCAGGCCATATCCGCTCTTTCGAGATGCACGAGAAAGTCAATGCACTGGGACATTGGGACATTGGGTACAGTGGAAGGATTTTTCTTGCTGAACTTTCACGAGAGATGTAGAGATGGCACTATGGCAGGTGCGTGATTAAGGAAAAAGGTTGACTATCGAAAAAGATTTTAAGTGATATAGAAGCATTTATGCACAAATAAATAAGAAGAAGGTTGGATAAGACACAACATGTATGACTTTGATTTAAAAGGTAACCATAGCCAGCTGAAAATATTGGGTACATAGATGTATTTCAGAAATGAATAAATGTCGATAGAAAAAAGGTGGCTAGAGGAAACATCATGTAATTACTAAAAAGATCTAAATTCAAATTGGGAGTTAAAAAGAGCTATTTAATGTTTTGTAAATTGTAAGGATGACGAGCATAACGAAGTAAAGACAGGTAGAAGATAGAAAAATATATAAAGAAAGCAACGCAATATTTTGTTGGACGCAAATTACATTGCAAAGAAAAACTACATAAGCTCCAAAAGAAATTTAATCCATGCAATTTAAATGATCTTGAAATAAAAATAGAAATTATCTAAGAATATAATGAAATCATATCTAACATTTTGAAATCTTTACATTATGTGTTCTCAAAAATGTGAGAAACATATTTAATGTTCATATGAATCTAATAGTGCAAATGTGTGTATTAATAACACTAATGATTCTTAAAGTATTAAATTTCTACATAAATCTTGGATAATGTCTTTCTAAATTTTAAACAATGTGGCGCGAAAAGGCATAGATAGCCTAGCCGCGCAAATGCGCGGGCCACCCAGCTAGTTATGATTATGATAAGTGCAAGGCAAATAGTTATGTAGACATCACGTCAAGTTGTATAGACCGCACACTGGTGCCACATCTATACCTAAATACTCCCCTTCGAGTGCACTTATATGCTTGTCACTCTAGGAATTAAGTTGCGGAAGTAACGAAGTATTGCCTAAGTTTTGATGTAAGCAACATTTATCATCAAAGGTAGATATAAACATCGCCGTTTTACCCTTAATAGCAACCACACATCCTCACCCTTAGTCATTTCTGTCACTCGAGCCCAAGAATTAAAGGAGGCATGAACCTACTATCGAACATATAACCCCTCTTGGAGACTCACACAACTACCTGACCAAAGCAATTATATAAATCAAAGAGCATGTATGAACTTAATTAAAGCAATCTAACATACTCCCTCCGTATCAAAATATAAGACTTTCTAGACTTTTTCTGTACACATGTATCTATGCATGTTTAGTGCAAGATTCAAATGAACCTTGCAATAAAATATGTCTAGATACATGTGTGCAGAAAAAGGCTAGAAAATCTTATATTTTCATACAGAGGGAGTATATGATAACATGATCAAACTGAACATAACACCACAATGCATCATATCACAACAAACACAACAATAGGAATTATATCATATCGATCTCGATCATGTAGAACATTGTATTGAAGAGCAAGGAGAAGAGACTACCATCTAGCTACTGCCATGGACCATAGTCCAAGGATGACTACTCCTGCATCGTCATGGAAACGCCAATGGTGGTGTAGAGGCCTCTGATGAGGGTTTTCCCCTCCAGCAGGGTGTCGGGAAGGAACTCCAGAATCCCTCCGATCAAGTTTCCGCGACGGTGGCAACTCTGTCTCTGTTTCGTGGAAATATTTGACATCGGGGGTGACTCGAGGGTTTAATATCGAACTCTCGGGGAATCTGAAGTGGTAGATTTATCTTCTTATCCTTCTTTTGGTTACCTACAAAACAAGGTTAGATGTTTTGGTCCTCAACCTCACCTGTGGTTGTCAAGCACAAGGTGTAAGAATGATATCAGGATAGTTATGCAATGCAAACAAGAAATAAATATGCAATGATGGTGGATGCAATGATAAATGATATGATAACCCCCAAGAGCAAGGGATCACTGTAGCACCTCTCAATGTGGAAGTAAGGTATCGATCCGCAGGAGCAAGAAGGAAAAGTTATCTATTCCCTACAACTAAAGTGTCACAAGTTTTAGTTGATTATGCACTAAACAAGTTTAAGGAGCAAGGTGGTTGGTTTGATGGATGTAAAAGTGTCCCAATCCTCTTCTTTGCAAGAGGACAAGACAAAGGTAGTAACAAGTGAAAGCTCTCAAAGAGAGAAAGCCCAATCCTCTATGTAGCAAGAGGACAAGCTCAAGTGTGTGTTTCTTATAGGAACAATGGACATGGTTCATGGGTTCACTTAATCCTCTCTCTCTCTCTCTCATCTACGGTGATCATCATGTTATAGATAAAGTACACACAATTGTCATGTTTTAATGGTAGCTTTTTATGACGGCTATATTCCTAAAACACATAGTTGAAAGAAATACTCATTTGTGTTGCTAGGTCACCCCTCGTAAGGCTAGCGTGGTTTCTCTCACTCCCACATCATACTCTTTCTTTTTACCCCAGATAAAGGATGTTGGGCAGTACTGTGTCACTCAATACCTATGCCGTGTCACATCGGCCATCCCGTACCCACATACATCATACTTCAAAGTATGACAAATCACAAAAGCTCCAACACAACGGTAAATGCATAACAAATCATCTCACACCACAATATTCACCACAAAGGTATTACATAGATGCCCGTAATCATGTTCAGCAGCTCATACTGTACTAATTAGTGAAGCTCAAGAGAGAGGAGAGATACAAAAGTTACCACCACAAACCCTAGTCCAGGGGGTGGACTACTCCCCCTCCATCATGGTGATGATGGTGGAGAAGTTCTTGCTGTAGATGTTGATGATGAACACGCCGGAGGGGGGTGGAGCCCTCCGGAGGCGATTCCGACGGCGTTTCCCCCCTCCGATCTTCTCCGGCGACAGCCTTCTGTCTCTCTGTTTCGTGGTTTCGTGTTTCTCCGCCGCCTCCTTCCAGAGAACGTCGGGGGACCTTTTTTATAGGCGTTTTTAGGTCAAGACTATGTCGGTGGAGCAAAGATCGATGGCAACGGAGCCACGAGGGCCAAACGAGTGGGCCCCACGCGGCCACAGTACCTGGCCACGTGGGCCACCCCCGTTTGGGCCTCGGGCCTCCGCTTGCTAGCTTCCTTCGCCCACAGGTCTTCTTCCTTCCAAATATTGACGCCCGTAAATTTCCAGGTGATTTCGACGACGTTTGGGTCCCTGAAACATTAAAATACAAAAACTAGGGTTTTCTGCCTGTGCAGGGTTAATTCCATAAAAATAGGAAATCATTAAGATATTTCCAAAATCATGATAAAACATTGATATAACCCTTATATGATGCAAATATGATTGGAATATAAGCAATTAAAGTGCAAAGTTCATGTATGCATTTTACATGCATCAACATCCCCAAGCTTAATCCATGCTCGTCCTCGAGTATGAAGATGATAAAACTAACATGGACTTTGCAATTTAATACTTAACAATGAATATCAAAGATGATTACTATTGCTACATATAGTCAAATGATTCATTCTTCAAAGGAGTAGCAATATGCAAATAGTTTATGAAGTGATATCAAGTATTCAAGACAAGGATGTTCATTGATAGTTCACAAAGTGTAACATAGTAGCAAGTAATATGGAACACATGTATGCATAATGATAAGTAGAACATCCTAGAATGGTCATAGAGTGTAGATGAAAATCTGAATATGATAGGTGTACACTTTGGAAAGATGTATATGTGAGTAGAGGTAAAGCATGCATAAATTTCATCCAACTTCCAAACTCTTCTACTTAAGTTAATGATTGCAATAAGGTATTCATTGGTGTCAAGCTCTCATTGCCCCTATCATAGCATATTGAATGATTAAGGTTAAAGTGAAAGCAAATATGAGTAGTGTGCTTGATAAAGAATGGGTTGAATGTCTCATGCCCCTTGACTACAAGTACTTACACCATGTGTTACTCAACTTGGGAAACAAAGCAAGTTCAATTAAATATCATTGTAAGCATAATAGTATCATCAAGAGCGTCAACTGGGGTACCTCTTGTCCCAAGATATGGAACAAGCCCATATCAAAATGACAAGACAAACAAACAAAATGAACAATCTCAACACCCTTTTTATTTACCATTTGGAATAGTTTTTTATTGCAAGGTGTATCACAGAAGGTTCACCATAGTATGTAAGTAAATTTCCACTATGAATGATGCATGGCTTAGATTAGCGGCCCAGGCGTCTCTCTAACCATTTACACAAACTCATTTAAACTCGCTCTATTTCCACATTTATTTCAACATGATAAGCATCCATAGACAAAAGCACATTGTGGCGCCCCGACCCGACTGCTATACAGTGATGCTGTGTGTCACCGGTTAAGCGATACAACCGGAGGTTACGGGTTTACCAATCCCCGGCCAAAACCTTTGGCAGGCGTTGCTGGGTACACCTCACTCCAGACAACGCAACACCCCGATTGATGCCTTAACACAGGCACAACTATCAAAGCATAATAGTAAGATCAAGACTTGTGGAACAACTGGCACATCACAGACTCTACGACACAAATCATATAGTTCAACTCTTATACAGAGAAAGATAGCAAATGACAACCAGAGGTCACAGACCCAACATTGCATCAAGCGGAAGCAAAGTAGGTTGTTCTAAACAACAAGAACCAAAATAGGGCCTAAGAGGCCTACAGATAAACATCACAGCGCCAGCTGTTCCAGGATGTCCCAAGCTGCCACCTGGAACCCCAGACTACTCGTCGACGTCCACAAAGAACCCACCTTGGAGGTCGGTGAAGTCCTCTCCTGAAAATAAGCAAACGACGTTGAGTTCGACGAACTCGCAAGATTAAGAGCTAATATATGCTCGATGATTAGCTTTCAAGGTTTTATGGCTCTTTTGCATAAAGCTGATTTTATTTAATAAAACAAGACTCCATGGCATCGTCTAATCAGAATACTTTTAAAAGAGGGGTAAGCAGTAACTCTTGTCTCTTGAATCACATTTCTCACCATTTATCACCATCATCACCCTCATAGTACCTGTTCAATCAAAGGCACCTCCCCGAATCACCCTCGAGGAAGCTCACCTTACAAGCTTGAGATGGTACCTCTAGTACCCAGTTTTTAATCATTCCGTTAAAGTTATTCTATGATCTCTGAATCCGTCACCAAGTCGTCCATAACCGCGGACACGGCTTTTCGAAAAGATTTATCCCTGCAGGGGTGTACAATGTGAAAGTCGCCAGGTTCCCGAGGGACCTCCCAGCTTCTTATCCATGCGTACCGTCCGGCCGTTGCCTAGCTCTTAGCTCTCTTCCGGGGAAAGCCGGCTGGGTGGGAGCGGCTACGACCTTTACCTCGCTTAAGACTAACCCAGGATCATCAGTGGCGGTAGGACAAGAGGTACCTTCTCGCACCCTGTCCCGCGGCCACTTATTTTCCTGACACAACCATCCTCATCTCAGTCTTGGCCACCATCCTCAACGCACGCGCAAATGGAAAGCCAAACTAGAGGACCCTCGGCTAGTCCGCCACAAGTTAGTCAGTCGACGAGGTTCCATATGCCCACGCATGGTTGCACGCTCAACTGGCTCGTAGGCGAGAACTCGCACTTAGGCGGCGAGAACGAGACAACCCACCACATCCCATGTGGCCTCTCATCCCCACCTTTAAGCATTTTATTATCCGTCACCACAATTCTCCACCGTCATTCTCATCTCAGCACCTGTTACCAACATGAAGTAACCATAGTACTGCTATGCACTTAACTAAGCATGGCTAAGCATCAACATAGCATAGTAATTATCTCGGCCAACATACAATCCTATGGTTAAATAGGAGGGAACAGGTGTATGGCATAGGAACTTGATGCAACTATAGGATACTCTACTCCCAGTAAAGTTGACATTTGGAACCGCATGCAATATTATAGTGGAGAAAATACTTGCGGAAAATAGGATAAGATATGCTCAGAGGGGGGAATTACGCTTGCCTTGTTGATACGGCTGGTAGTACGGATCGTCACGAGACGGGGTGGCACTTCACCTCCTTGATCTACCGGTGCACAAAACACGGGAAGAGACAATCAATCACCACACATGCTTCACAAATGCAATGCGCAAACACATGATGGTATGACAAATTAAATGCATGGAACTTATTATGAGCTATCTAGCATTATTAAATGGGGGTGGAAGGATTACTTCGACTAAAGAAAGAAATCCCCCATATTTAACTTAGTGATTCTGATACTACTATAAGTACAATGTTATAATCGGGATCAAATATGCATGATGATGATGAATCGGGACAGCTCTCGTTATTCCGAGCGTTTCGGTACCTCGCTCGCAATTTTCGGATGCACCTGTACAAAGTTATTACTTTTATTAGTTTCTATCTTTTAATTAAGCGCTTTTAACTAATTAAATTTTTCGAATCGATTCCTCGAACTCGGGAGAGAGGGAGGATCGTGTGATTCAACGTGGTTCGATGTCCGGAGTTGCGCGAGAGAGTACCGGGGACTCATGCGCAAACGGGAGAGAAAACAGAAAACTGAAAGAACAAAAAGAAAAGAAAAAAAGCGGGCCAGACAGCCCTCCACCCGGCCTGGGCCGGCTGGCAGGCCGGCCTGTTACCCGACGCTTCCGGCCCTCCAGCCGGTCTGGGCCGGCTGCGAGGCCGGTTAGGGGCCAGAGAGCACCAGCCTCCTGCCCGGCCTGGGCTGGCTGCGAGGCCGGGCAACGCGAGCTGGGCGAGCGTGCGTCTACGGGGACGGAACTCCGGCGACGGCGCGGCGTCTACGGCGAGGGAAGAGCGAGGGGGAGTGCAGGGAGAGGTCCAGGGGCTCACCAGGAGCGTGTACACGCGAACGGCGGGGCGCGGGGTGGAGGTACGACGGCGGAATCGAGTGGCGAAGCGGCGATGGAGCTTCGGCCGGCGGCGGGGAAACGGCGATGGCGGCGACGATTTGTGGACCCCCGGCTCGATTCCTGCGGCTAGGAGGTCGAGGGGAACGTGGCGGAGCTCCCTGCAGTCTCCGTTTGGCTCGGGATCGACTCACTCGCCGGCGATGTGGGGGCGGAGCTCGGCGTCCAAGGAGCCCGGGAAGGGAGAAGATGGGGAACGGGAGCAGGTGGGCGTGCGAGTGCGGGAGGGGAGCAGTGGGGCCTCGCGGTGCGTGCTCCTTGCAGTGCAGGGGGAGGAGGAGGCCAGGCGAGTCGAGCTCGAGCTCGAGCTTCGCGACATGGTGCGGCCCGAGCGTGGTGCTCTTGCGGTCGCTACAGAGGAGAGGGATGCACGTTTTGCAAAGAGGTCCCTGGCAGAAAAACTTCCATCACGGACAGATCCTCACGATTTACAAATAGGTCCTTTTCCTGTTTTAGAATTAAAACCAGCACATGTTTTGAATTAAATGGGGCATCAAAATAATTTATAAAATTTTGAGAAAATTTGGGGAGGCTCCCAACACCATTTTGAGGCACCACAAAAATTGGTGTTGCCAAATAAAATAACTTGGACCACTTTTGTTAATAGGTTTAGAATAGAGCATTTTGTGCATTTTGTTTTAGCAACTCAATATCATTTCGATTCCAACATTGTGTTAACTCAAAGGAGACATGTTTATGTATGCATGCCATGATGCAATGGATGGGATGCAAAAAGTGAAAATTTGGTCCATAATTTGCATTACCAAAAGTGGGCTGTTACAACTCTACCCTCCTTACAGGAATCTCGTCCCGAGATTCTAAGAGTGCGAAAAGAAGTCGGGATACTCCTCGCGAAGATTAGACTCTCGTTCCCATGTTGCTTCCTCTTCGGAATGGTGAGACCACTGAACCTTGAGAAACTTGGTAGTCTTGTGGCGGGTCTTTCTTTCAGCTTCATTAAGAACACGGATAGGATGCTCGCGATAGGTGAGGTCTTCTTGGAGATCCAATTCTTCATGATTGACTCCATGGATAGGATCTTTGAAGCACCGGCGGAGTTGGGAAACATGAAACACATCATGTACATTTGGGAATTTGACCGGCAACTCCAACTTATAAGAAAGATCTCCTCGCTTTTCCAGGACGGTGAACGGACCGACATAGCGAGGGGCCAATTTTCCTTTTATTCCGAAGCGGCGAACGCCACGGAGGGGAGAGACACGGAGATAAGCTTTATCACCAATTTCATAGTGAATCTCCTGATGATGCTTGTCATAGTAGCTCTTCTGCCTAGACTGAGCAATCTTCAGATTCTCCCTTATGATTCTAACCTTCTCCTCAGCTTCATTGATCACATCTGGACCAAAGAGTGCTCTCTCTCGGTCTCGGACCAATTCAACGGAGTGCGGCATTTTCTTCCATATAGAGCCTCGAAGGGAGCCATGCCCAGACTAGCTTGATAGCTATTGTTGTAGGAGAACTCCGCGAAAGGGAGATACTTTTCCCAACCTTTGCCAAAAGAGATGACACATGCCCTAAGCATGTCTTCCAACACTTGGTTCACCCTTTCAGTCTGACCATCAGTTTGGGGATGGAACGCGGTGCTAAAGTTGAGACGGGTTCCCATGGCTTGTTGGAAACTAGTCCAGAACCTGGAGGTGAACAGACTTCCACGATCAGAGATTATCTTCTTGGGAACGCCGTGAAGCACTACAATCCTGGAGTATAGAGATCCGCCAACTTAGCGGCTGTGACATCAACTCGGACAGGGAGGAAGTGAGCCACTTTTGATAACCGATCAATGATTACCCAGATGGCATCATTTCCCTTGGGAGACTTTGGCAGTCCAGTAATGAAATCCATCCCAATTTCATCCCATTTCCACTCGGGGACTGCAATAGGGCGGAGAGTGCCGGCTGGTCTTTGATGTTCAGCTTTTACCGTCGACAGGTGTCGCATTCAGCAACAAACCTGGCGATTTCCCGTTTCATACGGGTCCACCAGAATTGTGGCGAAGGTCTTGGTACATCTTGGTACTACCGGGATGAATAGAGAGAGGTGATTCATGAGCTTCTTGGAGAATGAGCTCCCTCAATTCCGTTCTTTGGCACTACCAACGGTCACCAAATAAACAACCCCGGATTCATCTTCCACGAAACATTTGCCTTGCCGCTAGCAATGTTCTTCTTGATGTTCAGGATACCCTCATCCACTTCTGAGCATCCTTAATCTGGTCCACAAGAGTAGATTTGATCTCCAGATTTGCAAGGTAGCCGGAGGGAACAATTTCCAGGTTCAAACGGGCAAACTCTTCATGAAGGCGGTTGGCCTTCTCAATCATCAGATTGTTGCAATAGGACTTCCGACTTAGCGCGTCAGCCACGACGTTTGCTTTGCCGGGTTGATAGTTCAGACTCACATTGTAGTCCGTGATTAACTCCAACCAACGCCTTTGCCTGAGATTTAAATCCGGCTGGGTGAAGAGGTACTTCAGACTCTTGTGATCCGAGAAGATCTCGCAACGGTTACCAAACAGGTATGGTCTCCATTGCTTCAAAGCATAGACCACGCGGCAAGTTCTAGATCATGAGTTGGGTAGTTGAGCTCATGCGGCTTAAGTTGGCGAGAAGCATATGCCACCACATGGCCATCTTGCATTACACACAACCCAAGCCTTGTAGAGAGGCGTCACAGAAGACGACGAAATCCTTGCTGTGTCCGGCAGGACAAGCACAGGAGCGGACGTGAGCTTGGCTTTCAGTGTTTGAAACTCTCTTCAGCTTCGGCCGACCATACAAACTTTTTATCCTTCTTGAGAAGGTCAGTCAGGGCCTTGGCTATTTGGAGAAACCTTCGATGAATCGGCGGTAGTAACCGCCAATCCGAGAAAGCTACGATGTCCTTGACTGACATTGGAGTTTTCCAATCCAGAATGGACTGAATCTTGTCAGGAATGACCACACCATTGCGGATATCACATGACCAAGGAAGACAAGTTTATCCAACCAAAACTCACACTTGGAGAACTTGGCATAGACGGTGTTCTCGAAGTCGTGTCAGAACCAACGAAGATGTTCCTCATGCTCTTCATTGGTTTTGGAATAGATGAGGATGTCATCAATGTAAATGACGACAAACTTGTCAAGATAATCCATGAAGATGGAGTTCATGAGCCTCATGAAAGTAGCGGGGCATTTGTGAGACCAAAGGACATGACGGTATACTCATATGAGCCATAACGAGTAACAAATGCCGTCTTTGGAATATCCTCCTTTCTGATTTTTATCTGATGGTAGCCTGACCTCAGATCCATCTTGGAGAATACCGTTGCACCAGCTAACTGATCCAACAGATCATTGATGCGAGGAATAGGATACTTGTTCTTGATTGTCACCGCATTCAACGGTCGATAGTCAGAGACTAGACGAGGCACGGTAGAATCCCTCTTCTTGACAAAGAGTACCGGACAACCCCAAGGTGAACTGCTAGGCTGGATGAACTCCTTAGCTAACAGCTGATCAATTTGCTCTTTCAACAGAGCCAACTCTTCCACCGGCATACGGTAGGGCTTCTTGGAAATTGGAGCGTACCGGGAAGTAGATCTATGACAAACTCCACACTTCGGTCAGGAGGCATGCCAGGCAACTCTTCCGGGAACACATCCGGGAAGTCACACACCACGTGTATGTCCTGGATTTCAGGAGGGGATTCGCCTTCCATAAAGCAAAGGAGAATCTCAGGTGAGCGGGGTACGATGGCGGACGGAGGTATTGATGTTGCAGGCCAATACTTCACAATGTCACCGGAAGGAGCGGTCACAGTAATGGTCTTGGCGGCACAGTCGAGATTAGCCGGTATTTGGCTAGCCAGTTCATGCCCATATGACATCAATGCCTTTGGACTTCAGAGCTACCAAGGCATAAGGAAAAGACAAGGAACCTATATTAATCTGGACCTCAGGAGTAACCCATCGGTTTGCCATTTGGAACCAGGAGTAGCGATCACCAAGGGACGGCTCATTTTCTCGAACGGTATTTTGTGTCTTTTGCAAAAGCTATGGATATGAATGAATGCGATGCTCCAGAGTCAAACAAAACTGTAGCTGTATTGCCGTTGATTCGTAACTCACCCATAAGAACGCCGGGGTCTCTTCAGCTTCTTCAGAGACGTGGTTCAGGCGACCACGCACAATAGGTCCAGCCTTGCCAGTTGGAGTGGCAGGGGCTCGTGCAGGAGTTATCGCGAGAGGTGCCTTCTGGGGGCACTCCCTGGAGTAGTGGCCAGCCTGGCCACAGGTGTAGCAAGTGACTCCAGGTGGAGCAGGTAGCATAGGACGGTACCCACTTCCGCCTACCCCAAGTGTCGAAGTAGTGGGGCGCGGAGGAGGTGGCCTGTATCCTGCTGCCCTCGGCATGAAGGGAGCACGAGGTACGGCGCTGTAGGGAACAAACACCCTGCGCTTCTTGCTCTCAGAACCCGAGGAACTCTGGTGGTCCCCATGTGCGGGCCTCTTGGAAGCTTCAAGTTCCTTTCTTCCTTGCTCAAGAGTGAAAGCCTGGTTGAACAGCTCCTGATAGGTCTGGAACCTGAAGGGCAAAGCTCATAGCGGAGCTGCGGAGTCAGACCCTTGCGGAACAGCTCTTGCTTGTCAGCATCATTGGTCACGTCCCTTGGGGCGTAACGAGAAGATGGTTGAACTCACGACCATAAGTGCGGAGGTCCATCCGTCCCTGTTGCAAATCCAGGAACTCCCTCCTCTTCAATCCATGATCGGCTGGGGAATGTACTCCGCACGGAAGGCAGTGCGGAAATCAGCCCAGGTGAAGACATGGTTGGCTGGAAACAAAGCCACATGGCTTTCCCACCAACAGCCAGCAGCACCAACCAAGAGTAGGTGGCAAAGTTGACTTGCTCCGCCAATGGGACATGAAGCGCGGAGAACTTGCGCTCCAAAGCACGAAGCCAATCATCAGCTTCCAGTGGCTCCTTAGCATCAGCAAAGTGGGTGGCTGCGAGCGCAGGAACTCGGTGAGAGTGTTGCACTCGTTCCTCCGTGCATTCTGCTGCACCAACTGCTCAAGCAAGCGCTCATTGCGCCCACGGTTCTCCTCAATGGCCATCAAGACTGAGCCATCGAGGGTGGTGGCGGCAGATCATCCTCATCATCATTGTGGTTACCGCGACCACCACGGCCTCCACGACCTCCTCGAGCCATTCTGGAGATTTGACAATGACACAGTTAGTATCTTTCTCCGAATGGTCGAACAATAGCATTAGCGTCTCACAAGTACACAGACTAGGGACGATAATACTTTGCGAGAAGGAAAACAACAAGATAGAACTTGGGTCAAAGATCAGCATCATGTGCTACTAGTGAGAGTTAAGAAATCACAACTTAACACACTCTAGTTGACACAATCCGGGACCTTATGTTCAAGTCCGTGGGTTAAAACCCAAAGAAAGGATCAAAAGATTGATTGGTAGAAACATCTGAGTTGATTTGGGATTGCAACGCAGCGGGAGCAACGTGACACATAACACTAAAGGTCGAACCCACCCCGTTTTTCTAATTTTGAAGTAACAGACGAGAAGTAAAACCTTTAACTCAAATCGAGGTAAGATTGCTCCGAGATTAGAGGGTAACCAGATAAGGAGTAAAAAGAATCCTAAGATGGTTTTCACAACTCATTTTTAGGTTAAAATATTTTCACAAACACTAGACTCAACATCGACCAGTAGAAGGGTTTCCTACAGGCAGTACTGCTCTGATACCAACTTGTGGCGCCCCGACCCGACTGCTATACAGTGATGCTGTGTGTCACCGGTTAAGCGATACAACCGGAGGTTACGGGTTTACCAATCCCCGGCCAAAACCTTTGGCAGGCGTTGCTGGTACATCATCAGACAACGCAACACCCCGATTGATGCCTTAACACAGGCACAACTATCAAGCATAATAGAAGATCAAGACTTGTGGAACAACTGGCACATCACAGACTCTACGACACAAATCATATAGTTCAACTCTTATATAGAGAAAGATAGCAAATGACAACCAGAGGTCACAGACCCAACATTACATCAAGCGGAAGCAAATTAGGTTGTTCTAAACAACAAGACCAAATATGGCCTAAGAGGCCTACAGATAAACATCACAGCGCCAGCTGTTCCAGGATGTCCCAAGCTGCCACCTGGGAACCCCAGACTACTCGTCGACGTCCACAAAGAACCCACCTTCGAGGTCGGTGAAGTCCTCTCTGAAAAAACAAACGACGTTGAGTTCGACGAACTCGCAAGATTAAGAGCTAATATATGCTCGATGATTGGCTTTCAAGGTTTTATGGCTCTTTTGCATAAAGCTGATTTTATTTATAAAACAAACTCATGGCATCGACTAATCAGAATATTTTAAAAGAGGTAAGAGTAACTCTTTCTCTTGAATCACATTTCTCACCATCACCATCATCACCATGTACCTGTTCATCAAAGGCACCTCCCCGAATCACCCTCGAGGAAGCTCACCTTACAATTGAGTGGTACCTCTAGTACCCAGTTTTTAATCATTCCGTTAAAGTTATTCTATGATCTCTGAATCCGTCACCAAGTCGTCCATAACCGCGGACACGGCTTTTCGAAAAGATTTATCCCTGCAGGGGTGTACAATGTGAAAGTCGCCAGGTTCCCGAGGGACCTCCCAGCTTCTTATCCATGCGTACCGTCCGGCCCATTGCCTAGCTCTTAGCTCTCTTCGGGGAAAGCCGGCTGGGTGGGAGCGGCTACGACCTTTACCTCGCTTAAGACTAACCCAGGATCATCAGTGGCGGTAGGACAAGAGGTACCTTCTCGCACCCTGTCCCGCGGCCACTTATTTTCCTGACACAACCATCCTCATCTCAGTCTTGGCCACCATCTCAACGCACGCGCAAATGGAAAGCCAAACTAGAGGACCCTCGGCTAGTCCGCCACAAGTTAGTCAGTCGACGAGGTTCCATATGCCCACGCATGGTTGCACGCTCAACTTGGCTCGTAGGCGAGAACTCGCACTTAGGCGGCGAGAACGAGACAACCCACCACATCCCATGTGGCCTCTCATCCCCACCTTTAAGCATTTTATTATCCGTCACCACAATTCTCCACCGTCATTCTCATCTCAGCACCTGTTACCAACATGAAGTAACCATAGTACTGCTATGCACTTAACTAAGCATGGCTAAGCATCAACATAGCATAGTAATTATCTCGGCCAACAATACAATCCTATGGTTAAATAGGAGGGGAACAGGTGTATGGCATAGGGAACTTGATGCAACTATAGGATACTCTACTCCAGTAAAGTTGACATTTGGAACCGCATGCAATATTATAGTGGAGAAAATACTTGCGGAAAATAGGATAAGATATGCTCAGAGGGGGGAATTACGCTTGCCTTGTTGATACGGCTGGTAGTACGGATCGTCACGAGACGGGGGTGGCACTTCACCTCCTTGATCTACCGGTGCACAAAACACGGGAAGAGACAATCAATCACCACACATGCTTCACAAATGCAATGCGCAAACACATGATGGTATGACAAATTAAATGCATGGAACTTATTATGAGCTATCTAGCATTATTAAATGGGGGTGGAAGGATTACTTCGACTAAAGAAAGAAATCCCCCATATTTAACTTAGTGATTCTGATACTACTATAAGTACAATGTTATAATCGGGATCAAATATGCATGATGATGATGAATCGGGACAGCTCTCGTTATTCCGAGCGTTTCGGTACCTCGCTCGCAATTTTCGGATGCACCTGTACAAAGTTATTACTTTTATTAGTTTCTATCTTTTAATTAAGCGCTTTTAACTAATTAAATTTTTCGAATCGATTCCTCGAACTCGGGAGAGAGGGAGGGATCGTGTGATTCAACGTGGTTCGATGTCCGGAGTTGCGCGAGAGAGTACCGGGGACTCATGCGCAAACGGGAGAGAAAACAGAAAACTGAAAGAACAAAAGAAAAGAAAAAAAGCGGGCCAGACAGCCCTCCACCCGGCCTGGGCCGGCTGGCAGGCCGGCCTGTTACCCGACGCTTCCGGCCCTCCAGCCGGTCTGGGCCGGCTGCGAGGCCGGTTAGGGGCCAGAGAGCACCAGCCTCCTGCCCGGCCTGGGCTGGCTGCGAGGCCGGGCAACGCGAGCTGGGCGAGCGTGCGTCTACGGGGACGGAACTCCGGCGACGGCGCGGCGTCTACGGCGAGGGAAGAGCGAGGGGGAGTGCAGGGAGAGGTCCAGGGGCTCACCAGGAGCGTGTACACGCGAACGGCGGGGCGCGGGGTGGAGGTACGACGGCGGAATCGAGTGGCGAAGCGGCGATGGAGCTTCGGCCGGCGGCGGGGAAACGGCGACGGCGGCGACGATTTGTGGACCCCCGGCTCGATTCCTGCGGCTAGGAGGTCGAGGGGAACGTGGCGGAGCTCCCTGCAGTCTCCGTTTGGCTCGGGATCGACTCACTCGCCGGCGATGTGGGGGCGGAGCTCGGCGTCCAAGGAGCCCGGGAAGGGAGAAGATGGGGAACGGGAGCAGGTGGGCGTGCGAGTGCGGGAGGGGAGCAGTGGGGCCTCGCGGTGCGTGCTCCTTGCAGTGCAGGGGGAGGAGGAGGCCAGGCGAGTCGAGCTCGAGCTCGAGCTTCGCGACATGGTGCGGCCCGAGCGTGGTGCTCTTGCGGTCGCTACAGAGGAGAGGGATGCACGTTTTGCAAAGAGGTCCCTGGCAGAAAAACTTCCATCACGGACAGATCCTCACGATTTACAAATAGGTCCTTTTCCTGTTTTAGAATTAAAACCAGCACATGTTTTGAATTAAATGGGCATCAAAATAATTTATAAAATTTTGAGAAAATTTGGGGAGGCTCCCAACACCATTTTGAGGCACCACAAAAATTGGTGTTGCCAAATAAAATAACTTGGACCACTTTTGTTAATAGGTTTAGAATAGAGCATTTTGTGCATTTTGTTTTAGCAACTCAATATCATTTCGATTCCAACATTGTGTTAACTCAAAGGAGACATGTTTATGTATGCATGCCATGATGCAATGGATGGGATGCAAAAAGTGAAAATTTGGTCCATAATTTGCATTACCAAAAGTGGGCTGTTACACACATGATATCAACTAAATGAGATGAAGAGCGTGTTGAAAGCTTGCCATGTGACAGCACATATGGGCTAACTTCCAACCCAAAACATTCATCAAGCCACAAACATCATAATCTTAATCACAATGGGTCAAGTTTTATTATGCAAATAAAAGAACATTGTGCATCAAGTTCGTGAGAGCTATATAACCAATTTTTTTCCATTGCAATCAATAACATAAACATTTTCATTCAGAGGTAAGATAAAACAAACAACATGTTAAACATACTCGGAATAGCATAAAGCCAATAGGTTGATATGGTGGACTCACTGGAATAACTTTGGTTGAAGGTGTTGGAAACAAGTTTTTGCTTGTTGGAGTTTTTGGGCTAGCAAAAGGGAGAAAGTTGACCATCTAGATGCATGCATGAGTGTCCATAGAACTAACTAATCCATGTTAAACCAAGTAATATAACAATCAGCACCAAAACATGAATAAGTGATAGCTCTACAAAAAGAATTTGCAAACTATTACTCATAAACAAGCTCATGAATCATGCAACTATATGTATCATTAAAAATCAAGTCAAACATCTCTTTTCCAATCTTATAAAAGCATCCAACATATTTCAACCCATATTTCCAGTAGCTCTCATATATAAATGATAGTGTGGTGGTCTCTCAAGACTCAAACAAAAACAAAAAACGACGCTCCAAGTTTATGCGATAAAGTGTTTCGATCGAAAAACAGAAGTTGGACGTGAGCAAACCGAGAGTGTGTAGGTCCAGCGGGGTTGTCTTCACATCCCCAAGCTTATGGTCTTCACCATCCTTGGATAGCTCTTGGTGCATCTCCTCCAATCCCTGTGAAAAAACTTCAAAACACCGTTTCTCCCATCTCTTTTCTGTGGGGTGCATTAATAGTGATAAACAAATAGGTTTCTTGCTGCATATAATCCTTGAACAAAAATTCATATGACATGTCCAGAAAGTGTATAATGTTGTATGCCTACTCATAAACTCAATTGGATCAAAAAGATTCAACTTAAAATCTCAAAGCATGCATCAAACAAAATGGGACAGAATCTATCCAGAAAAACAGCAGCAGCAAAACGTATTTTTCTACCCTACCAAACTTTGTCAAAAATTCCGAAAACATTCATGCACACAGAGGATGAAAAGGTGCAACTACAGTTCAAATATGAGCTCATTCGGAGTTACAGAATAAGAATTAAAAATCATACCGTGCACTGACTCGTGCAGGAATAAAATCTCCGAACGCTATAAGCAACTTTTTCAAACCAAAAAGGTAAAACTTGGCACTTTATTGAAAATTCCAGAACCTAAACTATAAACAAAGTCTCTTGGTACAGCAAGAGGACACAAAGAAAATCACACAAAAAATAACCGGGTTGCCTCCCGCAAAGCGCTTTCTTTATAGCCATATAGCTAGGCATGATAGTTTTAATGATGCTCACATAGGAATGAGAATTGAAATGCAAAAGAGAGCATCAAGGGAAAAATATGAAACATATTTAAGTCTAACCCACTTCCTATGCATTGGGATCTTGTAAGAAAATTAATCAATAAAGCACAAAGTGACTAGCATAGGAAGGCAAAGCAAGTGCAACTTCAAAATTTTCAACAAAAAGAGAGAAGACTTAATATTTTTGAGATATATGAAATCATGTCTCCCTCTCTCATAAAAACTTTCAGTAGCATCATTGATAAACTCAACAATATATCTATCACATGAAACATTCTTATCATGATCCATATGCATAAAAGTATCATTACTCTCCACATAAGCATAAACAGTTTCATTAGAAATAGTGGGAGTAAAACATTCATAATAATCATTGTAATCATCATATATAGGAGGCATATCATAATCACAATAAACTTTATACTCAATAGTGGGTGGACTGAAAATATCATATTCATCATCATAAATAGGAGACATAGTATCATCAAACAAGTCAAAGAACCTCCCCAAGCTTAGATGATTGCAAGATAAAGAAACCTCCCCAAGCTTAGTCTAGTGCACACAAGAATAGAAACTTAAGCGCTACGCTCCCCGGCAACGGCGCCAGAAAAGTACTTGATAACCCCCAAGAGCAAGGGATCACTGTAGCACCTCTCAATGTGGAAGTAAGGTATCGATCCGCAGGAGCAAGAAGGAAAAGTTATCTATTCCCTACAACTAAAGTGTCACAAGTTTTAGTTGATTATGCACTAAACAAGTTTAAGGAGCAAGGTGGTTGGTTTGATGGATGTAAAAGTGTCACAATCCTCTTCTTTGCAAGAGGAGAAGACAAAGGTAGTAACAAGTGAAAGCTCTCAAAGAGAGAAAGCCCAATCCTCTATGTAGCAAGAGAACAAGCTCAAGTGTGTGTTTCTTATAGGAACAATGGACATGGTTCATGGGTTCACTTAATCCTCTCTCTCTCTCATCTACGGTGATCATCATGTTATAGATAAAGTACACACAATTGTCATGTTTTAATGGTAGCTTTTTATGACTGCTATATGTCCTAAAACACATAGTTGAAAGAAATACTCATTTGTGTTGCTAGGTCACCCCTCGTAAGGCTAGCGTGGTTTCTCTCACTCCCACATCATACTCTTTCTTTTTACCCCCAGATAAAGGATGTTGGGCGGTACTGTGTCACTCAATACCTATGTCGTGTCACATCGGCCATCCCGTACCCACATACATCATATTTCAAAGTATGACAAATCACAAAAGCTCCAACACAACGGTAAATGCATAACAAATCATCTCACACCACAATATTCACCACAAAGGTATTACATAGATGACCGTAATCATGTTCAGCAGCTCATACGGTACTAATTAGTAAAGCTCAAGAGAGAGGAGAGATACAAAAGTTACCACCACAAACCCTAGTCCAGGGGGTGGACTACTCCCCCTTCATCATGGTGATGATGGTGGAGAAGTTCTTGCTGTAGATGTTGATGATGAACACGCCGGGGGGGTGGAGCCCTCCGGAGGCGATTCCGGCGGCGTTTCCCCCTCCGATCTTCGGCGGCAGCCTTCTGTCTCTCTGTTTCGTGGTTTCGTGTTTCTCCGCCGCCTCCTTCCAAAGAACGTCGGGGACCTTTTTTATAGGCGTTTTTAGGTCAAGACTATGTCGGTGGAGCAAAGATCGATGGCAACGGAGCCACGAGGGCCAAACGAGTGGGCCCCACGCGGCCACAGTACCTGGCCGCGTGGGCCACCCCCGTTTGGGCCTCGGGCCTCCGCTTGCTAGCTTCCTTCGCCCACAGGTCTTCTTCCTTCCAAATATTGACGCCCGTAAATTTCCAGGTGATTTCGACGACGTTTGGGTCCCTGAAACATTAAAATACAAAAACTAGGGTTTTCTGCCTGTGCAGGGTTAATTCCATAAAAATAGGAAATCATTAAGATATTTCCAAAATCATGATAAAACATTGATATAACCCTTATATGATGCAAATATGATTGGAATATAAGCAATTAAAGTGCAAAGTTCATGTATGCATTTTACATGCATCAACATCCCCAATATACAAGCTAGCAATATATAGACACAAGATAAGCTAGCAACAATAAGAAAATGAAGGTTAAGAGATAACCATACAATGACGCGGAGATTTTATCCAGAAGTTCACTCCACAAAAGAAGCTAGTATCCGTTAGAACGGTGTGGAGTCACAAAGTGATCTCCGACTAGCCGTCAAATGGTGCATCGTATCTCCTACGTGCCCCCGACAATGTGGAGTGACACGAGACACTATATGTTGCCCTTGAGGTCGGAAACCAAACCTTTACAAGGATGGTGCACACTCCACAACTCAATAGAGGCTCCCACCAAATCCCCATGGCTCTCAAAGCCACAAGAATCACAAGGTTGTGGCCGCGGCCTCTGTCATCAATCCGATATTAAGCTCGGTGTGTCAAGCGTAGAAATAGAAGTGTATCTGAGTCTTAACCAAAGACGATGATGTGCATGAAAGAAACTGTCATCTAGAGCTTATCGAGTGATTATGATTAAACTCTAACTCTCCAGAAATCAGCTTATGATAACGAGACATTATCCTTAACAGAGGTTTACTAGGCCGGAACCATTCCTTCCACGTGTGTTGAAAGTAGTGTTCCACGTTGTTAAATCTGACTTATGCCTAGAAATTTTTTCACATAACTTCTTCATGTATGAGTATGAGTGATAAAGTTTATGCAAATTCCATTTTATCTCGAAGTTCTACCCGCCTTGATAGCACGTTTTTCCTATAAGACTCAACGGTATAAAAAGATATCTACGTCCCCAATCATCGCTCTGAGTCTTCATGTGCGATGGATCAACTCTTTGTCTAGATGTCTGCTTCGTTTGATCTTAAATCATACAGTCTTCTTGTAGTGTTGTTTTGCGATGATTTCATAGTGGAAACCTGGGTCACTCTATGAGTGTTGGTGATTAAGAATTTAGTTTATCATCGCACAACAGATAGTACCTCAAGTAGCACCTTATATGGTTTTGCATCATGCAAATAAAGTGGCTGCTCCTTGATGTTCTCGTGTAGGTGTTGTCTGCGGGGAGGTACTCAAGCGCCTGATGTTGATGAAGATGGCTCTATTGCTTGAGTCCCCCGAGCTTCTTCGTACGTCTTTTTCTTCTTGTCTTTAAGGTCGTGAACCAGCTCAGGATATGTTGATGTAGAAGAGCGGAGCTGGTGTTGAGGTTGGAGCATCTTTAAGTGGAGGCAGTGCAATAGATATTTGATAAGATTGTCACTCTTCCTTGATCCTTGCGTATGTCCACTACAGGAATGGCGAGCTATGCCGACGGCCGGACTCTATGCCGACGGCTTTTTGTCGGGGCCATCGGCATAGGCTCCGACGAGGAATGTCCATCGACGCGGCCGTCGGCACAGGTTTAGCCGTCGGCACAGGGTCTATGCCGACGGCAAAGCCGTAGGCATAGGTTCAAAAGGCTATGCCGACGGCAAAGCTGTAGGCATAGCTATGTTTTTTTTTTTCTGTTTTCGTTTAATATGAAATAATTCATATCTTTAAATCTATAAATCGAAATTTAGCAAATAAAATATCTAAATTGATTAGAAAAATGAGAGGAATCCAAATATGACATCCATATCATCTTTTTCATCATGCATATGACTTTTTGCAACAAATTATGCCACGGGTCTATTTTGACCATTTTTTCAAAAAAATAAAAGAATGTGAAAAAAAACCCAAAAAAATAAATCCTTTGGCATGGACTCCTTATATGTGTACTAGTTGCTAGAAAAAATGTAAACTTGAGTTTTGAAAAAAATTCCACAAAACTTATTCACAAAAAGATCAATCATCTATAAACATGTACAAGTTTCGAGTGAAATGACCTAGATATGATCATCTATGTACCATAGTTTGTGATAATGTGTCCATATTTGACACATAGGTTTGTCTTGTTATGACAAACAATGTTGCAGAACTAAGTTTTTTCAAATTATGTTTATAAATATCATTTTTCATTTCTTAATTGTAAAAAATGACATTTTTTGTGAAGCAAGTACAACAAATATGGTGCAAACTGGCACCCATCCAATTTCCACACAAAGTAGATCATATTTGATGGACAATCCAGAAATATTATGAATTTTCTCGGTTTCTAACTAATTTCGCCTACTTAAATGACTTTATGTCTATTTTCCGAAAGTAATTTAATTTTGAACTACAAGTGTGTGATAGTTTACTCTGAAAATTTTACAAAAATCATTTTAAGATACAACAATAGTGGTTATATCACAGAACCATCGATGGTTTTAAAAAATGCGACCCCTTTGAATGAATACACATGACGGCCATTTTGATCATTTTTTCGAAAAATTAAAAGAAAGTGAAAAAATACTCAAAAAAACAAATCCTTTGGCATGGACTCCTTATATGTGTACTAGTTGCTAGGAAAAATGATAAACTTGAGTTTTGACAAAATTTCCATAAAACTTCTACATAAAAAGGTCAATCATCTATAAACATGTATAAGTTTCGAGTCAAATGACCTAGATATGATCATCTATGTACCATAGTTTGTGATAATGTGCCCATATTTGACACATAGGTTTGTCTTGTTATGACAAACAATGTTGCAGAACTAAGTTTTTTCAAATTATGTTTATAAATATCATTTTTCATTTTTTAATTGTAAAAAATGACATTTTTTGTCAAGCAAGTACAACAAATATGGTGCAAACTGGCACCCATCCAATTTCCACACAAAGTAGATCATATTTGATGGACAATCCAGAAATATTATGAACTTTCTCGGTTTTTAACTAATTTCGCCTACTTAAATGACTTTATGTCTATTTTCCGAAAGTAATTCAATTTTGAACTACAAGTGTGTGATAGTTTACTCTGAAAATTTTACAAAAATCATTTTAAGATACAACAATAGTGGTTATATCACAGAACCATCGATGGTTTTAAAAAATGCGACCCCTCTGAATGAATACACACGACGGCCATTTTGATCGTTTTTTCGAAAAATTAAAAGAAAGTGAAAAAATACTAAAAAAAACAAATCCTTTGGCATGGACTCCTTATATGTGTACTAGTTGTTAGGAAAAATGAAAAACTTGAGTTTTGACAAAATTTCCATAAAAATTCTTCACAAAAAGGTCAATCATCTATAAACATGTATAAGTTTCGAGTCAAATGACCTAGATATGATCATCTATGTACCATAGTTTGTGATAATGTGCCTATATTTGACACATAGGTTTGTCTTGTTATGACAAACAATGTTGCAGAACTAAGTTTTTTCAAATTATGTTTATAAATATCATTTTTCATTTTTTAATTGTAAAAAATGACATTTTTTGTGAAGCAAGTACAACAAATATGGTGCAAACTGGCACCCATCTAATTTCCACACAAAGTAGATCATATTTGATGGACAATCCAGAAATATTATGAATTTTCTCGGTTTCTAACTAATTTCGCCTACTTAAATGACTTTATGTCTATTTTCCGAAAGTAATTCAATTTTGAACTACAAGTGTGTGATAGTTTACTCTGAAAATTTTACAAAAATCATTTTAAGATACAACAATAGTGGTTATATCACAGAACCATCGATGGTTTTAAAAAATGCGACCCCTCTGAATGAATACACACGACGGCCATTTTGATCGTTTTTTCGAAAAATTAAAAGAAAGTGAAAAAATACTAAAAAAAAAACAAATCCTTTGGCATGGACTCCTTATATGTGTACTAGTTGTTAGGAAAAATGAAAAACTTGAGTTTTGACAAAATTTCCATAAAAATTCTTCACAAAAAGGTCAATCATCTATAAACATGTATAAGTTTCGAGTCAAATGACCTAGATATGATCATCTATGTACCATAGTTTGTGATAATGTGCCTATATTTGACACATAGGTTTGTCTTGTTATGACAAACAATGTTGCAGAACTAAGTTTTTTCAAATTATGTTTATAAATATCATTTTTCATTTTTTAATTGTAAAAAATGACATTTTTTGTGAAGCAAGTACAACAAATATGGTGCAAACTGGCACCCATCTAATTTCCACACAAAGTAGATCATATTTGATGGACAATCCAGAAATATTATGAATTTTCTCGGTTTCTAACTAATTTCGCCTACTTAAATGACTTTATGTCTATTTTCTGAAAGTAATTCAATTTTGAACTACAAGTGTGTGATAGTTTACTCTGAAAATTTTACAAAAATCATTTTAAGATACAATAATAGTGGTTATATCACAGAACCATCGATGGTTTTAAAAAATGCGACCCCTTTAAATGAATACACACGACAACCATTTTGATCGTTTTTCGAAAAATTAAAAGAAAGTGAAAAAATACTCAACAAAACAAATCCTTTGGCATGGACTCCTTATATGTGTACTAGTTGCTAGGAAAAATGATAAACTTGAGTTTTGACAAATTTTTCATAAAACTTATTCACAAAAAGGTCAATCATCTATAAACATGTATAAGTTTCGAGTCAAATGACCTAGATATGATCATCTATGTACCATAGTTTGTGATAATGTGCCCATATTTGACACATAGGTATGTCTTGGTATGACAAACATTGTTGCAGAACTAAGTTTTTTCAAATTATGTTTATAAATATCATTTTTCATTTTTTAACTGTAAAAAATGATATTTTTTGTCAAGCAAGTACAACAAATATGGTGCAAACTGGCACCCATCCAATTTCCACACAAAGTAGATCATATTTGATGGACAATCCAGAAATATTATGAATTTTCTCGGTTTCTAACTAATTTCGCCTAATTAAATGACTTTATGTCTATTTTCCGAAAGTAATTCAATTTTGAACTACAAGTGTGTGATAGTTTGCTCTGAAAATTTTACAAAAATCATTTTAAGATACAACAATAGTGGTTATATCACAGAACCATCGATGGTTTTAAAAAATGCGACCCCTTTGAATGAATACATACGACGACCATTTTGATCGTTTTTTCGAAAAATTAAAAGAAAGTGAAAAAATACTCAACAAAACAAATCCTTTGGCATGGACTCCTTATATGTGTACTAGTTGCTAGGAAAAATGATAACTTGAGTTTTGACAAAATTTCCGTAAAACTTCTTCACAAAAAAGTCAATCATCTATAAACATGTATAAATTTCGAGTCAAATGATCTAGATATGATCATCTATGTACCATAGTTTGTGATAATGTGCCCATATTTGACACATAGGTGTGTCTTGGTATGACAAACATTGTTGCCAAAAATAATTTTAAAAACATCATTTTTCATTTTTTAAGTGTAAAAATAACTTTTTTTATTAAGAAAATACCAAAAATATGTTACAAAAAGTCATATGCATGATGAAAAAGATATTATGGATGTCATATTTGGATTCCTCTCATTTTTCTGATCGATTTAGACATTTTATTTATTAAATTTTGATTTACGGATTTGAAGATATGAAATATTGCATATTAAATGTAAAAAGGAGAAAATAAAGTAAAATAAATTTTATTGTTATTTATTCAAATATTATTATTACATAATCATTGTTATTTATTCAAATAAATTTTCAAAATTTAGACAATAAAAGTGTAACATCATGACTCATGGGTTAATATGTTCGATACAATAATAACATCAGTAAGTTCTAACATCTCATTTGAAGCTAATTTAGAAGGAACTCAAAAGTTAAGCATGTTTGGGCTGGAGCAATCTGAGGATGGGTGACCGAACGGGAAGTTTGACCGAGATAAGTACTTTGACCTGAGATTAAGTGTCTAATATGTAATTAGAAATTGTGTGTGGCTAAGTTGGAAATTTCAAAATTTAAAAAACATAAATTAGAAATTAAAAAAAAAATTATTTTTTAAAAAAAATAAAAAAATGAAAAAATAATTTTTAAAACATATGCCGACGGCTCTGTGCCGACGGCAAAGCCGTCGTCATAGCCTATGCCGACGGCTAGACCTGTGCCGACGGGTTTCTAGGCTATGCCTACGGGCACCTATGCCGACGGACCTATGCCGACGGTGGCCGTCGGCATAGCCTATGCCGACGGTAAAAAGACCTGTGCCGACGGCAAAAGGCCGTCGGCATAGGTGGCCATTCCTGTAGTGGTCGAGTATTCCTCAAGGGACACCGACTAGTTTTGTTTGCCTAGGATCTAGATGACACATGGTATCAACCTTAAGAGGATTCATATGAGACTTGTATTAAAGCGATGGATCAGACCGTGGTTAAACCAAATATTCTTCCGGGACTAAGTTCCTGTAGATACTTGGATAAAATGATCAGTCTTCAGAAGATCATGTTGTTGTTGATCATTCAAAAACAACTGATAGTGCATATGTACTTTCATGGACGCGTTGGACGGATAGAGTCTACATGTCAACCTAGTTTGTGTGCGTTAGTGCTCATATCCCGTGCGGGCCCAGTGAAATCCAGTACAAAGCCATTTGATGCTGCTAAGTGCACACGCTTTGGCTCATTGTTTCTTCTCCCTTTCTTCTCGAAGAATATATCGTCCCTTTATTTATCTGACCTTGGGCATGCAAACTTGTTCATTCTTACTCTCTCATTTCCTATCCTCTCTCCATCCCTCCATTAGCCCAAGATCTCCACTAGCTCAAGGTGCGACGGCGTGAGAACACACTAAGTTACTGGGTGTCGAGGAGCCGCTGCTCGTTGGCCACCGATTGAGTTCATCGGTCCCAAACCACATGCATGGGGTAACACACTCTAGTTCTTTGTGTTTCGACGACACTCTGTCCACCTGGTCGCTGCTCACATCGTGCTCAACGCGATATACTCCGAGATGACGATGGATATGGTGTCTAAGCCTTGCTCTCGGACGATAGGGCCGGCCGCTCAACGTCTCCATGACGATGTCTGCTGGGTCAGTGACACCCTCCTTTGCTGCATCCGCGTCAACCCCTGGCTCTTGTATAAGACTAGGGTGTCCCCTTGGTGTACCCCGTCGTGCGCGTTCTCCACCGAGAGGGGCGTCGACCCTGTTCCTCCTAGTTTGCTAAGTGTTGCAATGTGTTCTCTCTTGGTTATGTAATCTCTTGCTTTTCTGGTCGACGATGTTCCGTAATCTGCTACTGCTATGTGTTTCCCCATATATACTAGTAATGGTGCACGTGCCACGCACGTGTCAACCGAAAAATAAATATAATGATATGATTTCCTTTCAAAAAAATCTACAATAGTTGTAGCTAAGGACATGGCGGAAAATAAATGAGAAATGCATGGAAGCAAATTACCCGACCATAAGAGATAGTCACGTACAGTATTATTTTACAGCTGTAAACATGTTTGGTTTAACCATAGTTTTTCTACAAGTACCTCTCAACTCTCCAATGCAATAAATTAAGAACATCATTTTCTTTTCAATCTAATACTTCACATCATGAATGCCAAAAATAAGATTTTTTTTGAACAACTTGTAAGTTCATTGGAAGGTCACTAAACGAATTCGTTTGCAAGATTATCTTGGATAGTTCCGTCAGATGATCTGAAATCTTTTCATGATGTAAAAATACATGATGATCTTGATTGACAAGAAGGCAGTACTACACATATTACAGATACCTGCAAACTCCAGGAATCAGAACTCACTGCATTTAGTTGGTGATCTTCATTCACAATACATATCGCTTAATATCTGACTCTGTTTAGATGAAAGGGAAACTCTAGTGGATTGAATTCATGAGGAAAATGAAACAATTATTTGTTTAGTAACTTGAATTGTAGATCTAGTGCAGACCTAAATGCAGCTACCATGCTGGTATTTTCACTTGATCTGTGAGGGATTGCTAGACATACAATGATCACCAAATAATCTGATATCTGATTTCAGATGAACAACATACGTTATTACAGCATAACTTCACCCAAATAAACTTATATATGATTTCATATGAACAACAGATCGAGTTACAATTACAATATAACCAAATATATTTCCTCCTCTGCAGTCAGGAAATTCGGAGTTTCTTCCCATGTTCTCTTTCGTTTTTTGATAGTCTGGCATACCAACCCTCCCATTTTTGTTATTATTGCTTTCCACTATCCCACCTTGCAATTGATGTTCAGTACTCGTGGTGCTGCACCTATGGTACAGGAGGCAATTAAACCTAAATCATGATTACATGGCCCATCTAGGAGTTATTACCAGCTGGAACTTTTCTTGAAGAAGATGTTGAAGTCTATGTACCTTATGTATCGTTGGTCTACCGACTGTAGAAAACGTTGTAACTGTCAAAATACCAAAAATGCATTAGCAACTGATTATCAATTACAACTGACATATCTGACCATTCTGTATGCATCTCCTAATCACAAGTCATGTAAAAAAGTTAAGAATCCTTACTGGATTAGAAATGCGGACAACATTTTCTTATGGGTTGGGAGCAAAATATCGAAATATACTTTGTACTAAATAACTGAAAAATAAAACTCCCGAGAAAGTTTCGGTGGTTGCATATTAGACTCCCGAGAAAGTGAGAAGGAACACAGTTTCAGGAAGGATTTCAGTTTTCAGTCACAAATTAGAGTCCTGAGAAGGTTGAGACTGCAATAAAAAATTGCCAATAACTCATCCACCGTTACTGTAAAGATTGTATATGACATAATTTATAAAGCAGTCACTTAACATAAAAACATCTGATAGAGCCTATTAACCTGGTGAAAGGTTGTTCATATATCACTAACAGTGGCAGACAGTGTAATATAGACAAACTATATGAGTAAAAAATGTTCAGGGCAGGAAATTTAAGGATACATAGACTTGCCAATCAGCATAGGAGCGACTCCGTGGTCTAACAAAAAACCATGCGCAATTTTTGATCCGTGGTCTAATAAAAAACCATGGGCAATTTTTGAAAAAGAATAGTACTGCCATCCAATTCATGGCGTAACACACAACTCCTACGGTTTCAATGGAAATAAAATAGGATGTGAGTATGCCTGAAGAACACAAAATCGACCTGGTGCATCATGATGTTTGGTGTACTATTTCTTCTATGCAACACGATAACAATTTAATCGACATGAAGTTGAGGTTCCGTAAGACTATCACCTCCGAATTCATCCTTCTTATCTAATTTCAGAATGCACCTTTATGTTCGAAAACATAAAACACACGTAACCTTACCATTTGATCATAAGCATTTATTAATTAACCTACCAAACCATACCTTATCCCTGAAACAACAGTTCTGTAAGTATATCTACACCTCATCTTCTTGACCCCTGCGATTCTGGTCATGGTCCTCCTTGCCTCAAAACATGAAATATAGAAGGTGAAACGATTATTTTGGAAAACAATCACTATAGACATAATATATTCTTTCTTTGCTGAAACACATCTGTCATTCAATAAACAAAATATATTCTTTCTTTGGTGAAACACATTTTCCATTCAAGAAAATGGTAGTGGAATAAGTGTTACTACACAGTGACATAAGCATGAAGGGATTTCCAATTCTGTTTAGTAATATTCAAATTGCAAGTCCACACCTTCTCACTGTCCTGTTAAAATAATACCTCATATGGAAGAAATGAGAGCAGGTGCGGAATTTGTTTGGACATGAAGTTGTCAAAAATCACACCCTTGTGTCCTTTTCAAATGGTACAGATGCTAAGAAGGCCCATAAGATGATGATAGAGTATATTAGTTTTATGATGCTTCATCTTCAGTCTCCATGTACAAGCTGTAATTTTGAAAGAACGAGAAATATACTGTCAGAACTACGGAGTAGAGTTATCTTACTAACAAAACCATGGGTACACGGGCCCAGCCAATGATCCAATTCACTGCAGTAAAGAATATGGAAACTCTGACATGGGCAATCTACTTCAGAATGTTGAAATTAGATGCATTGAACTTGATAGTGGTTAGTTGATGAATCATGGTTCTGATTTGTTGCCATCTGTGCTTAAAGAGTCGAGGAAATTGAGATGGGTGTGACTGATTTTGTTCAGGTAGTGAAAGTTGAGAAAAAACATATACCAAGTAGAATCTTCAATACAAGGTAAAAATACTGGGATGATTATTATAGCGCAAAAGCTTGGTGTCTCAGAAACTTGACCCATTGTAGTGAAAGAAAAACAGTTGAGCTTACCTTAACTGAAAGAGCGGTATCTTCTTTTCTCTGTAAAACTTTGTGCAGACTGATATATAGCGGTGGCGTTTAGTTAATTAATATAGCATACCATTACTTAGCATGATGAAATATGCATTATCAGCTACGGATTTTACTTTCACTGGTGCAAATAATCTTGTACTGCCAGAAGATGCAAAGGCAACCAATTTGAACCAAAGCAAGCGTACGAAGTCAGCAGGTGTCATGCAATTTTCACAAACACAAGCAGATATCTAATATCAGAGTTTGAGAAAAACAAGTATTGACACAAAGAAATGATTTAAAAGCTTATGAATGGAAAGGCATTGGGCATTAATAAAGCATCCAATGTCTACCCTGATGTAGACAAGGGGATTCGGCTGTAGGTAGTGCGACTTTGGCTACATGGCGTCAAGGTAGGACCGTTTCAACGATGTCGTTCTAGTTGACATGCAGATCAAATTGAAAATTAGAGAGGATCGAAATTATTAGCACAATTATTATGTTGTTCACCTTCAATACCTTGTCATCCTCCCTTTGACTAAAGTGGCAGGCGCAATGGTGTCTAGCGCTGGTGCGGGAGGAGCACTGGGATGGCAGCTCGAGTCGGACAGGGATGCTGAAGAACGGCCGGCGATCTGGACAAACCGCATCGTTCGTCGAGCAGGTGCTTGAGGAAGCAGGACGGCAGGGGCACTTCAAATTCAGAGTACACGTGCAATTCAGATTAAGATAGAAGTGAAATTCCAATGAGCAATTCAGATACCTTGGATGGTGATGCATGTAAAATGCATACATGAACTTTGCATTATTTTTACTTATATTCCAGTCATATTTGCATCATATAAGGGTTATATCACTGTTTTATAATGATTTTGGGAATATTTGATATGTTTCCTATTTTTTATGGAATTAACCCTGCACAGGCAGAAAACCCTATTTCTTTATTTTAATGTTTCAGGGACCCAAACGACGTCCAAATGACCTGGAAATTTACGAGCATCAGTTTTTGGAAGGAACAAAGCGTGGGAGCGAAGGAAGCAAACAAGCGGAGGCCCGAGGGCCCAGATGAGTGGGCCCATGCGGCTCATGTACCTGGCCACGTGGGACCCCCCTTTTGGCCCTCGGAGCTCCGTTGCCGTCGATCTTTTCTCCACCGACTCCGTTTTGACCTAAAACCGCCTATAAAAATAGTCCCCCGACATTCTCTGGAAGGAGCGCCGCAGAAACACAGAAACACCGAAACTGAGACCTGGTGTTGCAGATTGGAGGGGGAAAACTCCGGCGGGGCGCTGCCGGGGTGGTCTCCATCTTCTCCAACGACTTCTCCACCGTCTCCATGATGAAGAGGGAGTAGTCCACCTCTGGACCATGGGTTTGTGGAAATAACTTATGTATCTCTCCTCTCTTGAGCTTCACTAATTAGTACCGTATGAGCTGCTGAACATGATTACGGGCATCTATGTAATACCTTTGTGGTGGATCTTTTTATGAGTTAATATATGTTTGAGATTGCAATGGTTTTGTTTCAGTTATGAAAGTAGATGCATATTATGTACCCCGTTCTTATTTACTTGTCATGATCAAGCATGTTTATGAGAACGTGTGAGGGGGAACGTGTGCATTAGTTGGAGTAACGGGGGGGGGGGGGTGGCTAGTGCAGTGAACGTGAGAGGAAGTTCTGCGATCCACTTGAGTGTTTTACCTTACTTTGTTGCCTCACTAGGGATAAAAAGAAATACCATGCTACCGGAGGTGTGGGTGTGACCATTGCCACTTCCTCCATGACTAGATCTAGCATGTTTTTATTTTAACTTCATGTCATGATACTTATTGCTATACTCTGAGTTATCTTAATTACTGAGGTGTTATGATTTAGTTCGCATCTTGGTGGAGTATAAGAGAGACTAATAACCAAAAGGTCTCTATGTTAGGACGTGATGCCCATATAATTATAACTTGTCATTAAACTGTTGTGTTGCAATCTCATATGTCAACTATAGTGTTCCATTGTTTACCACTTTATTAAAGAGAGAGTGCATTTGTGAAACCATGAACCCCGGTCCATTTTTAATCATAAGAAACACCTTTCCAACTACTTTTACCACTTTTCCATTTTCTGTCATTTAAAAATCCGAAAATACAAAAACACTTTTACATCTTGCATTCATCATATAAAACCCAAAAAATATCATTTATCATTGCTAGCACCATCCTTGCATATTTATTTACCACCCTTGCATATTTATTTCTTGTTTGCATTGCATATTATCTTGATATCATTCTCACACCTTGTGCTTGACAACCACTAGGTGAGGTTGAGGACCAAAACATTTACTTTGTTTTGTAGGTAACCAAAAGAATGATAGGAAAGATAAATCTTCACTACTGATTCTCCGAGAGTTCGATATTAAACCCTCGAGTAACCCCTCGTGGGGAAAACACGTCTTCCACTTACTACACACTCTGCACTTGGAGTCTCAACCTAACCCATTTACTTTTCACGCAGGTAACTATGTGAAGGGCCATCAAGACTGTTTTCTGGCGCCGTTGCCGGGGAATCATTGCTGAAAGGTTTATCCAAGGGTTCCCTGCACTAGCTCTGTTTCTGGCGCCGGGTTTATCCAAGGATATCTCACCAAGTCAACTTCATCACCAACTTGTGCTAACACCTAAGTTTGGGGAGGTTGCACCTACGTGAGCATCATCTTATCCATCTTTACCTTCAAAGCAAATTATTTTGTTTTGTCATTGTCTTGCATATCATATTTCGGTTTGCATATTTTATTTTCAGTTTTCATCTAAAAACATAAAATCCATAAAAATTAAGTGTTGTTTTTAATATGTGTTTTAAGCTACTAGTCATCAACCCGTGCACCTGCACGGGCTAGCATACCTTTTGCGGTTGTATTAAATATACATGAGTTTTAATTTGATGCACATATTGTCATTTTCTTATGGTTTTCAAGGTTACCGTGCTTTGTCAGATGTATTTTTTAATAAGAGAAACATCAAGAGAGGATAGAACCGAAAGAGTTTACACCCAGTCTTGTTAAGATACCTATTTGGAATATAGGAAGGAACACAACTAAGTTAGACATGTTTTGCATTATTTAAATATCATTAGATAATTTAAGATACCACAAATACACATATTTTCTCTTGTAATTTAATTATCCAATTCACCTGCTTGCAATAACTATTGGTTATAAATGTAAATAACTTGGCTCAAATACATGATTAGTGAAGTGAAAAATAGGATATCTGCGAGCATAGTAAAACTGTAACAAATTGGTATTTCTAGAATGATGGAAAACCTATGGGCATGCAAAAACTGAAAAATAGGTCAACCGAAAAAGAATCTGAAAGTTCACAGGATAAATAGACTAAATACACCATTTCATTAATCACAATTAATTTACTATACATGCAAAACCTATGGGCTTAAGATTTGAAAGTGTTGTCGAAGGCGACTTCTCTAACCTGGTACAACAATGATGCACGACGGAAGTATCCTTAATTCCTTACTGATTCATACCTCGAAGCCGCGTGATGTTGGCACAGGCGTTGAACTTCAGGGAATACGGCCTGGCCGTGATAATGGCGTGCTCGCGCAGGGTGAACCATGAGTCCATGACGACGCGTAAGATGCACCTCAGGGCACCACAGAGAGAAATCTCTTTACCTTGTACCTCGTTACCGGCAGAACAATTGCCTACTATGCTTCTTGCCAGAAAATTTGCTTTTCGTCCATGCTGACATAGAATAACTGTAACCGGACCCAAAAGCATCAACAATATAGACAGAATCGGGATTCAAGATGGCTGCGTGCCTGCATGCTCAACGGGGTCTCAGGAATATAGTTTTATTAGACAGAAATCGTGATCCAGCCTGTGCATGGCTGCATGCACAACAGGGTCGCAGGAATCTTAGACATGACAACAAAATTAGCTATTAACAAACATAAATGGCATGCACAAAACTTACGGATCTCAAAACCTTTCCAAATATTTGAACGCTGAAAGTTATAGTTATATTTAAGGCTTCTTTTTTTTTAATTGAATATAATTTTGATAGGCCATTGCGCCAATGGCGAAAAAATAATTTGTACCTAAACAAAAATAATAAATTCATACAGTGCGTAGGAATATGAAAATACAGAAAACAAAAACCCAACGATCCGTCCTACCTAAGTTAGAGGGTGAATGAAGCAGCATAACTCCGCAGCTGATGCATTATGCATTTTTGTGCTGGTCTGATTATTCTGTAGAGCATACTATTATTGCACTGGATGGCCGAGAAATTAGAACCCTCAAAATATGTTAACAATGCTTAGAAGATACTCACTCCGTTCCATATTACTTGACTTTCAAATGGATGTATCTAGCACTAAAATAAGTCTAGATACATCCATTTTAGTGTCAAGTAATATGGAACGGAGGGAGTAACTATCTGAGTCCCAATATTGCATGGTGTAATAGTAAAGGGAGAGGCTTACAGTTGTGAAACTGATATCAATGCGCAATGTAGAAACATTGGCTATATTCGTCATTGCTTTGTTTTGGTATGTGAAGTCAACAGGCTTGTCATCTCTGTGATCTTCCGCCCTATTTTTATAAAGCCCGTTTTTATTCTTCACAGATTAAGTTATTAGCGTAGTTAGAAACACATGAAATAGAAATATTGCTTTAGAGAAAAATAGATAACTGCCGCCAAAGCATGATACGCAAATGTTAAAAAAATGAAAATTGATATTCAAAGATCATTAATCTGAACTGATGCTTTAAATATGACAATCATAAGCATGGTACACGAATGTTTCTAACCTCCTTATATACATTACATTGATCTTATTGTAGATTTATCTGGTATACAATGAAGCATACTGACAAACTGCGATTGAATATGAGTAATTGTGTGTGAACTTAAGAAGCGGTTCCACCTTTTTGAGGATAAAAAAAAACAAAGGAAGGCAACCTACTACTAAAATTTTGCAATGAGAAATAGGGTAATGGATTAATACTGTACTGTCTAATAATGATCTAACATTATTATGTAAAAGTTAGGATTTGTGGACAGAAAACCCAGAACTGAAGATAAAATACCTTAATTTTGTTATAAGAAATAGACTGGGGAAATCTGGAACTGTCAGACTTCCACGGGGGGATTGGCAACAATTAAGTCTGATAGTGAAAGATTATAGAAACCATTAGACGTGATACTAAGAAGTCTGAGAAGCTGATATGTATAGGCAAACATTTGAAATCTGGGCACCATACTTTGATTACGCTGGAAGGTTGGATAATTACATGTAATACATTCTTGTACATAATCGAAATTCAGTGTTCCCATCAATAAAAAGTAACAACTAATTTTGTTGGCTAAGACGGGTAACATACCTCCTATAAACTCCATGTCATTCATACCACTCATGTTGGCTCTCCTTCGCTACCTATAATGCATAATCAGGTCATGAGAAGTACTGATAGGTACATGTGTACACAAAATGTTCATGATCAGATCATCGGACCTTACGGATCGATGAATTGATTTGTTAGGAGCTTTGGATTCAGATAGAGCGTGGATTTAATCCGGCAATGTGTTACTTGCATGTGTTGTGAATGAAGGAGTGACGTGGCACTGGTGTTGGGAGAATTTCCCTAGTTACTATACTATATGAGAGCTCAATTTGTAGACCACAAAGGGAAACCCTGGAGTGTTTTTTTTCTTGGTATAGAAAGGAAGTTGAGGCACCCAAATGTGACTACTGTGAGTTGGAACCTGGGTGTGCATCCCACACATCAGAGAAGCGTTTCAGCAAGGTACATTCGTGATATGAATTTTAAGAGAAATACCATTCAAATTAAGTGTTTTTTATTAATTCTATGAATCTTGTTAGATTGATGAAAAATCAATCTTGTGTACACAATATATATAAATAAACTTATTTTACATGTTTAGCAATATTTGACTTCTACCCACGTTGACCTCATCTTGCTTAAACCCGTGTTGCTATCCACATAAGTAAATATATTTAAGTAGCAAATCTTGTTGCATCCTACTACATACAGCTAAAAGCTCCAGTGGAACAACATGAGAGGTCGTCGCATCTTCATACAGCTAAAATCTTCAGCGCAACAACATGAGAGGTCAATGACAGTAATGCAAATTAAGTGAATGGTATTTGAAAAGAAGTTACATGCATGTACATGCAAACTTATTCCTTGATGAAATGAAATCTGATGTAGCCGTATAGGAACTTTTGGCTTGTAAACCGTTGTATTGTATAGATATGTAGATACTTGCATTTACCTTGAACACTAAATTAAAGACTTCTAGAGTCGATAGAGAAGTATGAAATCTGGAGGCACCAACTCAGAGAATAAGACCGACTGCAACTGAAACCTTTGGTCCTGTGCATAAACCAATATGTTATATTAGCTTCCTTCCCTGCTTAAATCAGAACAGCACATAACTACAAATTGTATTAGCGTCTACAACTCAGTTTCTAAGAGAAAAAAAATATGATATTACCCAAATAAAAAAAATGACTGGCCACATCAGGGACGTGTTGCCATGACCAATTTCTAGGAAAAGATGGCTGGAACTCGTGCTTCCATTGCCATGATTGGCAGCAGTTCAGGCAGTGATGAAGCGATGCTGCTTAGGCAACATGCAGCATGCATGATCCAACCAAAGCTCGGCCTATATTCTTGTCATCCGTGGTCTTCCATGGCAGGCAATACGCCTCCAGGACCGGAAGTTTTTGCATGCTGCAGTTAAGAAAGACGCCGATCCGGCTTCCTGTGATGTATTTATCGTAGAGTACTGCCAAGATTTGCTCAAATTGGAGAAAGAGGACGCACCGCTGCGAGTGATTCTTGTCGAGGGTTCAGCTAAGCTATGGAGAGCCGCAACATCGTAGGCGTGGAATCATACGTGCCGGCCGGCCGGCGCTTGCTGCAAGTCCTCAAACCTATAGAGTGATTGAGCTACTACGGTTAGTAATCTGCATACGATGCTGGATGTAGATTAGACATGCGCGCCGCCAGAAATCAGGCCAACGTCGGTGACGGGATGAGATTCGTTTTCTCCGGTGTGTCGTGAGGTAGGAGGCTACGTTCACGTGTTTTTTTTTTGTTTTACGATTATTGAAGGAGGAGTCCGCCTCACGTGGGAGAAAGATTCCGGCCAGGGCATATATCATCCGACGGTTTTCGATGGTTTATCGGTTGATCGTATGGACAAAATTCTCTAATACACCAGGATTAACGTGAGAGTTTCTATTGTGCCTCCAATTAGTAAATCTCTACTACTCCCTCCGTCCCATAATAAGTGTCTCAAATTTGTACAAAATTGGATGTATATGTACATGTTTCAAGTCTAGATACATCCACTTTTTGACAAATCTAAGACAGTTATTTGTGCACGGAGGGAGTATATAATACGGCTTGAGGAGGTGTTGGTACGTTTTTTAGATTTCCGATTTTACCCCTGCGAGATAGGAAATATCACATGCTATGCCACCGCTAAGTCAAAACCGGTTCGGTGTCCTATGGAAAAAAATCCCCAATCCGGATCAAGCGAGGAGGAGGAAGCCATGGGGGAGCAGGGGGAGCTGGCCGCGGAGGAGCACGTCCGCTACATTGTCACCGCGGAGAAGGTACGCAAACCGCCCGCCCATCCCCGCTCGGACGCGAACCGTCTCCGGCGACAACTTATCCGTCCTCCTCGCTGTGACCGCAGCAGAAGGACTCGTTCCAGTCGCTGGTGATGGAGCACCTGCGCGCCAGCGGCGCGTACTGGGGCCTCACCACGCTCGACATCCTCCACAAGCTCCAGGCCGTGGACGCCGCCGAGGTCGTCGACTGGATCATGTCGTGCTACCACCCGGAATCTGGTACTGCCACCAAGGGGGGAGTCTCGGTTTTTCTTGATTAGGGGTCCTTGAGATGAGAGAGACAAGTTCTTGAATGGTCTGCCTGTGTTCTTGGGGTGTGGCTGTGCAGGTGGATTCGGGGGCAACGTGGGGCACGACCCGCATGTCCTCTACACGCTCAGCGCCGTGCAGGTCCTCTGCCTCTTCGATCGGCTCGATGTTCTTGATGCAGACAAGGTTGCTGAGTGTATCCTTCTCTAGATCTTGAGTGAGCATGCCGCGGCACTAGTTTTGGCGAATGTTACATTATCTTGAGTGAGCGTACTGGAAGATCATGGCGAGTTGCATGGGTGCCGCCGGATTGGATTTGTCCATGTCGTATGTAGAAGATGAGTTGATCCTAGATCTGGATCCAGCGCTTCCTCTTCTTTCTTTTATCTTTTTTCATGAATTTTCGGTTCCATAGGATTCTTAATTTTTTTGCTGCACACGATTGTGACAAGTCAAAACGTGAGTCCGTGGTCATGATTTTTTTCTCTTTCCTGGGAAGATGATTATTAGACGAGTACTAATGTGTCAGGAGCAGCAGCAATTTTAGCTCATTGCCGTATCTCTCGAGCTTAATCCCAACAATAGATGAACGTCCATAGGCGTGTATACGTACCTCTGCTGGTCTAATTAGCTTAATTTAGGAGATTACTATCTCGAGAAAGCATGAGCTTATATGCAAAGTTTTCTTACGGTAGCTTTTTTTTTCCTGATTGATCTTTTTTTTACAATGTGCAGAAATGCTTGTCAAAATCTCAAAGCCATATGGGACGATCCAAAGTAAGACGGGGCACCAACCTAGGTTTAGAGTTTTTTCTCGAATAGGTCGATCGATTGTGCAATTCATCGAACATTCTAAAAATTGTATTTGATCAAAGAAAATATTAAAACAAGCACCAACATTTAGATGTTGCAGGCGGTGACCCCACGAATAATGCTCCTCCGTTTTAGTCACGTTTGTGCATCGTTCACGATGGAGACGGCGAGCTCAGAGGGCAAGATTGTATGGTTGAGTGTCTGTGAGGAGAAGGTGGCCGACATCACTTCCGATTTCTGTTCTCCACACTTGATCCTGTAACGTCCGTGCACGCTTTGGTGCCATGTTAAGCCCAATATCTCTTAGCTGAGTGCATCAACAGTTACATCTATTTCACTACCGGGAAATGGTATTTTTAAACACTTTTGCCATGCGGTTAGGAATTAATTATCAAATGAAATTTTCTTGGGTTTTGGCGTGGCGAGAAGTAAAATTAGAGGACTGGCATGACATGTGCTAAATGGCCTAAAACTGTGTCACAATTGTTGTCGTAAGATGTTTGCTTGTTTGGTAACACGAATATACTTTTCGTCCGTAGCAACGCACGGGCAGTTTGCTAGTATATAAGATTGGTAAGAAGTTTGGTAAGGAAACTTGAAAACTGAATTTTATTATCTCATTGTTACTATGGCATTTATGAATCGTGCCTCGCTGCATCATGCTTTATATGAAAGTGCTTATGCTATTGCTCCTAAAGTGGTTGAAACTACTATGTCTGAGGTATCTAAAGTGGGATTTAAAATCCTCGTTGGTCATGTTAAAAGTGTTATGAAAAATCTATTTACAGGGGATGGAACTAAGTCTGCACGTGAACACAATTGAAGACATATGTGGTTTATTTAGTCTTCCTGGTATTTCTGATGATCAGGTGAAAAGGAATCTATTATATTTGTCTTTATCTGGTAATGCTCGTATTTGGTTCAGGTCTTTGGATGAATAAGTCACTATTGAATGGAGTATTTTGAGAGAGGTTTTCTTTCTTAAGTATTTTACTCCTAAAAAAGTTTATGATAACCCATGCTATTATGATGAAACTAATAATGCTCCTTTACTTTCTAGTAATACTACTAGTGAAGTTATGGATAATAATGAGGAGTGTTGCTTAAATATGCTATATGATAATGCTTTAGATGATGGTCCTATGCTTATTGATAATTCTCCATGTTTAGTTGTTACTAATTTATGCGAGGATAAAAATGATATACTTGATATTGATCTTATTAACTATTTTGAAAGAGGGAAGCATGCTAATGAATTTCATAATAAATTTAATAATCCTCTTTATGTGCCTAAATTATCTAAGTTGAATGATTCTTGTGGTTATATGGTTGAATTTATTTCTACTACTTGCAACTATTATGAAAGAGGAGGTGATAAAAACCCTTTTTATGTTACTAATAATTACATGCTGCAAGTAAATCTCTACTATATAATACGGCTTGAGGAGGTGTTGGTACGTTTTTTAGATTTCCGATTTTACCCCTGCGAGATAGGAAATATCACATGCTATACCACCGCTAAGTCAAAACCGGTTCGGTGTCCTATGGAAAAAAATCCCCAATCCGGATCAAGCGAGGAGGAGGAAGCCATGGGGGAGCAGGGGGAGCTGGCCGCGGAGGAGCACGTCCGCTACATTGTCACCGCGGAGAAGGTACGCAAACCGCCCGCCCATCCCCGCTCGGACGCGAACCGTCTCCGGCGACAACTTATCCGTCCTCCTCGCTGTGACCGCAGCAGAAGGACTCGTTCCAGTCGCTGGTGATGGAGCACCTGCGCGCCAGCGGCCCGTACTGGGGCCTCACCACGCTCGACATCCTCCACAAGCTCCAGGCCGTGGACGCCGCCGAGGTCGTCGACTGGATCATGTCGTGCTACCACCCGGAATCTGGTACTGCCACCAAAGGGGGAGTCTCGGTTTTTCTTGATTAGGGGTCCTTGAGATGAGAGAGACAAGTTCTTGAATGGTCTGCCTGTGTTCTTGGGGTGTGGCTGTGCAGGTGGATTCGGGGGCAACGTGGGGCACGACCCGCATGTCCTCTACACGCTCAGCGCCGTGCAGGTCCTCTGCCTCTTCGATCGGCTCGATGTTCTTGATGCAGACAAGGTTGCTGAGTGTATCCTTCTCTAGATCTTGAGTGAGCATGCCGCGGCAGTAGTTTTGGCGAATGTTACATTATCTTGAGTGAGCGTACTGGAAGATCATGGCGAGTTGCATGGGTGCCGCCGGATTGGATTTGTCCATGTCGTATGTAGAAGATGAGTTGATCCTAGATCTGGATCCAGCGCTTCCTCTTCTTTCTTTTATCTTTTTTCATGAATTTTCGGTTCCATAGGATTCTTAATTTTTTTGCTGCACACGATTGTGACAAGTCAAAACGTGAGTCCGTGGTCATGATTTTTTTCTCTTTCCTGGGAAGATGATTATTAGACGAGTACTAATGTGTCAGGAGCAGCAGCAATTTTAGCTCATCGCCGTATCTCTCGAGCTTAATCCCAACAATAGATGAACGTCCATAGGCGTGTATACGTACCTCTGCTGGTCTAATTAGCTTAATTTAGGAGATTACTATCTCGAGAAAGCATGAGCTTATATGCAAAGTTTTCTTACGGTAGCTTTTTTTTTCCTGATTGATCTTTTTTTTACAATGTGCAGAAATGCTTGTCAAAATCTCAAAGCCGTATGGGACGATCCAAAGTAAGACGGGGCACCAACCTAGGTTTAGAGTTTTTTCTCGAATAGGTCGATCGATTGTGCAATTCATCGAACATTCTAAAAATTGTATTTGATCAAAGAAAATATTAAAACAAGCACCAACATTTAGATGTTGCAGGCGGTGACCCCACGAATAATGCTCCTCCGTTTTAGTCACGTTTGTGCATCGTTCACGATGGAGACGGCGAGCTCAGAGGGCAAGATTGTATGGTTGAGTGTCTGTGAGGAGAAGGTGGCCGACATCACTTCCGATTTCTGTTCTCCACACTTGATCCTGTAACGTCCGTGCACGCTTTGGTGCCATGTTAAGCCCAATATCTCTTAGCTGAGTGCATCAACAGTTACATCTATTTCACTACCGGGAAATGGTATTTTTAAACACTTTTGCCATGCGGTTAGGAATTAATTATCAAATGAAATTTTCTTGGGTTTTGGCGTGGCAAGAAGTAAAATTAGAGGACTGGCATGACATGTGCTAAATGGCCTAAAACTGTGTCACAATTGTTGTCGTAAGATGTTTGCTTGTTTGGTAACACGAATATACTTTTCGTCCGTAGCAACGCACGGGCAGTTTGCTAGTATTATTAATATGCATTGGGAAACTTCTATTTATGGTGATTCATTCATATACAAAATGCCAATGCATAGAAAGAAAGTTAGACTTCGTTGTTATTACTTTTGTGTTTTGTTTTTCTCTCAACTAGGGTTCAACTTGACTATTATTTTGATTGGTTTGAGAACACCATGGGATCCTGGTATTATGCATGAACACTTTCCAAGGAAGAGGGACACACCAAAGTTAAGCTCCCTCATGAGCTTCGTCCTCTATAAACATCAAGTAAGAAGCCTAGCTATATGGCTATAAAGAAAGCGCTTTACGGGAGGCAACCCGGTTGTTTTTATTTTTGATTTTCTTTGTGTCCTCTTGCTGTAACAAGAGACTTAGTGTTTAGTTTAGTTTCTGGAATTTTTAATAAAGTGCCAAGTTTTACTCATTTTGGTTGAAGAAGTTGCTTATAGCGTTCGGAGATTTTATTCCTGCACGAATCTGTGCACGGTATGATTTTTAATTCTTATTCTGTAACTCCGAATGAGCTCATATTTAAACTGTAGTTGCAACTTTCATCCTCTGTATGCATGAATTTTTTCGGAATTTTCGACAAAGTTAAGTAGGGTAGAAAAATACGTTTAGCTGCTGCTGTTTTTCTGGACAGATTCTGTCCCATTTTGTTTGATGCATGCTTAGAACTTTTAACATGAATCTTTTTGATCCAGGCATACAACATTATACACTTTCTGGACATTCATATGAATTTTTGTCTAAGGATTATATGCAGCAAGAAATCTATTTGTTTATCACTACTAATGCACCCCACAGAAAAAGAAATGGGAGAAACGGTGTTTTGAAGTTTTTTCACAGGGATTAGAGGAGATGCACCAAGAGCTATCCAAGGATGGTGAAGACCATAAGCTTGGGGATGTGAAGACAACCCCACTGGACCTACACACTCTCGGTTTGCACACGTCTAACTTCTGTTTTTCGATCGAAACACTTTATCGCATAAACTTGGAGCGTCTTTTTGTTTGTTTTGGTTTGATTTTTATTTTGTGAGACCACCACACTATCATTTATATATGAGAGAGCTACTGGAAATTTGGGTTGAATTATGTTGGATGCTATTATAAGATTGGGAAAAGGGATGTTGAGTTGATTTTAAAAGATACATATAGTTGCATGATTCATGAGCTTGTTAATGAGTTAATTTGCAAGTATTTTATCAAGAGCTATCTTTTATTCATGTTTTGATGCTGAATGTTATTTTACTTGTTTAACATGGATTAGTTAGTTCTATGGACACTCATGCATGCATTTAGATGGTCAACTTTCTCCCTCTTGCTAGCCCAAAAATTCCAACAAGCAAAAACTTGTTTCCAACACCTTCAACCAAAGTTTTTCCAGTGAGTCCACCATATCTACCTATTAGCTTTATGCTATTCCGAGTATGTTTATCATGATATTTGTGTTATCTATACCTCTGAATGAAAATGCTTATGTTATTGATTGTTATGGGAAAAGTTGGTTATAGAGCTCTCTCGAACTTGATGCACACTTTACTTTCATTGCATAAATAAACATGACCCATTGTGATTAAAATTATGATGTTGTGGGCTTGACAAATGTCTTTGGTTGAGAGTTAGCTCATATGTGCTGTCACATGGCAAGCTTTCAACATGCACTTCATTTCATTTAGTTGATATCATGTACTTTTGTTTATGGATGCTTACCATGGGTGAAATAAATGTGGAAATGAAGTGAGTTTAAATGAGTTTGTATAAATGGTTAGAGAGACGCCTGGGCCGCTAATCTAAGCCATGCATCATTCATGGTGGAAATTTACTTACATGCTATGGTGAACCTTCTGTGATACACCTTACAATAAAAAGCTATCAATGGTAAATAAAAAGGGTGTTGAGATTGTTCATTGTGTTTGTTTGTCTTGTCATTTTGATATGGGCTTGTTCCATATCCTGGGACAAGAGGTACCCCAGTTGACGCTCTTAATGATACTATTATTACTTACAATGATATTTAACTTGAACTTGCTTTGTTTCCAAGTTGAGTAACACATGGAGTAGGTACTTGTATTCAAGGGGCATGAGACTTTCAACCTGTACTTTGTCAAGCACACTACTCGTATTTGCTTTCACTTTAAACTTAATCATTCAAGATGCTATGATAGGGGAATGAGAGCTTGACACCAAGGATTACCACATTACAATCATTAACTTAAGTAGAGAAGTTCAGAAGTTAGATGAAATTTATTCATGCTTTACCTCTACTCATATATATCTTTCCAAAGTGTCCACCTTTTATATTCAGATTTTCATCAATACTCTATGACCATTATAGGATGTTCTTACTTATCATTATGCATACATGTGGTCCATAGTACTCTCTTTTATGTTACACTTTGTGAATTATCATTGAACATCCTTGCATTGAATACTTGATATCACTTCATAAACTATCTTGCATATTGCTACTCCTTTTAAGAATGAATCATTTGACTCTATGTAGCAATAGTAATCATCTTTGATATCCATTGATAGTATTAAATTGCAAAGTCCATGTTAGTTTTATCACCTTCATACTCGAGGACGAGTATAGGTTAAGCTTGGGGATGTTGATGCATGTAAAATGCATACATGAACTTTGCATTATTTTACTTATATTCCAGTCATATTTGCATCATATAAGGGTTATATCACTGTTTTATAATGATTTTGGGAATATTTGATATGTTTCCTATTTTTATGGAATTAACCCTGCACAGGCAGAAAACCCTATTTCTTATTTTAATGTTTCAGGGACCCAAACGACGTCCAAATGACCTGGAAATTTACGAGCATCAGTTTTTGGAAGGAACAAAGCGTGGGAGCGAAGGAAGCAAACAAGCGGAGGCCCGAGGGCCCAGATGAGTGGGCCCACGCGGCCCATGTACCTGGCCGCGTGGGACCCCCCTTTTGGCCTCGGAGCTCCGTTGCCGTCGATCTTTCCTCCACCGACTCCGTTTTGACCTAAAACCGCCTATAAAAATAGTCCCCCGACGTTCTCTGGAAGGAGCGCCGCAGAAACACAGAAACACCGAAACAGAGACCTGGAGTTGCAGATTGGAGGGGGAAAACTCCGGCGGGGCGCTGCCGGCGTGGTCTCCATCTTCTCCAACGACTTCTCCACCGTCTCCATGATGAAGAGGGAGTAGTCCACCTCTGGACTATGGGTTTGTGGAAGTAACTTATGTATCTCTCCTCTCTTGAGCTTCACTAATTAGTACCGTATGAGCTGCTGAACATGATTACGGTCATCTATGTAATACCTTTGTGGTGGATCTTTTTATGAGTTAACTAGGACAATACCCGTGCCTTGCTACGGGTTCATTTTTGCTTAATATTTAGATTTATGTTGCATCAGCGGAAATAAAACATGATTAATATTGTCTTTACGTTCATTCCGATCAGCTGGAGTTCATAATTTTTTTTGCAGCGAAAGATAGGGCAATCAACTAATCCACATGTACAATTCTCAAAACTCCTTTCAATCAAGGAGGCCAATGTCCTTTTTTTTCCTTTCTTTGTTGTAGAACTGTAGATGTACTCCCTGCTATTTTTCACTATTTTTTTTGTTGACAAAAACACATGTTTTCACGAGTAGGAGTTTCACATCAATCTTCCTCTTTTCTATGACCGTGACAAAGCTGAGCCTGTGTAACTCATGTGAACATCAACCGTAAGAACCAAGAACCAAACAAACATTAATTTGATTTACAATCTCAACATACCCAACTTATGACGCACACATAGCACTCAAAAATCAGAATTAAGGACACAATTTCCCCCTGAATCTGCAGATTCGAGTTGAGAATACTAAAGGAACTGATCAATCGCAGCTTCTATACAGCCGAGATGGTCATAATACACATCCAGATCAGAAACTTTTGTGAACAAAATCAGGGAGAAATTTAGGTGGAGGAGATACGTGAGATGGATAACCTGGCCGAGGGGAGATTCCATGAATTTGGGGCATAAAGTTGTGTCAGCGGGAGTGTACCAGGCATAGCGGACGTTGCCGCTGGGGCTCTCGTTGACGGGGAGACGCGCTGGGTGGTTTTCTTCGGGGGCGCCACCGACTTTGGGAGGAGCAGGCCGTGTCGCGCGCCGACCTTGAGCCGCCGCCTCGAGGAGCGATTTCAGCCGGCTGCAGGCTCGGGTGGCGAGGTACCCCTGCAGCCGTGGTCGGAGGAGTGCGGCCGCGCATGCTGGCCGTGCGCCGTGTCCACGTCCTGGTCGTGGGGAGCGAAGCTGCCGCGCAGAGGAGCGCAACCTTGGAGAACCGCCGGCCCTGCCCTACTGCTTGTACTTGGGAGCTGCACCCCGCGCTCTTCGCCCGCATGGACTCCGGGGCCGACCAATCGCCGCACGGTGGCTTTTTCCCAGAAGCGCCCACGCCTCATGCCTGCCCCGACCAGAGATGCTCGTCGCCCCTAGCCTTTCCCATGTCTGACTTCGTTCCTCTTTTCCCCAGCGAGCGAGCCGCGACTGCTGCCCTACCCGGACAGGACGGTCGGCGGCGACCGCATCTTGGTTTCTGGTCGGGGCATCGGGGCGAACGCGCATCTCGAATTGGACATGGACCCCGCCGATGCGGAGGAGAGGAGGAAGAAGAAGCACCCGGTCAGCGCTACGGAGGCTCTCCCGTCCGCCATCACCATCTTCCCTCCGCTCGGTTAACCCACTGCTGCGCCGACGGAGACTGGATTGCGCACACCGGAGGGAGAGAGCTGTCACGGGCCCTACGAGCAAGGCGAGAGGACATACAGGGGAGGTGCGCCGGTGGTGCAGGGATCCGGGAGGTTCGATGGTGGAGCGAAGGACGGGGAGGGCACTGATGGTCTGGGTGGCGACGGCGTTGATGGAGGAAGGGGAGAGGCAGGGGTGACGTTGAGGAAAGGATGTCGACCCGGACAACGATTGGGGATATTTCACTTGGCGGTGGCAGTACCGTAATATCTTCCAAAGTGCAGGGGCAGAATCGGAAACTGAAAAAACGTACCAACCATCACCTCTAGCTATATTATATAGTAGAGATATATGTTTGAGATTGCAATGGTTTTGTTTCAGTTATGAAACTAGATGCATATTATGTACCCCGTTCTTATTTACTTGTCATGATCAAGCATATTTATGAGAACGTGTGAGGGGAAACGTGTGCATTAGTTGGAGTAACGGGGGGGTGGCTAGTGCAGTGAACGTGAGAGAAAGTTCTGCGATCCACTTGGGTGTTTTACCTTACTTTGTTGCCTCACTAGGGATAAAAAGAAATACCATGCTACCGGAGGTGTGGGTGTGACCATTGCCACTTCCCCCATGACTAGATCTAGCATGTTTTTATTTTAACTTCATGTCATGATACTTATTGCTATACTCTGAGTTATCTTAATTACTGAGGTGTTATGATTTAGTTCGCATCTTGGTGGAGTATAAGAAAGACTAATAACCAAAAGATCTCTATGTTAGGACGTGATGCCCATATAATTATAACTTGTCATTAAACTGTTGTGTTGCAATCTCATATGTCAACTATAGTGTTCCATTGTCTACCACTTTATTAAAGAGAGAGTGCATTTGTGAAACCATGAACCCCGGTCCATTTTTAATCATAAGAAACACCTTTCCAACTACTTTTACCACTTTTCCATTTTCTGCCATTTAAAAATCTGAAAATACAAAAACACTTTTACATCTTGCATTCATCATATAAAATCCAAAAAATATCATTTATCATTGCTAGTACCATCGTTGCATATTTATTTACCACCCTTGCATATTTATTTCTTGTTTGCATTGCATATTATCTTGATATCATTCTCACACCTTGTGCTTGACAACCACTAGGTGAGGTTGAGGAGCAAAACATTTACTTTGTTTTGTAGGTAACCAAAAGAAGTATAGGAAAGATAAATCTTCACTACTGATTCCCCGAGAGTTCGATATTAAATCCTCGTGGGGAAAACACGTCTTCCACTTACTACACACTCTGCACTTGGAGTCTCAACCTAACCCATTTACTTTTCACGCAGGTAACTACGTGAAGGGCCATCAGACGGTCCTGGCCCGGCAGTGTGAGTGTAGGACGGCGGCAGCGGCGGCGGCGTCCGTGGCAGTGCGGAGGTGGCGTCCTCTCCCGGCCAGTGCGAAGGTGGCGGCAGTGGCGTGTCCCGGTCAGTGGCGGCGTCGTGGTCCGGGAAGGGCGTCGAGAGCGGCAGGGCTGCTGGGCGGCGACTGTGGCCGAACTGCGGCTGTAGGGCGTCGGGGGCGGCGACGTTGGCCGGGTGCGGCTGTATTGAGGCTAGGGCGCGTCGGTCAGGAGCGTGGGAGCAGGAGACCATCGGTGAGCTCGGAGGCGACAAGCGAGGGCTCGGAGGACGGGGAACTGCAGGAGAGGTCGTGGCGGCCGTTCGTGGAGAGCGTGATTGGGGAACCGCACACACCGGGCGTTTTTTAGCGGAGATATGTTAAACGCGTTTGACACACGGGGTGTTTTTCGATCGTTCGATCTCCCTAGTGTATGGCTCAGATTGGTTGGATCTGCCTCAATTTTAATATTAGTGGAGATTATGTTCCGTTGTACCTAATTTATTTTTTATTTATTTTTGTTTTATGTGTATCACCAGTAAGAACAAGTGTTATGTCCAATTTCAATCTAATCGGAAGTTCCGATCTAAATTATGGATGGTCACCGGCTATATTGTTTTCGTACTAGCAATGCCAACATCTGGAGTTCCTATCTAATAAGCCGTATTAGAAAGATTGGAACCAATCCACCTTGAGTTCATATTAGTGCCTAGTTAACTAGCAAGTGCGATTCTATGGTCGATTCGTTTACCTCATAAATAAATTGTTAAATAATAAGGCTTAGTTTGGCCGTGAAGATTTTAAAAATCAAAGTATTGGAAAACCACGATATTCCTCTGCCTGGCGAATCAATACTTCAATATTGGAAAACAGTGTAGTTTTCTACATATTGATGTATATAAAACTGCAATTTTGACTAGAGCGAAACACCTCAAAGTATTTGATACTTCAATATTTCTAGAAACCAAAGTATTCTTGGAATACTTAAAAAATATAGAGCTCCCAAACGGGGCCTAAGTAACATTATTAGAAGAATCACATAACCCCCAATTTGTTAAAATCTCTCGATAGTAGTCAGAGTGGGCCAATAAACCAACTGCCAGCCCACGTAATTTTTGACAAATCTGGCTCTTTTGAATAACTAAACACATAGATGACCTCTTATCAAAACTATTTTCAAATATGGCCTCTTGAGGTCGGTGCCAAAAAAGAGGATGAAGCTGAACTTGTTCAGTTCGGCGCCATCTAAAAGCTCCCACAATTTTCTTAAGGACTTAAAAAAATTAAAACGGAAGGTCGACGCCAATAAGAATGGAGCCGACATGTACAAGTTTTGCGCCATCCTCTCTGGAGCCGTCCTCAGGAGGCAGATTTGAGAATAGTTTCGTAGAGGAGCCAGATTTGTCATTACTTTCGTAAAAGGGCCAGATTTAACAAAAAAAATACCCAGCCCACGAAGCTGTACCAAGTTGTTGTGATGACGCAGTTCTATTTACCCGTATTGAGAACTGACAATCGTTTGGTCATAAATCGTGTGGTCATAAATAAGGCTACTTTGGTAATGAATCGTGAAGTGCCCATCATCTTTAAGATTTAAAACACCCTTGTCTTCATCTGCCAAAAAATCCGCGTCCTATGGAAATTCATAAGTGTAGGACCAGCGTGCTTTGATAGTGAGAAGGCCACCTGTCGTGCATCAGGGGAACGAGATCCTCTAACTTAGGACGAAGTACTGCAGAGGGATGTTGCTACTTGTGGTTCGCTCGTTTCCCATCCGATGGCAGCAACTCGAACTAGTCGAAACGCGTCGAAACCGTTGGTCCAAAACCCAGTCCAACAAAGAGAGACGGCCGACGGCGCGCTCCAGCTCAGAAAAAAATCCCCTTCACTCGCCGTTAAGTCCCAAACCGGTCAACCCGTCGATCCGGACCAAACCAAACCAGTTTTACGGTTTAGTTACACGCGGGGTTACGTCCGGTTTCAAACCGTGGAACCAGTGTAATACTCCCTCCGTTCCGAATTACTTGACTTGGGTTTGTCCAAATACGGATGTATCTAGACACTAAACAAGTATAGATACATCCGTATTTGGACAAACTCAAGTCAAGTAATTTGGAACGGAGGGAGTACTAGATGACTTCACAACTCGCGCAGTCGGCGATGAACCCGGATCGAGCTAGCTATTCAGCAACAAATTCAGTCAACAACAGCTATATTCAGTAAACAGTAGTAGCGGCAAGACACTGAACCAGGCCGAGCGCCCCTATCCTCTCTCTTTCCGCAGGCCGTCGACCTCCAATCCCAAACTGCGCCCGACCGCAACAAACCCAGCCAGCTCCCACCTCGCCGGCGACGACGGCGCCGTCGCGGCGGAGGCGGACGCGGCGTCCACGCGCAGTACGTGGCCGGCGACCGCGGAGGCAGACCGCGGCGTCCACGCGCAGTAGCCAGTAGGTGGCCGGCGACGGCGGCGTCCACGCGCAGTACATGGCCGGCGACGGCGGAGGCGGACGCGGCGTTCACGCGCAGTTTGTGGCCGGCTACGGCGGCGCCGTCGCGGCGTCCACGCGCAGTACATGGCCGGCGACGGCCGAGGCGGACGGGATGATGCGGCCTGTGCGTGAACTTGCGGCCGAGGACGTGCGAGATCTTGCGAACAGTTTGAAACCGTACAAACCGGAGAAACCAAACTGTCTAAACCGTCTCTTGCGGTTTCGTTTTGAGAAACCGTTTGAACCCGCTTAAACCGCCGATGCCCCACCCTTACTCGCCGTCGCCGTCCGGCACGCCCAGCTCCGCCTGCGTGGCCTCCGCCACCACCGCCTCCGTCGCCGCGGAAGTTTCCGTTGCTGCCCTAGCGCACGCCGGCCACGTCCTCCAAGAAGAGGAGACGGAGTCCATGTCGTCCTGGTCGCCGTGCTCATCCTATGTGTTGTCGTCGCCGTTGAGCTTGCTGGCCGCGTCCTCCAATTGCAATTGTTGTTGTGACTGAATAAGAACTTCAGTTGCTGCTTGTACGTATCCGAATTGGAGCAGAAGTACATATGCAGAAATCTGAACTGAATTGGATGCCGATTGTTGCTCCTAACTGAATTGAACTAATCGGCACAAACAACTGAATTTGAACTAAACAAAATGGCAAACATCATTGTCCAATGAATTGGATGCCGATTGTTGCTCCTAACTGAATTGAACTAATCGGCACAAACAACTGAATTTGAACTAAACAAAATGGCAAACATCATTGTCCAAAAATAGAATATTTGGACAGAAGTACATGTTCAGAATTCTGTGATTGGTCTGAACCGTGCAGTTCAAATCCAACAAAAGGAACTAACGAACCCAGCCGAAAACCCTCCCGCGCCGCCGCCGCCAGGCACACCCCGCCGTCGTCCTCTCTCCTCGCCCCACACCTTCCCCTCCCTCGCCGCCCCAGCGACCCCCGACCCCGTGTCGTCCTTCGGGGCGGCCCGGGGGAGCAAACTCGGCGCACAGGAGGTCAAGACGGGAGCTCGTGCCGCCGCTGCCGCCGGAGGCCGGACACCACGGTGGCGGCTGGCCCTGCTTCCCAAAGGGCGGCAGGGAGCCTAGAGCTGCCGCGCGCGCAGCGGAGGACGGACGCCGGGGCGGCGGCCCCGGATCGGTGGAGCGTGACGGCGGCCGGTTCTCGCGCGGGCGGCGCGGCTGCCGACGCGGAGGAGGCCGGGGCGGCGGCCCCGGGCAGGAGGCGGCGCGACGCGTTCTGCTGGTCCCGACGGCGCGAGGTGGAGCTGTGGAGCAGCGGGGGCGGTGCCTTCGATCTGGGTCTGGTCGGGCTCGATCTGGGCCTGGCGGGCCCGAGCGGGCGGCGTGCGGACGGCGCGGGGAGATGGCGTGCGACGGCGACAGGCGTTCTTGCGCATGTTGCCGGCGAGGGGAGCGGCTAGCCGGCGATTTCCGTCGGCCCGAGGCTCCGGTGAGAGGAAGCCGGGGCGGCGGCCCCGGATCGATGGCGCAGGGCGAGGGCGTGGCCTGGGCGCATCGGTGCGGCCGGGGTTGTCCCGGCCGTGTGGCCGGCATGAGGTGGCCGTGCTGCACCTCCGGCTGTGTGTTCGTCATCCAGCCGGTCGAGAGGATGCCGGGGCGGCGGCCCCGGGCGCGGCGGTGTCATGCTACCGGCCGTGGCGTGAGGTGCCACGGTGGCTGCGGCATACGGGTGTCGGTGGTCTGGCCGGTCTCCGGCGAGCGGATGCGGGGTTTGTGACACATCGCCGGGCGAAAGCATTGCCCCGGTTGTCGCCGGGGCCGACGACGGCGATGCCCTCGGGCGCCGCTTCCTTCTTGAAGGCGTCATCGAGGTGCTGCTCTTGCTTCCCCACGCCGGGTTCTCCGGGGGAAACCCTTGATCCCTAGCTGGATCGGGCGAGGGCGGCGTTCCTGCGTCGCATGCCTCTTGGGGCCTCGCTTTGGATGTTCCGCCGGCCAGAGGGACCAGTGGAGTGATGGTGGTTGGCGACGGCGACCTTTCGTCTTCGGCTAGGCGGTGCGTGGCCTTAGGGCCAGCTGATGCGTGTTAAGTTACACATCCGTTGGGAACCTCAAGAGGAAGGTATGATGAGTACAGCAGCAAGTTTTCCCTCAGTAAGAAACCAAGGTTTAATCGAACCAGTAGGAAGTCAAGGGTCTTCTGAAGGTTGTTGGTGCAGGAGTGTAGTGCGGCGCAACACCAGGGATTCCGGTGCCAACGTGGAACCTGCACAAAGACAATCAAACTACTTTGTCCCAACGAAACAGTGAGTGTGTCAATCTCACCGGCTTGCTGAAAACAAAGGGTTAAAAGTGTGGTGTGGAAAATGATGTTTGTTTGCAGAGAATTAAAGAGAACAATGATTGCAGTTGGTTGTATTTCAGATGTAAAAGAATGGACCGGGGTCCACAGTTCACTAGTGGTGTCTCTCCATAATAAAATACTAACATGCTGGGTAAACAAATTACAGCTGGTCAATTGACAAAATAGAGAGTGCATAACAATGCATATACAAGTCATGATGATCACTATGAGATTTACTTGGGCATTACGACAAAGTACACAGACCGCTATCCAGCATGCATCTGTGCCTAAATAGTCCACCTTCAGGTTAGCATCCGCACCCCTTTCAGTATTAAGTTGCAAGCAACAGACAATTGCATTAAGTATGGTGCATAATGTAAACAATACAAATATCCTTAGACAAAGCATTGCTGTTTTACCCCTAGTAGCAATAGCACATCCACAACCTTAAAACTTTCTGTCACTGTCCCAGATTAAATGGAGGCATGAACCCACTATCTAGCATAAATACTTCTTCTTGGAGTTACAAGCATAAACTTGGCCAAAGCCTACACTAATAATGGAGAGCATGCAAGATCATAAACAACATAGGCATGATAAATCAATAATCAACTTGACATAGTATTCAATATTCATCGGATCCCAGCAAACACAACATGTAGCATTACAATAAGATGATCTTGATCATGATAGGCAGCTCACAAGATCTAAACATGATGGCACAAGAGGAGAAGACAACCATCTAGCTACTGCTATGGATCCATAGTCCAGGGGTGGACTACTCACACATCACTCCGGAGAAAGGCATGGCGATGTAGAGCCCTCCGGTGATGATTCCCCTCTCCGGCAGGGTGCCGGGAAGAGATTCAGAACCCTCCCGAGCTAGGGTTGACGACGGCGGCGGCTCTGGAACTTTTCGTGGATGGAGGCTCGGGTGTTTAGGGTTTTCCCGAGAAAGGCAATTTATAGGCGAAGGGGCGATGTCGGTGGAGGCCCGAGGGCTCCTCACCACGTGGCGGCGCGCTAGGGGTGGGACCCGCGCCACCACATGGTGAGGGCGCCTCGGTGCCCCCCTTCGTCTCTCCTTCGTACTCCGTGTACGTGACAGAAAAATAGGACCTTGGCTTTTTTGTTTCGTCCAATTCCGAGAATATTTCCAGAACAGCTTTTCTGGAATAAAAAACAGCAGAAAACAGGAACCGACACTGTGGCATCTTGTTAATAGGTTAGTCCCAGAAAATGCATAAAAATGTTATAAAGTGTGAATAAAACTTGTAGCAATTGACATAATATAAGCATGGAACATAAGAAATTATAGATACGTTGGAGACGTATCAAGCATCCCCAAGCTTAGTTCTACTCGTCCTCGAGTAGGTAAAACGATAACAACAAATAATTTCTTAGGTGACATGCTACCACATAATCATGATCAAATAATATTGTAAAGCATATGTTATGAATGAAGTGACTCAAGGCAATGGTCTATAGTTTGCTAACAAATAGATAATGAGTAAACAATTGAATCATATAAGCAAAAACTTTTCATAAATAGTACTTTCAAGACAAGTATCAAAAAGTTTTGCATAAGAGTTAACTCATAAAGCAATAGATTCTAAGTAAAAGGCATTGAAGCAACACAAAGGAAGATTTAAGTTTCAGCAATTGATTTCAACTTTCAACTTGTATATCTCATGGATAATTGTCAGCACAAAGCAATATAATAAGTGCAATAAGTAAGCATATAAAAATTGTTGCACACAAAGTTGACACAAGTGTTTGCTTCTGAGATAGAAAGGAGTAGGCAAACTGACTCAACCTAAAGTAAAAGAAAGGCCCTTCGCAGAGGGAAGCAGGGATTAAATCATGTGCTAGAGCTTTTTAAGTTTTGAAATCATATAGAGAGCATAAAAATAAAGTTTTGAGAGGTGTTTGTTGTTGTCAACGAATGGTAGTGGGCACTCTAACCCCCTTGTCAACCAGACTTTCAAGAGCAGCTCCCATGAAGGACGTTATTTCTACCCGAAGGGAGATCATCCCTCTTCTCTTTTGTTTACACATGTACTTTAATTTGGGTGACACTCCTCCCAACCTTTGCTTACACAAGCCATGGTTAACCGAATCCTCGGGTGCCTTCCAACAATCACATACCATGGAGGAGTGTCTATTTTAAATGATCAACTTTTTTAAATTGCTTACTGATAAATCAGGGCAAAACATGTGAAGAGAATTAAAGGTGAAAGTTGTAATTAATTGGGACTGGGCACCCCATTTGCCAGCTCTTTTTGCAAAATTATTGGATAAGCGGATGTATATGCCACTAGTCCATTGGTGAAAGTCTGTCAGGAGCAAATGACAAGGTTGAAAGATAAAACACCACATACTTCCTCATGAGCTATAAAACATTGACACAAATAAGGGATAATATCTTTTGAATAGTTTAAAGGTAGCACATGAAATATTTACTTGGAATGGCAGGAAATACCACATAATAGGTAGTTATGGTGGACACAAATGGCATGGGTTTTGGCTCAAGGATTTGGATGCACGAGAAGCGTTCCCTCTTGGTGGCTCTAGGTTAATAGTGCCAGAAACAATGCTTGTACGTCACACGTCAGTTGGGAACCCCAAGAGGAAGGTATGATGAGTGCAGCAGTAAGTTTTCCCTCAGTATGAAACCAAGATTTAATCGGACCAGTAGGAAAACGAGGTTTGCTTCGAAGGTGTTGGTGGAGGAGTGTAGTGCGGCGCAACACCAGGGATTCCGGTGCCAACGTGGAACCTGCACAACACAACCAAATTACTTTGCCCCAACTTAACAGTGAGGTTGTCAATCTCACCGGCTTGCTGAAAACAAAGGGTTAAACGTATCGAATGGAAAATGATGTTTGTTTGCATAAAACAGTAGAGAACAATGATTGCAGTAGATTGTATTTCAGATGTAAAAGAATGGACCGGGGTCCACAGTTCACTAGTGGTGTCTCTCCAATAAGATAACTAACCTGCTGGGTAAACAAATTACAGCTGGGCAATTGACAATTGATAAGTGCATATAACATGCATGTGTGAGCTGTGGTGTCTACTATGAGATTCATTTGGGCATTACGACAAAGTACATAGACCGCTATCCAGCATGCATCTATGCCTAAATAGTCCACTTTCCGGTTAACATCCGTACCCCTTCCAGTATTAAGTTGCAAGCAACAGACAATTGCATTAAGTAATGTGCGTATTGTAAACAATACATTCATCCTTGAATAAAGCATTGCTGTTTTACCCCTAGTGGCAACAACACATCTACAACCTTAGAACTTGCTGTCACTATCCCAGGTTAAATAGAGGTTGAACCCAACTATCATGCATAAATACCCCCTCTTGGAGTTACAAGTATTCACGTGGCCAAGGCTTCAACAAGTAACGGAGAGCATGCAAGATCACAAATGACATAGACATGATAATATAATATTCAGCTCCACATAGGTATCAATATAAGTCAGATCCCAGCAAACACAACATGTAGCATTACAATAAGATGATCTTGATCATGATAGGCAGCTCACAAGATCTAAACATGATGGCACAAGTGGAGAAGACAACCATCTAGCTACTACTATGGACCCATAGTCCAAAGATGAACTACTCACGCATCACTCCGGAGGCGGGCATGGCGATGTAGAGCCCTCCGGTGATGATTCCCCCTCTCCGGCAGGGTGCCGGGAAGAGCTTCAGGAACCCCCCGAGTTAGGGTTGACGACGGCGGCGGAAGCGAATATGTTCTGGATGAAAGGCTCGGTGTTTTAGGGTTTTCGCGTCTCAGGGAATAAATAGGCGAAGGGGCGATGTCGGCGGACCCCCGAGGGACCCAAACCACCTGGTGGCGTGGCTGGGCCCACTGCCGCGCCTGGGGGTGGTTTGGCCACCTCGTGGCTCTCCTTCGTCTCTCCTTCGGACTCCGTGTACGTGCTGGAAAAATAGGGACCTGGCCTTTTGTTTCGTGCAATTCCGAGAATATTTCCAGAAGTAAATTTCTGAAACCAAAAACAGCAGAAAACAGGGAACTGGCACTGTGGCATCTTGTTAATAGGTTAGTCACAGAAAATGCATAAAAGTGATACGAAGTGTATACAAAACATGTAGCAAATGGTATAATATAAGCATGGAACAGCAGAAATTATGGATACGTTGGAGACGTATCACCTCTCAGTACAGAGTTTAGGCTAGCAAAGTTGTTTGAAGCAAACACAAGATATCAACCGGTACAGCAAGAATTACATGAAAACATATTGCAAGCATTATAAGACTCTACACTGTCTTCCTTGTTGCTCAAACACTTTTACCAGAAAATATCTAGACCTTAGAGATAGCAAACATGCAAACCAAATTTCAACAAGCTCTACGGTAGTTATTTACTAATAGGTTTTTAACTACATGATGCAAGAGCTTAAACATGAAATACTTGAGAGCTCAAAACAATTGCCAAGTATCAAATTATCCAAGACAATGATCTATATGTGTGTCTTTTCGATATACCATCTACCACATGTTGCATTTTCTGTTTCCAACCAAACACCAATCAACTTATTTCAACAAAAACTCTCCAAATAATTTACAAATGAAACAAGAGAGTATATCTATAAGAACTAACAGCTCTGAATAAGAGATGCATGAAAAACAGGAGCTAAAAGCATAGCAGTAGCTAGATAAGAATACTCAACAGATATAAGTGAAGAATATGAGTATTCACATGAAAAAGCGGAGCGTGTCTCTCTCCCACACAAGAATGCTAGGATCCAATTTATTCAGAAAATAAAATAACAATGCAAAATAAAAGCACACAGACGCTCCAAGTAAAGCACATAAGATGTGGAAGAATTAAAATATAGTTTCACTAGAGATGACCTGATAAGTTGTTGATGAAGAAGGGGATGCTATCCCCAAGCTTAGACGCTTGAGTCTTCTTGAAATATGCTTGGGTGACCCACGGGGGCATCCCCAAGCTTAGGCTTTTCACTCTTCTTGATCACATCATATCATCCTTCTCGCTTGATCCTTGAAAACTTCCGCCACACCAAACTCAAAGTAATTCTCATTAGAGGGTTAGTGCATAATAAAAATTCTCATATTCTACAGTGACACAATCATCACCAATACTTCTGGACATTAGCTACAGCCACTGATGTTTTTTGAGCAAAGAAATCCAATCAAACATAGTAAAAGAGCAATGCAAAATAAATGGCAGAATCTGTCAAAACAGAACAGTCCGTAAAGACGAATTTTTTCGAGGCACTTAAGTTGCTCAGATTGAGAAACTCAAAACTAATGAAAGTTGCGTACATATCTGAGGATCACGCACGAATTTTTCAGAATTTTTAAATTTTTCTGGTGTGAATAAAGCTCAAAACCGTGGACAGCAAAAATCTGTCCCTGTGCAGAAATCCAAATCTAGCATCAACTTTCTACTAGAGACTTTACTTGGCACAACATTGCAAGAAAATAAAGATACAAAGGAGTTGTTACAGAAGTAAGCACACTCCTTGACTCAAATAAAATAAAAATAACAGGAAATAAAATGATGGGTTGTCTCCCATAAGCGCTTTTCTTTAACGCCTTTCAGCTAGGCGCAGAAAGTGAAAATCAAGTGTTTCCAAAAGATAAAGCATCCAAATTATTACCGAGAGCTTTACGCCTACCTCTCTTACCTTTAGTCTTACTCTTTGGTTTAGGGAATACATGACCGCATCCTGGTGAGGAGGTAAAATTCAGAGTGCCTTTCCCCACATCTATTGTTGCTCCCAAGAGTTTCAGCAGGGATCTTCCAAGTGTAATTTGTCCTGTCCCTACACATTCAATGACAAGATAATCAATGGATACCGTTCTTCCTAGGAATGTTGTAAACACTCCTTCAGCTACCCCAATGGGTAACACAACAGAGTTATCAGTAAGAGTTATCCCTTCTCCACCTTCAGAAAGTCCCCAAAGATTTAAGGATTCATAAATGTCTTTAGGCATAAGGCAAAATTCAGACATAATATCACAACGGGCATAAAAAATTTCACCACAAATAGCAACCTTTACCGTAGGGACCCACATTGAAGGTTCAAAACTCATTGGAACATAGTCATAATATTCACGAATCTGATTATAACCTTCTTTTAAACAAGATATATTTGTCTCAAGAGTGTTTAATCTAGCCTGGATGCTTACAAGGGCCGAATCAAGTTTATTAGTTGAGCTAGAAGTTGCAATCAACTTTTTTATGGCATTAAAAGCTTGGTCCCCATCACAATGAAGGAAATCTCCTCCTACAACAGCATCCAAAGCATATCTATAACAAAGGACAAGACCAAAGTAGAAGCTACTAAGAAGCAAGCTCATAGTCATTTTAGGTTCAGTTTTACCATAAGAGTCAAAAATTCTAAACCATGCTTCTTTAAAGCTCTCCTCATTCCCTTGTTTAAAGGTGAAGATCAATTCCTCAGGTGACATAGCAACAGGCATAGGACTAGACATGATGGAAATAAACTAAATGCAAGTAACTAATTTTTTGTGTGTTTTTGATATAAAGAAGCAAACAAGACAAAATAAAAAATAAAATAAGCAAGACAAAAACAAAGTAAAGAGATTGGAAGTGAGAGACTCCCCTTGCAGAAGGTTTGACTTCCCGGCAACGGCGCCAGAAAACTGGCTTGATGCGTGTTAAGTTACACGTCCGTTGGGAACCCCAAGAGGAAGGTATGATGAGTGCAGCAGCAAGTTTTCCCTCAGTAAGAAACCAAGGTTTAATCGAACCAGTAGGAAGTCAAGGGTCTTCTGAAGGTTGTTGGTGCTGAATGTGTGCGGCGCAACACCAGGGAATCGGTGCAACGTGGAACCTGCACAAAGACAATCAAACTACTTTGCCCCAACGAAACAGTGAGGTTGTCAATCTCACCGGCTTGCTGAAAACAAAGGATTAAAAGTGTGGTGTGGAAAATGATGTTTGCTTGCAGAGAATTAAAGAGAACAATGATTGCAGTTGGTTGTATTTCAGATGTAAAAAATGGACCGGGGTCCACAGTTCACTAGTGGTGTCTCTCCATAATAAAATACTAACATGCTGGGTAAACAAATTACAGCTGGGCAATTGACAAAATAGAGAGTGCATAACAATGCATATACAAGTCATGATGATCACTATGAGATTTACTTGGGCATTACGACAAAGTACACAGACCGCTATCCAGCATGCATCTGTGCCTAAATAGTCCACCTTCAGGTTAGCATCCGCACCCCTTCCAGTATTAAGTTGCAAGCAACAGACAATTGCATTAAGTATGGTGCATAATGTAAACAATACAAATATCCTTAGACAAAGCATTGCTGTTTTACCCCTAGTAGCAACAGCACATCCACAACCTTAGAACTTTCTGTCACTGTCCCAGATTAAATGGAGGCATGAACCCACTATCTAGCATAAATACTCCCTCTTGGAGTTACAAGCATAAACTTGGCCAAAGCCTACACTAATAACGGAGAGCATGCAAGATCATAAACAACATAGGCATGATAAATCAATAATCAACTTGACATAGTATTCAATATTCATCGGATCCCAGCAAACACAACATGTAGCATTACAATAAGATGATCTTGATCATGATAGGCAGCTCACAAGATCTAAACATGATGGCACAAGAGGAGAAGACAACCATCTAGCTACTGCTATGGACCCATAGTCCAGGGGTGGACTACTCACACATCACTCCGGAGGAAGGCATGGCGATGTAGAGCCCTCCGGTGATGATTCCCCTCTCCGGCAGGGTGCCGGGAAGAGCTTCAGAACCCTCCCGAGCTAGGGTTGACGACGGCGGCGGCTCTGGAACTTTTCGTGGATGGAGGCTCGGGTGTTTAGGGTTTTCCCGAGAAAGGCAATTTATAGGCGAAGGGGCGATGTCGGTGGAGGCCCGAGGGCTCCTCACCACGTGGCGGCGCGCCAGGGGTGGGACCCGCGCCACCACATGGTGAGGGCGCCTCGGTGCCCCCTTCGTCTCTCCTTCGGACTCCGTGTACGTGACAGAAAAATAGGACCTTGGCTTTTTGTTTCGTCCAATTCCGAGAATATTTCCAGAACAACTTTTCTGGAATAAAAAACAGTAGAAAACAGGAACTGGCACTGTGGCATCTTGTTAATAGGTTAGTCCCAGAAAATGCATAAAAATGCTATAAAGTGTGAATAAAACATGTAGCAATTGACATAATATAAGCATGGAACATAAGAAATTATAGATACGTTGGAGACGTATCACCGGCGTGGATGTCGGAGCGGCGGCTCCGGATTTCGTCTTGCGTTGAGATCGTCTCCGCCGTGTTAGTGTCGGCTATGGTTGCTAGGGTGACGTGGTCGTCGACTCGTTTTTGGTGCGTGGCCTTGGGGCCGGCGTGGATGTCGGAGCGGCGGCTCCGGATTTCGTCTTGCGTTGAGGTTGCCTCCGCCGTGTTTGTGTCATCTTTGGTTCGCTAGGGCGACATAGTCGTCGACTTGTTTTTTGGGGCGTGGCCTTGGGGTCGGTGTGGTGCGTTGTGTTGTATGGTTTTCGGCCGGTTTCCCTCATAAACTGTCCAACTCTTTTCGACTTTATCAATCAAAGGCATTGACGAGGTTCGAAAAAAAAAATCCAACAAAAGATGGTGCACACTACAGAGGAGAAGGACACGAACTCCTTCTCGTCCTCTTGGTCTCTTGGAGGACGCAACCGGCCTACGCATGGATAGTGGCAGCGCAGAGGTCGAACGCGGCGACCAGGATGACGGAGCTGCCGTGGCGACGAAGTGGCGAACTTCCAAAGCACTAAGGCAGGCATTACCGCGGCGGCGATGGAGGTCACGGCAGGGGCAGAGGCCACGGAGGCGGTGGTGGCGGAGTTGTGCCTGCCGGCGAGCGGACGGCGATGGCGAGGCGCTGTTTTCCCTTCTTTCCTTCGTTGTTTTGGGCTTTGGGCTGACTATTTCCTTGCGTTTCCTCCGCTTCGGACTGCTGCCGTCGGATGCGAAACGAACGAACAAATATGATTTACGTCCCTCTGCAGTAGATGGTTGGATCTCGTTCGGGTTTAACCTGAAGAAGAGTAGTCGGAGTCGGAGGATTTCCTTTCCGGCAGAACGCGTGTATAAGAGCATCTCTAGCAGAGCCCGCAAAACGCGGACCCGCAAAACACGCATTTTTTGGCTCAAAACGACGCCGCGTAGAACAGAAACCTCAAAACCAAACTGTAAAATAGAATATGTTGTAGAATATTCCTTCTTCTTCTCCCTCACCCCGTTTCAGCCATCGATCTGTGCAGCTTCACCCCGTTTGAGCCATCGATCTGTGCAGCTAGCTAGGTCCGGTAGCTCGTACTAGTAGCTAGCTCATGCGGCCGGCGGCCGGCGGCCGGCAGCTGGTACTAGTAGCTAGCTCATGCGGGGATCAATCTATGAGCTAGCTAGGTAGCCTCGTACAGCTAGCTTCGGGAGCGGATGAAGCCGGCGGCCGGCGCCGGGCGGCCGGCAGCCGGCGGGCAGCGTCCACGAAGCTCCATCCGAAGCCCTCGGGCGTCGCCGGCGAACTCCGGTCGGTGAACGGCGGCGGTAGGATGGGGAACGCACGGTGGGGATCTCATCTCACGAGCGTTGACCAGTTTCCAGGCACCCTCAAACGCACCCTCAAATTGCCTCCAAATCTCCATGTTTACAGGTCTGGGCTAGGAATTCACGGGCGCCCTTAAAACCTTTTACGGTTTGACCAATTTTACGGGTTTTATTCGGGACGTTTTTTCAGCAAAAACTGTAAACTTACAGTTTGACCAGTTTTGCGGGCTCTGATAGACATGCTCTAATAGCGGTCTACCGCACAAGCTCACCCCACCCGAACCGAAGTGAAACATACCCAGTTCCCCACCCCACCCCACCCGAACCGAATCCCTCCTCCTCTCTCCCAACCCGGAAGCCCAGCGGCGATCACCGGCAGCCATGAGCAAGCGGCCCCGCGACGAGCCCTCCTCCTCTCTCGCCTCCGTCCAAAAGCGACAGTTCAGCCCAGGTACCTATTCCTAACCCACCAATCCTGTGCGGCGGATATCTAATTAGGGTTTGCGTTCTGCGTAGGCGGCGGCGGCGGGTATGGGAGGTCGGAGGAGCAGGAGCACGCCCGCCATGTGGCGGACCACTACAGCGCCCGCTCGAACCAGACGCTCGAGGAGCGCGAGAACAGCCCCATCATCCACCTCAAAAAGCTCAACAACTGGGTACGCTGCTTACCGTGCTACCCATCTATTCACCCCTTAAGACCATTGAGAAAATGTCACCTGTACGATGAGTAAGCGGCCGTGCTAATCCTTAAATGTCACCTGTGGCAGATAAAGAGCGTCCTAGTCCAGCTCTATGCGCGTCCAGGAGACTGCGTTCTTGATCTTGCCTGTGGCAAGGTAAGCAGTCTTTTCTGAGTGTTCATTGAAGTAAGCAGGGATTCTTGTAGTTCAAGGTAATGCTCATCTGCTATGTAATGCAGGGAGGTGATTTGATAAAGTGGGATAAGGCCAGGGTTGGCTATTATGTAGGAGTTGATATTGCAGACGGCTCGGTTAGTTCCTCATCACACGAGACATCTAGATTATATGCATATAACTACATAAGTTGATGTCATATTGTAATGTGGTTCATGAGTTACTTCTCTATAATGCTTTGGCATTCATGCCTTCTGTTTTTCTGTCTAGAGCAGACTTGTACTGTACATGCCATTGTCTGGCAGAGTTAAATATGTAACCTGTACTGTCATCATTTGAAATTTTTAACTAATCTCAAGGCAGTGGTAATCCATATATTCAACCTATATTTCACTTTATGGTCAGTTAGTAACCTGAAGATTTATAATTCCAGTCTCGGACCAGAGAAAGTTGTGCATCCTTTTTAAGTCTCCAACAATCTCCTGTAGGTCTCAACTAGGCAGAAACATATTGAACACTTCAAATTGTAATCATATTGTACCCAGTTTATTTTGATGCTTTTGGGTAACTTTGGAGCTATATACTTGCAGATAAAAGATTGCATGACCCGTTATAACGGTGACACTGATCAACAACGACGGAAGAAGTTCAGTTTTCCTGCACGGCTTATTTGTGCGGATTGTTTCGAGGTATAAGCAACAATAAATGGTACACATTACCTAATTAACCAAACCGAACGTGATGTTGTGCTATGTACGCTGAAGCAGACTGCAAATGTTGTTGGACTTAGTGCCGCAGCTATTCAAGTGTTGAATTCTGTATGTTGTTGTAAGCCAAATCATACCAACATATTCATAAGTTTTGTTGGCTGCACATGATTTTTCTTTATGCTTTCACTTCACCAGGAAGAATATGCTTTACCTCAATGTGTCAGGTCTTTTATTTGTGTTTCCATGCTCATCAACAACTATGAATTAAATGGCAATGCTTCTTTTGTTTTTGTTTTTGTTTTTGTAGACTCGTCTGGATGAGTATTTATCTGAGGATGCTCCATTTGACATATGCAGCTGCCAGGTGAGTGACCTAGCTTCATATTCCAGTGAACAAGTATTCATTTTCTTATTTAGTTGTTATTATTTGGTTAGTTCAACCGTCTATATTTAAATTTTGTCTAAGAAGTTTGTATTTCTGAACGTTTAATAAAATAAAATAACTGTTAAATAGTGCAAATATTATTGACAGTTGTCATTCAAACAAATCTTCCTGAAAAGGTGTTGAAATTTAAGTAGCATTGTTATGCCCAGCAAATAAAATGCAAGTACAGTGATCTTTAATCTACTTTGAATAGGTAATGCACCATCAGGAGATTTAGAATGTCTGAGTACTAAATGGGCATGATTGTAACAAGCTAACTGTTGGAATATTGATTACATGTCCCATTCGGACGATCTCTTTATTTATTTCAGTTTGCAATGCATTACTCATGGTCGACTGAAGCACGTGCAAGACAAGCCCTTGCTAACATATCTGCATTGCTTCGTCCTGGAGGCACTTTCATTGGGACGATGCCTGATGCTAATGTCATCATTAAAAGGCTAAGAGCAAGTATGTAACTATCTTGAATTATAGATTGGTCTCATCAAATTATACTGTACTTGTCACAAGATGTGTGATACAATATTTATATCCTCAGCCGAAGCAATGGATTTCGGAAACAGTGTTTACTGCATTACTTTTGGTGAAGAGTACACCAAAAAGGTATGTGCGTTTATTTATAATAACTTCTTGTGTGTTTAATTTCATTTCTAACTGTTTTTTATGTTGTTTCCTTGATGGTGTAGAAATTCCCGGCATCCAGACCTTTTGGTATCAAGTACAAGTTTCATTTAGAGGTGACAACAGGATCTACTTTTCAATAATTTGTGCCTTCTATAGCTGGCTTTTTTTACTTTTTCAAGCTGAACACTGATGTTCACATTATGTTCCTTAATTCGTAAGGGAAAAATGTGAAAATGACGATGTAATTAAAATCCGATCAGAGTGCATTATCGTGATTTTGCATGCACTATTTCTAATAGCTTCAGTCCCTACAGCGTTGAATGGAACTGAAATGGTGTACATGCATTTACATACGACCTATTTATGACAAATTCCACACCTATTTATGCATTTACATACTGACATGCATAGTTTAGAAGTGAATGTCCTCAACATTGCCCTTGAGGAACGTATGCCTGTCTTGTTACAACTTTTTGGGTGTTTATTATTATCCTATGCTGTAACCTACTCATCTTTCTTCTTTACATTAATTTATTTATTTTCACACAAAATGATGAAAACTTATTCGTAACAAATTCATTGGCAACATGCAGGATGCAGTTGATTGCCCGGAGTGGGTTGTTCCATTCCATCTCTTCAAATTACTGGCGGAGGAGGTACGCAATTATTCTATTGCCCAGTCTGCTGTGATGACCTCTGCACGTTTTCCTTATTTCCAACAAGTTGATTTCATTTTTTTTGGAAATTTATTCCACGTTATTTTTCTGTTATCATTTATCTTTATCTTTTACATGTATTTGCTGCACAGACAGAATACTGATGTTATGACCAAAAAACCTGTGATCTTTTTGCAGTATGATCTTGAGCTGGTTCTGAGGAAGAACTTCCATGAATTTGTAAATGAGTATTTGGAAAAGCCAGAATTTGGTGATCTCATGCGGAGGCTAGGTGCTCTTGGTGATGGACGACAGGGCCAAAGTAACTACTTCCTCGGTCCCCAAATACATAGCGTATAAATTTAGTCAAAAGTCAACGCTCTCTAAGTTTGACCAAATATATAGAAGGGAATATGAACAAATACATTATGAAAATATGTATGTTATGTTTGATCTAATGATAGTCATTTGGTATATATATACTTGTCGAACTTAAAGTGCATTGACATTTTGGCTAAATATATACACCATATATTTGGGGATGGAGGGAGTAGACTAACTCTCCTTAGTAAATGCCATTTCATTACCTTACCATAAAAAACTATGCAGGTACGCTATCACAGGATGAGTGGGAGGTATCCTATCTGTACCTTGCATTTGTATTGCGGAAGGTATTACACACAGACAATTTCACCATTTCTCATCCTGGTACCAACTGAAACCACATACCTATACCTGTGTGTGCTGAAATGTTCTCTTAACGCAGCGAGGCCCTCCGTCCTCCCAGCGGAGAGTCAGCAATGCTAACAGAGGGAAGACATTCCTTGCCGAGGAGGACATCGAGGTTCTTTCGATATGAAGAGCAGACTGTGCCATCCTGGAGCTTACTAACAACTTACTGATTCTATGTTTCACATTGCGTAAAAGAAAGTTGTCTCTTTAGTGGCTCACCTGTTATTTTTCCAATCTGTTGTATAACTTGACCAAGTTTAATGTATAAAAAGCATGGTCTCAAAGACTCATGATGTTATTTTGTAGGCATGGATAAATATTAGGTGTTATAGTTCACACAAAAGCTTTTGAGGTTTAATACGAACTGGGATTTTTTCTGTTAACGTGTTTTCTCTATTATGTACTCACATTTTGTACACCTTCAGTTCCTAAAATGTTGGGCTTCAGCACTGTCTGTAGCATGTAAATGAATAAATGGTTCGGTGATTTAGATGGATTGTAGATTGGAAACCAGATCTCCACGCATGGTAAATTTATATAATCAGTTGTAGGATTAATGAAATACTTACTACATTGTAAAAAAAGAAACTATATAGTTTTTTGGTTTACATTGAGCATATTATTGCCCAGACGATCTAGCTGAATCGCTATGTCACGAAAACATCAACAAGGTCTGGAGAGTGCCCCGTCCAAGCAACGGCAGGCTCTTGTGCTAGACTAGAACCGTACTACGCCGGAGCGTCAGCCACTTCATTACAAAATCTGTGACAACGATTAGGACGAAATTCAGGCGGAGGTAGGACTTGATCTCCCGGATGAGAACATCATTCAGACTATGTCATAGGCTCTGGAATTGGCTGCTTGCACTAACTGGATGTTTACGAATCAGATTCTGCGAGCATGGCGTCAGTACCCCAGTCCGTCGCCCATCTAATGCCGTTTAAACATGCTTATGTAGCACATCTTGTGCTTAAGAGGCCCTTCCAGAGATCCAGCTCCTACAACATCGCTGTCACTGTCTCTCACAAAGAAGCCTCAGCCACCCTTCGAAGTGTTGTTAGGTGTCGTTTTAAGTCAAATGCATTCTTTTGTTGCGAGTAACCCACCAGGCCACCCGTACCACAAGACTTTAGGACAAATCTTCCTTTCAATTCCAAATTGAAGATCTCCTTCAGCATTTCTTTTGCATCTTCATAGTTCAGCCATGTAGTTTTCAGTTCCTGCCTACTCCGGCTTGCCGCAGGGTGCCTCAGAAGTTGTCAGACACTCCAAAATTCTTTTTGCACCCAACTCTTGCTCCGATTTCCTATTGCATTTTCGATATTCAGTGTGTCACCAAAATATAAGCAATATCTTCTTGCAACCTCAGTTTCACTTCTACCGGAATCACATTTTTTGCGAAACATAGTACACATTAGATCACACATCTAACGCCCTCAAAACATTTTGCCTGGAACAGAAGATACATACTCTAACATGTCTTTTACTAGGTGAATGCCCGTGCGTTGCTACGGGCCATCAAGATCTTTTCTCCAAGCAGTCACACCAATCCAACAGCGACAACTTATTTCTCGTCCTTGTGCGCTGGGGTTTTCTCCAACTCTAGCAAATCTCCGTAGAGGTAACATTGATCAAATTTTCATTATTTGTGGTGTCACATTATCATCTTTGATCTGAAGCCATGAAGTTTGTTTAAGAAAAGTAATGTATTTAACACCTTGATTCTGGATCCTGTCCTTGCTTTGGAAAGAAAGTCTGCACTATATATCAATTTGAATACTAAATAGCAAATCCGACAACATAAGCAGAGAAAGTACAATGTTTTCTACTAACAAGATGTCAGATTCCACATCCGAAACTCATCCAGCAACGCAATTAAGCATTCAATACACCACATCCAGAAACCAAACAAATTAACTGTTCATCTCTAACCTTCTTATGAATGCAAGTGAATTTAAAATCTCAAAGCCAAGGGATACAATTACATCGTGACGTACTGACCCACACAGCCAACTACATCATTAACAGGATTGAACCTTCAAATCCACATATAAGACTACCGCTACAGTTGAATAAAAGGTGTGACATAATTGGCGAGTTGCTGCTGCCTGCTAGAGCTGGTTAATTGCATCTGCATAAGAGTAACATGTATTAAGTGAACTGCGCTCCGAAACAACCTCGGCAGCAAGGTTCACGCCACAAGCCATCTTCTACTCTCACCGACAGTTCTGGATAGGCGAATTTGCAGGCTATAGAAGTATATAACAACACGTCTCTTCCCCATCGCCACTGCCAGCAGAGCCATGCCGATGGCGACCTGCTCCGTACGCCTCCTCGCCGCGCAACGGTAGAGCATAGTAACAACACAAAGAAACACATACAGAGCCTACCGTTGGGATAAAAGCTTGATTCGGCGTAAACCCCTCCCGTGGCCACAACACTCTTGGCGAAACATCACCCGAGCTTGCTACAACATTGCACTTGAAATATCAAATTCAGTATGTATTATGGGAAACTAAATTAGAGAGACCAACAGAGTCATCACACCTGCTAGAGCTAGGGGAGCATGGAAGATCACAATGTCCAGGATTTCGTTTCCAAAACAAGTATGACACCTACAGGCTACAGATAACATTATATCAAAACAAATATCATGATCTTGCTCGAGGTCAGGAATGTAATTAGTAGATGATGTAGACCCGTTAACATATCTGAAGATTTGGAGCATGTACTACTCTCTGTATTGGCAATATTCCATTCCAGTGTGCAAAACTTAAACTAATGCACATGTGTAAAGCAAATTAACTGACAATGATATTGGCACAGAATTCCTCCAACTGATTGCCTGACTGCTAAGGAGGACCATAGATAGAGTAAGCAAAGTAGGCTGACGAAGAAAGGAAAGGAGTAGTGCAGAACGTGAGCAACTTGTTTATTATCCGATATAAGGTTTTTTTGATACCATCTTGTTTTTTTTAACTTTTGAAAGTTTGATGCACAAAGGTTAGATGTTATCATCGATTTTACTGCAAATGATATCAAATAGTGTGTCACCATATCGATAAGTTTCATAGGAGTTGACAATGGCCATAGTTAGTCTGGCACATATTGCTAGGTTTGTACACCATGTCCCTACTATAAAGAAAGTAAATTTCTTTGTAGGCCACAATAACAGTAATATGTCCCAAATTAGTGTGGTAGCATGAGCAGCATGTTGCAGGCAAGAGCAGCAGATTATTAGCGCAATTTGATATCAACTGCAGTTCGCAAATGGTTTGCTAGTACATATAAGTTAGATTACAGCAGGTCACTAAGCATTTTCAAAGAATATACTGAACTAAATATGTCATGGTCACTAAGCATTTTCAAAGAATATACTGAACTAAATATGTCATACTGGAGAAGTCTCTAAGCATTTGCCCATACTACACTGAACCATATACTTCATCCAATCATCCTTGAGAGCTTTGTAAGCAGTTGCAAAGAGTAAACTTACTGCCGAACGGAGTGTCTTCCAACGAACCACCGAAGTTCACCGACAAGGGATCAAGAAGATCAACAATGTGCGGCTGGTACCTTAGAGGACACCATGAATCAGATCAAGAGCAGTATATAGACACACCAGTAATCCAGTATGCAGCAAGAGGAGAAGCGTGTGAGGGTCGAACACACCTGTCATAGGGCGAGTATGCGGAGAGGAGCGTTGCATCGCAGTCCAGGGCGGCGACCTGGCGCCGGTATCGTCACAGAGGTTGGGATCATGGAGGTTGGGATCATGGTCGTTGCGATCATGGAGGCCATGGCGCCGGTCTCTTCATGATCTTCTCATTGAGCGCCTCGACAGTGGTATAGAAGAGCCTTGATCAGCCAGAAGCACACACCCAGATCCGAAGTCTGTGCTGGAGGAGACTACCGCACCAACACGGGGTCTTTGGCCGATTAGGAAAAAAAATCATGGATTCGGGGCGGCTGTTCATCCATCGGAAGAAGGCGTTGGAGTTGAACGGGCGACGATGCGTGTTTGCAGAACATATCATGCTTCTACGGCGGCAGCGGCAGGATGTGGTTCTCCCGTGACGGTGACCTCCCTCCAGCCGTCGATCTCAGAGGAGAGGTGGGGGTGTTGGACCGGCGACTGAAGCGAGCGGCGGCGGCGGGCTGTAACCCTAGCACAGACGCACGCCACCTCGCTCGGGATGGTGACTAAACGAAGAGGTATCTTTGGGCCAGCCCATGCTATCGTAGAGAAGGGAAGGAACGATCGAGCGAGCCACGGGCGGGCGAGAGATGGTTCGCTCGGGTACACGAACGACCAACTCCCATTTAATAGTAAAGATTATACTGGTCTCAAGACTCTGAAAGCTTCGACTGACACAGTACGGCAAGACACACGCTGTACATTCTTAACAACACCACACGACAGGCAAGTTATTTTCGACGGATTTAAGCCACAATCGGCACCAAGATGGCTTGGCTTTGCATATCTCAGACCCTCTTGAACAGAACAACTAAGATGACCGCCATAGCAAGGGCCATGAATGATCCACCAGCCGCCATCTCGGCGAAAGAAGGGGAGCTACCCTTTTTAGCGGATGAGCTTGGTCCGGCCTCAGTTTCTGCCGGGTTGTGGAACATGTCTTGGAAAAAGTTGGTTATGTTGTCAACCATCTCCATCATTGTCTTCTTCGCATTGTCCACAAAGTCCGATAAAGGTGAGCCCTTAGGTAGTTCTCCAGGGGATTCATCGTCTGTGGATGCAGACGCGTCTTCAGATTTCTCCGGTGACTCTACTGAGCCAGTATCCTCAGGGAAAGTATTAACCAGAGCTGTACCAAAAGAGAAGATAGTAAAAATGGTCATACAGTACCTCAAAACAGGTCAATAGTGGTCATACAGTTCGCTCAAAACATTTAACAGAATATGTAACTTAGTATAAAAAAAGGTGAGTCATACTTTGCTGGTGACTCTTGTAAAATTCCATAACCTTCTCGTTTCTCAGCACCGCGTCCCATACATTTTTATCAGATGCAAGCGACGCAACAACACTCTGGAGATCAAGACAAAAAACATAAGTGAAAGAAACGGGATGTCAGAATGATTCAGCCGTTTTGGAAAAAAAAGAATGACTCAGCTGAACTAAATCTTGCTATGTTACATATAATTAATCACCTGACACAAATTATCTAATAATGAGAAGGTGCCGTGCTTCTGGAAACTATGCAACTTAAAAAAATTACAACATTCCATATAAAATTCAGTAACAGTACAACACACTTTTAAACAAAGTAAAAGTAAATGATCTACCAAACTTAACAAGGACACATAGAAAAACAAATAATAACAAGCTATAAACTGATTGGTGACTGTATCACACAACCAATCTGCAGCTGTAACAGGTGCATTCAATTACACTTACGTAATCTCTTTCCAAAAGCAACTTCAATAAAAATTTATGAGTATACATTGCTAGCAACGAACAATGCAATATGTAAAGATGGTATTGACAGCTGACTGAATGAAGATTAGCCAAAACAGTAGCAAAGTATTACAGTTACTTACCTGAGCCTCCGAGTTTGACGTGAAAAATGTAAAAGCCTGCACTACATGTCCTGGCATAGCAGGAATTAACGCATCAGCTCCCAGCTTGTTAAGCTCTCGATCATGTTCCTTAACAACTTGTACTGGAGTCTCCGGAAAATAAACCCTACAAACAATTATTTTTTTGGAAGATATTAAACACCACTCTGAAATGATAGAATAACATGTATGCAGATAAAGAAAATATGTGCATATGCAACAGATTCTGAAAGAATTAAGGTAGCATATATACTTCAATATAAGAAACGGTTTTGCTATTTCTCAGGCGAATAAGTAACTATTTCTAAGACAACGATAAGAACCATCCAATCCGACCATGAAGATTTGTGCAAGTATAAAGCGATGAGAAGATCTTAATTGGATGGTTATAAGTGTTGACTGAGAAACAACTATTTCTAAGTCAAACAAACAAATAGTCAATCCATACAGAAGACAACAACATTTTTAAGGGATGCACAAAAGGTTTCTCCAGCAATACAGAAGAGAGCAACCACAGTGTCGAAGGGATGTCCGGATGTGGTGATATCATATAACCTATTCAAGGGTTAGGTTGAACTGGCCAACTGGAGCAATATAAGAAAAACAAACTGGAGTCACCTTCCTGTTCACTACTCATATAATGGGGGTGTGATCCTGGAGTTCTCAGCGACGATCGTAGAATGGAACCATTATTTTGATGACAATTTAAGACACAGACAGTCCTAACTTCGTAGCATATTTATTATATTTTGACACTAATATTTATTTCTGATTTAGTGATTCTCGTACAAAAATTTGCACAATCCCCTCAACTAAATCATAATTGATCAGTCTCATACGACATACAGTATAATAATATCTTTAAAGATTTGAAACTCTAATCATATATGAGATTCTTCTCTTTCTCCTGAAGTAGATGAAGTGAAGTCTTCACATCCATTTACAATAAAAAAAGCACCATATTTACGCAGCACGAATCTTAGGCCTAATCTGACACAAGCCAATTAGATACCATCAGATCAGAAGGAGCATATTGCCAATAAAGCATTAAATCAATCAGAAGAACATCATAAGTAACTGTCCCCAAGAATAACCAGGTACATCGGACCAATTCGCCCTCCAATTCGAAAAATCCGCATAAGAAACGTATCCAAGTCGAGATTTTTCACCTGTCTATAGCGTCCCTGAGCTCAGAGGTGGCCTCCTCGGCTTCCTCCAGCGACGGCGGCGCGAACACCAGTCTCGGCCCGCCAACCACCGCCTCCTCCGCATCGGACACCGCCGCGTCCCTCCAGTCCGCGAACTCCCAGTCATCCACCTCCCAGGAAGCCCACTGCGAGCCGGCCGGCGCGACGGCGGGGATCTCCCCGGCCGCGGACACCAGGGACGCCGCCGCGGCAGCCTCGGCGGCGGGGGCCGTCGCGAAAGCCGGAGCGACGTTGCGGAAGCGTCCTCCGGCCGCCGCCGCCGCAGCAGCGCTCCCGGCGAGGCCGACCTTCGCGGCGGTGCGCATGACACCTCCTCCCATGGCTCCTCTCCCGGTGGCGTCTCGCCTCTCCCCTCCTCTCCCTCTCCCTTACGTTTGCGTCGTCCGAAAAAATGCAGAAGATACCCTGTACTTTTCTGATGATATGGATAAGGTATTTCTCGACTTTAAAAAATGTAGGAAAACTGATAAATAAAATAAATAAAATAATTTGAAGGGTGTTCGTGGGAGTGTTATGAATGATGTGTGAAAGGATCGCAGGCGATGGGGCAGAGAGGAGATAAGAGCAGAGCTTGACTTCGATACGAAGTTATCCACACGCGGATAGATGACGGTGAGTGACACGTGGGGCATGTGTCAGCCGGCGGAAACCGAGTTTTTTACTTGCCGACAGCCCGGTTTCTTCGTTGAGTCGGTGTGTTTTCATTCAGTGCTTGATTCAAATGAGCTATACATGTTTTTTGAAGAATTTTATCTGATTCTTATAGGAAATTTTTTCTATAGGAATCATTATACTAATTTCCATATGAATTCTAACATTCATTTCAAGCTCTTTTTACAATCCTTTACTTTTCCTTTACCATCAAACACAATTGCTCTTCTCAAAGGATTGAACTAACCATTACATTCCAATCCTATAGATGGCGCTGAGTGACACGTGGGGCATGTGTCAGCTTTTCACCTGCCTACAGCCCGGTTTCTTCGTTGAAACGGTGTGTTTTCATTTATACTGCTCCCTCCTTTTCGACCTTTCAAATTATAAGATTTTTTTTTGAATCAAAGATATATAAACGAGTTTTAGTTTGTCTGTTCATTCGTTTTTACCGTAATATGCTCATTCTTTTTACTCCTTATGTAGTCGATATAAATATAAAAATAAGTCGGCAAAAAATATATATTTATAATCTCGTTACATGGGGAGTACTAAGATACATGAATAGTTGCGGTAGTAGGAATCTCTTTAACAAAGAGTCAGTTACCCACCTCTTTCAGTTTCGTATGGAGAGTACTAGAAAATCTCTTTAACAAAGAGTTAGTTATGTACCTACCTTTATCGAAAAAAGTTATGTACCTGCCTCTTTCAGTTGCGAATGGAGATGGAAATAAATTTTAGTTGTGTATCGTTCGCTTGAACTCCAAGTGCAGAGTGACAAAACAAGCGAGAGTTTTCGTCACAAGAGTGACTCAGGGTCTATACGATATTTAGGAAGCAACAACTTCTCCTTTCTCCGCTTCAACAACAGTTAAAAAATAGGGAGAAATTGTTTTGTGTCCCCAACTCAACCGTGTGAGTGTCAGGCACACACGACTATTAGAAAGAGACTAAAAACAAAAGTAACGTAACTAAATGCAAAAGATTTCTTTTTGTTATTTTTGGATTAATTAACATATAAAAATAAAAGTGAGTTTAGCAATGTAAATCGTGTTTCGTACAGTACAAGATGGACCATGATTCATGGTTTCACCTGACCTCTCTTTTTAGTCATAGTGGCACAAAATAACGTTTAAAAACAAAATAAATGTGGATGTAACAATTATGTAAATGCATGCTAGTGTTTTGTATGAGATTGACTAGATCTTTTTGGAATAGCTACTACTCCCTCCGTCCAAAAATAAGTGTCTCAAGTTTACCCAAATGTGGATGTATCTATGACGGAGGGAGTAGTAAATTTCTTTTATAGTACTTTTGTAAGTTCATGTTCTGCCACATGCACTCCTCATTTTCTAACTTTCAAATCCATTTACAGAGTAATCAAATATTCATAACATAAGAGAATCCCGCTCTTTTATTGAAAGTAGGGAACCACGGTGAATGGCCCCTCCCTTGGTCTAGAATTAAAACTAAAAATTTGAAAGTTAAACGAGTAGGTTGTGACCAGGATCGAACTTGTTGAATAGTGAGTCAAGCCCAGTTTCAATCTAAGCTCGTCAATAGACCGAGTTTAATGAGTTGAGTTAATGAGTTTCTCTTTAACTCGTTAAGCTCGAACAAATACAATTTACTGTCGATTGTTGTCATCTGTGGAGTATATAGTGTGCCTATTTGGTGTATATTATTGGTTGTGTAGTTTGTGTAGTAAACTATGTTTCGAAATATATTTTTGTAGACTGATATATATACTGAAAGGATCGAGTAGGTTGACTAGAGGGGGGGGGGGGGGTGAATAGGCAACTACCAATTTTAATTTTCTTGTCAACAAGTTAAGGAATTGCTCAAATATAAGTTCTCTAGATATGCAACTAGGTGAACAATCCTATATGATGAGCAAGAAGCTAACTAACAAGATATACTAAACAAGGTAAGCTAGCAATACAAGTAAAGATATATATAAAAAGGATAAGCACACGGTGATACGGAGATGATTCCCGAAGTTCACTTCCCAATGGAAGCTACGTCTTCGTTGGAGCGGTGCGGGGTCACAAGTGATCCCCGAATAGCCGTGATATGGCACACCGTATCTCCTCCACTATATGATGCCCTCGAGGTCGGCAACAAACCTTTACAAGGATGAGGCACACTCCACAACCGAATTGGAGGCTCTCACCAATTCCCACGGCTTCCAAAGCCGCAAGAATCACAAGGCCGGGGCACGTCTCCACAACCGAATTGGAGGCTCCCGGCTAGTCCCCGCGGATCCCAAAGCCACAAGAACGACCAACGACCGTCTAGGGTTCCAATGAACCCAAGATGCACAAGTTCTTCTAAGGAATGGATATGGAAATCAAATCGCTTTGGTGGAAGGGTAGATCTAGGTCAACTCTCCCAAGTCCTAGAAGGACAAGGTGTTTGAGTGGCTAGGGAGAGAGATCTACCAAGTTTAAGCTTGCAACAATGGTGGGGAAGATATTTCTGGTCGTGGTGCCCTCTCCAATGTAGGAGAAGGCCTTTATATACTGCCCCCAGATTCTAGCCGTTGCAGACAGGTAAATCGGATAATCCGATTCAAGTCAACATCGGATTATCCGATGGAATCGGATAATCCGATCAGACTATCATCGGATAATCCGAAGATCCTCAGTGTGAAGTTTCTTCTAGTCCTTAGCAGAATTCCAGCGAAATCCTGAATATCGGATAATCCGATACTTCCCAACTCGGATAATCCGAACATCTTCAGTGTAAGATTTCTTCTAGTCCTTAGCAGAATTCCAGCGAAATCTTGATCATCGGATAATCCGATACTTCCCAACTCGGATAATCCGAACATCTTCAGTGTAAGATTTCTTCTAGTCCTTAGCAGAATTCCAGCGAAATCTTGATCATCGGATAATCCGATACTTCCCAACTCGGATTATCCGAACATCTTCAGTGTGAGATTTCTTCTAGTCCTTAGCAGAATTTCAGCAGACTTTGCAAATCGGATAATCCGAATCTTCCAACATCGGATAATCCGATTTACTTCAGCAACAAAACTGGCTCTTTTCAACTCCCTTTTTGGTTTTGATGCAAAGATGTTTTACACACTTAAAGCCTGCATCACTTGATTCACATGTTAAATCGTCACTAGTGTTGTTGCCTAACACACAAAACACAAGGGATTAATAAATGTCCTTTCATATACTATACACTAACTAAATAGACATGCGTTGCCACGAAGAAACTCACCTTTCTATTTGAATGACAATTTGGATGCACGTGTTGTCATGAAACAAGAAACCTACACATGTGACAACGACATGGATCGAAACATTAGGGCAGTGCATAACGTGCCAAATGGCGCATGAAGTGTGTTAGAGACTATATTGTTGATATGGAACTTAAAGTCAGTATTAACTGATTTACCTTCTTCTAAAAAATATCTGATTTATTGATCAAATAACCAAAATACATCAGATCGAACAACAAGATCACTTATATAAAACTAAAAAGTTACATAAAAATCTTTGAAGTCGTCGAATCTAGATTTTTTCATCTTTTTTTTGCATCTTTACGTTCTTCCAAGACCCCGTCGACCATTCGTTGTTCAATCTAGGTAGAGAATGAATGTTGACCGGGGTATGTGCATGGTCGCATGAGTGGATAAGTATATACCGCTAGGATTTGATAGTCAATCTGGTATGATACCAGAATATACGGGATACTTGATCCGTTACATTCAAAGCTAACATAACTAGCCTGCATATAATCAAATGGTAGCCAGTACAGAGTATTCTGCAACCGAAAATCGATTGTGGTGAGAGTGGTGGCATTGGTTATGAATCGTTAAGTGTAACAACGTCAGTCACCAACCCAACTTTAATAGTAAAGATATAAGCATTGATGTTCACATTGAGTTTTGCAAGCTAAACAAGCTAATTCTTCGACTAACATGAGTCGAGCCAAGTTTTTATATGAGAATTACGTTCACTATGCGTGACTAGCTAACTCGCTATCGTAACGAAGATCTAACGAAGCAAACGGCTCAACACTGAAGATTCTCACCGGCGAACCTCCAGGTCACCGTGCCAAGATGGAGACCCTCTGCTCCAGTGCAGCTGGCTCCCGGTGGTTCGCCCCGAGTGGTTCTGTCTCTGGTGGCATTGCGCTAGGTTGTGCATCTATGCGGTGGTGGATGAGCTTGACCCGATGGCGTTTTCAGTTTTTCATCTTGGATCCGGAAAAATGGAAGATTGCAGGCCTGCTGGGCTAGCTGCTTCAGTGCTTCTAAAACCCAATTGCAAATTCACTTTCAGCAAACTTAATTTTCATTGATACATCTAGGGATAGGCCAAATAACGCACGGTATCACCGAACCATAGACGAGGACAGGATTCAGGGTCCACAAGTAGGCGTGCAATTTACGAACTTAAAAAAAAAGCAGGCGTGCAACTCTAGGTGTTCGCGTCGCGCGGCTGCGTACCTCTTTTTTTTTTTTTTTTTTTGCGAAACGCGGCTGCGTACCTCTAGCAGGCAGGGCAGCACGACCGCGCGCGTAATCGAGTGCACAGCTCGCTTTTCCGCGGCACGCGTAACCCTTGCGTGGGGCCCGCGGCGTTGACATCCGACGCCCACGATACATTCCCTACCTGCCTGAGCTGAGCTCGTCATAAGCATGACGTCATCGGTTCATTCGATACCCACTGTTTAGCAGGGATTTTGGAAGCATACCGCTGCGACATGGAGATGCGAAACCTACAAGTCACTAGTGGTAAGTTCCGACTATTTTTTTTTTTTTTTTAGATTCACAGGGGGACACCCCGGTTCCATTAAAGATAACGAAACCAACAGGGTTCTTACAGGAAAAGTAAGTTCCGACTAATTAAGTGCTCATAGATTAGGGTTATCGATCTCAATTAGACTAGATTAGAGCGGACCACCACAGACACAAAAACAGGTAGCGTTAGGTGTAATTCTACTAGTGTCACCGATTCACCACGCATATCTCACTTAATTAAAGTACTCAATTGGAATTTAAATTAAACATTTTGGAGAGTACACTGCGAAGGCATGAAGCTCAAAGTTAATGCAATAGCGCCTTATGTACAAGCCGAAAAGCGAAATAAGATCTTTGGATGAAGACTCCGACAGGCAGAGGAGTTCGACATTTGGCAATGAAAGAGTCGGGTGCAAATAGCAATGCAAAGTATAGAAAATTTAGTCAGTTTAATTCAAACTAGAAGGGGTTGGCGCGCTTTGCTACGCTCGTGGGTAAATTGCGGTTATCAATAGATGACATACTGGTCTGAGTAAAGATTAGTATCTCATACGTGATCAGGTACAAATTCATATCCTTTTTAGGAGAATATTGTAGGTATTGGTCTAGCACCTGCAATATAAACTATATACTACAAAAGTAACAACTTTAGATTTGGTAATCACTTAACGAGGCGAGCCCGACGACTGGTGTGTAGAGGCGGAAGAGCCGCGCTAGGCGGAGATAGTCGAGGTGCAGCCGGAGGCAGAGCTGTTGTGTATCACTCGTGCTTGTGTTGGCAGGGAAGGAGGAGGCACAGTTAAAAAGTGGAGGGAGGAGGTCCGCTCGGGTGACTCGTTTGCCGAAGCTACAAAAGGGCTTCATTGGTAGCCGCACACGAGAGGAGAGCAAGATCAACACTCGAGGCCGAATCCTCCCGATCTGTAGTGCCCTTGAGTAGTGGTGGTGAATTCACGGTCGAATCGACAGAGTTGTGGCTGAGCTGCCGGATTCGAGCCCGAATCGATGGGAGAAGAGCTAGCGGCGGTCACTGGAGGAGAGGCATGAGGGCAACATGAAAATTCCGATTGGCAGTTGTACTGCACACGTTGACCTTTCTATTTCATAAAAGTGACCCAAATGTTTAATTTTACAACACTTGTTGTCTTTTTTTTTGTTTGACAAAAAAACCAAGAAAATTTACATGAAGGATAGCTGCTGCTCGAGCAAGATTTTTGGTCCCAAATGACCTAATACAGCCGAGAGTCCATGGTGGCCGCGTGCGGGGGATAGAGACAACCGACATCCCTCAATGCTGAATCCCACCTGATCTGTGGTACCTCTGTACAGTGATGGTGGATTCGCAGCCGAATCGATCAGTTGTGGACGAACTACCGGATCCAAGACCAAATCAACATGAGAAGAGACGGTGGTGGTCACCGTAAGAGAGTTGTGAGGGGGACATGAAACTTCCGATTGACATTTAGCGTGCGCGTGTTGGCCATTTTGTTATATAGCATCAACCCAAGTGTTTTTTATTTTTAACAAAAAATGATAAAATTAACATTAAGTGCAGTTGTGAGAGCAAGATTTTGCTGTCAAATGACCTAGAAATAGTTATGAGCTAAAATAAGGCAGCTATTGAATATGCTCTAACGGAGGGAAATCACCATGCAAAACGCACGTAGCCCGGGCTACATGTATCCCTATATTTTATTTTTTCAAAGAATATTTTAAAGTTTAAAAAAGTTCTAAAAATAAATATGGATGCAGCTTATACGTTATCCTACAATTGTGCAAATTTTCAATCCAAAATTCTTCATATTTTGGGTTACATAAAAAAGACAAATTCTGATAGAATTTGGAGGTGCCCAGTTCACACACCCGGTTTATATTTCTTTTTTGTGTAGCGTAGAATACAGCGTATTTCAGATTAAGATTTTTGCACACTTGTAGAATATATCCGTGGCTATATGCACATATTTTTAAAGATTTTTTGACACTTTAAAAGTTATATATTGAATCTTCAAAATAAAGGGCTACATTTATTCCGGGCTATGAAACACCGCATTTGGAAATACCGTAGTTATATGCAGTAGATAGAAAATAATTTTTGTATACACATGATTTTTTTATTATCTTTGTCTAAACCCAACGGAAGGTTCACATGTGGAGAGAGCTTAGTACTTTGATGGGAAATAGTATTATTTTTACCTTTTCCTAAACCAATGAAAGTTTGACATGTGGATCAACAAGAGAGCTCTATTCCTAGAGAGCTTAGTTCTTTAAAGGATGAATCTATCATTACATAAATATTCAAATACAATTCAATCTGCAAAGTGATAACCAAAAGAAAAAAAGGCAGAATATGGAAGGTAGGACAAGAGAGAAATAAAGAAAAGACACATGTACTGTTTTCTAATTTTTTTTTATTTTTCTTATATACATCTAATTTTTTTGTAGGTTCCGCACAATGCTTATTTATACTTTACCGTAGTATCTTTCCAAACCATTTCAAAACTTTTGTGTCGATGATTGATAAATTGTGTATCTTACGGACATAAAGGTACGTATATAGAACAAAAGAGGAGATGTGGCGACAATCAAGAGTGTTGTAAAAAAAGGCAATGGTTTATGGAGGTTCACAAATAACAAGCTATTGTGATCGTCGAGATAACACCATAGTAGAGTTTGTTGATGGTTAGCAAGGGTGACACACATGTTAGTGTGGTCTATATGGGGGCTTTATACAACGTTCGCCTACCGACAAGGTTGATACAATTGTTGATTGTTACGACAATGTTTTTGATTGATTTATCATTTTGTGGAGCTCAACTTAGTCATATGTTAGGAGAGGCGATGAGAGAAGCACTTGGTGAGTGGCTCGAGTACAAGACAATGTCACATTTGCTACAAATAAAAACGACCTTCATTTAGTGTTGACAGGCGGCTGAGTACCCGTCACTGGTAACCCTAATAAATGGTATAGTTTCATCAGCAGAAAAATTCACCAGCAATGAGCCACAAGAGACACGTTAGTGATGACATCGCTACCAAGATGGGATTGCACTATTGACGATAAACTTACTACGGGCCCAAATTTAGGTTCACATGTGAAAAAAAAACATGTTGGCCCAAATTCACTCATGGCCCAAGCCCACTTCCTAACACTAACCCAAACTTCCCTCCACCCTCTCTCTGTTCACCGAAAGCACTTCTCGATTTCCTACCCCTCTGATCTCTTCTCTACTCTCATATCTCTGGCATAGCCGCTTGCGGGGTGCTCCGGGGCCGTCGAACCTTGGCATTATGTGCCAACGTTGCCACCCGCCCTATGATATTCACAGAGTCTGATGATTAGTTGATTACCATGATTGGTGTACTCCATGCACTTCACTTGGTGACTTTTTCAAAAACAAATACGGTAAATTTTCTTGACCATAATTTGTCCTTTGATTTTTTTGTATCATGTAAGCTAAAAATCAAATGTAAAGTCGAAACTAAAGGTGGCATTGATACATTCATGTGGTTTTCCTTGTATTTTGAAAAATAAAATGTGGTTTCCTTGTATATGTGGGGTTTAAAATGAAATCAATAATTCTCGCTATTCCGTTTCCTAATTGTCTAAGGTAAAAGTTCTACAATAACCTTTGGAAGGGTATTAATGAAATCAATAGTTATTTTAGCTTATAGAGCGCGTGTATCAGAAGGGGAGTACACTGATAAAAGCAGAGACTTGAACATAGAAGGCAAGAACATTTTTTTATTAAATTGTGAAATCCGAGACTCGAAGAGACTTCTGGCTCTATAGAATCTTAAGTATAAAGTTTGATGCACAAACTAGTAAAATCGAAAGTCTGAACTGATGAAAAGAAGATATGCAATCTACATATACAACAAACAACACTTACGGTTGAATAATCTGGTATCTCTCCGTAAATTTTAGCTATGACGAACTGCAACCTTTCTCTGTTTCTTCTGTAGCTATCGATCTCAGTTGTTCGCATGACCGCAAATGATGCCACCATCTGACGAAATAGACCGTAGCCCCGCTATATAAATATAGCAACAACCCAATACAACCAACAGTCACGAAATGCTGGGGCGGCAGCAAACATACACCCAAAGCAAGGGGAAGAGAAGAAAAGAAGAGAAACAAAATGGAGACATAGGCGGATCGACTAAGCGACGGTGACCCGCAACCGCTGCGCCCTCTCAGAAGAAGTACCACCACGCTCCTAGCACCGAATCGACGAGTACCAAGCAGCACCTTCAAGAAGGAAAGCCACGCTACTGCCCGGACCAGCGCACTGGTCCTAGGGTTTCCCCCGGCACAGAGGGAAGCGGATGAAGGGTAGCCACGACGCCCTTCAGGAAGGAAAGATGCCACCCCGGAGGCGGCACCGTGTCGGTGTCGGACGAACCGACAAGGATTTCTCCCGAAAATCCCATCCACAACCCCGGGCGATCCGTAGCACAGGAACCCCGTGAGGAGAAGCCTCAACACCACCAGACGAGCCACCCACCAACATGCGCCCAAACGATGCCGCAGCCACCGTCGCCGTCTCACCGAAGTAGCAGTCACACACGGTCTACAAGAAGAAGGTGAGGAGTATGACCCGGGGTCAACAGAACCGCAGCCGCGCGGGAGGGAACAACCTCCACCGCCGAAGACGGTAGTCGACCGGACGCGGCCGCAGAGCACACCAGTCCCCGTCAAGTCCGGCCGGGTCCAGCGGGCCCGTAAAGCCCCGAAGGGCACACCAGTACTAACAGGATCCGGCCGGGCCCAGAACGGGCCCGTGAAGCTTGCAGCCACGCTGCAACAGGCCGTCCGCCGTTGCTGCTGTTCCCGGCATCCTCCACCTCCCCTTCATCCGCAGAACACACAGCAGGTCAACCGGCCGGCCCTGACCCAGATGGGCCCGACGGGCCCAGATCTGGGCCGCATGGGCCGGCCGGCGAACTCCGCTGCTCGTCGCTGCCCGCAGACCGCGCCGCCCCGCTGCAGGCACACCGCCGTCGTCCTGCTACCACCCGGCCGGAGCCGGGCCGCCGCCACCCGAGATGGACCGCCGCCGGTAGGGAGAGCCCCGCCTCCACCCAGGCCGACGCGGGGAGAGACAAGCCGCTGCCGCCGGCGCCACCCGAGCTGCGCCGGGCGACCCCTGCCGGCGGCGGCGACGAGGAGGTTGGAGAGAAGAGGCCGAGGAAGAAAGGGGACGAGGGCGCGCGCCGCCGCCACGGGGGGCGGCGGTCGCGCGCGACGAGGGCGAGGCGAGGGAGGGGCCGGCCGCGGTGGCGGCGCGGCGGCGGAAGACCTAGCTAGGGGGAGATTCGCGTGCGTGCGGGAGCGGTTCCTGATGCCACCATCTGCACCAAATGGCATGCGATAATGTCAAAGGTCAGATTATCGATGACCTGACCAACTTTTCCTCCTGGTGGTCAGAAAACCTAAAATTCTCTTCCTCTTCTTCTTCCTCTCCCTACTTTCCTACCCAACGGTCTGTATAAAACCACGTAGGCCCCTCTACCTTTCCACACATTCCACACAATCGCCTGTACTCAATCACTTCGAACAATTAGCACATATTCTCATATTTAGTTCCTATATTGCACTACGCACTACTACGCCGTACTCATTACTCGTAGCCAGAACTCAACTCGTCACCACTACCCAAAAACCAAAGCAAGATAGCAAAATGGCAGATCACGGGCAGGAGATGATCCGTGCTGCAGCTACGACGCCTGCGGCCATGTACAACGGCGCCGGTACCACGAGCGGCGGGGTCCCTGTCACCCGCGGTGGCGATCACTGGTGGAGCACGGCCGTGGTGGCGCCCCAGGTGCCGTCATGCTCGACACCGGAGATGCACGGGTTCAGCGCATGGTCAGCAGAGTCACCTCGATCGAACTCGCTCGCCACCGGCAGCTCCATCACATTCCAAGAACCCACCGGCGTTGCCGATCCGGCCACCATCGCTGCCGGCTGGAACCAGCCTTTCTTGTGAGTTCGCTTAGTTACAACTTTCCCCATATATACCTGCTCAGCTTTATTATCGTGAAAATTTCATGATCGCATGAGGAATTTGTGATGATCGATGATTTGTGTTCTCGGTCGTTTTAGGGATGGATCTGGACTCTCTGGATACATGAGCTCAAGAAGCGATCAAGATCATGCCAACCCACCAAGTCACGTGAGCCCCTCATCATCAAATAATAACAGCAGCATGATGCTGCAGCTACAAGATCACCACCATGACCAGAACTACCAGTTCCTCTCCACACTCGGGTTCGAGCTGCTCTCGTCGCCGGTGGCTTCTACCTACGGCGGTAATCCCCGGTCGTCCTCGCTGCTGAGAAGTCTCACGGAACCGTCTGCGGCGGGGAAACCTAATTCACCAGGGGGCGTGTTCCAGCGGTACCCAGCACCGGCGACGTGCCAGGCGGCTGCAGCAAGCATCACCGGCATCAACACTCCGTTTTGGAACCCTTCCACAGGGTTCGATTCTGCGGCATACGCCGCAAGCCTCGAAGCGGCAGCCGGGACACCGCCAGGGCCGCAATCTAGGCTGGCAAGCCTTGCCACAAAGGTCGGTATATGTATGCACATATATATATACTTGTACTCCCTCCGGTTTTAAATACGAAGACGCTATCAAAAAATAGAATTTGCGCCACTATCTTTTTCCAAGAAGATGCTGCTTATTAATATAAACGTTAGGACATATGGTAGAAAATTTGCCCAAGAAGAATTGTGTAGCTAGTGTTTACTCACGATAGTATTGTGCGCGGCAATTTTCTGGATTATTTCCTACGGAAATTTAACTGTTTTATGCAATTCTACAAAATTGGTAGCAAAATATTTTTTGTGCTGAGAGCCCGAGGTTCGGAATTATCGCACATACGATTTTGAACACTCTTTTGATTCGAATAATATGGCTCTAATCTCAAAACGAATCTGGTGTCTGAGATTATGGACTGAAATAGGGACTTTTTAGATATTGTTTGTGGAGTTATCTGATTTCATTGTTTCTCTAGAATGCATCGGAAGGAGTAGGAGACTCAAGCTCCATCCTCACTAAGAAGACGAGCTCAGCGCCGCCGCTCAAGAAAAAGAGAACCGAAACACCACCATCACCCTTGCCGACCTTCAAGGTACAGATTTGCTGGTGCTGAACTGCTGATAAACCTAGTTAATTAGCTCAAACATAAGTTGATTTAATATGTTATTTCAGGTGAGAAAAGAGAAGCTAGGAGACAGAGTCACAGCACTCCAACAACTAGTCTCCCCTTTTGGCAAGGCAAGTGGACTCCTTATTTTGGTTAAGCCTGCACTTACATGCACAAACATGCATGCATTGCATGTATCTTATCTTCTTATAGCTGAAAAGATTATAAGGATTGCTGCAGAGGAGCTACTTTTGTAAATAAGATGCACCTAATTTCTCATGATAAAAAAATCGATGGATGAACATATCGGCGTGCGTGCATGCGTGCAGACGGACACGGCATCGGTGCTCCATGAGACGATCGAGTACATCAAGTTCCTCCACGTCCAAGTTGGTGTAAGTGCGCATCTAGCTGCAGCTTAATTATTGTCCTAGCTCCTTTAATCATATACATGTAGAAATATATGGATCTTACAAACTGAACACCAGGTCACCAACTCTAGTTTTAGTCAAGTTGCACTTCGTTAATTTGTGTAGTACATCATACAATCAATAGAGTAAACCCCTGGCAGAAAAATAAAAACAGCAGATAGACCACGATAGACTAGTTCTAGTAGGCCAGAGACTCCAAAAGTGAATATTTAAGTTACTGAACTCTTTTTTAAATTGTCACACTAGGTCTCTGCAAAATTGCAATCTGACTCTTGATAAATGGTATGGGATATATTTGTCCTCCTCTAATACATATATCTGCAGGCACATAGTGCTCCTTACCTAAAGAATCGGCAACAGATGCCCCACTCCAAGGTACAACCTACCACATGTCGCGTACTCTTCTTCAGTCTTCACATTTGCACACATATTGCTTTCATCAACTTTCAGCTCATGCTTATTCATATATATTGATTCGTTTAAGAATTCGTTGACCATGACGAACAAGTCGACGAACGAAGACGAGGCGGCGGCAGCGAGAGACCTCACAGGTCGGGGGCTGTGCCTGGTCCCGATATCGAGCACCTTCGCAGTGGCCAGCGAAACACCAGTCGTTGATTTCTGGAATCCGTTCGGTGCAGCTTTTCGGTAGTTAACACATACACAGCAGAGATTGACCAGTACTTGCTCTCTACTGGTTAGTCTAATTAATTATCAACATACAACTAAATATGGTCCTAAGCAATCAAAACCACAACCATGGTACTCATGAGCATATAGGTGTATCTGCATTTGGAAAATGATTAGATGAATCTTTGGAATGAGTTCTTGAAGATTTGGATTCATTCTTCAGGTTCATTAGAGAATAAGTGGACCAGATAACACTGAGGGGAAGCGAACTGAACTAATCATACACTATATACCTTGTCTGTAATAACAAGTGGCACATATTAATTGCTGTAATTTTATCTGGACATCCTTTTAACTTGTAAAAGATGTTATACTTCAACTTTGACGGCCTTCTTTCAGGTTGAAAAGGATACACCAGCCTCTGCATCGAGAAGATGCATATATATGACCTTTTATTTCATTTATTCAACATGGCTGGCAACAAGCCTTACAAATAACGATCATACAAGCCGAAGCCGCCAGAAAGTAAAAGCGCCACAACTAGCACAACCGATAGAGTAGACAACGAGGCCTTATGCCCCGGCCATAGCCATCGCCGACTCCCCGACCAACTCCAGAGATAGTTAATAACTAGTAGTAAACATGCTATGTTTCAAAACAGAGCACACGTAACAAACTTAAACATATCCATACGAGAATGGTGATAGCGAGGACATACCTCCCTCACAAGATTTTTGTATGAAAGAGACGTATCCCTTGACGGACTGATTGTTTTGTACCATGGTTTTAAATAGCCCGCTGTTTTTATCCTAATATGTACAATGTCACAAAAATATGCTCCTATTTCGAAAAGACTTTCAACTTACCAACGCAAAACTAGAATAACCACATAACCTACTTAAATCTAGCTAGGACATCCGCATGACCTACTAAAAATAGATCTCATATAGAACGCTTGGTGTAATCTAAAACCAAATAGGTAATTATGCATGCATAATAAATAAGTTTATAATAAACAGACAACAACAAACACACGAATGGTAAACCAACTGTATTCAACAATTTGGTTAGAAGAAAGTATTAAACATGGTATGTTCAAACAGAGTACACACGTACAACACGCCTAAACAATAGTCATCTCAACCATAAGAACAAGAATGTTATAACCTTGGCCTTGTAGAAACTAGCCACCGAGGACTCATCCTTTCTTCCAGCGTGTGTCTTGCACTGTACCGCCTTCTCCTCCTCACCACCGAGGCCACCTCTTCTTCGGCGCCAATAGATCTGTTTAACATGAGAGGAGGAAGTATGACAAGTAGGAGCTAATGTGTCCTCGCATGCCGAGAATGACAGATCCCTAAGTAACAGAACTTGGAAACTGCAACGTCACGCTAGTGAGGACAACGTTGCTGGTTGTTAGGGTGTTGTTTGTCTTTTAATCCACTGACTTCGCCTTCATTTCGGCATGACCCGTTGTGACACCCCTCCCTGGCACATATCACCAGAGAGGCGGTCGCCCCGTGCGCCAGCCAAGATATCTGGCCGCACGTCACGACAGTGCTGGGGTACTAGCATACAGATAGAAGAACTTGCTACACTGAGAAAAATATCTTTTAGAAAATAATCCTGCATTTTATGGCCCAAAACAATTACAGGAGTGTGGCGTAATCATCTCAACCATAGTGGTTAACAAGAGAATCAGAACACCAAGTTTTATTACGGGCTGATTCGACACCAACAAGAAAGCATACAACACACTCGCATTACAAGCTAACACAAGAAAAACAAACAACCTCGTCGATTCTCACCTACCAACATACAAGCGCCACTCAGGCTAACTAAACAGGGTTCTACTCAGCTTGACGGCCTCTGGTAGCCGGTGGAGTGTGGCCGAGACGAAGAGTGGTGTCCACATCTCCATCTTCCGCGGGGTGGAGAACTGCAGGCACGCCTTTGAGGATTATACCTCGCTCTTGGGGGTGCTGCTGAACTCGGGCTAGTGCTTGTATCCCAGAGGCATCAAGACTGCGTTCCAGCAAATCATCTGGGAACGGGAGTCTTGTACCCTGAGCTTGCCCATGGTCATGGGTAGGTGGGTTCCTTGATCGACTTAGTTGCATGCGAGCACGACCAAGGTTGCGCCTTGTGGTCATGAGTTCATCCATCAGAGAATGGCTGAACCTTGTCATTGCAGCTCCGTAGGTGACCAGGGTGATTACGGCAGGGTCGACTTCTTCTCCAACGGGAGTTTGGATAGTCTCCACACCAGGCTGGGGTCTGGCTGGGAGAAGGTGGAAAGCTCGACTTTTCGCCATTGCCGGTTCCAAGTACCACAGGCGGACGAGACCTTCCCAGGCTGCTACCTGGATGGCTTGATTAGTAGTGGGCATGCTCCTTCCTTGGATCAAGTAAGGCTGACTTGTGCCCAAAGGACACAGGCCGACATGCACGTCTGCTCGAAATTCACTCCCGGCAGGCGAGAGTGAGTTCTCGAACACCACATATCGAGGGCGAGCAGGCCTACCAAGAAGAACACAGACGGCCTTCCAAAGAATCAGTGGAAAACCGCCATGATCCTCGGCAGTGGTTTCGAGGATGACCTTGGGGTTCGCCATCGGATTATTCTGGATCTGGGTGTAGGATGAGATGAGAACGCGGGATTCCTTTGCGGGATCCTGCTTCAAGAGAGTTGGGTGGCTAAGGATATCAGGCGACGGTGGGGATAAACGGCAGCTAGGACCGGGGTCTCATATAAGCTGGGTTGTGTCGGCTCCTTCTCATGGAAGAAACCGGCGAGACTCTCTCAGGGAATGGGACACGTCCTACTGCACCTTACTGTGGACCGACACCAGCCATGCCGGTTAGGCGGAGATGGGTTAAATCCATCGGGCTCACTGTCGGGCAAAAGTAAGGCGGGGCTTTCCATGCTAGGGTAGTCTACAGCCAGCCTAGTGCTCTGATACCATGTCTGTGACACCCCTCCCTGGCACATATCACCAGAGAGGCGGTCGCCCCGTGCGCCAGCCCAAGATATCTGGCCGCACGTCACGACGGTGCAACATAACGGAAATCATTACACAATCAGGCACAAGAAGTGCTACAAATGGTTTACAAGGCCATCAAGGCATGACCAAATATCAAGCCAAGCATGCCTCAGGACAGAGTTTAACTGGCAGCGGAAGACGACTAAGGCAACGGCTTGTAGCGGCTCCACTCCACAGGCATCTGGCTGGGCTACTGATCCTAGCACGCTCTTGCTCCATTTCCTCGCTAAGGTGGAAGATGAATCCTCGCCAAAATCTGGCCACAAACACAAGGCCCGTGAGTACGTTTGTATGCATTCAGCAAGAATCGCCACTCACTACAAACAATCCAACAATCATGCAACAAGATATACATTGGAAATAAAATCCTACAACATGGCAAGGTGTACTCTAGATTCATGACATAAAAGTAGCATAGCATTGACAACCAAACATGGCATAAGCAAGCAATGGGGGTATCACCAGTACAGAGTCCAAGCCAGGTGGGGTTGGATCGTGCACCGGCAATCATACAAAGAGATTACCTGTGACGAGTAAACGAGTGTACCAGTTGGTACCAAATAATATACAACAGCACCTGTGATCACTGCTAGGCCCACTGGGCTCATCTTTCCACTCTGGGCATGCACGGTTGATGTTGGCTCGGGCCTAACTCTAGGCTCCCAACGATCACACCGCCATCCTATATCATGGGTAACCATCAACATCTCAAGGCAACATTCCCTGCATCATCTTATTTGTTCATTTAGTGAGATCAGGTCGTTCATTAATTCTTTCAAACAGATCTTAAGTTTAACCTTCGGACACGACAAAGACACACAGTGTGATCGACACTGAACTGTTGTTCCATATCCCAGGAACGAGGCTAGCTTGCTAGGTTGACACTCTCGAAAGGTTGCATTTCCAACTATCAAAATGCACCTTACTTAGCCGGCACTTCAGGTTGTCACGCCAAAGTCGTACTAAGCAAAATACACTTACATGACGGTCCACTTGCTAAGACACTCTCCTGCACCACCCTATACGCATGGTACAACGGGCAAGTAAATCCGGCACATCCCCCGGCGCTACCGGGTATGCCTAGCTCCGGACTCCCTATCACAGTCGAACCCGTGCCTGTCGACCTCTACCCTCGGACAGCACAACCGAACGACTGCGCCCAATGGATGGCACAAAAGGGGCTCAACAACCTACTAGGTCACGGTCCTCCATGAGACGGCGATGGTCCTGCTTTCAAAGTTCAGATTAGTGACACCATGGACTGACCCTATCGTTGTTTGGAGGGGTGTTTCATTTAATCAAGTTTCATCATTCACAAGTCCAAACAACCGAGGATTAGTCCAACAAAACAACCTGATGTGGAGCGAACCTCATGGCGAGATTCGATCCATTGTTGGCTCGATCTTTCACGGAACAAACCTCCATCACAGCAAGTAGCAATCACGGGTTTACGAAGACAATCACAAACTCCGCAGCAACAACACGCCAACCCTTCTAGTCGAAGGAATAACGTGGACGAACCGTATAGGCTCAGCTTGTAATCTCCTACGCGTCGCAGGACCTCACACGCCAGTAGAGGTTTTTGCAAAGATTCCTCAAGAAACTTAGTGATTTTTAGTCAGCTTTCCCCAAACTCGGTACGAGGATTTTAACCCCAAACACACATCGTGTCTATTTCATATAACTCAAAACCTGCTTTTACAATGGAACGTACAAGGCTATAAATACTAGCCGACCCATCTAACTTAGCTTGGAAAGCAAGCTGATCCCTAAAATAACGTGGCAAAATAACTGAACTAGATTTGGACTTCATCTTATTGTTGGGGCGCCTCGTCCTTGGAGTATTACTGGTGGCCCCCATCCCAGATCACACAAGGAAAATAACATCCCGAGATCCTGCATAAACGTGCACATGGCGACGTATTTTTCCCTTTCCTTGCGTGGCAGAAATATGAACAAAATTTCACGTACAAACTGACTTGGGTCCTGGATTTGCACGATTGCTAGAAAATCTGATTTCTTTATCTCCTCACATAGCTGATATTTGCTGTTAATTGATTCTTGGCTGGACCCACCTACATACATGCATCTGTCGTACGTATCTCCTTCATGCTTAGTCCAAAACGGATAGGAATCGATCTCTTGTATAGCCACGGCATGCATGTACATCGTATGTATCAATCTATATTCATCGCTGTGCGTCAATCTCATATTCCATGGCTCAATTTCCAATTGTTCAAAAATAATAGTAGTACTGATTGGTGTAGCCGTATCATCCTCCTCTTCTTCACCTGAAACCGTCCTCGGTTTCAAGTCAGTTTCCAAAGGAACAATGTCGGATCTTGATTTTATAGACGCCGAGAAAACTGCAGCAACTGCGTCGTCTTTCTTTTCTGCTCCTTTTTGTTCCCTCATCTTCTGCAACCTTTCTTTTCTCCATGTCCTGAATATCTTCTCTTCTAGGGGCTTGAGGACGTACTCCTTTTTCTGCTCAAAAGTGTATGTGTTGGCACGGAAGTCATATGCAGCACCCTTTTCCTTGGACCATAGTTCTCCCAACAACAGATGACACGAAACCAATGGCACCGGAATTACATCGCACAATACCTCGGAAGAAAATTTGCCGATGGAAAATAGTACCATAGTTTGGTGTGTGATTTCAAGCTTGTCGTGGCACCGCCTCAATGAGTAGGGTCGTGGATGTGGTGTCGTCGATAGCTCCAGCTTCTCCACCATGTCGACGCCGACCGCGCTGATCGCACTGTCATGGTCGATCGTCGTGGCGCATGCTCTCCCTCCTACTTTACAATAGGTGTGAAAAAGCTCGGCGCCGCAGCCTTCCTCCTCCAGCATGAAATCGCTAGTCAACCTCCAGTAGCTCCTCCTCGGTGATGACGCGCTGGCCATCTCCTCCGCCGTGCCGTGAGCAACTTGCGGCTCTGATACCAGATGATGTGGAGCGAACCTCATGGCGAGATTCGATCCATTGTTGGCCCGATCTTTCACGGCACAAACCTCCATCATAGCAAGTAGCAATCACGGGTTTACGAAGACAATCACAAACTCCGCAGCAACAACACGCCAACCCTTCTAGTCGAAGGAATAACGTGGACGAACCGTATAGGCTCAGCTTGTAATCTCCTACGCGTCGCAGGACCTCACATGCCAGTAGAGGTTTTTGCAAAGATTCCTCAAGAAACTTAGTGATTTTTAGTCAGCTTCCCCCAAACTCGGTACGAGGATTTTAACCCCAAACACACATCGTGTCTATTTCATATAACTCAAAACCTGCTTTTACAATGGAACGTACAAGGCTATAAATACTAGCCGACCCATCTAACTTAGCTTGGAAAGCAAGCTGATCCCTAAAATAACGTGGCAAAATAACTGAACTAGATTTGGACTTCATCTTATTGTTGGGGCGCCTCGTCCTTGGAGTATTACTGGTGGCCCCCATCCCAGATCACACAAGGAAAATAACATCCTGAGATCCTGCATAAACGTGCACATAGCGACGTATTTTCCCCTTTCCTTGCGTGGCAGAAATATGAACAAAATGTCACGTACAAACTGACTTGGGTCCTGGATTTGCACGATTGCTAGAAAATCTGATTTCTTTATCTCCTCACATAGCTGATATTCGCTGTTAATTGATTCTTGGCTGGACCCACCTACATACATGCATCTGTCGTACGTATCTCCTTCATGCTTAGTCCAAAATGGATAGGAATCGATCTCTTGTATAGCCACGGCATGCATGTACATCGTATGTATCAATCTATATTCATCGCTGTGCGTCAATCTCATATTCCATGGCTCAATTTCCAGTTGTTCAAAAATAATAGTAGTACTGATTGGTGTAGCCGTATCACAACCACAATATCATAATAATATATCTTCAAACAACAAGATATTAGCAACATAATATTTCAGGCAACAGTTTGTTTGTATTGACCGGGTGACTATGGCGGAACTACCTCCGACCAGCGCCATCACAGATCAACGTTAAAGTTTTAGGGAGGTACATCACTCCACCATTCTATCGACGGCGGCGGTTCCCCAGTCCATTGTCTCAAGGATGATGTGTGTTTGATAAAGATTAACAATACATAATATAACCAAGCAAGTATGATAAATAAACATGCAACGTGATATGCAACATGGCAGGAGCAATATTACAAGTTTCATATTAAACACGAACAACAGACAGACATGTATAAATATAACAGTACACAGACAAAAATATAAACACTCGGCATGACAATCAACAAATAAACAAACAACATTGTGGGACTGCTCATAGCAAGGGGTTAGCTTGCCTCAGGAGACGGGTTCCAGAAGATCCAGGAGGTCTTGGCGTCGTCGCGCGTCGAAAACTCGAAAAACAACTAAACCCGGAACGGTAAACAACGTGTTAAATAAAGTCAATGAAACTAAATATTTTCAAAGACAACAAAACCAGTACCAATGGAAAGATCTCGTCGAGACGAAGATTTAGAAATTTGAATCACCGAAAACGGAGCTACGGTTTAAAAGATATTGATGTTTGAAAAACTATCCAGCAGGGAAAAAGAAAAAGGTCCGCGAAAAAAAAAACTGCACGGGCCGTCGGCCGCGCGAACTGGGCCGCAAATGGGCCGTCGCGCGCCGCGCGCGTGCTGCGCCTGGCTGGGCCGTGAGCAGGCCGCTGCGCTGCTGGGCCAGAAAACGGTTTGGAACGGAAAAAAAGAAAGAAAAAAGGGACAACGAACGGATCGTTCGTCTCCAACCTCCAGCTCCCGTACTGGATCAGCAGGGATCGGCCGGGGATGGCCAAAGAGCGTGCCGGAGGCCGGACGGCGGCGGGGACGGGCCTGCGGCGGCACGCCGCGGTCGGGGGAGGCGGAACCGGAGGCGGGGCAGCCTCCTGCTCACGCGCCCGAGCTCAAAGAGCTCCGGCCATGGTGGCATGGTGGAAATTTTGTGGAGATTTTGTGTGCCTCTCCCTCACTTGTGGGCACTGAATGGAGAGTGCAGGGGGGGGGGGGGGAATGGGGAGGAGTGGCTAATGTTTGCCCGGGGCTGCTTGGGGTAGCCTTATATAGAGGGAGGGAGGAGAATTAGGTGGTGGCCATTAACTTGCTTGTTGAGGTCATGGCTTACGTTTCTCCGGCTACAGGTGAGAGATAAGGAGAGGGAGAGGATAGGGAGGCCGTGCTGGAGGTACAGTGGCGCATGTGGTGGTACTGCAGCAAGGGATAAGGCAGGGGCTGGGGTTTGCACAGTGTCATGCCGACACCGGCATGTCCAGAGCGCGACGCGAGCGGCGTCGTCGCGTTCCCGATGATTTAGAGCACCAAAAAGAAAAATGAAGGTACCCACGGGTTGCTAAGGACGAGGCCTACGCTACTACAAAGGTCACCCGCAAAAACTCCACACTTGGTAACACAAGTTTTTTCGAAATTCAAACGCACACAAGGTGTTCGATGAAAGGAAAAAGGACTTCCACACTCCCAATGTAGCTGGGATTTTTACTGGTGATGTTCTACTGGTATGTGAGCAATGTGGTCCAGTTTCACTCAATTTGGAGAAGATTTCATGTGTAACATTTTCGGGTTTCAAAAATGGCAGAAGGTGTTCGATGGATGTTCCGCAAGAAAAAGTTGGTCCAAATGATCCCAAATTTCTGTGGGAGGCTTTCAAAGGGACAGGGAACACTTCCTCAAGTGGTCAAGATTTATTGTGGTGTGGAAGTAGGGTTTTGGATTTAATGGCCTTGTGGTGGCTTAATTGGTAATATCTCCAATCTGCAAAAGTTGCATTGGACACGGCTATATTCATGCATATATGGGATATACATGAGGATAGGTGTCTCTGGAATTTTTGGCGGAATTTTTCCAGCTATGAAAATAGGCTTCCCTTTGGTAGGTGGAGAAAAGGGTTTAAAAGGTTCGATAATTAGGGCTAGGTTTTTCGGGAGAAAACCTAAGCTTCAAAATTATCACGGGTGTTGGAGTGGTTCGTGGAGGGAGCAATTCCCAAGTCAATTCATCCTCAAAGATTTGAAGAAATATTTAGGAAAAGAGAAAAAGTTTTTCAGGTGTCATAAAACACCACTAAAATTAGGTTTCAATTTTCGGGGTGTTACAGTCCTTCCCCCCTTAAAAGAATCTCGTCCTCGAGATTAAGGAGGTTATACAAGATAATTCTTGAACGATCCATTTATACCCCATTTAAAAACTTTTTCTACAAAATATTAGAGTTTAACACTCAAGAGATTAACACTCCACAAGATTTTTTTTTCATTAAAAATAGTATGATATTTCTACCATACTCAATGCATTTAGAAGATGGCATGGCCGGGGCTCACTCAATCCATCAACATAGGATCTACTAGGAGGTTTATGAGAATTAAATCTAAGGTTTTGTTCAACTCAACACAAACATGGCAAGATCCAACAAGATCTACAACCAAACTATCCACCAACAAACAAAGATTTATCTTAGGCAAACAATTACCCAAATTTTGCCAAACAAGGATTAGGAATATGCTAATCATATCCTCTATCTAGGGTTTTTATTTTAGAAAAGTTGTATATACACCTTCATGTATACACAGGTTTTGAAAAACAACAGGGTTTCTTTTCAAAAGAAAATATCCGTGTCTCCAATAATTGGCTCACAAACACTGTGGGTTAGGGCCATTTCCCAAAATCATTTTGCAAAGATTTTCTCTAAAGATACTGGAAAGGCGAGGGATACGGTCTTGAGTAAAGGATAGAAGCACACGGGGGGCTATCTGCTTCCTCGCTGACATGTGGGACCAGGGTCCACCTGACAGTCCCCTTCTTCCTTTCTATCTTCTTCCTCGCAGAATTGCGCGCTGTACATGGCTGGTCCTGGGTGCGCGGAGCACTCCACGGCGGCACTACTGCGTGTGCGGTCCGTCGACGTCGCGGCCATCACGGCTTTGGGGAACAGGGCCTCGACGGTTTCGCGCCATTGGAGGGCACTGCTGCTGATTCCGCTCTTTTCCCGCGTGATGCGGTGTCGAGGAGCGGCACTCGAGCTCCGGCTATAAATCAGAATCTCCGAAATCCTCTCTTTTCTCATCGCAACCATGGGCTTCATTAGTGATTTCTTCAGAGCCTATGCCGAGATGATGGGGGACGCAGGCTTCATCGAGCGTATTATCATCTTCGTGCTCTTCGTGATCTCGTGTACGGTGGTGGGCGCACTGCTGTTTGCGGCAGTGGTCTTCCTGATCTTTGGCCTGTACAACTGGTGGTCTGGCGCTGGCGGTGATGCGGCGGCGGAGGGGCAGGCTACGGCGGAGGGGCAGGCTGCGCCGCCGGTTGCTGAGGTGGCCGTTCTTTCGGCTGGAGGTGAGCCGGCTGCTCGAGCCGTCCGTCGCCGTCGCGCGGCTCGCGACTCGGCTTCGGGTGAGCCAGGCTCATCTTCTAGCAACGCCACTGAGCTTGAGAGGGAGTAGGATTTCTGAGGTGCCTTCACATCTGCACTGAGGTAGTTATAGTGTTCTATGCTGGAGTAGAACTTGTATCCTTCGTTTCTGAAATTTCCCTTCTGTACTGAACTTAGTGGATGTATCAAATTTGTCTCCTCTAATGAACTGGAACAATATTTGCATTTATGAATTTTTTCCTCAGCTGCAACAAACCTGGTCTTGCAGCACAGATAGAATTGCAGGGGTACTAGCATACAGATAGAAGAACTTGCTACACTGAGAAAAATATCTTTTAGAAAATAATCCTGCATTTTATGGCCCAAAACAATTGCAGGAGTGTGGCGTAATCATCTCAACCATAGTGGTTAACAAGAGAATCAGAACACCAAGTTTTATTACGGGCTGATTCGACACCAACAAGAAAGCATACAACACACTCACATTACAAGCTAACACAAGAAAAACAAACAACCTCGCCGATTCTCACCTACCAACATACAAGCGCCACTCAGGCTAACTAAACAGGGTTCTACTCAGCTTGACGGCCTCTGGTTGCCGGTGGAGTGTGGCCGAGACGAAGAGTGGTGTCCACATCTCCATCTTCCGCGGGGTGGAGAACTGCAGGCACGCCTTTGAGGATTATACCTCATTCTTGGGGGTGCTGCTGAACTCGGGCTAGTGCTTGTATCCCAGAGGCATCAAGACTGCGTTCCAGCAAATCATCTGGGAACGGGAGTCCTTTACCCTGAGCTTGCCCATGGTCGTGGGTAGGTGGGTTCCTTGCTCGACTTAGTTGCATGCGAGCACGACCAAGGTTGCGCCTTGTGGTCATGAGTTCATCCATCAGAGAATGGCTGAACCTTGTCATTGCAGCTCCATAGGTGACCAGGGTGATTACAGCAGGGTCAACTTCTTCTCCAACGGGAGTTTGGATAGTCTCCACACCAGGCTGGGGTCTGGCTGGGAGAAGGTGGAAAGCTCGACTTTTCGCCATTGCCGGTTCCAAGTACCGCAGGCGGACGAGACCTTCCCAGGCTGCTACCTGGATGGCTTGATTAGTTGTGGGCATGCTCCTTCCTTGGATCAAGTAAGGCTGACTTGTGCCCAAAGGACACAGGCCGACATGCACATCTGCTCGAAATTCACTCCCGACAGGCGAGAGTGAGTTCTCGAACACCACATATCGAGGGCGAGCAGGCCTACCAAGAAGAACACAGACGGCCTTCCAAAGAATCAGTGGAAAACCGCCATGATCCTCGGCAGTGGTTTCTAGGATGACCTTGGGGTTCGCCATCGGATTATTCTGTATCTGGGTGTAGGATGAGATGAGAACGCGGGATTCCTTTGCGGGATCCTGCTTCAAGAGAGTTGGGTGGCTAAGGATAGCAGGCGACGGTGGGGATAAACGGCAGCTAGGACCGGGGTCTCATATAAGCTGGGTTGTGTCGGCTCCTTCTCATGGAAGAAACCGGCGAGCCTCTCTCAGGGAATGGGACACGTCCTACTGCACCTTACTGTGGACCGACACCAGCCATGCCGGTTAGGCGGAGATGGGTTAAATCCATCGGGCTCACTGTCGGGCAAAAGTAAGGCGGGGCTTTCCATGCTAGGGTAGTCTACAGCCAGCCTAGTGCTCTGATACCATGTCTGTGACACCCCTCCCTGGCACATATCACCAGAGAGGCGGTCGCCCCGTGCGCCAGCCCAAGATATCTGGCCGCACGTCACGACGGTGCAACATAACGGAAATCATTACACAATCAGGCACAAGAAGTGCTACAAATGGTTTACAAGGCCATCAAGGCATGACCAAATATCAAGCCAAGCATGGCTCAGGACAGAGTTTAACTGGCAGCGGAAGACGACTAAGGCAACGGCTTGTAGCGGCTCCACTCCACAGGCATCTGGCTGGGCTACTGATCCTAGCACGCTCTTGCTCCATTTCCTCGCTAAGGTGGAAGATGAATCCTCGCCAAAATCTGGCCACAAACACAAGGCCCGTGAGTACATTTGTATGCACTCAGCAAGAATCGCCACTCACTACAAACAATCCAACAATCATGCAATAAGATATACATTGGAAATAAAATCCTACAACATGGCAAGGTGTACTCTAGATTCATGACATAAAAGTAGCATGGCATTGACAACCAAACATGTCATAAGCAAGCAATGGGGGTATCACCAGTACAGAGTCCAAGCCAGGTGGGGTTGGATCGTGCACCGGCAATCATACAAAGAGATTACCTGTGACGAGTAAACGAGTGTACCAGTTGGTACCAAATAATATACAACAGCACCTGTGATCACTGCTAGGCCCACTGGCCTCATCTTTCCACTCTAGGCATGCACGGTTGATGTTGGCTCAGGCCTAACTCTAGGCTCCCAACGATCACACCGCCATCCTATATCATGGGTAACCATCAACATCTCAAGGCAACATTCCCTGCATCATCTTATTTGTTTATTTAGTGAGATCAGGTCGTTCATTAATTCTTTCAAACAGATCTTAAGTTTAACCTCCGGACACGACAAAGACAAATAGTGTGACCGACACTGAACTGTTGTTCCATATCCCAGGAACGAGGCTAGCTTGCTAGGTTGACACTCTCGAGAGGTTGCATTTCCAACTATCAAAATGCACCTTACTTAGCCGACACTTCAGGTTGTCACGCCAAAGTCCTACTAAGCAAAATACACTTACATGACGGTCCACTTGCTAAGACACTCTCCTGCACCACCCTATACGCATGGTACAACGGGCAAGTAAATCTGGCACATCCCCTGGCGCTACCGGGTATGCCTAGCTCCGGACTCCCTATCATAGTCGAACCCGTGCCTGTCGACCTCTACCCTCAGACAACACAACCGAACGACTGCGCCCAATGGATGCCACAAAAGGGGCTCAACAACCTACTAGGTCACGGTCCTCCATGAGACGATGATGGTCCTGCTTTCAATGTTCAGATTAGTGGCACCATGGACTGACCCTATCGTTGTTTGGAGGGGTGTTTCATTTAATCAAGTTTCATCATTCACAAGTCCAAACAACCGAGGATTAGTCCAACAAAACAACCACAATATCACAATAATATATCTTCAAACAACAAGATATTAGCAACATAATATTTCAGGCAACAGTTTGTTTGTATTGACCGGGTGACTGTGGCGGAGCTACCTCCGACCAGCGCCATCACAGATCAATACAAAAGGTAGCACAAGTGGTTTGCGTCGATCGGGTGACTGTGGCGGAGCTACCTCCGACCAGCGCCATCGCAGATCAACTACAAAAGATAGTACAGTTGGCTTGCGTCGATCGGGTGACTGTGGCGGAGCTACCTCCGACCAGCGCCATCGCAGATCAATTACAAAACATAGTACAGTTGCATTGCGTCGATCGGGTGACTGTGGCGGAGCTACCTCCGACCAGCGCCATCGCAGATCAACTACAAAAGATAGCACAGTTGGTTTGCGTCGATCGGGTGACTGTGGCGGAGCTACCTCCGACCAGCGCCATCACAGATCAACGTTAAAGTTTTAGGGAGGTACATCACTCCACCATTCTATCGACGGCGGCGGTTCCCCCAGTCCATTGTCTCAAGAATGATGTGTGTTTGATAAAGATTAACAATACATAATATAACCAAGCAAGTACGATAAATAAACATGCAACGTGATATGCAACATGGCAGGAGCAATATTACAAGTTTCATATTAAACACGAACAACAAACAGACATGTATAAATATAACAGTACACAGACAAAAATATAAACACTCGGCATGGCAATCAACAAATAAACAAACAACATTGTGGGACTGCTCATAGCAAGGGGTTAGCTTGCCTCAGGAGACGGGTTCCAGAAGATCCGGGAGGTCTCGGCGTCGTCGCGCGTCGGAAACTCGAAAAACGACTAAACCCGGAACGGTAAACAACGTGTTAAATAAAGTCAACGAAACTAAATATTTTCAAAGACAACAAAACCAGTACCAACGGAAAGATCTCGTCGAGACGAAGATTTAGAAATTTGAATCACCAAAAACGGAGCTACGGTTTAAAAGATATTGATGTTTGAAAAACTGTCCAGCAGGGAAAAAGAAAAAGGTCCGCGAAAAAAAACTGCACGGGCCGTCGGCCGCGCGAACTGGGCCTCAAATGGGCCATCGTGCGCCGCGCGCGCTGCGCCTGGCTGGGCCGTGAGCAGGCCGCTGCGCTGCTGTGCTGCTGGGCCAGAAAACGGTTCGGAACAGAAAAAAGAAAGAAAAAAAAGGGACGACGAACGGATCGTTCGTCTCCAACCTCCAGCTCCCGTACTGGATCAGCAGGGATCGGCCGGCGATGGCCAGAGAGCGTGCCGGGAGGCCGGACGGCGGCGGGGACGGGCCTGTGGCGGCACGCCGCGGTCGGGGGAGGCGGAACCGGAGGCGGGGCGGCCTCCTGCTCACGCGCCCGAGCTCGAAGAGCTCCGGCCATGGTGGCATGGTGGAAATTTTGTGGAGATTTTGTGTGGCTCTCCCTCAGTTGTGGGCACTGAATGGAGAGTGCGGGGGGGGGGGGGGGGGGGGGGGGGAATGGGGAGGAGTGGCTAACGTTTGCCCGGGGCTGCTTGGGGTAGCCTTATATAGAGGGAGGGGAGGAGAATTAGGTGGTGGCCATTAACTTGCTTGTTGAGGTCTTGGCTTACGTTTCTCCGGCTACAGGTGAGAGATAAGGAGAGGGAGAGGATAGGGAGGCCGTGCTGGAGGTACAGTGGCGCATGTGGTGGTACTGCAGCAAGGGATAAGGCAGGGGCTGGGGTTTGCACAGTGTCATGCCGACACCGGCATGTCCAGAGCACGACGCGAGCGGCGTTGTCGCGTTCCCGATGATTTAGGGCACCAAAAAGAAAAAGGAAGGTACCCACGGGTTGCTAAGGACGAGGCCTGCGCTACTACAAAGGTCACCCGCAAAAACTCCACACTTGGTAACACAAGTTTTTTCGAAATTCAAACGCACACAAGGTGTTCGATGAAAGGAAAAAGGACTTCCACTATCCCAATGGAGCTGGGATTTTTACTGGTGATGTTCTACTGGTATGTGAGCAATGTGGTCCAGTTTCACTCAATTTGGAGAAGATTTCATGTGTAAACATTTTCGGGTTTCGAAAATGGCAGATGGTGTTCGATGGATGTTCCGCAAGAAAAAGTTGGTCCAAATGATCCCAAATTTCTGTGGGAGGCTTCCAAAGGGACTGGAACACTTCCTCAAGTGGTCAAGATTTATTGTGGTGTGGAAGTAGGGTTTTGGATTTAATGGCCTTGTGGTGGCTTAATTGGTAATATCTCCAATCTGCAAAAGTTGCATTGGACACGGCTATGTTCATGCATATATGGGATATACATGAGGATAGGTGTCTCTGGAATTTTTGGCGGAATTTTTCCAGCTATGAAAATAGGCTTCCCTTTGGTAGGTGGAGAAAAGGGTTTAAAAGGTTCGATAATTAGGGCTAGGGTTTTCGAGAGAAAACCTAAGCATCAAAATTATCACGGGTGTTGGAGTGGTTCGTGGATCACTGGGAAAATTCTTGAGGGAGCAATTCCCAAGTCAATTCATCCTCAAAGATTTGAAGAAATATTTAGGAAAAGAGAAAAAGTTTTTCAGGTGTCATAAAACACCACTAAAATTAGGTTTCAATTTTCGGGGTGTTACACCCGTCTAGCACAAAATAAGTAGAGCACCCTACCTTTCATTTATATTTACATGTTTGTTTTCTTTCCTCCAGCTTAAAGTTACAATTCATTACATGAAATTCATATTTATAAAGTATTATGTCATTTTTCCTGTTACCAAATAAAGATAATGTAATTACTAAATAGCGTACAAACTTCCATGCACATCAATCAAGAACTAATAATCCGAGCAAAATATTACAAGACTACGCATTATTTCGTGATGTTGATTTTTGGACCGTATCATAATCACAACATAAAAAATGAATGAAGTCGGAGAAAAATATGTTTGTTGAATGACATTTGAGATTACTAACTAAAATACTAAAAGTAAGACACATTTGAATGAAAGTTGCAATGTATGAAGGTGAGAGCAGGTGGTGAGGAAGTCCTCTCGGAACAAGCCCTCGAACGAATAACCGCAATTGGGAACGCTGAAAGGACAATGATGTCGCCTAGAGGGGGGGGGTGAATAGGCGATTAAAACTTTTCCGGTTTAGGCTTGCTAATTGCGGAATAAAACTATGTGTTTAAAATAACAAACCAAGAATCTAAATAAACTAGGCTCACCTATGTGCACCAACAACTTATGCTAAGCAAGACAAGCAACAAGTTGATAGCAATATAGAATACTTCAAGCACGAAGGCTATCACAATGTAAAGTGCATAAGTAAAAATCTCGGGTATAGAAATAACCGAGGCACGCGGAGACGAGGATGTATTCCCGAGTTCCTCCTTGTTAAGGGAGTACGTCTCGTTGGAGAGGTGTGAACCAACACAATGGTTCAATAACCACAATGATTTCACCTTCTTCTCCGATGAACCGCACCACAAAGGTTTGGTTCACCTTCCACTGTCGGAATCCTTCGAGGCGGAAATCCGGAGCCTTTCAACAACGATCCGGGGCACAACCCACAACGGGATTGGGGGCTCCCGAATAGCTACAAGTGACCACACAAGGGTCTCAACCACCACACGGGTGTCTAGGGTCCAAAGACCCAAGAGTAACAAGTTCACAAGCTTTCAACTTTCACGAATCCTCGTGGAGAGCACAAACCGATGCAACGAAGCAATGGTAAGAGCACACGGCTCAAATCCTTCACTCTCGAATCCCACCACAAGCAACTAATGCTTATGGGGGGAGAAGAGAGGAAGAACAACGAAGAACACAACAAATGGAACTTCAAGATCAAGATCTACTAGGTTCCCCTCACTTAGAGGAGGAATGGATTGGATGAATATGTAGATCTAGATCTCCTCTCAATTTCCCTCAAAGATATGCAAGAATCATGGGAGGGAATGAGAGGAAGGCAAGCTTTTTCCAAAGATCAACAATGGAGGAGAGAGGGGAGAAAAACTTGCTCAAGAGATGTGTGAAACAATAGGGAAGAAACCCTTTAAAAAGCTCACTGAAAAAATAGCCGTTGGGCTGAAAATGGAGGCCGGTCGAGCTGGCCAGGAGCCGGCCTGGCAGTGGCCTGGGCGCGCCGGCCTGTGGCCCGGCCTGGCAGCCGGCCTGCTGCCCGAGACGCTCGGCCTGTGGCCCGGCCTGGGCCGGCCTGTGGGCTGGCGGCCTGGCAGAGCCGACCGGCCTGAGGCCTGGCCTGGGCCGGCCTGTGGGCTGGCGGCCTGGCAGAGCTGTCCGGCCTGTGGCCCGGCCTGGGCCGGCCTGGGAGCCGGCCCGCGCAGAAATAAAACTTCTAAAAACCATATCTTTTTCAATAAAAATCCAAATGAGATGAAACCAACTTTGTTGGAAAATATTAAGGTTCACAAATATGGAGGAGATATCACACATGGAAGGTGTGGATCTTGTCTCGAGGAGGACCGGTAATATTTCCAACACGAAAACACAACAAGTTTTCCATCCGGACTCTGATTTCGATGATTTTGGGTTTGTTGGAATCGCAACGAGGAGCATAACAAGATCATGCAGAAACATCATAGTCCATCATGTGAGGAGGATAACACAAGAGGAGAGTTTGACCTCTCTACAAGAGACGAACCGGTAAAACCTCCAACATCAAAAACACCACTAGATATCCAAATGAAATCCGTTTTTGATGAACTAGAGCTTGGTATGGAGATGAACACAAGCTCTAAATTCTCACATGGATAAAAGCCAAATAAGAACCAAGAAAGATGATATGCCAAGTATGCAAAGGTTTGAGCTCTCCACAAAGATGCGATCAAGTTACTCACTTGAGAGCCCCTCTTGATAGTACGTCGTCTATCCTATAACCCGGTCTCCAAACTAACAACACGAGACCGGTAAAATAGAAACCCTATCAAGATCATACATTTGCCTTGCGCATTCCACTTGAGCTAGATGATGACGATCTTGATTTCTTCAAGTGGACCACCTTTCTTGATTGCGCTTGCTAGCTGATGGCCCTTGACGTAGTTACCTGCGTCAAAAGAATATGGGTTAGGTTGAGACTCCAAGTGCAGAGTGTATAGTATAGTAAAGACGGTTTTCCCCACGAGGGGTGACTCGAGGGTTTAATATCGAACTCTCGGGGAATCAGTAGTGAAAGATTTATCTTCTTATCCTTCTCTTGAAAACCTACAAAACAAAGTAAATTGTTTTGGCCCTCAACCTCACCAAGTAGTTGTCAAGCACAAGGTGTGAGAATGATATCAAAATAAAATGAATGCAAAACAGTAAATAAATATGCAATGATGATAAATAAATATGCTAGGATGGTGGAAACAATGATGGATGATATTTTTGGGTTTTGTATTGTGAATGCAAGATGTAAAAGTGTTTTTGTATTTTTGGATTTTTAAATGGCAGAAAATGTAAAGTGGATAAAAGTTGTTGGAAAGGTGTTTCTTATGATTAAAAATGGACCGGGGTTCATGGTTTCACAAATGCACTCTCTCTTTAATAAAGTGGTAGACAATGGAACACTAGAATTGACATATGAGATTGCAACAAAAAGGTTTCATGACAAGTTACTAATTATATGGGCATCACGTCCTAACATAGAGATTTTTTGTTTATTAATCTCTCTTATACTCCACCAAGATGCGAACTAAATCATAACACCTTAGTAATTAAGATAAATCAGAGCATAGCATTAAGTATCATGACATGAAGTTAAAATAAGAACATGCTAGATCTAGTCATAGAGTTGTGGCAATGGTCACACCCACATCTCCGGTAGCAAGGTATTTTTCTTTATCCCTAGTGAGGCAACAAAGTAAGGTAAAAACCCAAGTGGATCGCGGAACTTTCTCTCACGTTCACCGCACTAGCCACCCCCCGTTACTCCAACTAATGCACACGTTCAACCTCACACGCTCTCATACACATGCTTGATCAAAACAAGTAAACAAGAACGGGGTACATAATATGCATCTACTTTCATAACTGAAACAAAACTATTACAATCTCAAACATATATTAACTCATAAAAAGATCCACCACAAAGGTATTACATAGATGACCGTAATCATGTTCAGCAGCTCATACGGTACTAATTAGTGAAGCTCAAGAGAGGAGAGATACATAAGTTACTTCCACAAACCCATAGTCCAGGGGTGGACTACTCCCTCTTCATCATGGACACGGTGGAGAAGTCGTTGGAGAAGATGGAGACCACGCCGGCAGCGCCCCGCCGGAGTTTTCCCCCTCCAATCTGCAACTCCAGGTCTCTGTTTCGTGGTTTCTGTGTTTTTACGACGCTCCTTTTCGAAGTGCGTCGGGGACTATTTTTATAGTCGTTTTTAGGTCAAGATGGAGGCTCGGGAAAAAAGATCGACGGCAACGGAGCCACGAGGGCCCAGATGGTGGGTCCCACGCAGCCAGATTCCTTGGCCGCGTGGGCCGCCCTCTTCTGGCCCTCGGGCCTCCGCTTGTTCGCTTCCTTCGCTCCCACGCTTTGTTCCTTCCAAAAACTGATGCTCGTAAATTTCCAGGTCATTTGGACGTCATTTGGGTCCCTGAAACATCAAAATATAGAAAATAGGGTTTTCTGCCTGTGCAGGGTTAATTCCAGAAAAATAGGGAAACAATGAAATATTCCCAAAATCAATATAAAACAATAATATAACCCTCATATGATGCAAATATGATTGAAATATAAGTAATATAATGCAAAGTTCATGTATGCATTTTACATGCATCACTAGCACATGCTTGATGAAGACTTCTCCAAATGCTCCCCCATACACCATTATGGGAGAGCCTCGCTAAGCTCCGTCTTCATGAATCCACTTGCACTTTATCTTCTTCTCTTGATATAGATGATGGCTTGGAGATAAACATGAAGTTCACTCAATCTTCTTTTCCAAGCCATGCTTGCAATAAGCTCAACTCTCCACATGACCATTCTTCATATAAACCCTTGAATAGAGCATTGATCATCATGTAATCTTCTAGAGTCCAACACATGAACTCCAATCTTTTCCTATGGACAAGATCTACAAGTATATCTCAATGCAAACATTAGTCCATAAGGATTGTCATTAATTACCAAAACCACGCATGGGGCAACACATGCACTTTCAAACGCATAGGGACGTGGATCTTCTCATGTATTGGTGACTTTTCAGTCACTAAGATGTGGGGCCCACCCGTCACGGACTCAAAGTGATCTGGATTGGACATAGAGAAGCAGAGCTGCTATCTCTTGCTTTTATGGCCTTCAACTGATTCTTAACTGGTGCCAATTAGCCGTTGAACTTGAACCAGATTGTGTTGTTGTAGTGGAGGCGCTGAAGGCTAAAACAGCTAACAGGTGCTACATCAAGACTAGTTAACGTATCATGGCTGTTGTACCCCTGTTGCCGAGAGTGATGTTTCAGATGATTCAGTGAGATCTAAAGTCTGTTGCTCGCAGTCGCAGTGTCTTCAAGGTAGGGCTTAGTGCGTCGAGCGGTGAAGTTTTGCATAATGCTGTTCCTCCTTGCGTGTTACGCATTACACGCGGTTCTAACTTCTACGGACAGGACTTCGAGTCAGAGTTCGCACTGGAGCCCGCGAACGTTACGTTCCGCACTTCCGCCTATACATAACCACAGAACATAAGAAGATCGAGGCGCGGCCGCCGCGTCCCCAGATCCCCACTTCCGCCTTCCTGCAGCCACCCCGACATCGAAATCGCTCGTCGCGGCGGATCCGCGATCGGGGCGATGGTGGGAAAGGAGCAGGCCACCAGTCAGAACAAGGTTGCAATGGCGACTGAGAAGGGGATGCTGAGCACAGTCTTCTCTGTCACCGGAGAGGAGGGTGCACTCGGCGACACGAAAGTTGCAGCGGCGGCTAAGAAGGGGACGTCGGGCACATGTTTCTCTGACTCTGAGGTGGGCGGGTCTGCTGATGGGAAGGTGGAGGCTAGCAAGACCATGGGTGACGAGGAGGAGAAGTCCTTCCCGGCGACTAAAGGCACAACTCCTGATGCTACGGTGGAGGTCGGCGAGACAAAATATTCTTTGGAGTTCATGGATTATTCCTCCGATGATTCCGAGGTAGAACTTGACTGGGCTGACAGCAGTGAAGAGGAAGAATACTACGATGACTCCGAAGCTGAGTATCAGGTGGTTGTGGACAAGGCAAACGCAAAGTTCAACAGATTCGTCCAGAGGTTGCGTACTCGCCATAAAACATTGGTGTTCACACTACGGGAAAGCCACAAGACGCCGACAGCCAATATGTACACCGACGGCTAAATGTCGGGGCCGTCGGCGTATGAACGGAGACACGGTTGCCCTGCAACCAGGCCGTCGGCGTGCAAAAACCGTCGGTGTAGTCATCTTTACGTCGACGGCTGCCATCGGCGAAACTTTAGCTGTCGGCGTAAGTTGACGACGCGCACCCCTGAAAACGGCCATGTTGGGACGGCGTTAAGGCAGGAGATACGCCGACGGCAAAGCCGTTGGCCTATCAGTTTATTTTTATTTTTTATTCACCTTATTAAACTCCGTCCGTGGTAGCTCAGTGTGAAGGTCACATAAAATGACGTTGTGCGTGGGTTTTACTTTTTTAGATTTTTCTGAATTAATTGTAGCAAATTTTGGTCTCACATGCAATGATAGCGCACAAAACGTGCACCACGGGGTCAACCGGAAGGAATCTTCCTAAACCTTCGTGGTATCTGTGATGAAACATGACCTTGGAAACTAGTTCCACTTTGCTACCCTCTTCCGGCTTCGGTCAAGGTTGTAGACGATAAGTTGGACTTTTCTCCGGCTGGGCTATGGTTTCGCCAGAGAGGCGGTCCGGAGCGTCGGGATGCCACCACAAGCTAGGGGGTGCCATACCTAGTGTGTAAAAGTGTGATATGGGTTTTGGATGGCAAAGATTCCACTCCGGGGTGTGACCTGCTTCACACACATCCACTTCTCTCTAGCGAGTTTCACGACTTATAGCGTGAAAGTCCCGGATCGGACAAACCAGAGGGAATCTTATCAAGAGTTGGGTTATACCTTTCTCTTGGGACTTCCTAGGGCCTACCCTAACACAACCAAGCAACGAGTTCCACTTTGCTACCCTCTTCTGGCTTCGGTCAAGGTTGTAGACGATAAGTTGGACTTTTCTCCGACTGGGCTAGGGTTTCGCCAGAGAAGCGGTCCGGAGCGTCGGGATGCCACCACAAGCTAGGGGTGCTATACCATGTGTGTAAAAGTGTGATATGGGTTTTGGATGGCAAAGATTTCACTACGGGGTGTGACCTACTTCACACACATCCACTTCTCTCTAGCGAGTTTCACGACTTACAGCGTGAAAGTCCCGGATCGGACAAACCGGAGGGAATCTTGTCAAGAGTTGGGTTATACCTTTCTCTTGGGACTTCCTAGGGCCTAACCTAACACAACCAAGCAACAAGTTCCACTTTGCTACCCTCTTCCGGCTTCGGTCAAGGATGTAGACGATAAGTTGGACTTTTCTCCGGCTGGACTATGGTTTCGCCGGAGAGGCGGTCCGGAGCGTCGGGATGCCACCACAAGCTAGGGGGTGCCATACCATGTGTGTAAAAGGGTGATATGGGTTTTGGATGGCAAAGATTCCACTCCGGGGTGTGACCTGCTGATGCCCACAAGTATAGGGGTCGCTGAAATCTTCGTTGGGAAGTATTACCCAAATTTATAGTTCGACACGATGGGAACACAAGAATACCAATAAGACTTTGGCAATTGAGGCGTCACTCTCAACCACACCTGTATATCAATAAACTTGCAGCAGTGATAGTATGGCAGTAGATGATTCAAGTAGCAAATAAACACAGTAGTAAACAAGGGTTTCCCAGTTTTCACCGAAAAGTGAAAGTGTAACTCAGAGATTTAAAACGTAGGCATGAGGTGATAGCGGGGTGTTGCATGAATAAGATTGATCATATAATAAGATATAAATAGCAATGGGACTTATCTCTAACTCCGATATATGTAGGTATGTGTTCCATAATTAGTTGTGCGTACTAACCAAGAGAATTTGCACAACATCTATTGTCCTACCTGCCCATTTCACCGGGGCCAACTTGGAACTACAGGTAATTAAGGTCTACCCTTTCGAATAGCCCGGAACAACGCATTAACACTTCATGAACACATAGAATCCTCAAACTAAAACATCTCCCCCTTGTTTTCCCTATATGTCACTTTTAGGGTTCGCAGGTTCAACATAATAGCAGGTGATACACTTTGCAGATAAATACCAAACTCAATTATATGATGAAGCAAAATAAGTTCAGTACTGAAATCATGCCACTCGGGCCCTAGTAGCAAGCATTAAACATAGCATAAGTGCATCAACACAATACAAAAATATCCTCAAGATAAACCCTAAGATCTCGAACAACGGGTATCATTACATGATCAATCTCATCCAATCCCCATCCACCTCACATGCCTACAGCGGACTACTCACACATGGTGATGGAGAGGGAGCTCATGGTCGATGGAGATGAAGGCGGTGAAGATGGCGGTGAAGACGGTCTCCGGATCCCTCCACCGGAGGAGAAATCCTGGATCAATCTGTCTCCGAAAACGAAGATCGTGGTGGGCGGCGGTGTGTTTCGCGAAAGCTCTCTCCTCTTAGGGCACCCACTTTTTCGTATATATGAGGGGGTACGCGAAAAGCCGAAGGAGAGGCGGCGCCGAGGCTCCAGTTAGGTGGGCCCACGCGGCCCAAGGATCTGGCCGCGTGGGGCCCCTCTTTTGGGCCTCCGGCGCTTCCTCGTGTCCATCCTTTGCACGTTGTCCTCCTTTTCCATAAAAAATGACGTGGTATTTTTCCCCGATTTAATTTCCTGCAAAAATAACCAGAAACGAGACTTTGCTAAAAACAGCGTCAGATTCAGCAGGTTTATTCAAATATGGGAAGATTCCGGAGCAAATTATGAAGCAAAGTGCTTGGAAAAGTAGATGCATTTTAGGTGCATCAACTCCCCCAAGCTTAGCTCGTTGTTTGTCCTCGAACAACTCAAACATAGTGCAGAAGCGATAAAAAGACTTTGACAAGAACTTTGCATTGCATATGTAACACCGTTTAATACCAACAAGTATTCAAAACATAATTTCCATAACAAATAACAAAATGCTAGCAAAGGTATATCTAATCAGTGTTAAAGCATTTATACATGTTGCAAGAGAAATATCATGAAGTGTCAATACTTGGATGAGTTTGCCCAACTGTAGAAATAAACAAAGGTTCTTGCATCGCTTTTAATTGAATCAAGACAAGATTTTTGAGATCTTTTGATTCTTTCTTTTATTGACTAATGAACTCATTGTGCTTACAACCTTGCTCTCAGTTTTATCAAACCATTTGGTGTTCCCTATTATGACTCATATGCTTGACCAACTAGAGGTTGAAAGTCTCATGCCCCGTGAATACGAGTACCTACACCACGTGCTACTCAACTCGGGTCACTAGGCAAGTTCGAGTTTTTCAGTCATTGCAAGTAATAAAAGCGTCATCAAGAGCGTCAACTGGGGTACCTCTTGTCCCAAGACATGGAACAAGCCCATGTCCAAACGACAAGACAAACAGACAATGAACAATCTCAGCACTCTTTTATTTACTATTTGTGTAGCTTTTTATTATGATGTGCATCACTGAATGTTCACTATGGTACGCTGTAAATTTCCACCATGAATGATGCATGGCTTAGGTTGGCGGCCCAGGCGTCTCTCTAGCCAATTATTCCTACTCCTCAAACTTACTAAGTTTCCACATTTATTTCGCACATGATAAGCATCCATAAACAAAGGTACATGATATCAACTAAATATAATTTAGTGCAATGTTGAAAGCTTTCCATGTGTCAGCACATTTAAGTTAACTCCCAACCACTAAGCTTGTCAAGCATATGACTTCATGTTTATCATTTGAAAAATTCTTTTATTCTTTGGTTGGCAAGTTTAGCAAGCACAATGGGATGCGTAGACCTTTGTTTAGAGCCACAATTACTCAACTCACATCCAAGTGTTGTCGCTACATATTATCTCACTTGCATCATAATATAACATACTAGAACACGGAGAAGATAAACATTTGCTACCACTTCCCTAGATGTTAAAAAACTATGATGTGCGCACTTGCTGTTATTAAAAAGTCCACATAAGCACGGCAAAGGTGTCATACCTTTCATCCACTTCATGCACATCAACTCATCATTGTTGTTCTCCTCTCCCAATTTGAACTGCGCAATAAAAACTCAAATCTGCCATAAAATGTTACTGCATACAGTACTGTTTTTACCCTACCTAGACACTCAGAAAAATCTCATAATTTACGGGTGTGTAGGTTATGAAAAGTTGCAGTAGTGGTTAAAATTTTAGCTCATTCGGAGTTACAGAGAAAATATGAAAAATAGAACAGTGAGCAGATTTCAGCAATTCCTGCACCTCCGTTTTCACTTTGGATTCAATAAAACGAAAATGTTTTTGTTCTTTTTAGTTTTAAGATGCATAAAGTAAATGTCCAGAAGTAACTAAACAAAAGAAACAAATGAAATCTTTTTGTGTTTTTGTGATTTTTAGAACAAGAAACTAAAACATAACAAGATAACAGTGATATAACACAATGAATGGAAAGGGAGAGAGGTACTCCCCCAAGCTTGCGATCAAGCTAGTATCCCGGGTAGTAGTTGTATCCACTTCCACCTCCAGGGAAGTAACCATATGGGTAGCCTTGCATTCCTGAGTCTTGGGGCTCCTCTCGAGGTTGGTAGCCTTGCATCCCTGGATCTTGTGGCTCCTCTTGAGGCGGCATCTCTTCCACAATCCATTTTCCGGTACTCCTGTCAAAAAGGTCAGCACGGGGGAGCCTAATGGGCACTCTTTGTCCATTAGTACTCAAATAGTTATACCAATAATGATCCCCATGCATCACACTTATATCCATACGGGTAGTCAAAGCAAAATCGAGTAAATTGGACTCTATCACAGGAGTACCCATGTTATCACCATAACCTCTTTCATCTTTAATGTATTCATACACTAAAGTAGCAATAGCACCAGCATAAATAGGGGTTTGATCAGTAATATTTCTACTCACAGCCGTATGCAAGGATCTAGCAAGAATGACTCCCAAGTTATACCACATGTGGTGTTTTCTTTTGCACATTTAAGTAAATAAACCATTGGTCCCGTGCAAGCAGAATTGTTGTCTCTAGCAAGAAATCCTCTTGCAAGGAACAACGCAAAGTATCTCAAACTTGGGTGCTGTATATGAGTAAATTTACCCCTATTCAATCTATCATGAGAGTTAACAGAAATAGAGTGCCAAAATGCAACAAGCTCCTGGTTGGAGTCAGCACGGGTTTCATCCCAACTACCCCTGTTTTCCACACCAATAGCTTTGCAAAACTCCTCCAAAGACATAACAAGGCGCTCCCCCCTCATAGTAAATTTACAAACAAAGGTAGGAGTGGGTGCCTTACTCTTCTTACTGTGCTTGTAGATCTCAGGGCCCTCAAACCTGAATGTGGAGAGGAATTCTCGCGAGAGTTCCTCGTATGTACCTCGTGGATTTTGGGCAAACTCAAGCAAACCAGTTGCATTGGCGAAGGTGTCGAAGTCTTCTTTTATCCCCCACTGCTCAAGAACATGGGGTCTTGCCATCTAGTTGTATGGATCTTCAGCTTCTCCCCACAAAAACTGCATCATCCTCCCAAAGATGGTTGTCATCATAATTAAGGGAGACTTTAGATGCTCTTCTCCTCGGTCTTGAGCTCATCCCAAGCAATGCCTTGCCTTTGTTCATCATGGTACCTTGCTGCCCATAAATAATATTCAACAAAAATTAAGATGTAGCACTCTAAAACAACATTGAGCCATCCATAACTAGTCTCCACATCAATATCATGCATCCATATCAACTAGAAAACTTAAATCCATGGATTTCTCAAGCATATTAGGTGACACCTAGTATCATACATGAGGCACAAGAACAAAAAAAATTGGATGGGTGGAGGAGTCACATACCAAGGAGCAATCCCACCAAACAGATTTGAAAAATCTGCCCTAAACTTGGAGATCCAAGGATAGCAGGAAGAACGAGCTCGGGAAAATTTGGGAAAAATACCTGGAAGTGGTTTTCTGTCGAGGGGAAGGAGATGGGCACAGGACACTCACCTAACACCACCTGGGGACAAAGTTGGTGGGTCCCACGCGGCCAAGGAATCTGGCCGCGTGGGACACCCCATTTTGGTCCCTGGTGGCCTCCTGGTGTCCCACTTCTGGCAGATGGTCCCTCTGGTTAAATAACTTACCTCCAAATTTTTCTGGAATTTTCAGAGACAATTTTCTAAAGAGAATTTTTCAAACTTCATATTCTGGAATTTCTGAACTCTGAAATAATTATGATTATGCATATACTCTAAAATTCTAAGATAAATAAAATTAAAATGCAATACAAATTTTTATGGGAATCAAGTTTTCATCATTTCCACATTAGTAATGAGGTTGATCAAGTCTCATTAATAATATGCAAAAGATATAATACATGATTCTTATTTTATAGATACTAGTTGACATGTACGTGCAACGCACGTCTCCACAATTTAATGGGATAATTTACAAATAAGACGCCTTCAAAATGAAATTGGACAATTTTAATTTTATCAACAAAAAGTGACAATTTACAATTAGAAAAAGTCGTACCTCGCTAGATTACTTCTTTCGGTGCATGTCAATATAATGCAGATACCTATCAATGTGGTATCGTAACTCATCAGCTGCACGGAAGTCATCACACTAAGCATCAAGTGTGTGCGAAGCTAATGTTTGTTTGTTATCTAAAAGTACAAAATACAAATAAAAGAAAGAAAAACGTGAATAACATATCAAGATCCATATTGAAAAACATAATATGAAAAAAAATGCTCAGCTCGCCGTATTTGAGAACACGGAAGTAAGACCAGCACATGGATCTGGGATTCACATATTCTTCACTTAATATGAGAACATCCATAGCTTTGGAATTGCAAACTGGAACTTCAAACTGAGATGATTCTCATGGACAAAATGAGATAATTTTCATGGAAAAATAGAAAGGGCCCATCTCTAATAAAATACATGACTTGTCTTTCGTACCTATAGATAGAACAAAATTTTCAAATATTATTATTTCAAAATACATGACTTTGGCTTACTCGCCGTGACGACATCGTTTGCTTTTACCTGCATTGTCACGGGGCGCGTAATAATCAGGAACATCACATCTACGGGGATGTCAGGTTGCTATGTAGACAGGAGTGCACGCACCGTTCCGATGAGGTCGAGGACGACGGTAAGCTCCTGCTGCAAGCTCTCTCCTTCTACCATGTTGCTTGTGGGAAGTATCCAATTTAGGTTGCCCTATGCTTCTACCCTGTAGCCTGGGAAAAATATCTGAGTAGAGACCACTATTTTCTTCTACCAATAAAATTTGAAATACATATAATAAGAGAAATTAAGCTAGCTAAATGGTTCAAAAGTCAACATGATTGGCACAATCAACAATGTTGCAGTCAGAGTGTCAGGCTATCAGGGAAATATCCAAACCTTTGTTGTCGTGGTAGGCATCCCCTTCCTATTCTTGCCAATCGTGCTATTCGATCTCCTTCCTGGCTTTCTCACCCTCGTCCAGCATGTAGCGGGTCTCCTTGCTGTAGTGCTAGCGCCCCCACCGTGATTCTCCTCCTTGCAGAAAACTTCAAGTTTCAGGTCAGTCAGTCAAACAACAATGGTGTTCTGAACTGTGGTGTCTGTTTTTGTTTTTCTTCAGGAAAACAGTTACGCCGCTTACCTTCTGGTTGCTGGCAGAGTTCTTCGTTATAGCACTCACCAGGAGAGGCAGTAGCCTGAAGATGAAGATAGACCCAGCGTCCAGTTGAAGATTGGGCTGGCCATCACATGCAAGTTTGTGGGCGGCGAAGAGCGGCAGGCCCATGTGTGGCCGCCAGCCGATCATTGGCGTGTCAGCGATGTGTGTGGTGGCCGCCGTAATCCTCGCCGCACATGCCATCGTCTGTGTGTCGGTGGGCAAGCCTCCTCTCCGGCGAGCCACCACCACCAGGACCAGAACACAAAGCCGGCAACGGCACAACATCCGACAAAGGCGCCGCGCGCCAGAGTGGAGGCGGCGGTCGATGCTGCGATGCGAGGTGCGGCCGTCGGTAGGTGGCAGGGACCTAAACCCAAGATACAGGGAATAATAGGAAGGACGCGGAGGAATTCGACTGTGCAAAGAGTGGATCTGAACAGTTGTTTGCTGGTGGTGCTGGCGGCTGAGCGGGAGAGCGGGAGCGCGTGCTTGCGTTGGGGACGGGCGGCGAGGGAGGCCAGCTGGGTTGATAAGTGGAGAGGAGAACAAAAAGAAACGAAAGGGTACGGTGGCAATTTGGTCGTATTATGTGAATAGGAAGGACGCAGAGGAATTCGACTGTGCAAAGAGTGGATCTGAACAGTTGTTTGCTAGTGGTGTTGGCGGCTGAGCGGGGAGAGCGCGAGCGCGTGCGGCAGCGGCGTGCTTGCGTTGGGGACGGGCGGCGAGGGAGGCCGGCTGGGTTGATAAGTGGAGAGGAGAACAAAAAGAAACGAAAGGGTACGGTGGCAATTTGGTCGTATTATGTGATTTTGTGGGAGGGCAAAACGGTCCAAAACGGACAATGTTGAGTTGTCAAACATTGGGACGATCTGGGCCGTTTGATCGGATATTGAAGGGCTCAGATTTAAAGTATCCTAACAAGACAAGTTTGCTCTTTTAATAGTAGTATAGATAAAGAAAAGTTTCAAGATACCTCATACTTGATTGGAATAGTTCCAATCATCAAGATAGCATATTTTGGTTCAGGAGGTGGTAGTGCAAATTCAAAGCTTCCAATCATAATAGTATTTCTTTGAATAGAATTCACACTCTTGTTTATCACTGTAACAACATTCTTCTTGGGAAAATAGATAGTATGCTCATTTCCTTTACATTAAATGTCACTTTGCTCTCAGTGCAATTTATCACAGCTCCTGCAGTGTTTAAAAAGGGTCTTCCAAGAATAATAGATAGATTATCATCCTCAGGCATTTCTAATATAACAAAGTCTGTAGGAATTAACACATTAGCAATAGAGATAGGAACATCCTCACATATACCTATAGGTTTAGCAGTTGATTTATCAGCCATTTGCAATGAAACTTCAGTTGGAACCAATTTGTTTAGGTTAAGTTTCTTATATAAAGAAAAAGGCATAACACTAACACCAGCTCCTAAATCACATAGTGCATATTTCACATAAGTTTCTTTAATACGACAAGGAATAGTCGGAATACCAGGATCTCCACGCTTTTCAGGCAATTTTCCTTCAAATGAATAATCAGCAAGCATAGCAGTAATTGCATCATTAGGTATCTTCCTTTTATTAGTGACAATATCTTTCATATATTTTGAGTATGGAGGAATTTTAATAGCATCAACAAGAGGAATTTGCAAACATAAATTTTTAATCAACTCAAAAAATTTCTCAAACCTAGCATCATCCAAAGATTTCATTACCTCTTGGGGATATGGTATGGGTCTTTGTACCCATGGATCCCTCTCTTTACCTTTTTGTGGATTTGGATGATTCTTCTTTTTGTTCTTCTCAGTAGATGGTTGAGGGTCTTCCTTTTCAGGAGGTTCAGGTTCTGCAATATTTTCAACTTCATGTTGATCTTCTTCAGGTGGAGATGATTCCTCTTCTTCAACATTATCATCTTCGGTCTCAGCATCAGAAATAGAAATATCATTGTCTTGTTCTTGAGAATCATCAATGCCTTTGTTTCCATTGGGAGATTTTCCTGCAGAAGATTTCCTTTTGAGAGCCTCTTGCTCTTTTCTCTTGGGATGGTTTTCAGGATAGTCAGGGTCCTGAGTACTTGCACCACCTCTAGTACTAACCCCACAAACCTGTTTCTTCTCAATAAGATTTTCATACAATTGATTTTGAAGAGAAACCATTTGTTCAATTTGATTATTCATCATTTCACAGTGTTTAACAATTCTTCTAACTTCTCCCACACTAGCATTTATATTTTCACGAAGGAATTTAATTTTATGAGAGTTTTCCATCATATTCATTCTAATATCATGCTCTTCAGGTTTATTATGATAAGCAAAATCATTAACATATGATACATCAATAGGAGGTGTTACCTTTTCATTACCTTCCAAAGAGCTTATAGCATTGACTGGGATTGGAAAACATGGTCGATCAATAGGAAGTTTAACACCCATTTCAGATAATTCCTTAAGATGAGAGGTTTTAATTCCCTTCTCTTTCATATCCTTGGAGGCTCCCTTCATTGCCTCATTGTTTAATTCAAGAATACCTCCTTTCTTCTCTGGAAATATCTCTCGTCATCTATTATTTCAATATTCCAATCTTCATAGTTTCTAGAGATAGTTTCCAATAACTCAGTTGCTTCATCAACGGTCCTTTCCCTGAAAACACTACCTGCAATACTATCAAGATAGCCTCTTGTATTTTCAGTTAGTCCATTGTAAAATATATCAAGTATTTCATTATTCTTGAAGCCATGGGTAGGACATTTCCTAACCATCTTACTGTACCTCCCCCAAGCTTGGGGTAAATCCTCCTTCTCTGTTTGTGAAAAGTTGCTAATCTCAATAGTTAAACCATGAATCTTATCAGCAGGGAAATATTTATTATAAAATACCTGCAAGCATTCCTCCTTGCTAGTAATACATCCAGGTTCTAAACGATTATACCAAGTTTTAGCATTTCCTCCCAAAGTAAAAGGAAACAACTTTAAGAAATAATAGCGTTGGTGGATTTCATCTTTACCAAATAACACAGATAAATCATGCAAATCAGCAATGTGTTCAAAAGGGAACTCATTGTCTCTCCCATAAAACTTATACTTCTCAGCTTTTTCAATTATTTCAGGATCAACACTAAACTCATAATCTTTGTCTTTAATTTTAATAGCTGGAGCATTCATTTTCTCAGTAACAGGGAAATAATCATCAAGAGGAGAATTTTTATAGCTATCAAGTTTATCCAATTTATCAAAATTCGAATCCATAAAAGCCATAGTAAATGCATCCTCTTCCTCAGAAGAAGTTTCATGTTCATCATCACAATATTCATTATCTTCTAATTCAGACTCAACATTTTCAATAATAGAAGATTCAGGAGTTTCAGGTGTTTCAGTTATCTCAGATGTTTCAGGTGTCACTTCATTGTCTATGCTACCACATATTAAATCATTTTCAGTACTAGTAGACATCTTAGACAATGGTGAACTATTCAAAACTTTTCCTTTTTTCTTAGGAACAACAGCAGAAGCACATTAGGTGAAAAGTTTGGCCTACTTAGCAAGTCCGTACCTCTACGAGTAGTTGAAGGCCTCACTTCCTTCGGAGTAATCTTTTCCTTTCCCATGGTTAGGAAAAGCAAATGCAGCAAATAAATGATAACAAGTTGTCTTACCAATAAAGCTAGGTTCCCCGGCAACGGCGCCAGAAAATGTCTTGATGCCCACAAGTATAGGGGATCGCTGAAATCTTCGTTGGGAAGTATTACCCAAATTTATAGTTCGACACGATGGGAACACAAGAATACCAATAAGACTTTGGCAATTGAGGCGTCACTCTCAACCACACCTGTATATCAATAAACTTGCAGCAGTGATAGTGATGGCAGTAGATGATTCAAGCAAATAAAACAGCAGTAGTGAACAAGGGTTTCCAGTTTTCACCGGAAAAGTGAAAGTGTAACTCAGAGATTTAAAACGTAGGCATGAGGTGATAGCGGGGTGTTGCATGAATAAGATTGATCATATAATAAGATACAAATAGCAATGGGACTTATCTCTAACTCCGATATATGTAGGTATGTGTTCCAAATAGTTGTGCGTACTAACCAAGAGAATTTGCACAACATCTATTGTCCTACCTGCCCATTTCACCGGGGCCAACTTGGAACTACAGGTAATTAAGGTCTACCCTTTCGAATAGCCCGGAACAACGCATTAACACTTCATGAACACATAGAATCCTCAAACTAAAACATCTCCCCCTTGTTTTCCCTATATGTCACTTTTAGGGTTCGCAGGTTCAACATAATAGCAGGTGATACACTTTGCAGATAAATACCAAACTCAATATATGATGGGGCAAAATAAGTTCAGTACTGAAATCATGCCACTCGGGCCCTAGTAGCAAGCATTAAACATAGCATAAGTGCATCAACACAATACAAAAATATCCTCAAGATAAACCCCTAAGATCTCGACAACGGGTATCATTACATGATCAATCTCATCCAATCCCCATCCACCTCACATGCCTACAGCGGACTACTCACACATGGTGATGGAGAGGGAGCTCATGGTCGATGGAGATGAAGGCGGTGAAGATGGCGGTGACGACGGTCTCCGGATCCCTCCACCGGAGGAGAAATCCTGGAGCAATCTGTCTCCGAAAACGAAGATCGTGGTGGCGGCTGCGGTGTGTTTCGCGAAAGCTCTCTCCTCTTAGGGCACCCACTTTTTCGTATATATGAGGGGGTACGCGAAAAGCCGAAGGAGAGGCGGCGCCCGAGGCTCCAGTTAGGTGGGCCCACGCGGCCCAAGGATCTGGCCGCGTGGGGCCCGCTCTTTTGGGCCTCCGGCGCTTCCTCGTGTCCATCCTTTGCACGTTGTCCTCCTTTTCCATAAAAAATGACGTGGTATTTTTCTCCGATTTAATTTCCTGCAAAAATAACCAGAAACGAGACTTTGCTAAAAACAGCGTCAGATTCAGCAGGTTTATTCAAATATGGGAACATTCCGGAGCAAATTATGAAGCAAAGTGCTTGAAAAAGTAGATGCATTTTAGGTGCATCACCTGCTTCACACACATCCACTTCTCTCTAGCGAGTTTCACGACTTATAGCGTGAAAGTCCCGGATCGGACAAACCGGAGGGAATCTTGTCAAGAGTTGGGTTATACCTTTCTCTTGGGACTTCCTAGGGCCTACCCTAACACAATCAAGCAACTAGTTCCACTTTGCTACCCTCTTCCGGCTTCGGTCAAGGTTGTAGACGATAAGTTGGACTTTTCTCCGACTGGGCTAGGGTTTCGCCGGAGAGGCGGTCCGGAGCGTCGGGATACCACCGCAAGCTAGGGGGTGCCATACCATGTGTGTAAAAGTGTGATATGGGTTTTGGATGGCAAAGATTCCACTCCGGGGTGTGACCTGCTTCACACACATCCATTTCTCTCTAGCGAGTTTCACGACTTATAGCGTGAAAGTCCCGGATCGGACAAACCGGAGGGAATCTTGTCAAGAGTTGGGTTATACCTTTCTCTTGGGACTTCCTAGGGCCTACCCTAACACAACCAAGCAACTAGTTCCACTTTGCTACCCTCTTCCGGCTTTGGTCAAGATTGTTGACGATAAGTTGGACTTTTCTCCGGCTGGGCTAGGGTTTCGCCGGAGATGCGGTCCGGAGCGTCGGGATGCCACCACAATCTAGGGGGTGCCATACCATGTGTGTAAAAGTGTGATATGGGTTTTGGATGGCAAAGATTCCACTCCGAGGTGTGACCTGCTTCACACACATCCACTTCTCTCTAGCGAGTTTCACGACTTATAGCGTGAAAGTCCCGGATCGGACAAACCGGAGGGAATCTTGTCAAGAGTTGGGTTATACCTTTCTCTTGGGACTTCCTAGGGCCTACCCTAACACAACCAAGCAACTAGTTCCACTTTGCTACCCTCTTCCGGCTTCGGTCAAGGTTGTAGACGATAAGTTGGACTTTTCTCCGGCTGGGCTAGGGTTTCGCCGGAGAGGCGGTCCGGAGCGTCGGGATTCCACCACAAGCTAGGGGGTGCCATACCATGTGTGTAAAAGTGTGATATGGGTTTTGGATGGCTAAGATTCCACTCCGGGGTGTTACCTGCTTCACACACATCCACTTCGGATGGAGAAATCTGCACAAGTGTGTTATCGCATGCACGCGTGTGAAGGATATGCATGCAAGTGAGGTGGTTATTGTCTCTTCCATACTCCCACCACACCCACCAACATGTGCTAGGGCCACATGCAAGATTTATAGGGACCCTGAGGCAAGAAAGAAGTAATAGTATAATAAAATGAATTAATAAAATAGATAATAGAAGTAATAGTATATTCAAAAAGTTTTTGAGCGGCGTAAAGAGAGTATATATGCTTTAATACATACTATTAAAATAATAGTAATATTTTGTATACTAAATAATAATTTTAAAAAGTACATAATAAAAAAAATTTGGCTACGCCGACGGCATTGCCATCGGCGTAGACTTTGGCCCTAATATCTACGTCGGGTCGAGGAAAGAGAAAACAAATCTCACCGCCTCCTGCTCCCGCTCGATCCCCTCCCCGTCGCCTCCCCGCTCGATCCCCTCCCCGCCGCCTCCCAGCCGCCCCGAGGTCGCGCCCCACCCCGGCCGCCTCCTGCCCAGCCGAGCCACCGCGTCCACGCACTCCCCACGTCGGCCGCCTCCTCCACGCCCTCCCCACGCCGGCCTCCTCCCATCCTGTCCCCTCCCCGGCTGCCTCCTCCCCGCCGGCCGTCTCCTCCCCATCCCGGTCTCCTCCTCCACGCCCTCCCACCCCGACCGCCTCCTGCACGTCCTCCCACGCCCCACGCCGGCCGCCTCCTCCACACCCTCCCCACGCCGACCTCCTCACCATCCCGTCCCCTCCCCGGGCGGCTCCTCCCCGCCGGCCGTCTCCTCCCCATCCCGGCCTCCTCCTCCACGCCCTCCCACCCCGGCCGCCTCCTCCACGCCCTCCCCACGCCGGCCCCTGTGCTGCTGCCCCCGGCCGTGCTCCTGCCCCCTACCACCTCCCGCCACCGCAGGTCCTGAACATGGTGAGCTCCTGCCCCCAGTTTTTTTATTAGGGTTAGTAATTTTGTTATTGATTTGGTGCAAATTTGGTACTGATTTGGTACTAATTTGGTACAGGAGATCGGGTAGGAGACGCCACACCACGTCTCCCGCCGCTGTCTGGAGGCGCCGCCCGATCACGCTTCGAGGGTGAGCCAGAACTCCGTCTCCTCCCTCGCATTTTTTATGTCGCGTCGCGTCACCTAGGTGTCACTTCCCGTCCGCAAGCGTTACGAAGATAAATATGCATTAGAGGTCGGTATATTTTGACCGTAACGCTTCGCATTTATGGGACAGTCGGCGGATCCATAGTTGGGTACGTTCTGCATGTTCTGCTCCGGTCTGAGTCAGGATTTCGGTAGCGCCTCCCCGTTGTTCTCCATATAAGTAAGGGAGTCAATATAAAAGCAGGAAAAGTCACCGGGCTCAAGAGTCACGACTATCATATATGGATTGAGCGGCTGCTGCCAGTGATGGTTCGAGGGTATCTCCCCGACCGTGTCTGGCGAGTGCTCGTGGAGTTGAGCCATTTCTTCCGCACGCTCTGTGCTAAGCAGATATGTCCCCTGATTATTCAGAAGCTGCATGATCTAGTGCCGGAGTTGCTATGCAACTTCAAGACGATATTGCCGCCAGGCTTCTTTACTCCGATGGCACATCTTGTTGTGCATCTCGCGACGAGTCACTCTTGGGTGGACCGGTGCAGTTTCGTTGACAGTTTTGTATTGAGAGAGAGTTTAAATATATTCGAACCAAATGTGGAAACAAAAATAAGATTATATTGAAGCATGCATAGCTGAGGCAACTATCCTCGAGGAGATGACATACGCCAGGCTAACGTACTATCTGATAACCCCCAAGAGCAGGGGATCACTGTAGCACCTCTCAATGTGGAAGTAGGGTATCGATCCACAGGAGCAAGAAGGAAAAGTTATCTATTCCCTACAACTAAAGTGTCACAAGTTTTAGTTGATTATACACTAAACAAGTTTAAAGAACAAGATGGTTGATTTAATGGATGGAAGTTTAATGTAACAAAACAAGAATGTAAAAGTGTCCCAATCCTCTTCAATGCAAGAGGACAAGACAAAGGTTTTCTCATATAGGAACAATGGACATGGGTTCATGGGTTCACTCAATCATCTCTCCCATCTATGGTGATTATCATGTTATAGATAAAAAGTACACACAATTGTCATGCTTTAATGGTAAACTTCTATGACGGCTACATGTCCTAAAACACATAGTTGAAAGAAAATAATCATTTGTGTTGCTAGGTCACCCTCGTAAGGCTAGCGTGGTCTGTTGTCACTCCCACATCATACTTCTTCCTTTTTACCCCCAGATAAAGAATGTTGGGCGACATTACTGTCACTTAATGCCTATGCCTTCTGTCACTAGGCCACTCTCTACCCACATACATCATACTCTTAAAGGAAAACATATTCTAAGAACTAGTGCAATGATTTATTAATTTACGTGCATCCACATCCCTCTCATCTACCCACCGAGATGGTTCTCAACCACCCCGTTAGCGCGGATAAACAAGGCATTAAGAATAGATAAATCCATTGCATGTAACATAGATGTATTCCAAAGTACGGCAAACCATAAAATCCCAACATGACGGTAAATGCATAACATAATATCATATCATACCACAATATCCACCATAGGAATTACAAAGATAGTTCCATAATCATGCAAGGCACATCATATGGACTTCAACAATGATCATACATAGAGAGATTGGATCAAGTTACCACCACAAACCCAAAGTCCAGGGGGTGGACTTCTCCCCTTCATCATGGTGATGATGGTGGAGATGTTGGAGAAGATGGAGACCACCCTGGCGGCGCCCCGCCGGAGTTTCCCCCCTCCAATCTGCAGCTCCATGTCTTCTGTTTCGTGGTTTTGTGTTTCTGCGGCGCTCCCTCCCGAAAGCCATCGGGGGGCTATTTTTATAGTCGTTTTTAGGTCAAGACGGAGGCTCGGGAAGAAGATCGACGACAGCGGAGCCTCGAGGCCCAAGATGGTGGGTCCCACACGGCCAAGGAATCTGGCCACGTGGGCCACCCTATCTTGGCCCTCGGGCCTCCGTTTGTTCGCTTCCTTCGCTCCCACGCTTCGTTCCTTCCAAAAACTGATGCTCGTAAATTTTCAGGTCATTTGGACGTCGTTTGGGTCCCTGAAACATCAAAATATAGAAAATAAGGTTTTCTGCCTGTGCAGGGTTAATTCCAGAAAAATAGGGAAACCATGAAATATTCCCAAAATCAATATAAAACAATGATATAACCCTTATATGATGCAAATATGATTGAAATATAAGTAAAACAATGCAAAGTTCATGTATTCATTTTACATGCATCACTATCCCGATGATGTTCCCACTATGCATAACCAGACCTCTCGGTACAATGTCGACGAGCCCAAGCAAGACCCTAAGCTCGTCCTCTTCCAGTTTCCCGGTGGCAAGGCCGGTGGCGCAAAAAGGTATACCTTGACCAATGAAGAGCTGGAGTGCATAATGCTCTATGTGCTTATGAACATGAAGGAAGTGGTCCACGACGGGGAGGAGGAAGAGGGCAGTTTCCTTAGGTAAAATGGTGAACAAATTACTTTGCAACTAGTAACTCGGTTTCGGTCTAATACGTATTTTCTCCTTTTAGCCAATTCAAGGATGAAACGTGGTCGGGAACATCAGAGGGACCCGATGAAGCCGAGCTGGACACTCTTCTGAAAGAGGGTGCCCCCGGAAAGAAAAAATTCACGGCTTGGTTCAGGGAAAAGGTAATTTCTAACCTGTCCGTTCTACCTTGCAATCCGTGTCTTGTCCCTCCTACTAATGCACAAAAGAATTTGTACTTGTAGGGAGCTGATCCCAACGTTGTGATGTCGGATGAGTTGAGATGTGTCTCCCAAGGTTGTAACCGTAGAGTCGAGATGTATGAGAAGTATGATGTGAATGGGTACCGCTTCCATACAGAGTTTCACCAGAACCGTCGGCCTAATGCAAAGACTACAAATACCGGGGTCTTAACCAAATGAGCCGGTGAATTTGATTACTACGGAAGGTTACAGAACGTATACGAGATGACGTTCAATAACACGAACATAGAACTCAAGCTCGTTGTGTTCAAATGCCACTGGTTCGACCCTGTGGATGGACATAGAAGTATCCCTTCCATTGGGTTAGTTGAAGTTAAGCCTTCAACCACCAACCATGGATCCGATGTCTTTGTTGTGGCTCACCAAGCCAGGCAAGTTTATTATTTGCCCTACCCATGCAAGAAAGAGGGACTCATTGGCTGGGAAGTCGTGTTCCATGTATCGCCACATGGTAAGCTACCCATGCCCTCCGAAGACGATTACAACAACATTGATCCTAAAACATACGAGGGGATTTTCTATCAAGAGGAACAAACCTTTGGGGACTTTGGCATACAAGGTCTTCAGGACCGCGAGGACAATGCACAAACAGGTGGTGACTTAGTGGTGGATGTAAAGGACATAGATATGCTCAACAAGTTACATGATGACGATGATGAGCCTCCACCGTGCGATGAGGTTCCACCTTACTACTCACGTGATAGTGATGTTGATAGTGATAATGAGAACCCAAGACTTAATTATGAGACTGATGATTCGGGGTGAAGGTCTTTTATGTCCTTATGCGTAGTATTTACTTTTCAACATGCTTAGTCGTTCAACATGCTTCTTCTTAATTGCATTACATCTTTATTCTTATTTTCTACATTTTATTATGCTTCTTAATTGGATCATGTCTTTATGCTTAATTGTTTACCCTTTCTCAATGCAGGTGATTGGCCAAGATGAGCCAAGGCAAGGAATCATCGGCCTCCTTGCTGAAGGGGAATCATCGACCTCCTTGTTGAAGATCAGGAGGTGTAGGATGTGTTAGGAGATGTAGGATGTGTTCGGGTGTTCCGGGTGTGTTTGTATGAATGCTATGAATTCGAATTATGTTTGTGTCATTTGGAGTTTGTATAATGATTTGGATTATATATATGATGTTCTGTGATGTTTTTAAAATGTGTGCAATTTTAATTGTATTCGAAATGTGCTAGAAACCAGCAGCAATAAACTGCAAAAACCAAACAAATATGGTCACCCATACGCCGACGACATTGCCGTCGGCGTAGGATGTCTCCCAGGCGCACAGGAAGACACAGGATGCAGCCACGTGTACACATACGCCGACGGCAATGCCGTCGGCGTCTAACGACCCCCAGCGACTAGCAGGAGCTCGACACGTGGCACGCAGAGGCCGACGGCAATGCCGTCGACGTATGGGGGCTGACGGAACGGCCAGATGCCGTCTTGTGGCTACCGTCGGGCTTTGGCTACGCCAACGGTTTTCAGGTCTATGCCGACGGTTTCCGGCCGTCGGCGTCTCGCCAGATTCCCGTAGTGTCAAGGATTATACCGCGGCTGATTTTGTCGATTCTGATGATGAAGAGGTCGTCCATGACCATGCCAAGGTTGAGGCTGCTCGGTAATCCAAGGATTTGAGATTTTTTTTTTAGAAATGGGGTTGTCCAGGCCTCTGCATCGAGTGATGCACACAGCCTTTTATTAACAAATTTGTTCAAGTAAATTATTACATCTCAAATGATCACAAAGAAATTGAGACAAGCCTCAACCGGACAGGAGCAAAACCTATAGAATACTACGAAAGTCGTCTAATATGCTGCCACGTATGCCGGGAGAAAAAATCTTGTGCCACCAACAGGAGCCGAGTGCATCCAGCCACCATAAGGTCCGCTGGTCCAAAGGTAGCAAGAAGGCCCATAGTTGGATCCAATGCACCGCCGTATGGATAACCTGTAAAACATGAAAAGTTTCTTTCCTGTTAAAGACAAGATTATTCCTACAATTTCAAATAGACCAACAAATAGCTGAAACGCCAATACGAATCCTAGCTTTGGTCTTTTTATCCATCCCGTTCAACCAATTCCCAAACATATTAGTGACATTGGTGGGAGGAGGAATATTGTAGATACAAAAAACTGCACGCCAAACAAATTTTGTAAAAGGGCAGGAAATGAATAAATGATCAACAATTTCGCTATTCCCACAAAAGGAACAATAAGAGTCACCTTTCCAATTTCTCTTTGCCAAGTTATCCTTGGTAAGCAACACTTTTTTATGAAGGAACCACATAAAAACCTTAATTTTCAGCGGGATTTTCAATTTCCAAAGATAAGTTTGTAAGAATCTAGTATGACCATTCATTAAGTCTTCATACATAGATTTAACTGTAAAGATCCCGGTTTGTGTCAATTTCCAGACAAACCTATCAGGTTCATCGGTGAGAGTAACATCCATTAATCTGACACATAAATGAGACCACATGTCCCACTTATTCCCCACTAAAGCCTGACGAAAGCCTATGTTTAAGGGTGGACTATTGTGAAACACATCATGAATCGATACATTTTGCTGTTGCACAATATTGTAGAGCAATGGATATTGATCTTTTAACGGAGTATTACCAAGCCAAGTGTCCTCCCAAAACCTTGTGGTTTCCCCGTTCTAACCCGAAAGGATCCTCTACTAAAGAAATCCTATTTAACTCTCATAAGACCTTTCCAGAATGGTGAGTCGTTTGGTTGTGCTTCAACCTGCGCTAAGGTTTTATTTTGAAGGTACTTGTTTTGCAGCAGTTCCTGCCAAACCCCCTCTTCGTTTAAAAGTTTAAACAGCCACTTACTGAGTAAACATTTATTCTTTAGTTCTAGCACTTCAACCCCTAAACCCCCTGGTCTTTCGGTCTACATATAATGTTCCATCTAGTCAATCTATACTTTCTTTTATTTTCGTCACTCTGCCAGAAAAAACGGGATCTATAAAAATCCAACCTTTTACGCACCCCTTTTGGTATCTCCAAAAAGGACAACATGAACATCGGGAGGCTTGTTAAAACCGAGTTGACCAGGACAAGGCGATCCCCATAGGATAGCATCTTACCCTTCCAACATCCCAGCTTACCTTCGAAACGGCTTTCTACTGGGTACCACTCGGAGTTCCGTAGCTTCCTATAGTGAATTGGAACCCCGAGATATTTAAAAGGTAAATAACTAGACTCACACCCGAAAATGTGTTTATATTGATCCTCTACCTCTTTCGCTTTTCCAAAACAAAAGATCTCGCTCTTGTGGAAATTGATTTTAAGTCCCGATAATTGTTCAAAAATGCATAATATTAGTTTCATATTCACAGCCTTCTCCAAGTCATGCTCCATGAATAATATAGTGTCATCTGCATATTGCAAGATAGAGAGGCCCCCGTCCACTAAGTGCGGGATCAAACCACCTATTTGGCCATCTTCCTTTGCCCGTGCAATAAGAATGGCTAACATATCTGCAACTATATTAAACAACATCGGCGATAAAGGATCTCCCTGTCGGAGACCTTTTTTTGTTTGGATATAATGACCGATGTCATCATTAACCCGAATTCCGACACTTCCTCCCTGAACAAATTGCATAATCCATCTGCACCATTCCTGTGCAAATCCTTTCATACGCAAAGCTTGTTGAAGAAAGGGCCATTTGACTTTATCATATGCCTTCTCAAAGTCAATTTTAAAAATGACTCCATCCATTTTCTTCCTTTGAAGTTCATGAATGGTTTCATGCAAGACCACCACGCCCTCTAAGATGTGGCGCCCAGGCATAAAAGCCGACTGAGTCGGTCTAATAATTTTTTGTGCAATTTCAGTAATACGATTAGTACCTACTTTTGTGAAAATTTTGAAACTGACATTGAGGAGACATATCGGTCTATACTGCTGTATCTGAACCGCATTATCTTTCTTGGGGAGCAGAGTAATAACTCCAAAGTTTAGTTTAAACAAGGACATATTTCCTCGTTTTAACTGAACAAATAAAGCCATTAGGTCATCTCTAATGACCTCCCAGAAGGTTTTATAGAACTCGGCCGGAAACCATCCGGTCCGGGCGCTTTGTTCAGCTCCATTTGAGAAATAGCATCATACACTTCTTTCACTAAGAAATCTGCTGTAAGAATATTATTTTCTTCGGGTGATAATTGCGGTATATCATGGGTAATATTCTCATCCATATTGACCTCACTTGGCAAAGATGGACCGAATAGTTTCTTGTAATATTCCGAAATATAACTTTTTAAATTTTCCTGCCCTATGATCGTCCCTTCCTCTTGCTCGAGTTGAATTTTTTTCTTTTTCCTATGCTTCCCATTTGCGATAAGGTGAAAATATTTTGTGTTGTTTCCACCTTCCTGAATGTGTTTTACTTTTGCCCTTTGTGCCCACTTAGTTTCCTCATCTCGACGAAGGCAACAAAGCCTGTCGTTCGCATCCCTTAAAGTATCACGCTCTGATACGAAAGGGGGTTAGTTTCAGCTTTAATATCAAGGTCATCGATAATTTTTAGCAGTATCTCCTTCTCTTTCTTATACTTGCCACTCTGATTTTTAGCCCATCCTTTAAGAAACCGTCTCAAATGTCTTATTTTATTTTGCCACACATCGATAGGTGTATTCCCTTTAGCCGGTGCAGCCCACTCGGCTGCCACCATCTCATAGAACCCTTCCATTCTCAACCAGGAAAGTTCAAAAGAGAAACGTGCTGTATTTCCACGTGAGCATGATCACCCGAGTCGATGAACAACGGGGTATGATCAGATCCCACCCTAGTTAAAGCCTGCACCGTAACTAAAGGGTATTTTTGTTCCCATTCCGTGGTGGCGAGGATCGATCTAATTTCTCAAAAGTAGGGGTCTCTCGCCTACTAGCCCAGGTATACTGTCTGCCCGAAAGCTCCAGTTCTTTAAGCTCTAGGCTTGAATTGTCGCATTAAACATAATTGGCCACCTCGGATTATAGTTGTCATTGTTCTTTTCTTCAGGTTTCCGAATTATGTTAAAATCCCCCCACCATCATCGGTAGTGGTTCATTTTCACACAGTCGAACTAACTCTGATAGGAACTGGGGTTTATGTTCATCTTGGGCAGCGCCATACACCGACACTAAAACCCATTGGAACCCGTCACTCTTCGACTTTAGAAAGAGCTTGACACAAAAATCTCCGACCTCAACATTTGTGACTTGAAGCGTGCCTACATTTACCCCTAAAAGCATCCCACCCGATCTACCTCTAGGTGGTAAACAAAACCAGCTGAAATCTTGCCCAGCCGCTAAATGACTTAAGAAAGGAGTGGCGAAATTAGATCTCCCAGTTTCCGACAAAGCTAGGAAATCCAATTTTTTCTGACGAATAGATTCTTGAACGAACAAATGTTTTCCGGGGTCACGAAAACCCTCACTGTTCCAAAAAAGCCCTCTTAAGCTATGCATTTTTTCGTTTGTTTTGTATTTTAATTCTAGCACTCCTCCGTTTATGAGAACAGGAGTAATCCTTCCTTTTTCTGGTCCTCTTGACCGTTTCTAAAACGACTGGGAAACCCGACTCTCCCACTAGCGTTCTATCTATCTCCTCGTCATCTAAATCCTCTGTTAGGGCCGAAGCTCTATTAAGAACCAAACTATATGGCTGTTCAACCTCCTTCTCTTTCACAGTTTTATTCAGAATACAAAACGAGCGATCTAAATCAGTTTTCTTTATAGACAAAACCGAATCAGTAATTTGTTTCTCTGTCGCCCCCAAAGAGACACCCAACCTCGCTGCCCTATCCTTAATTTGCTTATCGGAAAAAGTTAAAATGGAATAGGTTTGTTTCGGTGTACCTTGTAAGAAGTCTCGCTGGTCCGCCAAAGCAATGGCGCGCCCCATTTGAGTGTCGTCGGCGTTGTGCTACACCCTGATGCGCGCGCTCGACCGAGCACCCAATGCCTCGCCGTCCGGAACACCACCAAAGTCGACGATGCTCTGCCGTTCCGCCATCTTGTCGACCAAACCGAAGGTCGGGAACGGTGGCAGTGTGGGCGAGAACACCGGCGCCCTCAGCCGCGTCGACCCAGCCCCGCTCGATCCTGCACCCCTCCTGGGGTACGAGGAGAGTCTAGGGAAGCCGACATAGAGCTCGATCCCGCCCCACCTCCTGTGGTGCGTGGAGAGCTCCCCATGGAGTACGAAACCCCATCACCGAAGAAGCTAGGCGAAGCCAGCGTTGGGCTCGATCCAGCCCCGCCTCCTGCGGCGCAAGGAGATCCTGACGGAGGGCACGAAGCCCCAGCCAGCGAAACCGGCGAGGTGGGCAGCAGCACCTCTTGCTGCACCGAAGTCGCCGTAGAAACACCCTCAGTGTCCAGCTCGACAGTGAACTTATTCTCATCAGCAGCTTTCTCCAGCATCTTCTCAGTACCTCTCAAAACAGCGAACTCCTTCCGCGCATTGTCAAAAGCGCGGCGCACAGATGGCGAAAACACCACCCCCAACTTTACCGCCGCGACAGGTGGTTTAGAGGCTGAACCACCTTGGTTTTCTACCACCGTGGTGGCCTCCGTTGGTGCAGCTTCCTTGCTCATCATCGAATCCGGGTAGTACCTAGCGACAGCCTCCTGAAAATCATCCCCAAGGTCATCATCTCCATCACCATCATCATCGTCATCTCCATCCGTCCCCCCCATGTCTACATCCGGCGCTGCAGGAGGAGCTGCTCCCTCTACCACAAAGGTAAGATCAAAGAACCCGGACTTAAAAAGCATGGGAAAGACTCTAGGGATCTTTGTATGATCAAGGTAGCCAATTCTAATTCGGAGGACACCATGCTGTCTTGTAAACGCCATGTCGATCTCAAGTGTTTTGCCAAACATATCACCCACCGCCCACAGAGCAAGAAAATCCCCAATATCAGGCCTTGGGATACCCGAAACACGCAACCAAACTTCAGGCAAAGTACTAGTAGGTTCCGGGTTTTGATTCCAGCTATCAAAAGTGAGCTCACAAGGACTGTTTGGCACACGGCATAACCCAAAAACTCTGAGCCTCTCAAGATCAGTCTTGGTGGGGAATTGCACCTTGTAGACATTGTGTCCCACCTAACGAACGTCCCAAACGAAATGTTCAGAAGGGACAAGCCGCTGCAGCTGCATAACAATGCTAGGGATGGACATCTCCCCTCCTGTCACCACCAAGGAGGCTAACCGAACATTCTCCATCCTTGGTCTGTAGGTCTCGGTGCCTGGATACTCAAAGAAAATGAGAGCTTCATGAGCATACCCATAGACCCGAATTTGCGGTTTAGGAGCCGTCAACAAATGACATAGTCTCTCCCCATGTGTCGGACCATCGCAAATCACACACACTTCGACGGTGCAATCATTTGAACGATGCCCGGTCAAACCACAACTGTAGCATCTCTTCCCCTTCTTCGGCGCAGCAGCCCCCAGCGCAGCAGCGAGCTGCTCCGCCGACACCGCAGTTCCGGCAGCCTGAGGAGCACCCGCTTGGGGCTGAACTACCGCCTGTTGCGGCCCAATAGGGTGTTGCTGCACTGCGTCCACCGGCGCCCCAAGATGGACGATAGGTTGAGGTGCAGCTTCTTGCACAGGGGCGGCCACCGGTGCGACCACCGGAGCTACAGCAGCAACTGCAGGTTCAGGGACAGGTACCACCGCCCCGGCTCCTGTATTGACCACTGCCTGCGCTCCTGCCCCATAGCCACGTCCACCCTGGGCACCATAAGCCCCATCACCATACCGGCCGCGCACCCCGCGATTCTCAGCACGGCCACGGCCATAACCATAGCCACCATATCCAGCATATCCAGCATCGCCGCGACCACGGCCACCGAAGCCCGCATCTCGGCCACGCCCATCGAAGGAGCGTCGACCACGCCCTCCTCCGGCGTGATAGCCCCTGCGATACCTATCTATCCGTTTATTTGTCAATCTATATATGTCTCTTAATTGATCCACCTTTGTCTGCATGATAGAGTGATCTTGTTGTTAAGTTAGTCTGTGACCTTATTTACTGATGCGTGCGATCATTTACTACTCCCTCGTCACTAAACAGGTGCAAGTTTAGTTTTGTGTTAAGGCAAACTATTATAAATTTTGTCCGCAAAAAAAGACTATTCTAAATTTGACCAACTTTGTTGAAAAATGTCATATCTATGACATAGAAATAATATATTATTAAACTACATTTCAAGATGGATCTAGGGATATTAATTTTGTGTTGTAAATTCTACCATTTTTATCTAGAAAATTGGTCAAACTTGAAAATATTTAACTTAAGATAAAAGTAGAAATAGAGCCTATTTGAATTTCCGTTAGAGGTACACTTATTAGCAACCGAGGGAGTATGGCACAACTATTCATTCGTGTAGCTTTCTGACGCCAACCTCCCACGGCTCGCCTTTGCTCACGACCTCGTGGTCGTCGGTAGTGAGGGGGGTCGCCGGACCTCGGGTGTGCGGACTTGTTTAGCTCGAGGTCAGGTCCTCCTTAGTTTAGATTTTATGACGTGCGACGTTTTGGTTTTGGACAACGGTGATATATAAAGTGTCTCAGGTTCTTCTTCGCTACGGTGTTCTACTTTGGGATCGGCGAGGGATCTGTACGTTAGTTTGTTCACGCATGGATGGCGTGGCGAGGACATCCTTCTGGTGGACTTGTGTCTTCGGGCTCCGTCGCTGCAAGGACGTTCTCTGAGCGTCGAAGTGGAGCTCGGGAGTTCTTCTAGAGTACGCGCAGACGGTTGTCTGCGATGGTGACAACTGGAAGATGGTGCATCTTGTACTGGGTTCGTGGTTGGAGGCTGGCAGTTCTGGTTTTCTACTCAGACGTCGTCTTGTGGTGGGTGTCAGATCTGTTGTTCGATGGCTTGTGCAGGGTCGTGCTGCCTCGATATGATTCTTTCAAAGACAGTGGTTTCGCCTCTGGCAAATTAATTTGAATGTTCGTAAAGCTGCTGATCAGCGATGGCGTCGAGCTCAGGTAAAGAGGTGATCTGTCCTTTTTCTCTTTGGTGGTTGGTAGGTGGTGCCGAAGGAGAGGGACAAATGTTGGTATTTTGCTTAGGATTCTTAAATCTTTTTTGTTAGGTAAGGTCAATGTTTTTTTTTTTTTGAACCTGGTGGAGGAGCTCCACGGTTTTTAATAGAAGGAGTGAGACATCAGAAATTCACCAGATTTAAACTCTGGTAGACTAGCTGCACCATAGTTTTAAATAGCCGGCTATAGCCCAGCTATAGCTCGTATATAGTCTTTTTGAGCATCTTGGAGATAAATGAATTTATGTACAATTTCTGGCTATAGTCCCATTTAATCCGACTATAGCCTCATTTTGAGGGTTGGGGCTATTTTCTATAGCCGGCTATCTAAAACTATGTGGTGCAGCCATCGATGGAGGCTCCATCCTGCTAGGCCTGGGCGTTCGGTTAGACCGAACCGATCGGTTCGGTTCCTCGGGTTATTGGAAATTTCGGTCTTCGGAAATCAATGACCGATCGGTCATTTGAGGATCAGCTAACCGAGGCATCGGTGCACCGAGAGTCCGAGAGTTTCGGTTCGGTCCTCGGTTTGACCGAACAAGACCGATCTTGTTTGCCAACAGACAAGATAGGAAACGAAACTTGAGCGACAGGAGAATGATACGAGCGAAAATGAGATCCCTACATGCAAGAACATCTCGCATGTCAAAAATAAGCTTCTAGTGAGGACGTGAGTTCACCAAAAATAATCCCGAACGGGATGGTAGAGGAGATAGCTAGATGATAGTCCAAGGGGACATGAAAGACAAGAACGAAGAGCAGAGATAAGTCGCTGGCCGCCGGCCGGCCGCCCGGCCACCTACACCGCCGGCAGGGGACGAGATCGGGAGAGATAATGTCTTGGCGGCTAGGTTAGGAATGGGGAAATCAGGAGTTATCCTCGCTTGGCACTGTGGGCGTGGCCAGGTTGGGGACAGTCCGATCTTTTCTTTTGGATCAGGTACCATGTGTGTGTGCTGCGTAAAAAAACTACTACTAGTACGATGGGTGCTGCAAAGAACGTTTGGGCCACATGGTTGTTGGGCCTCGCTACTATTTCCTACCCATGTGGATAGCATATCGGTGCTTTCGATAGTTTGGTCAACCGATACAACAGAAGAAAATTCGGGTTTTTCACAACTAATAACCGTACATAGAACCGAGTTTTCGGTCTTCGGTTTATTCGGATTCAGTCTCGGTTTATTCGGGTCGGTTCTCGGTTTATTTGCCCACCCCTATGAATCCTGCATGCGCACCCATCTACGGGATCTATTTTACAGAGTTGAGCTTATGGACACACAGGAAGGCACACGATTGGTCTGCAGCCCTGAATTCACGGGAGGCAAAAGAAATTCATCCAACCCACAATCACCACGTGTTTCCGTAAACCATGTCCGTAACAATCAGTCCGTAGGTATAGGATTTCCGTGCAGTTTTCGGCCCCCGGCCCGTGCGCGCTTGATCTGATCGACTGGGATTGCCTTTGCGATCTACTACGGCTAAGAAAAGAGCACAGAGGAAGAAAAAAAACTCCTGAGAGAATTCACGCATTTTTCTCCTTCCTCCCCGCCCGCCCTCTATATTGGATTGGCCGACGGCAGTACTGGAGGAGATCGACGGCGAGCAAGCGACGATGCGACGTCACGCTGACGGCTCGGCCATCCGGGCGCACGCATTGCGCCTGAGCTTCAAAGGTGCGTGCTCTATTTTCTCGAACGTGCGTGCTTTAAATGTGGAAATGGGGCCATTCTTCTGCGATGTGAACGGATATGGAACCATGCGCCTTGTTAAGAAATCTCGAGTCCAGATGTTTTGGACGATGTGGGCAAGAGGATAGGTATGAGTTTGTTTGAGTGTGTGTACAGGGTGTTCGTCAAAATGTCTAAGAGAAACTAGCTAGTGTCTGGTCTAATTTTTTTACAAATGAACAGTTATCTTCTGTGCTATCTGGTTAAGTTTCTTGCTCCCTGGTCTTGACTTTTTTTTATTTAAGTACTGAAGAACCGCTGAAAAGTTCGTATTCTCCCACAAAAGTTTCTACTTTCTGTTAAAAAAAGTGTGTTGCCTACTAAGGCGTGGGACAAGAGGGATGACAAACACCTTAACCATATAAAATGGGGCACATAACCCGACCACGTATCAATCTAGTTACTTTGGGCCAATATTTGCATCTTATTGTATCCTTCTTATTTTGTCATCTTAAAGGAAATTTACTGTTCTGGAGTGATGGCAGTAGTTTCGCTAGCAATCTGAAAGTGAAACTATGTGGCAGGAGGTATATTTTTTCTAGGTAAAAACTGCATATTTTTTCTAGCTGAACAACCTGAAATGTAATGTTTTGGGTGATGACACTAGTTTAGTTTGAATATACAACCCAGGCACCCGGATACAAGTCCTCTCATATCGAAAGTCGGTTCTTATTATTGAAAAAAAATGCTGTCGGGGCTTCCCCTACCTCTCCCCTTTCAAAAAAAAAAAAAGGTTGAACTTTCAAGTTGCTTTTGTACAGTTGTACACATTAACTTCTCTGATTTCTGGCAATTCTGTTGTCGAACAAATAGCATGTTGTAAACTCTGTTAAATTTAGGTGGGGTACTGTACATTGTAGGACTTTAAAAAAAAATTAAGGTATCATGAGAATATATGGATTTTCTAAGCTTCCACACTTTTACATTTCATGTCTGATATTCCAAGAAACCCTCTGTCAAGTTTCACAAACATTGTTCAGTTTGACAAAATTAATTAACCTGCCTGGTAACTCTGACTATTTTTGCACTTCCATGCTTCTACTATAAAATACTCCCTTTTCACAAGAGACATATTGCATGGAAAATTAGGAAAATATGTAATTGTTACTATCATTTTATAGTTTCATATGAAAATGTCTACTCGACCAAAATGAAAGCTGGCCTACAGGAAGAAAAGTTTGGCTTGGAGTTATCTTGTAAATAATTGATGGTTCATATAGCAGATAGTAAATTGTATTTTTTTACCCTGTTATAGTAAATTATAATTGGTTATACTATCTGCTTTCTATGTATATAAAATGTAGCTAGTTAACTTACGTTGTTCTGTACATCCCGAATTCTTTGTTATATTGGAAGAGCTTGCAGACCAGAAGGGGACATGGCCCCTCCCCTTTATCACTAAACACAACAATTACAGTGAAATCTACTAATTATGCCCTTGCTTGTGTTTTAAATTTGAATCCTCTTGATGCCGACCTCTCCTGAAGCTCCAAAACAAATAAGGGTCTTTAATAAGAACATGTAGACTTCCCCCACGTTTTACGGGAACTACTGGAGTTGAAAACTTGAAATACATTATGTACATTAATCCAATGGTACTTGTTCCTCAAATCGAATACCGGTTCTTATTCCTTGTACAGTTGTAAATAATAGTCAAAACCACAAATGAACACATGCGGAAAATAGACTGCTAGGTGCTAGCGTCCCTCTAGCACTGTAACGCTCATGTTATTTGCAGAACGTACAGTATCATGTGCTGCTCTGTCAGTTTCCTTGTTCTTTTCTGCAAAATATATAGGTTGTTTTGGATGTGGAAGTGATATATCGCCATTCTCCAGAAAGGAAATGGTTGATGACATGAGTGGCCGCGCATTTGGGTTGTTCTGAACACACAAGAGTCCGATATGGATGCATCGTAAAGTTTCGTTAAGTGAACAGCTCTCCACGATTGACGAGTCAACAAAATCCTTTGTGCTCCCATCCCTCCATAAGCTCCATGCCTGCATCCATCATATCTCATCCCTTTCAAGGTGCGTATACTTATTATACATGACAGAAAGTAGAATATGTCATAATACTTACATAGGTTATAATGTTGGGGAAGTCTGCTTTTAGGTGCATAGAGCTGATCTTTGAGCCACTCACAATCTCTAGAAGTAAAACTCCAAAGCTATATACATCAGACTTGACAGAAAACACACCTTCCAAAGCATATTCTGGCGACATGTAACCGCTGTTTGAAACATATTGCAGTTAATTGACACGGAACCTTTTTTATTGTAGCACAAGAATAATATATATAGCTCGCTGATGCATAAATGCATTATATCACTCACTATGTGCCAACAACACGGTTGGTATTTCCTTGTTGCTGATTGCCGCCAAATATCCTCGCCATAACAAAATCAGATATCTTCGGGCTCATTTCAGCATCTAATAGTATGTTGCTTGCTTTGAGATCCCTGTGAATTATCTTCAACCTTGAATCTTGATGAAGATAAAGAAGTCCTCTAGCTATCCCTTTGATTATCTCGAATCTTGTTGGCCAACCGAGCATTGATTTTTTTGTGGCATCTGCTACCAATAGCATCAATGAGGATAACATCAGTCATTCTGGTTGATTTCATTGCTTACTAAAATTCGGAAACTGTAAGCTTACTGAAAAGTACGGCATCCAGACTTTTGTTAGGTAAGTATTCATATATCAATAGTTTCTCATCTCCATGGATGCAGAAACCGAGAAGGCTAACCAAGTTTTTGTGCTGCAACTTCGCAATAAGTATTACTTCATTTGTGAACTCCAATACGCCCTGGCCAGATCCCTTACTGAGCCTTTTCACAGCAATTTCTTCATTTCCCAATGTCCCCTGGACAATTGCATACTTCTTAATCAACAAGATATAAATATAATTATGTTGCACATATAACATAATATTTCACCTTACCCTGTAAACATTACCAAAACCTCCATGTCCCAGCATATTAGAATTAGAGAAATTGTTTGTTGCAAGTACAATCTGTCTGAAACTAATAAACGGATATTTTAAGTTTCCTTCACGAAGCTCTGCCGAAGTGCTCGAAGTTCCATACAACACCTTCTTCCAATTGTTCTTGTTTCTTTGTTTGCCTATCAGGAACATTGATACAAACTCTTGAACATGTCAAAGGAACACAGCACTTGAAAATATGGAATATCATTGGCAACAGAAGTATTCTTGAGGAGAATACACTGAGAAAAGTAGGGTATTGTGATCTACCTTTGCATTTGCAGATCCAAACAAGGCACACACTTATGACTATGAGCAGACTTGACACAACAGGCAGTGCAATTTTCAGTACATTTCCACTCCACTTTTTATCTGTCATCAAAATTCAATCTGTAAAGCAATCATCTTTTTTTTTTGAAATACTTAGATTTACAAGACAATTAATTGCATGACGATTATGGTAGTGTTTGGGACACACAATTTTTTTTGCCATGTACCTGCAATTAAAATCCCTTAGAACATGTTTTTGTGAACTGAATAGAATGGTTGACATGGCCAGGTTTCTTATACAATATAAACGATGGATAGACATACTTATGCTAGAACGTGAAGGCTTACTTCTATAGGGATGTAAATTTTGTATACTGTCTTGGATTGTATGAAGAACCTGTAGTAGGAACTACATATACTATGAATAGAAAATAAATAGGAACACAAATTCAAGTCAAAAGAAATAGAATCGTCGACTTGGACCGGGCGGTGGGATTACATTCACTTTCCACCCATGTGTTAGGCTCACTTCCTATATATTGACTTGGATCAGATACAATGTCTTTGGCAGAACTATACTGACTGTTTGTTTCCGAACACATCAGATTATTTATGAGATGTTGGTCCTTGGTAAATGATTCAGATTGGAATCCTTTGCATACCAGCCAACTCTATAAAACTTAGAACTTAATCTAACTATTGCACAACCTGCATGCTCATATTTCTATTCTACACCTTCCAATTTAATAAGCTGCTTTATTGTATTTTCAATAAAACATGTTATAGTGATTCAGACAGAATATATGGTGCACTAAATTGTTCCATCATAATGACATTATTAAATATTTATCATCCAATATTTTCCCAGCACTAATATTCTGTACCCTATTTGTGCTCTCACATTGTAGATATCACAAAGTGATATGATTGGAACTCCACTGGACCCACAAAGTAAAGCAGTACATCTAGTTGGCCAAAGAGAAACAGAACTAGTAAACTATACCACTCAATTTGTTAACTCGGATATAGAGGTTTTCCCCCTGTCCACTGAGCTTCTCTGTGTCTAATAAATCTCCCATCCATAATAGGCACCTTGTTTCATCCCCATTGATAGCATTGGTGCTCATATTGGCGTAAGCATACGCCGTACACGAGCAGTTGCTGGTACATTCTGCTAAGCATTCATCAAAGCTTTTATTCTTCACATACAAGAACTTGTCAGGGACCTTCATGGTTGAAAGATTTAAGAAAGCATGTCCTTGACCACATCTTAGTGCTTCTATCCGGTGGCATCCCTGCGAAAATCTGCTGGCCATCCAATCCTGTTTGTTGTTTGGCTCAAAGCCATCAAGACACTTGCACGTCACAATAGGCTGCGTGTTATCACAGTAACCATATGGACCACACACCACAGTATATAAATCGGTTGCATTCCTGGTTAGGTTCTGACTGCAGGTTAGTCCATTTGGACATGTTGTTATTCCAGATTTGTATCTTCATCTTGCCGAGTAGTCCATCTTCAGTAGCACCGATGTGGAGACACTTGGTTGTCCAAAGGAAAAGTAGACATCATCATCAATACGATCCAGTGTAAAGAAAATTGTGGGCTTGATACTCTCGATGTACTCCCCGACTACCAAATAGTTATTCCATACTGGACTTCTCCGGTATGGTCTTGAGCCATTCCATATAAACCGCTCCAGAAACTCGTCAGGGTCTGCACCATACGAGAAATTACCCGGTGATGGGTCTTGCGGGTTTTTCCAAGAGATGAGCTGTTGTAGTGCATGCGGCTTGTGGGTGATTCTGAGGTTCATTCCTGGAAGGAGAGTGTCAGTTGGGTAATCGAAGCTTTGCCATAAGACGATGCCCTGTGATGACGAAGGATAAAATTTCTGCTGTTATCAAGCATGGCTTCTCCACCAGTTGCCTCTGCCGATGAATTGCTTGTGGTGCTGATGCTTGTCATCCAGAGAAGCTGGCCGTTGGTGTCTGACAAGGCGAGATTGGATCTGCTGGTCCAGGCGAGTGTTGCAGAAGAAAGATCGGTGATTGGCATAGCACGGTTGGCAACCCACACAACGTTGTCCTTGGGTATGTTCTTGTACCAGATGCCGACATAGTAATGTTTTGTGTCGGAGCTGGACGGGGAGAAGAATCCCAAGGCAAAAGTGCCATCGTCGGAGATGATGGTGTTGCCAGCAGAGAGCGGCTTGTCAGGAAGAAGGTGGCTGCCGGATGATGCGCGAAACGGAAATAAACAAAATGACCAACAAACCAGACAGATGATTGTGTGTATAGGAAGGGAATCCATTGCTGTAGTAACGAACTATGGAACTGGGATATGGAAGAAAAGAAGTGGATGAGTTGCCCAGCAGACCAGCAGATCCTAGGGAAGTAGAAGAATCAGTCAAGCAATTTATGGGTTGTCCTTTTCCCACAGGAAGCATCAGGCATAGCTGGAACTATTCAAAGAGCGATATTTCCAGGAAGTTTGAAAATGTTGGTTGTGCATATCATCATCTGGACTACGATGGACTACTTTCCCAGCAAAGAGAACAGCCATTTACTTTTCTGTTTGGTGTGACTGCTTCGGTTTCTTGTTTGAAGGTGCTGGTTACTACAATTTTAACTGGGTCGCACATGCTTATGAACAGAACAAACCCCTTGTGTCGTTTTTGGTATGTTTTCCTAGATGTTTCGGGTAACAAACTTATCTTTTGTGCGTGCATATACGAATGGCAGGTCTTCTATGTTAACACATAAGTGGTGCAAGAAAGGAGAACTGGAAGATGATGATGTTTGGCGGTAAGTAATAGGCATTTGAATCAAAGCAGAGGAGGTATTGTGTACGTGGGGGGTTCGCCTATCCCTGCATAAACTGTTTTTGTTTCTTTTTACCGATGCATGGAAGCGCCAAGATTTGGTTTTCTCAAAGGAAAAGTTAAGGTAGAAGACATTGCACTGATCTTCCTGCCACTTCTGCCAGTTTTTATGCATGATGTAAAACTGGACCGACCTAACTTCTTATCCAAATTAAACAGCTCATTCTGAAGAAAGAGGTATGGAGTTAGTTTAACGAGTGTGCTTTGTGCTACCTGCAGCTGCAGCTGTGCAAAACATTAGAAGTTTAAACCTGTACATTCTCTTATATTCAACAATCAACACCCTCAAGTTCGCCATGTAAGTCTAGATGGTCCAATAAGCTCAACTTATTGCCTGCGGAGTGAAGCTGGTGGTTTGCTGTCGTTTGCAGATACACCTGCTTCGATTTCTGGTAAAAGGGGGAGAGGAAGACAAGCACCCAGCACCGTCGGCCGGATGATGCTTGAAACTGACCGTTTTTAAGTATCTTAGACCTTTTGTTTTTGTTTTTGACAGAATCTAGAACTTTTCTTTTTCTTGCGGGGAGAGCAAGCTTGGAAGTTGAACGTTGGCCGTGAAACCTGACAGAGGCCGCCTTGGAGCCTTTCCCTCCGCTACAGTAGAATAGGGGCGATTTCTTGAACCTTCCCGTCAACTCACCTCGCGCGGCCGTGATTCGTGGGATTTCTTCGTCTCCGGCGGCTGCTCCGGCAGCGGGAGGCGGGGGGAATCCCCAGATCCGGCCATGTACATAGTGTAGGGTTAGTGGGTGTGCTTGCCGGCGGCGTCTTGGAGGCGGTGGCGTCGGCGGTTGGCGTTTTGGGGTCGGCTGCTTCCTCCTCCGGCGACGGCGCTCCCTGGAGTTCCGGCGTCAAGCAGGCGTCTTCCTCCCGTGCTCGCGGACCTCGGTGTCCGCCGTGCGCGTCTCAGCCCGCGCTAGGTCTCGGTGCGGCGAACCTAGCTTTTGAAGTTGAATCTGAAGATGTTGATGTTGAATCCAGGCGATGCAGTCAGAGGCACAAGGTGGAGGCTCTCCGGAGTTCGAGGACCATCGACTTCCCGTCCGCCACGGGCCATCTTCTGAATCCAAGGCTTGTGGAAGATGCGGCGGCGGCGCGCCGATGGAGCGGCTTGTTCCTCGCCGGCGGCTTCGTGTTTGCAGAAGGGCTTGGTTGTAATTTCTATCTTTGTAAGGGACCGTTCTGTAACTTCCTGGGTTTAATTTAATCAGCTTCTTCCCGCAAAAAAAAAACTGGGATGGGGGCCCATGCCACCTTCACGTGGCCTCCCTACCCACCCCATCATTCCAGCCACAAGTTGTTTTTCATCTTTCTTTTATCCTTCTTCCATTCAGCCTTTTCTTTAGAAATCCTTCTTCTTCTTTTTTTTAGGGAATTTAGAATCCTTCTTGTATTAAAACCTTATAGTTTACCCCAAAAAAATAGCCAACGTTGTACCCGTTCAGCTTCACTCATCGCGGGGCCAGTACTTCTCCCTTTGTATATGCCTTCATGTTCCCTTTCTTCTTTCTTTTCTTTTCTTTCTTTTTTGGGTTAACATGTGGCTCCACCTTGGTGCATCCGTGTCAATATAAATCTCTCGGTGCGGAGATAGATATGCACGTATGTCATCATCGCAAAAATAGATATGCATATGTGGAAGTATCTTACTACTTTCTACTAGGATGTCAAGATTGGCGATTCTTCCTTCAGCAGCCTACAGAAATGTTCTTCGCGTCGTAATGTTGACTGGCAGACGCATGTTAGACGTGGCTGACCTCTAGCTCTACAGTCAACTCTTATGTTCCTCTACCCGCAAAAATAATACTTATATGTTAAAATCCTATATCACAAGATATTACAAAGTTTTGTTTGGGGCACCATAGAAATGAAACTTTGCTTTCGATGAAACCCGAACAGACGATATCATCCTAAGTATCTGATGAGGAGAGCACTTTTCTAACCTCACTTTTTACCGAGGAAGAAGTAGGAAAGGCAATTTTCCAAATAGAGCAAAACAAGGCCTCAGGCCCGTATACATATATTCCGTTGAAGGGATGGATTTTATGCTTTCAAATGGTGTGATTTCAACGTGGCTTCCCTGCTGAGTTCTATCAAAACTTTTAGTATCTCATTAAGTCAGACCTTCTAGAACTATTTGGTTTTCTTCATTCTGCACAACTACATTTGTTTGGTCTTAATTTTGGTGTATTTTGTGGCCTAAGTTAAGGATGAAGAATGGATCCTAGGCCAATATGTCTTCTCAATGTTAATGGTAGCTTCAAAAATTCACTAACACCACAACTATTCGTCCGAATTCAGTTGCAGACCATGTGGTTCGATCGACGCAGACGGCCTTTATGCAAAGAAGAAACATCCCAGATGGGGTTGTGATACTTCATGAGACGGTACATGAACTTTACCGGAAAAAAATTAATGGGGCGATTCTCAAAATTGACCTTCAAAAGGCATATATGACAAGGTTAAATGGTGAGAACGGGGCAGAGGCCTAGTGGAAAAGGTAGCAGTGGCTAAGCCTAGCAACCAGAGTTCGAATCCCGTCGGGAGCGAATTTCTGGAATTCTCACGAAGGAGCAATTCTTCTATAAAATTAAGCCACCAAGGGCTAGTCCTGGGGTCTCATTTTTTTTACAAGGTCAAATGGTCCTTTCTTCAGCAAACCTTGAAAATGAAAGATTTTTGAAAGGTATGGTGCGCTTGGATCCAAAATTTATCATTCGAGTTAGTGTGGCCATTAAAGTCAGCGATGACGTGGGTCATTACTTCCAAACAAAAAAAAGATAGACAAGGCAACCCATTATCGCCAATACTATTTAACATAGTGGCGGATATGTTGGATGTAATGATTGAGCGGGCAAAGGTGGATAGTCAAATTGAAAGGGCTCTGCCACGCTTGGTGGATGGTGGTATATCTATCCTTCAATATGCAGATACGATTATTTTTATGGAGCATGACTTCGAAAAGGCTAGGAACTTGAAACTAATATTGTCAGTGTTCGAGCATTTATCGGGTCTAAAATTTAATTTCCATAAGAGTGAATTGTTTTGTTTCGGGGAAGCCCAACACGAGGCTGCTTGATATGCCGAACTAGTTGGTTGTGAGTAGGGCCAGTTTCCAATTAGGTATTTACATAATGCAATCTATTATCGATGACTTACAAATGTTGAAAGCACGCGGAGGAGTGCCTTGGAAAAATATTAAGTAGTTGGAAAGAAAATTTTATTTCTGACGAAAGATTGATTCTCATTAATTCCTTACTAAGTAACATGGTACTATATATGTGATATCTTCTTCCAAATGCAAAAGGAGTTTTGCATAGATTGGATTATTTCCAGTCGATATTCTTCTGGCAACGCGACAATGAAAAGTTGAAATATCATTGGAGAGGTTGGACGTAGTTTGTCATCCAAAGAATCATGAGGTTCTTGGTATTCATGACTTAGCGGTCAAGAATTCAGCCCTCCTTAATAAATGACTATTTAAGGTTCTTACCGAGGATGTGGTTTAACAAACTCTTCGTAGAAGAAATTATATATAGGATCAAAAGCGATTTCCCAAGTGTATTGGAAACCATGGGATTTGCATTTCTGGGCGCGAGTCTGATGGCGGCGAAAAAACGTTTCTTCCTCTTTCGATTACCAAGGATGGTTCGGAAATTAGGTAATGGAATGATAAGTGGCTAGGTATTACCACTCTCCGGTAACAATATCCAACTTTGTACAATATTGTCCGTCACAAGAGCGACACGGTAGCTAAGGTTTTGAAAATGTCTCCACTAACATGTGACGTTCAGACGAACTTTAGTCGGACCCAAACTGGCGGCATGGAACACTCTTCTTGAGACGAATTACGTTGAAATTTCCATGAGAATGGTAAATTCTCAGTGGATTCGATGTACATAGCACTCGCTCATCCTGAAGTGCCAATGGATAATAACAATTCTACATGGAAAATGAAGAAGCCACTAAAACAATTGTGTGGTACCTTCTCAAAGGTGTAATCCCTACCAAAGATAGTCTAGCAAACGCAATTGGCATGGGAATCCAGAATGCGTATTTTGTCACCACGATGAAACAATCAAGCACTTGTTTTTCTAGTGTAAATTCGCACGTTCTATATGATCAATCATCCATGTGGCTTATAATTTATACCCATTGCGTAGTGTTGCAAATATTTTTGGCAAGTGGTCATGTGGTATTGACCGCAAGTTTAGAATCCTTCTTCTTAGGTTGGGATCGTTCGTCATTATTGGGTCGATTTGCCCATGTAAAATGATTTGATTTTTAATGGTAAAAATCTACTCATCTACAGGTCATTACCGAATTACCGGTGTACAAATTTGCTCCGTTCATGTTTATTTTTTCAACGAGTGGAATAGAGAGACCTGTTCATGAAGGTGTGTACACGGTTGGAGCGGGAGATGAAGGATATTTTTACCTCACGTGGATGGCAGCATAGTCTACGGATCAGCCCTCCGGTGCCCTATGCGTTGATACGAGTTCCTCGCACTTTTTTTTTTTGTTTCAGCGAGTGTGTGCATCCTATCTATTCAGGCACCGGGTGTAAACTCTTATGAATTGTATCAGCGTGATGCTAAATTTTGAGTTTAATAAAGCGACCTCTATCGGAAAAAAATCGTCTGTTATTGTGAAGAAAACTGAGGTCTCGATCGGAGTTTAGAGACAACAAAACGTTGCACTTTAGCATAAGTATATCTACAAACTGAATGATCTAGAGCAGAGCTGGCCACCACATGATAAGAAATTCCATGGAATAAATTAGAACCATAATAAACCGGGCATTTTGCTTCCACTGACACTAACCAGCAGAGCAGCCAGCGGTTGGTGGCTCGGTTACTCCGGCGGGGAACAGGTGAGAACGGATGGAAAGGTACTACACCCAGTTAATAAGGAGAAAATAAAACTAAACAAGCAGCAGTAGGAAAACGGACTCCTCTGGGCCCACCCCCACGCGGCGGCCATCCAGCCGCCATGGAAGCGTGGGTTGCACGCGGCCGTCACGTGGGCCACGGGCCCCTACCGATCCTGCTCCACAGCCACACGTACGTATACGTCTCACGGGTGACGCAATCGCGACCACTAATCCGGCCGTGTCCCTCTCCGCCGTTCGATCACGATCTGACGCTGCCGGGAGGCGATCGCTGAGGCGACGTGTGTCCACCGTCGAGCGCGAACGTAGATAAGCTGGGACCAAACTGTCGGTACTCGCATCGCAACTCTCAGCTACCGATGCATCTACGAATTACGACAAATAGAATTGTCTACATACAGGCGTTGGTTATTCGGGTAGCATTTTCTTTTATACGCCCTACAATCGGAAATGATTGATACAGATTTGTTTAAATACGGATTAATTTATGCATATTTTAGTGTGTACATTCATCCGTATTTGAATAAATATGTGTAGACTATTTCCGATCGGAGGGAGGGAGTAGCATCTACCACGACACCTTCCGACATCCTCAAAATGTGTCCACTTAGATTTAGGATGTCCGACAGCAATGGGTACTGCGGCGACACCCCCAAACCAAAAAACATGAGTCGCATATAAAGCAAAATGTTACCATTTCATCCTATTTTTGTTACTAATATTTTATAACAATTCAAACAAAATTTAAATCTACACTAAACCCTCAGCCTCCTAAATGTCGATGATGACGTGTGGAAAAGGCACAACTCCGTCACGTCACGACGCTTGGGAACCGGCAAAGTGGTCACCATTACTTATGGACCGGCCTTCTGCACGTAGCTATTAATCACGCTGACCGAGCGTGTGTCTGACATACGGACGAGGCCTTGTCCGACGCCCTCGAGCAAACATCCAACCATGAGGTTTTGGGCTTGGGCGCCGTTAAGAAGGATTTTTGCATTTGGGCTTGGGCGCCGGTGAAGATGATGCAGTATTCGTAACTCTTGTACAGACAACATGCATTATTTGCAGTGAGCAAACTCCTGGTATGGGTCTAGCAAGGAATGCTAATGGCAAAAAGCAAGCATGCATGCATTGATGCATTAGTATCTGGCTTATCTTTTCTGTCGTTTTGGCCTGGTGAGCGAGCATGGGCGAGAGGTTTTCAGCAGCGATACATGGCCCATTTCTGTGGCTGTAAAGCTCCAGTCGGTGCCATCAACTTGCAGCGAATCCGGATCAGGCCCCTCCTAGCCAGGAAAAGATTGCGCTTAATTCGATGACGCGGAAGGAAGCGGATGGGGTGTGGAAGCTGGCAAAGCTAAACGGGAGCAACCGAATACCGTACTGCAGCTGCTCTGTGCACCAAAAGCAGAGTTCACCCTGAAAAAGATGATTAAATGTGCTGTATCTATTCATGTTTCCTGAACCTGAACTCATACAAGTAGCAGGCGTGAGTCATAAACATCATTTTTAATTATCAATTTCTTAGTAGAAAATTGGACGGTACTGCTACGAGTGAACATTTCTTACTCCTGAGCACCAGTGCTCACTTTGTTTGACAAAATTCAAAATATTTAAAAGTTTCAAAAAATATGGAAAAACTCATACATGTTCTCAATAATATATTCTACCTGTGTGCAAAATCATAATACGAAATATTTTTTATTTTTGAGCTACATAAAAATGTGAAATGTGCATACCTGAGTAGTTGTTCCAAATTTCCAAAATTTGTTATTTTTTGTAGCCTATAATATAAAAGATTTCGTATTTGGATTTTGCATGCTTGGAGTATGCATCATTGAGAACATGCCGGAGTTTTTTTTTCAGATTTTTTTAAAACTTTTAAAAATGTTTTATTTTTATTAAACAGAGAGAGCAGTGTTAGTCGGGAGGCAAAATGACTTTTCCAGGGTACTACATGCTAGGATATCAGTTCATTGTGAAGGGAAGTGATAATACATTGCTAGTGGAGAATAGGTTAGCACGAATCGGAGCAGTGGGTGTAGAAGAAGAAAACTAGCAAGTGGGTGGATGAGAAGAAGGGGATGTGGACAGCAGGAGAGAGAGGGGAGTGGGGAAAATATCTGGAGAGGGATGATGCGATGTGGGGTGGAGAACGAGGTGCGGGTGGATCTCTTGGCCAGCAGCTTGTGGCTCTCCTCGCTCGCTTCCTCGCCAGTCGCCACTCCCCCCATTTGCAGCCCCACGTTTCCTCCCTCCCTCTCTCTCATGTTACTTTTCTTTTTACGATGGCGTTAAAACACAAGTAGGAGTAGTATTCCTACACCGTAAATAAGAACTATTATTTCCATTTTCAGAAAATGGTGCTCTTGGCTGCTGTCGCTGTCCTTTGCTGGCGATTCAGGATGCTCCAAGACGAACCATCTCTTGGCTGCTGCGTGACCGACTATCGCAGTCATCCTCACTCACATTGTACTGTTCGCAATGATAGTGATTTTGAACAAGGACTACCAGTTCAATTTCACATCAATCCACCCACTGTGCTATGAAAATACTCTTACCAGTTTCTAGAAGTTCTTTTCTAGGCATATACAGTATGTATTAAGCTTTTTTGAAAGTTTGATTACAAATTGTGCAGAGTGTTTGCGTTAGATAAATGCGAATCATAAGCATATGCATGTTCCTCAGAAAACAGCGTAACGGCACACGCATGTGTTTTGTGCAATGAAAATGTGTTCGTTTTGTAGGAATTATACCTAAGTAAGTGAACCTTACATAGTCAAAAAAGAATACTTGAAAACAAAGTTACATGGTTTTGTAAGCGACTTAAACAGCACATTCTTCTTGAAAACCCCGAAGTAAGTAACCGTGCATGGAAATTCAGTTAGTTTAATAATGCATATACAACTAAGGCTGATCAATCCCATAGTAAGTACTATAAGAAAATTATGATTGGAGGATGTGAGCCAAGAAACGAGAGGCGATTGTCCACATGGAGGCCTGAGGGCCAGGAGAAGCATCCGTAGAGGATCCTTTGGTTGGAAGCTCAGAACCTCTCGTATGAAATACGGACCCAACAAACAGCAGCCTCACAACCTACTCACCACACACACAAGGCAGGAAAAATTCTCTCTGTCTACAAGTACTCGCGGCCGAGAGAAAAAGAAAGAAAGAAACCAACAAAAAACAACCCAAGAGCGAGAGAGAAAAAGATCTTGTGGCGACGAGCGAGCGAGAGATAGCGAAGTCAGGACCGAGCAAGGTGGGGGAGAAGAGAAGACGTACTAGAGCGATCATGTCGCCGGCGGTCGGAGCTGGAGGTGAGGAGAAGGGGAAGGGCCCGTGCGAGCTCTGCGGCGCGGCGGCGCGGGTGTACTGCGACGCCGACGACGCCACGCTCTGCTGGGGCTGCGACGCGCAGGTGCACGGCGCCAACTTCCTCGTGGCGAGGCACGCGCGAGCGCTGCTCTGCCGCGGGTGCGCGCGCCCCACGCCGTGGCGCGCCGCGGGACCGCGCCTGGGGCCTACCGCGTCCATCTGCGAGCTCTGCGTCGGCCGCGGCCGCGCCGGCGACGGGATGACCGAAGGTGGCGACGGCGAGGAGGACGAGGAGGAGATGATCGAGGACGACGAGGAGGAGGAGGAGGGGGAGGGGGAGAACCAGGTCGTGCCCTGGGCGGATGACGCGGAGGCAACGCCGCCGCCCGTCGCTAGCTCCACGTCTAGCAGCAGCCGGGAGGCCGCCCCGAACGCCGCCGAGTGCGCAAAGGTGCCGCTTTTATCTCGACGCTGTTTCTTGATTTAGTTTCTCTGCCATTATGCCTCTTTTAATTTGGAAAATCGCGTCATTGTAAGTCAAATTGGCACGATTCCCTCACAATCACGGATGAAAATATAGAGCCACACTTGCAGTTTACGATGAAAATGTCATTTTTTGTTGAAATTTATGCAAGCACATCGTCTGATGCAAATGCCGATCTGTCTCTTCCAGGAGGACCTGCCGTGCTCCACATCCCACCCGAGCTCGTGTCACCACGCGTCGCCCGCTTGCCGTGGCGGCCGGAGCGACGAGGCCACCTCCTCCCGGAACGGCGGCCGCTTGTTAGCCTCCCGGCAGAGGAAGAGATCAACCTCGGATTTCCTTAGCTCCGGGTCGGCGCAGTCGGGCAGCGGCACGCCAGGGAGGAATCGCTCTAGCGCGGCCTTTAGTCGAAATGGGTAAGTTTGGGAACCGTTTATTTATTCCTTATGTTTCTGCTTGAACTTCAAGAACTGCAAGTGATACTGTTTTACTTACAAAAAAAAACCATTAAGAAAAAATAACTTTTAAACAATGTTAAAACAATACATCTTTGCGAACATGGCACAGAAGTACCAGATTCCTAAATTTTATTTTGTAGCGATGTACAAATAATTAAGCAGCGACACCAGGGGAGAAAAACTGAATGGCATGTGACCGAAGTCACTGCTCTGATATAAATGTGTGTGTCAACGATCTTCTAGGTTTAGTGTTATGAATACTGGCCAAGAACAATTGCTACATCATAACAAGATAGCGTTGCATTTTACATGATTCATTTAGTTTTGAGTGTACTGCCATGTAGATACGGTTATTGGAGGCTGCAATTGACATCGAACAACATAAATCAATAGTTAAGTTTTTGTGTAGTTTAGAAGCTTGAAAATGTTTGACATGTATATGTAGTGAATTAAGATGTAGGTGGTTGTTTTTGCAGGCTGGATCTTAAAAGATTTTCGTGAAAAAATATGGATAAAATCAGATCAAAACTCGTTGATTAACAAAGTATTTTTTGGATCCCTAATTGGTTAACACAACTTATTTTTGTTGGCGGGTAGGTTAACACAATTATTGATCATACCCTTTTTGTTATGCAGCTTTTCATGAGGCAAATGGAGATGATGATGATGTAGATTATGGTGCTAGATACATTAGAAGGTCGTCAGCGTTGGGGGCATTTGTCCCACAGCAAGATCCAACTTCGACAACTCTTCCTTTTGGTCTTCGAATCCACGAGTTCAAGTTTATGGGGCACCTTTCCCATAACATGATAGTATTCGTAACTATGACAGCTTGCTGGAGCTTTGTATATGCCCCACCCCGTACCTCCTTGCATTGGTTCCCTTTCTCCACCCCTTTTGAGGAGGCATGTTGGCTAACTTAAGAAATGATATTTTTTTTATTTTTTTTAGAAATGGGGTGTCCCGGCCTCTGCATCGAGACGATGCACACAGCCATTTATTGAAACGCAAACAGGTTCAAAGTATCTTATTACATGATATAGCTTCGGATTTGCAGTGACACTGTTCCATGATATCATCACTGCCTGAAATGACCTTTGTGTCTTATGCACTGATATGCATGCTAATTCTCCTCTTGTGGTTAAGAGCTGAAGTAGTAAGAGTGGTTTGGCTACTAACCTTGCATAATCAACAACTTGGTGATTTGTCACATTGCCGGTTTGTCATTGAATGTATTCTTGTATCCAATGATGCTTACGTAGTTATGTGATGAAAATGTCAAATGGGTGTTGTTAAATTAAAAATTCTAGCTTGGCATGAAGCATGTGAGAAATTATCTCATTTGACACCTTCGAAAGGTTGAGAGATTATCAGGAAAGCAAAACAAGACATTGAAAGTGTTATATACATACATAGTCCAATCCTATCCTTCGGTTCCACAAATTGCGCATGCATATTTTTAAATTACTAAAACTTATTGTTGGGAACAGAATATTCTAGAGCTTGACTGTTGTTGTATAAATGATGTAGCATGTAAAGACACAATACAAAACATGCATCACAAAATAGCCACACCGTTTGAGAGCAACGACCTGATGAAATTTTGAAGTCAGGTTTTAAATCACTTACATCATCATTTTACAACGAGCTTGTTATATATTGCTATGACATGGTTGTTTACATCTTGTTTAGCACAAGTGGGTTCACATAGTTGGAGCATACCATAAATTAAACATCTAATTTACTTATTCTACCCAAACATAGTTGTTTTAAATCGTATATTCACCCCCTCTAGGCGACATTTAGATCATTTTACATGCACACTGCAAAGTCACGCCATCCAAGGTTGATAAGAAGTTCATCGGTAAAGTTTTGCACATACACATATAGAGCAGGTCCTGAATTGCTGAGGAAGCGTGCTCTTCAGACACAGCTTGAATTGGGTGACGATCAAAGAATGTAGAGGTCATCGTCGTCTATTTGCATGTAGGACTGCTGCAATGTTGGATCATCGATGAAATGGCCGATATTGATATTTGAAGGCCAGCCTCGCCCTCTCCCTCCCTCCGCAAACACCATCACCCTAGTTGCGCATAAGTTTGACAGAATGATGAATTCCTCCTTTTAATCTAGCATGGTACACAAAGACAACATACAAATCAAAATATACCTACATCAATGATCGACCGGGACCAAAATGGACATTCAACACCGAATGTAGCACCACCAGCGCAGAACTTCTCCACCCGTGACCTAAATCAAGCATCATGGGAACACAAATCCACCACCTAAACATGAAAGCAAGATTGATTTCTACAAACCCGAGCTCCAATCTACCGTGGAAGACCCCCAACCTAATGACATGTGCAACCTAGTGAGTTTAGGATGATTTATAGCCACAACAAGAGAAGATGGTGGCACCAGAGAAGCTGGGGTCATCGCCGAAGGGTGAGGAGAAACGAATGAAGACCGTGTCGTGACCACCGCTGAAGATCTGGCGACAATTGTTCCGGGTAGCCTAAGACCGGGCTAACGAAGGAAGAGAAAGCGATGGAGCCGAAGGATCAAATGGAAACATGATTTCCATAGCACATACCGGCTAGTGAAGCTCATGGTACATCTTATCATCATGCATTGAGAATCTCATTCAACCTCCGCGTTTTTGCGGTGGATAGAAGGAGGCGAGTTGCGAGCAGTTCATTAGTAGTATGAGAAGTGAGAGGGTTCGCAGAAATTAAACACACCAGTTACCAAAGAGATGTGTCATCTCCCGAGCATACCGCCTTGATTCGCTTACTTGCGCCCTAGCGAGACTAGCCCCATGAAGCCAGAATCCATCGGGCCTAGCAAAGTTGTGCTTTAAGCAACGAGTGATCTTGACCCAACCCCTCGTCTAGACAAACCAATGTCCTAACATTACATCTGACCTTCCTAATTTATTGTGCTTGATGTAAACTAGCAAACACACCCTTCGTTACTCAAAATGTTGGTTCTTCTGCATGCTTCAAATGGCTCTATAAATTGTTCTTTTCTCTCTCCTCCACATCATCTTGCTCTCCAAAGTGGACAAGTGGGACAGTGGTGAAGCATTGGTCATGTTGTTTATATGTCGTCGATTTTTTTGCGAGAAAGATCCAGATATATTAGAGAAATTCACAAGAAGTACGAAACACCTCAAACATAATAAAAATTACATTGAGATTCTTGTACAACCTAACGATCACTACCGCCACTAGAGCGAGCCGCGGACGCGCCGCTGTCGACATTCTCCAACTGGACATAGTCTAAAGTTGCTGATGACATACAGCCGGTAAAATCTCTGTGCATGTCCCCGTAAGGACCATCACTCCATGACCGAAGTCATCACCATTGAACTCTTCAATTGATCTGACACCAAACATTTACTATCTCCGTCAGATTTGATTTGTCGTGGATAGTACACTGCGCTAGAACAAAAATTAGTCTAGGTCGTGACAACTATTACTGATCGGAGGGAGTAGCACACATAGACTTCACGCGCTCCACCACTTTATGGGAGTAGCCACCACACGAATCCCTGCCCCTTCTCAACACCATCAACGAGATTTCCGCCGAATAGGTGAACAAGGAGGTGGTCTTACCTCACTCTTTACGCGCACAGCACGGCCATAGCCCCCATAACGTCGCTGCAGGTTGATCAAATTCTAACTTCACCGATCTTACTACAGCGGCATGCGTAAGTCCGTGATCCCCATCCCCTCCCGCCGTCGGAGCAGCAAGTAAAGGAGGCGGGGATTCGTCAATCTACGGTTGGAGATGGCGAAGACGGTTCAGATGGCGACGACGGCTAGGGTGGAGCCCTAGGTCGCCGCATTTCCTAGCTGTGGAGTATGTCGTCGAAAATTAGCCACAAAAATGGACAAAAAAGGATCAAATAAACACGAAAATAGAAAGAAACAGATCAAATAAACCCGATAATAGAAAAAAAAAAAAACGATGAGGCAAACGAGGTTTTGATAATCACCTCCCCAAGTCAAACGCGGTTCAAATAGTTTTGGCCGATGGATAAAATAAACTGAACACCCATGATAAAAAAAAAAAACAAACTCAGTGCTGACTTTTTCTGTGGGAACCTTAACAACTGCGCAATCAGGCAGGCCCAAAACGATCGAGAGGCAGGTGAACGAGACGGGCGGGTCAATCCACTGCGAATGGAAGCGCCTCTCTTTCCTCCTTCCTCTCCCTCGCTCCCGCCACCATCCTCCTCCTCCTCCTCCTCCTCCTCCCATTAACACCCCTCCAAATTGGAGCTCCGGATCAGCCACCCACCCCCGTTTTCGGACGCGCGGAGCCCGTACAGGGCCGGCGATAGACAGGCCAAACCTCGGGATCACAGGTAAACAACCCGACGCGGCGCTCAAATTAATCTTATCTGAATTTCTTGATTCGAGGATTCCCCGTGTCGCGAGCACGTTGCTGATCAGGATCTCATCTTGGTAGCCGTTTTGTGATGATGCCGCAGCAATTGATGCATCCGTGTTTTTTTTCTTTTTGTAAATTCTTTGTTTTGCGGGCATTCTTTCCGTAAATTCGGATTTTGATTATAGAGGTTAATCGGGTGATTTTTTCTGATACACATGTTAAGACTGTATTATATTGATTTATGAAACGGTTTGAACGGAAAATAACTCTTATGACTTGTGTAAGAGTAGTACATGACAAGTTAGAAATATCTTAGTATTTTTTTAGATTTTCATTATGAAGGATCGATTGTTATCTACATTTACAAAATTATTATGTCTGCAAACTGTGGCATGCTTATTTCATATATTGCTGCATAAAATCTATGCATTTCTAAACAACGGGAGGGAAGGACCCCACTTATTATTCTATTTAGTTTTAAAAATTCTTACATGTTAGAATTTTAATCTTACATGATAATTGTACATTATTCATTCTAGCGGTATGATTAGTAAGATGGAAGGCCAAAATGCTCTAGCTCTCCATAGTCTATGTTCTCTTTATATTAGTGATATATTGGATTGCTAATTCATAAAAACTATTTGAGATATATTTTGTTCGTAGGAGAAAAAATAAGAAGATAAATCATAAATACCATGATTGCAATGTTTATCTTAAGGCCCTACATAAGACTGAACTCAATTTCACTTTTCATGCCCTTGTGGACTTGTGGTCTATGTACCCTGAAATCAGTTGCTATTGTTTTAGCAAATATTTTTGATCCGTTATTTGCTTGATGCTAAATGCAAGAAGTCTTATTATATACTTACATTATAGTCTGCTGAGTTGAACTAAATCATTGAATTGACCTATTTTGCAGAATGGAAGAGGAAACAGTCACCCCTAGAGACTCTTGTTCAAAGCCGTGTGGGCCTTTGGAGGAGTACCGTATTCCAGATTACATTTTGAAACCAGATGCCCAACAGGTGCTTGTTGATCATGCTCCACAATGTCCTGTATTAGTGTTCATCAACTCTAAATCTGGTGGCCAACTCGGAAGTAGCTTGATCAAAACATACCGGGAACTTCTCAATGAATCCCAGGTACTTTTTTCTGTCTCTCTGGAGATCGTAGTAGCATTTTGAATTCTGGAATTGTTATCACAGCCACTAAGTACTTCTTCAGGTTATTGATCTCTCAGAAGAGGCTCCGGATAAGGTTTTGCACCGTCTATATGTCAATGTTGAAAGGCTCAAGATTGAGGGAGACATTCTCGCTGTTCAAATTTGGAGGACTATGAGATTAATTGTGAGTGATGACATCTTCAAGTAATATAATTTGAAGATGATGCCTTTCTAGGCCTGCCCTTTCATGTTATTGACTGAATAAAATTTGGATAGGTTGCAGGTGGTGATGGTACAGCGAGTTGGTTGCTTGGGGTAGTTAGCGATCTTAAGCTTTCCCACCCACCTCCAGTTGCTACCGTACCTCTGGGAACTGGAAACAACCTTCCCTTTTCATTTGGATGGGTAGGTCGTCAACTTATTGCCTACCATATGCATGTAAAACAATTTCCATTCATGCTTTCGCGTGCCTCAAGTTTTGCGCCAAACAGAAAAGATAAAAAACATGTTTATTTATTCATCCTGATTAAAGGTTGCAGAAGGTGATTCAGCTACACTCTCTTCTGATGCATGAACTAGTACTGTGCATATCGCCAAGCTGTTGTGTTTTAGTGTTTTCTTTCTTCTAAGCTATGGTGGATGTAGAAGTTCTTTGATTCCTTTTGATTTCTAGCAACCCGTTTCTACTGCTATACCGACTGATTTAGCTCTTTCTTTCACGTTCCCGATCAGGACCATGCATACACTTGCTTCTGTGTATCCTCGCGATACTTTGAGTAATAAAATGCCCTTTATCGAAAAAATACACTTGCTTCTGTATGTATGGTAGAATTATAATTCATTCTGAATTCTACAATGCAGGGGAAGAAAAATCCTTCTACAGACCAAGAGGCTGTAAAATCGTTCCTTGGGCTTGTGAAGCACGCTAAAGAGATCAAAATTGATAGGTACCACCTGAAGTGTAATGTTTATAATTCACTTTATTTGTTGTATATGTGATGCTTGTCTGGAGGATTTAAAAACTGGTTATCTTTCAACATTATCCACAATAATGTATTATGCTTCAATGCTGATTTTATTTATTCCCATGGTTCTGTAATCAATGTAGGATAGCTGTTTGCCTGTTTCTTGTACTTAAGTAACTTAAGAATCACCTTTTTTTTTTGTTTATGCACAAGGGTCCAATTTAATGGTCAATTTAATGTTTCAGTTGGCATCTAATTTTGAGGATGCGAGCTCCAAAGGAAGGTCCATGTGAACCCATTGCTCCCTTAGAGTTGCCTCATTCACTACATGCATTCTACCGCGTGTCAAGTGGCGACTCACTCAATGTGGTAAGCATGTCTTGATGGCTGATGCAAGTATTTCTTATGATATCATTTTCTTGAGTTCTTGTTAGATACAATATGTGCATCAAAGTAAGACATCTGGTTACCAAATTAAACTAGTTTCTCTGTTGTCTTTCCTTGTACCCCCCAGGAAGGTTACCACACATTCCGCGGAGGATTTTGGAACTACTTCAGTATGGGTAATGATTTCTGTGCTCGTCTGATTAATTTTTGCTGACATGAACCACATAGGATTTCTGGGTATCCTAAACAGTCTAAACTGTTCAACCCGTAGCAGATTATTACTTCTGATACTAAAAAAACCCAAGTTTCTTCAGTGAACGGTGAACCCTCAAGCATGTACTGATGCAAACAAACTGGAAAATCATGTGTAATGATCATGTTTTTACATGTTGCAGGGATGGATGCAGAAGTGTCTTACGCATTTCACTCCGAAAGGAAGAGAAATCCAGAGAAATTCAAAAACCAGCTGACAAATCAGGTGTCTATTTTTTAAAATTCTAGGAGATGATTTCTTCCCCATCCTTTCCCTCGGTTGATTAGACAAATCACCAGCTAGTGCCGTTCGAGTTATGCTGAGCCCTGTGAACTGTTAATGCAATCATCTATAGTCATCCATCTTCGAGGTAGTTTGTCTATTTATCATCCATTTGTATAATCTTCTGAATCACATACGTACCTGTTATTTTAGATGTCTTGCACATGTTGAAATACCGCGACCTTTCCTCATCATCTTAGACTATTGGGTGCACTACTGCATGCAACCCAATGCGGCATCAGAGCCGAGAGATCTTTATTCTGAGAGAGACTACATGTGAAGAAGAGTGTTCAAGTATGACTATTGGCCCACCTCTCCTCATCAGATTAGCCTTTTCGGTGAACTGGTTCGCCCGTGCAACTCAATTACACAATCTCTATAGTCAAAGTGTCATTGACCTTTTTTGTGAAGGCAGGGTGTATCTGATCTGGATCAGGTGGCGTTCCTTAATTTTTTTTTAAAAAGACCACAACTCTGAGTGATCAGTGCCAACTAAGTGGAAGGGGAGGGTACTTCACAAGACAACATTTCAAGAATAGTTTATTCAGTTGTGTTTACTTTTATTTACAAATCATTATCAAGTTCCAAACTTTGCAATTTAATTAGCACAAGGCATCGGATTATTATGAACAATTTTAGGTTACAAAAGGATATGCACTAAATATTTTCACACTTTGGTCCCTTTTTCTCTCTTGTTGATAAACTTGAATGCTCCGTTCCAGGAATATTCCTCAATTTGCAAAGGTGAAGGTTATGAAAGTAGCTGGTGGCCTGTGGGAAGAACTACAAATTCATCACAGGTAATCTTTGATACCTTATGGTTAATTGGTTTTAGTGGAGCACACTTCATATTATTCATGTACATCGTAATTTAAACCTACAGGTTTAGAGTATGATATGATCCAAGTACGATGTGATTTTTTGCTTACTTCATTCCTTCTGTTCTACTGTACCTTACTAAATTATCTTTGGGGTTCTACAGATATCATGGAAATATTTGTAATGTTTTTGGGTAGTAGATGAAGCTAATCTGTGCTACTCTACCTCTTGCAGCATTCGATCGATCGTCTGTCTTAATCTGCCTAGTTTTTCCGGAGGTTTGAATCCATGGGCACACCTGGCACGAGGAGAGTAGAAGACGTGAGTTCCCATGCTCCATGCACTGTCAATCGATGTTTGAGGTGCATGTTGATATGATTCACATGTTTTCTGTGGCAATGTGTAGAGGGAATTCACAGCGCCTTACGTTGATGATGGCCTTCTTGAGGTTGTCGGGTTTCGCGATGCTTGGCACGGGCTAGTTTTGCTGGCTCCTAATGGACACGGCCACCGCCTTGCTCAGGTATGAAGTGTTTTTTTCCGTTCCTCCTGCTGTCCTTTTGGCATATCATATCTGAAAATGAGACATGATTGCTTTTCGCAACGCATTAATGCGCCCCCTCCTTCAATCTTGTGCTGACATCCTGCAAAACCAGGCCCACAGGATCCGCTTCGAGTTCCACAAAGGCGCGGCAGACCACACATTCATGAGGGTCGATGGGGAGCCCTGGAAGCAGCCCCTCCCAAAGGACGATGACACTGTTGTCGTGGAGATTTCCTGCTTAGGTCAGGTGACCATGCTAGCAAACGAGCCCTGCAAGTCAAAGAACTTCAGCGACCCATTGTCTTCGCTCGGTGACGGCAGCCATCACCACGACCATGGCGACGAAGACAAGGAGGGCATGGGGGATGATGATGAGTGGGAGGACGGCAGGAGGAAGTTTGGGGCGGCGGATACGTTCAAGCTCCCCGACGAGATCGACATTGCTCATCTCAGCTGAGCTGCATAAGTGCATATCCATTCTGACCAGAAACATCATACCCTGACGGTTCACAATATTTGTTCAGTAAAGCGTTATTGCTAAATGTGTTAATAGTTTCATGCAAAATGCTGTATAAGTGGAGTTCATAAGCCAGGTGCAGAGCAGCTAATTTTGTTAATTGCAAAATTTGGTACAGTATCAATTATAAATGTATAGAGCAATTTTTTTGTTAGAAATACACCAGCCTATTCCCTATAGCATTTTACTGTTACTTCTATACGTCCATTTGCTCAGTAGTTGTTATTTTAAAGTTAGATGGTATCTATAGTATGTTTTGCAATAATTGTACTTCCGAGCGTGGTTTAATGGTGCAAGTGACTTTGATTGCCCGCAATCTATTTCTTCAAAATAGGTACGAACGGTGTACTCTATCTATCCCTAAACAGTACTCTAAGTTATCCACGTTCCATGAATCTCATTGACCAAGAAAAGAGTTCGTAATTAGTGTGGAAAGAGTCCTAGAATACCAGGTGATAATATGTGGGAAATATTTGGAGTTGCATCGCAACTTAAGGGCTTAGCATCCATTTGATTTTGCAAAGGTACCTTTTCGTGCTTCTTCCCATTTGATTTCAGTGGTATCCAGAACATTGTGCATTTGCATTTCTAGAGACCTACGGTTATTTTTTGCGTCCAGCCTATTTAGCGAAGGTGCTATCATTTGTACTCCCTCCGTTCCAAATTAATTGACTTTCATTTGTCCACATGTGGATGTATCTATACGTGTAACATGTCTAGATACATTTATGTGTGGACAAATGGAAGTCAATTAATTTGGAACGGAGGGAGTACATCTGAAGTCATTTGTGACAAAGAGTTCTGCTAATTTTATTATTTGAATTTAAACTGGCTGAATGAAGTTATGTTCAGAGAATTTGTTTATTATTTTTCCTTTTGACATGAGACAGATGTATATAATACTTGGTAATTATCATTCTCCTTACACAAATTGTCCTCGGATTTCCAGGTGAAGTGTTAACCACAATAAGAAATATTTATGTGCGGTCTCATACAAATGGGTGAGCTTGCTCAGTTAAGAAATAAGCACAAATCCTTCTGAAATAGCCCTAACAAAAAGGGATCATGAAACATGGATGCCCTATATATCATGTTTAAAATTGGATAGAAACCATGATTCAAATTAAGCATGAGTTGCACATAGGAATACCATAGACTTATGCATGCTTGAGCAATACATTTTTGTTTATGGGATAAACTTAATGTAAATAATTTGTATTCTAGAACAATACAAATTAGATAAACAATGTACACGATCTCCCTTCAAGAAGTTCAACACAAATAAGATCAACTATGTACGTAGTGTAATCGACTACGGAAGGTGAAACCCCGACAACACTTTCTATAGTAGAACCCTAAACCGACACCTACCCTAAATGGAAGTTTAAAATGGATGTTGAAGCATGGTGCCATTAGGATAGATAGGTTTCCAAGAAGGGCATAAGATCATCTTTAGTAGCCGACCCCCATTCTAAACACCGTCACCATCCCTAAAAAGGAGCAAAAAAAGGTGCTTAGGAAGTCCCACTAATGCCCCTACCCTAAATCTTTTTGCGAGGTCCTAAAAACACCATAACTTGTCCCTCCAGATAGGAAGTCCCTTTGCCTCTCCTTAAACCTTAAAAACACCTGTGGCAAATGTCACCCACTTGAGCTATTTTTCAGCGTTGCCGTCTCTGCCGTGGCAAGAGCCCCACCACCGCCGCTGTTTGGTTGTGTCCACCCTCCTCCGGCCACTCCCTGTGACTCTCTTCTACCACCAATCCAACTAGGAGATCTCGTATGTCGTCGCCTCGTGCCCACCTTTCCATAACTGCCATGCCAGACTTCTCTCCGTGCACCGTCGAGCTCCGTTTTGGTCCATATATAGATCCACAAGGCCCACCTGAAAGTGCATGTGTTGCCCCATGCGTGGTTTTGGTAATTAATGACAATCCTTATGGACTAATGTTTGCATTGAGATATTCTTGTAGATCTTGTCCATAGGAAAAGATTGGAGTTCATGTGTTGGACTCTAGAAGATTACATGATGATCAATGCTCTATTCAAGGGTTTATATGAAGAATGGTCATGTGTAGAGTTGAGCATATTGCAAGTATGTCTTGAAGGATTCAAGACATCATCTTTGTGAAACGGAGCTTAGCGAGGCTCTCTCATAACGGAGCATTTGGAGAAGTCTTCATCAAGCATGTGCTAGCAAGCACAATCAAGAAAGGTGTTCCAACTTGAGGGAGTCAAGATCGTCATCATCTAGCTCAAGTGGAATGCTCAAGGCAAATGTATGATCTTGATAGGGTTTCTATTTTACCGGTCTCGTGGTGTTAGTGGGAGACCAGGTTATAGGATAGACGACGTACTATCAAGAGGGGCACTCAAGTGAGTAACTTGATCGCATCTTTGTGGAGAGCTCAAACCTTTGCATATTTGGCATATCATCTTTCTTGGTTCTTATTTGGCTTTTATCCATGTGAGAATTTAGAGCTTGTGTTCATCTCCATATTAAGCTCTAGTTCATCAAAAACGGATTTCATTTGAATATCTTGTGATGTTTTTGATGTTGGAGGTTTTACCGGTTTGTCTTTTGTAGAGAGGTCAAACTCTCCTCTTGTGTTTTCCTCCTCACATGATGGACTATGATGTGTATATGCATGATCTTATAGAGCTTGTGATTATCTTCGAAACAAGCCCAAGATCATAGATAACGGAGTCCGGATGAAAAACTTGTTGAGTTTTCGTGTTGGAAATATTATCGGTTTATCCTTGAGGTAAGTTCCACACCTTCCCATGGGTGGTGACTTTACTCTATTTATGGTTCTTAATATTTCCAACAAAATTGGTTTCATCCCATTTGGAGTTTTCTTGCAAAAGTTAGAGGTCAATGAAGATCTCTTTCTGTTTCTGGTTGGCCGGTCTGGTCGGCCCTAGGTCGGGCCCAAAGCCGGGCCCCTCGGGTGGTTGGTCGGCCTCCTGCCTTTCTTAGGCCGGCCAAGCCGGGCGCCTCGGGACCCTGCCGGCCTCCAAGCCGGCCTAGGCCGGGTCCAAGGCCGGGCGGCTCGGGTGGGTGGCCGGCCTCCAGGCCGGCCAGGCCGAGCCCAAGGCCGGCCTCTCTGAAAGTCAGCACATCTGGGAAGAGGCCGGCCTCCAGGCCGGCCAGCCCGGCCTCGCGAAAAACTGCCAACGGGCAGATTTTTAAGGGGACCTATTTAAGGGGCTTTCTTCCCCCAATGGCTCCCTAACATCTTGAGCTTGTTTTCCCCTTCTCTCTCCTCCATTGTTGACCCTTGGAAAAGCTTGCCTACCTCTCAATCCTTCCCATGATTCTTTCATATCTTTGATGGAAAGTGAGAGGAGATCTAGATCTACAATCCCACCAATCCATCTCTCCTCTAAGTGAGGGGAACCTAGTAGATCTTGATCTTGGAGTTCTTGTGTGGTTCTCTTCTTTGTTCTTCCTCTCTTCTCCCCCATAAGCATTAGTTGCTTTTGATGGGATTTGAGAGTGAAGGATTTGAGCACTTGTGCTCTTGCCATTGCATTGTGCGAAGGTCTTTGGACCCTAGACGCCATTGTGGTGGTTGAGACCTTTTGTGGTCACTTATAGCCGTTCGGAGCCCCCAAAACAGTTGTGGGTTGTGCCCCGGATTGTTGTTGTAAAGGCTCCGGATTCCGCCTCGAAGGATTCCGATAGTGGAAGGTGAACCAAACCTTTTGTGGTGCGGTTGATCGGAGAAGAAGGTGAAGCCTTTGTGGCATTGAGACTAACCTGTTGTGGTGGCTCACACCTCTCCAACGAGACGTACTAACCTAAAAAGGAGGAACTCGGGAATACATCCTCGTCTCCGTGTGGCTCGGTTATTTCTATACCCGAGCTCTTTACTTATGCACTTTACTTTGTGATAGCCTTCGTGCTTGAAATATTCTATATTGCTATCACCTTGTTGGTTGTCTTGCTTAGCATAAGTTATTGGTGCACATAGGTGAGCCTAGTATTTAGGTTGTTGGCTTGTTAATTTGAACACCTAGTTTTATTCCGCAATTATCAAGCCTAAATCGGAAAAGTTTTTAATCGCCTATTCACCCCCCTCTAGGCGACATCTTTGTCCTTTCACCACCGCCAGCTACCCTGCCCGCAATGTGTTCTACGGAATGTCGCAACGTAAAAATTTCTTATAGGTTTCTCCTTTCTTCGTTTTTTGTATGTTATTGTGTCGACGTTATTTTTTTACGACATTGGACAATTGCCGCGGCTTAGTGTATTCTTTCTATCTATGATATAAGTCACTTGTAGCTTCGATAGGATTTCTTATAATTTGGATCTGCAATTTTGAAATTTGCCTATGACTTTTCCAACTGATATGTCGAGATTGCAAAAAAACCTTTTTTTCTTTCAAAAGTCTATAAAAATTATATTGCCTTGCAGGTGCCGGATTAGAGGTTTCTGAGTATAGACAGATGCATAGACAACTCAATGATGACTTTGTTGAGGAGTTGTGGAAGTAATATGGCAGAAATGATTGATGTTTGTCTGACTTGTTTGTTCGACTTATTTATTAAATTTTATGTTATGTAATTCACTATTATTGTATTCAAACTTAAATTTAATCTTTCAAAATTATGTACTTCAAATGATGGTTGAACCTTATGCTCGGGCCCTCAGACGGATCAAAGAAGAGTGGGGAACCTCTCGCTGGTTTTTGGAATTCGACATCAGTCTGTGTTCTTCCCCTGATCGTTCGACTTCCGTGATTAATAACATTGGATCCCTATATCCACCCGGACATCGCTTCGTTCACCTACTCTGACCGTGCCCAGATAGACTTTGACTAGCTAGATGATCTTGCAAACCGACGCTCTGGGTGCTTGTTTGAGACCATATAAGGCTTTCCTCAATCGACAAACAAGGGATGGATCGGAAATCTGATAGGGCTTTAAGAGATAGGGATAACTGCGGTAAGAAGGACCCACTCAGTGAATCGGTGGATCACACACTTGGAGACAGGGACAGGGACCCGCCTAACTATTTCGAAAGTAGACAAGTGCTGAAAGAGTGAAGTCTGGGGACTAGTTTGAATTATCGTATATGTCTACTGTAGATTGATCAATATATAGATAGGTATATGTAGAACAGACAATTTAGGGAGTGCTGCAGACAACCAAATTTTAAAATTGCTGAATTTTCTCTCTGTTACCTAAATGGCTTTTATGGACTCAAAATATAGGGGAATTGCTGAAGATGCTCTAAAGGAGTAGAGCTGTAGAGGGAAGGATATGCGGGCTGGGCTGCTTAGACTTGGGCCGGGATGAACACTTGAGAAAAAAGGTTTGTTGTGGTTAGGGGTGTAAATGCATCGGATCGGATTTTTTCTCTACCATATCCTTTACCATATTTTTTTTCTCGGATTCGGATCGGATCGGATAGTGAACGGTTGCAGATTCAATGACGGATATATTTGATCACGGATTCAGAATGGAAACAGAACGGATTCGGGACGGAAATAAAATTAATCGGATCGGTACGCTCATATGTATATCGTCAACCAAAAGAGCAAAAAATTGTCACTCAACAACCTAATAAACTAACAAAGTTGTATTCCTACAATAACCATGCAAGTGATTTTTTTTCAACGGATGAACTCCACAACTCACCACCTACAAATTGTGCTCTATTAGTTCAGACATTTCGGTAAAAAATCAGATTATTCGGATGATAACCATCGAATAATCCTAATTAATTTTCTGAAAATCCATATTTAGATGTTATTTTACATACCATATCCTATACCGTATCCGGGTGTTTAGTTCGGAATCAGATATCCTTATCCGTCGGATTCTCTGAAACCGGATATGAATTCTTTAACACGGATTCGGTACAGAAATTATCCTATCCAGCAGCAACATGTACCCGCCGCCATCGTTCACTCGCGAGTGTTCATCCCCACCCCATCTCAAATTCGGTTTCCGTCTCCTATTCCATCTCGCGAAGCAAGAACCCCGCTTCTTTAATCCAAATCCACCGATAAAGCTAGCTGTATGTCCGGTCGGACGATGGGGGGCTCTCATCTGCCACCTGCCGGTGCCGATCGAGTTCGTCTGCCGAGCTGCCTTCTCGGCCTCACCGCCTCCATCGACAGCCGGACCAACGCATCCACCGCCTGCTGCGTTACTGACGACATACACGTGGTCTCCAAAATCCAGATCACCTTCGTCGTCGCCGAACCTCCTCAGGTCTCCTACTTCTGCGCCTGCTGCACTGGATCAACCTTCACCGAGGAGCCAATCATCGCCAACACAGAGGGCAATCTCGCCCTCCTGCACATCGGCGTTAGGAAGCGGAATTGCTACGGACTCGACCGGTATGCCTTCTATTCTATGTCTACCATGCCAACGGGGAGCCGTCGCTCACGATGCTCCCGCAACCCAGCGGCCGCCGTATCGTCGAACGGTGTCAGATCACACCGCCGGTGGCTACAACCACAGCCACGAGTACCATGTCGCCGCACTCCTGAATGCCCCGGGGTCGCTGCATTTCGAGCTCTATCTCCACAGCTCCAAGACACAGTCTTGGACTGTCAATAAGCCCATCTTGATTCTGTACGAGCAGCAGCAGCAAGCAGGGAATTTCGTCACATCACGGCCGAGGTGATCACCGTCGGTGGAGACTACGGTACCATGGGCTTCGTCGACCATTCACGGGGCATCCTCTTCTGCGACGTGCTTCGAGGCGATTGCCCTGATCTCCATTATATGCCTTTGCCAACGCCGCTCCATGACAGCAGGCTCAACCGCCATGATGCATGGAGTGTCTGCGACATCGCCGTGGACACCAAAGGCGGCCGCATCAGGTTTCTTGAGCTGTGCCCTGCTGAGAAGACTCAGAATTGGCAGGCCGCCACGTGGAGCAGGAGTGCTGCTAATTACCAGGAGGGTTGGAGGAAGGACTTCGACATTTTTCCTTCCCGGCTGCTCTCCGGCGACCTACCCGACCAGCTGCCCAGGGATTCGTACTGGGATGACCGCGGAGGACCTCCCGCTCCGACCACCTGGGACCTCGAGAGGATGTGGTACACCGAGTTTCCCACCCTGAGCTTGCACGACGTCAACACTCTACCTGATGATCAGCTCCCGTCTCGGCGCCTGGGACAGGTGGGTGATTGCTGTCGATACGGCCAACATGACTCTGCGAGACGTTGCTCACTACCGCCGAGAACATGTCAGATTGAAATTTCGCCATAGCAAGATCTCCAATCATCTCAATATGGGCGCTTCTCCAGGTAATGCATGGTCAATTTTGATTTTAGCAGCCAGCGCATACATATATGCCTAGATAAGCCTGATTGCACGTTCCAATCATAATACGGCGCCAAATCTCAAATTGATGCTCCCTCTGTTCTTTAAAGTAAGGCGTAATTTATTTTTGAAAATTCAAACAATGTCAAGTTTGACCAAGTTTTTAGAAGAACTATCAATATCTATAATACAGTATTGACATCATATGAAAATATTTTTAATGATGTATTTAACAGTATTAATTTGGTATTGTAGATAATAATAGTTTTTTTCTAAAACCTTGACACTGTTTGACTTTTGAAAAAAAATATATGCCTTAATTTCAGAAACAAACAGAGGGAGTATGCCCGCCATTTATATATTATTAAGAGCTCATTTGATATCGCAGCAGAGTGTAGAACATGACAGTGATGTCGCCATAGTGTCATAGACCAGGATGCAGTTAATCAGTCTGATATTTTACTGCATACGCGAGAGTGTTAGCACAAGTAGCTGGTTAGGCCCAAACCTCCATAACCAGGGGACTAATATACCCAGTTTGGCTGCGTTAATTCGCAGGTCATATTAACAAAACACTAGCTAGGAGTAAGTTCCCCAAATCCAGTTGGTGGAAATGACGGGCTACTGTAGTTAGAATATGCTAATCTGCATCATTAGCACAATAGCACTGAACATGCACTTCGTAACTTTGTTGGCGCAGATGCAAATGGATACATGAAACGGCCTGCGGTGGAGGTACTGGAGTCATCTCGCAAGAAGCAATTTGTCTTGTCTATGATGGATGATATGGTGTCCTCCTGGGTTGGAGAACAAGAGCAGCACCACGATGATGGAACTATCAAGGGAGCTCAGTATGGGGATAATATGGACCTGGACATGTCTACATTGTTGCAGGAGCACTAGAGCTGATGGGTGTTCTTGTAATATGTTCAGTTTTGCTTTTTTGCTTTTATGTTAGACCGTCTCAGGTTTGCCAGACTAGTATTCATAAGGCAGGACGGACGTTAAGGGAGACACTGTGTAGCTCTTGTTCAAACTCTAGCAGGCTTTTCATCGCAGCGTTTTTATCAGTTTATGAAGTTACTTGTAACCTCATTTGATCCTTTTATCAGTCTGCCATGTTGGATGTACTAGTAAAACTGTTGCTATGGGACAAACCACTTAACTTTCTGTCTTTGAATTTTCTTAGAGTCATCCACAAGCTACATGTTTACCAATTCCGAAATAATTCGTTTGGTGAAGTTTGTATCATGTTCGAGTCCAGTTATGTAATGATGTTTGCTTGCAGCTGAATATGCCTGTATTGTTTTTTAATTTTTTGGATTGTTGATATAATGTATCTTTTTCCGCTTCTGATCCACACAATTGAAATATACCATACATACACTTCAAAAAAAAAAAAAAAAACCAAACACAAAAAAAAAAAAATGAAATAAATGTAAAAAAGTTCATGATGAAATAGATGTAAAAAAGTTCACCTAGGCTGTGCACATTTTCTATTTGTTCTGAGTAGAGTAGTATTTAGTTCCCTTTTGGTTTTTGAAAAACAAATGAACGTCAACAGAACTGGATTATTTTTAGGGCAAAGGAATTGGGTTTAGCTCAACAAGATAAACTCTCTGTTATCACAAAGAGAGTACTCCCTCCGTTTCAGTTTACAGGGCATACGCGTACCCCTAGGTTGTCAATTTGACCAACATAATAAAAAGTATAAATTATAAAAAATATACCATTACAAAGCTCAAATGTTCTATTTTTAGATGATATAATTTTTGTATTATATAATTTATATTACACGGGTAAAATTAGTGACCTAGGTATACGCGCGCACCTTGTAAACTGAAACGGAGGGAATACAACGGGGGACACTTACTTAGGCACTTGAGCTCGAAAAAAATAAGGAATCACCTAGGCTGCTAGGCGCCGTTGCGAGCAACGAGCTGAGCTAATATTCTGTCGCTACTGAAATAAGCTTGATTGCTCGTCTATCCAACGGGTGATGCTACGAGGTTAAGAAAAAATTCTCGCCGACACGCACCATCCGCTTAATTCCCGACTCCTCAAGCAGTCAAGCTCCCGAGTCCCGCTCACTCCCCCACTTCTCGAGCTCCCTGGCGCCATATTTTGCCGCCGGCAGCGCGCCGTCTGTCCCTGATGTTCGATTGGCGATTCGTGATGGTCCTGCTTCTGATCGCGATTTGTCGCCGATTTCAGTCGAGCTCACGCCGCCATGGATTATTCGCTCCTCCGCGCCGGCGTGTACGGCCACAAGGGGCATGGTCGCTCTCGCTCCTGCTGCTCAGGGCCTCGTCGACTCCCTGAGAGCCACCTCGCGACCCCTTGCAAGGGAATGTATGCAAGGAAGACAGAATCATGGATTCTAACATGCATGAATATTGTCTATTTTTCTACTGTATTTAACACACGAGTTCTTTCATGTCTTCTGTGTCAAACAAGAATCGTGTCCTTTTTTTTACGGCTGACTTCAGACAATTGTGAATTGTGCGGTGTGTTCTATGTATGAGTTCTGGAAAGTAAATACAACTCGATCGGTACTTTCTTAGGCATGACTTGAAACAATTGGTCTGAAATAGGAGTGGATAATTAAGAGCAAATTAGATCACATGAATTCATTTGTCTTTGATACTACAGTACATGTGTTTTTAGAACAAGAAACTCTATTTGTTCGTCTATGTTTGTGAGTAGTCCATCTTGGATACGGTTCAACCTATAGTTGCTTCTCGGACTGCAACATTGGCCGTACTCGGTCGCTGGCTGCCGCCGCCCTCGTTGAAGCGTGGTTAGGTTTTTAATTGAGTTCTCGAGGAAGACAAAGCAGAAGGGGAGAGGTAAACGATCGGTGCCAAAGGCGTATATTTTGGTGGGCTTTACCGGGGCATTTTTTTTTTTTGACGGAAAACCGGGGCATTCAGGGCCCAATTAACCAGAGGGGGTAGATTTGATGTCCAGAATAGCTGCCCTTAGGGATATTGGGCCCAATCGGGATTTACAGTGGATCCAACGGTAAAAAACGAGCAGGAAGAACGATCGGACGGACAAGAATGCTGACAGCGTGAGAGGCAGCCTAGTTGGTTCAGTTTTAATATCTCTAATTACTTATCTAGCCATCCAAGATACTTGATGCTTCTTCTTGATTAGTAGTTTATTTTACTCGCTTAAAATTTGGAAAAGTATTTAAGACATGAGAATTCAGAGGCAACTCCTTCATCATAAATATTATTTTAACTCAAAGACATCGGTGCTTTAGTTGAAAAACCTATGTATGTCACGTTTGCTAGTCCACCGAAAATATCATGCCCTACTAGTACTAGTCGACGAAAGCAAAGCCAGATAAACTAATCAGCATGTGCATCGCCAGATTACGACGTCGTTCACACCGAAAGAAGAGGAAAAATAAGGCACGTCAAAACAATCCCTGTATGAAGGCAGAAATAGAATTCAGTCCCTTTCTCTCCAACTTCAGGCTTTGACTCTACGTCCCCAAACCACTGACTTGCTGATTAAAAGCTCCAAAACACTCACGATTCCACAGCCACACACGCGTGCGCCGGCCGGAAGCCGCCATGGCCAACCCCATCATCCCTACCATCGCTAATGGGGACGAGGCGACGACCAAGCTGGGTCGGCTCAACGCCGCCGTTGAGCGGTCGTGGGTCGGGCGGCGCTTCCGCCTGGCCGCGCGCGGCACAACCTTCACGACCGAGCTCCGCGCCGGCACCGCCACGTTCCTCACCATGGCGTACATCCTCGCCGTGAACGCCTCCATCCTCTCGGACTCTGGCGGAACGTGCACTGTCGACGACTGCCAGGCGCCTTCGCCACGCTGCAAGTTCCCGCCCGTCGACCCTGGGTACGCCGCCTGCGTCTCCCGCGTGCGCCGGGATCTGATCGTCGCCACCGCGGCGTCGTCCGTGATCGGCTCCTTCATCATGGGGGCCTTCGCCAACCTGCCGCTGGCGCTCGCCCCCGGCATGGGCACCAACGCCTACTTCGCCTACACCGTCGTCGGCTTCCACGGCTCCGGCACGCTGCCGTACCGCACCGCGCTCGCCGCGGTCTTTCTCGAGGGCCTCATCTTCCTCTTCCTCTCCATCGTGGGGCTGCGCTCCAAGCTCGCCCAGTTCATCCCCAAACCCGTGCGGATCTCGTCGTCCGCGGGAATCGGGCTGTTCTTGGCCTTCATTGGCCTGCAGAGCAACCAGGGACTGGGGCTCGTTGGGTTCAGCTCGTCCACGCTGGTCACGCTCGGCGCGTGCCGGCGTCAGACCGCGCGTCCGTGGCACCGTGATGACGTTCCCTAATGGCACTGTCGCACTGATACCTGGCGGCACCGTCTCCGGCGGCATACTCTGCCTCTCGGGTCGGATGACCTCCCCAACCTTCTGGCTCGCCGTTGTGGGCTTCCTCATCATCGCTTTCTGCCTCATCAAGAACGTCAAAGGCGCCATGATCTACGGAATCCTCTTCGTGACCTTCATCTCCTGGCCGCGAAACACCGCCGTCACCGTATTCCCGGACACGCCAGCCGGCGACGAAAGCTTCAGTTATTTCAAGAAAGTGTTCGATGTGCATCGCATCCAGTCTACGGCCGGCGCCCTCGACTTCAGCGGAGCAGGTCACGGTTACTTCTGGGAGGCGCTCTTCACCTTCCTCTACGTGGATATCCTCGACACCACCGGCACGCTCTACTCCATGGCGCGGTTCGCCGGGTTCATGGACGACGCGACAGGAGAGTTTGAGGGGCAGTACTTCGCCTTCATGTCGGACGCGACGGCCATCGTGTTCGGGTCTCTGCTGGGAACCTCCCCCGTCACGGCTTTCATCGAATCGTCTACGGGGATCCGAGAGGGCGGGCGGACGGGGCTGACGGCGCTGACGGCGGCGGTCTACTTCACGGCCGCGCTGTTCGTGACACCGCTGCTGGCGTCGATCCCGTCTTGGGCGGTCGGCCCGCCGCTTGTGCTGGTGGGTGTGATGATGATGCGGTCGGTGGCGGAGGTGGACTGGCTCGACATGCGGCAGGCCGTGCCGGCGTTCATGACGCTCGCGCTCATGCCGCTCACCTACTCAATCGCCTACGGTCTCATCGGCGGCATCGGCACCTACATTCTACTGCACTCATGGGATTGGGTGTGTGATGCCGCAACGAAACTTGGCTACCGCCGGAAGGTGGGTGCCGGCGAGGAAGCGCGCGCCGTGACCGAGATGGGTAGCACGGGCACTGCCGGTGGTGGCAATAGAGAGCATGTGAATGATGGGGAACATGTCTAGCACTTTGCGCTTCTCTTTTCATGGTGTAGGTAGTTGTATGATTTCTTTTCGTGATTTTAGGATCTTTATTATTCGTTTTTAGATTTTATTATACCATGTGCAACTTGTTAGTGTTTGGATACTAGAATGTTCATATGTTTTTTAAATATAGAATATTCATATGTGTTTTGCTTAGAAATACAAACTTGCACATACGGGGACTCCGATTGGATAAATGGTTCGGCTTGTAGAAGGGGCTGGGAAAATAAAAGACTTGGTATTATCCGAGGAAACAAACACTGCGAGCCACTATTAGATCCCAATAAGAAAATATATCTTAACAAATAAGCCGTAGAAATGGGGGAAAAACCATACTCACTCCATCCCTAATTAACGGTCGCAACGGTACAGATTCACTACATGGCTAGAGAGTGAGATAGCTCAAAAACAAAAAAGACCACAGAGTGAGGTGGCGACAGTTAGCTGAGGTGAGAGGTAGTACTCCATTTTTGTTGTGGTCAAAAGAGTTGGTGGACGAAAACACTTTGATTTTTTTTCTCCAATTGAGTGTCCACCTCTGCTTCCTGTACTGATCTTTCGGTGAGGTAGTCAACAATGGAGGAAGGGTGGCGTGCCACTGTAACTCTGTAAGCATGGTGAGCGATGAGTTGCTGACAATGACAAGCAAGTCCATTCCCAACTTTCATGGAAACCTATCAGTCAAACACAACAATTGTTAATAATCGGGCAAAATCTACGTTCGGAAGGCCCTTCTCACGGCACTAGCTAGCCACTTACTCATCTGTTTCTATCCACACGATAAGCATGCCAACATAGGTGCAAGTATTTCTCACGTGTGGTGATGGTGGCGGAGTGCTGCGCGGTGCCTTTCTCATGTTTCGTTTTGTGGAAGTTCTGACTACTTACGAGTGTACAAGCCGTCCAGCCACTGCCGGAGGAGCGCTGTCTCTCTCTCTTTTCGGCTCTTCGAGCGCAAGTGAGCACGATCGGTCAACGCAGTGACAGCGTGACGGAGTTGCCGCGGTTTGCTGGCGACCGGTTATGTCGCGGATTCCGACTCGGCGCAACCAGGCCAACGTGGTGAATAGGTGTCGCCGGCATTATACCAGCAAGTCGCCTCACCACCTGCGTGTGCCGCCACTTCCCGCGTTGCTTTCCCGCCCAGTCGGCCGGCTATACGAAGTCACATCGTGCATCTGCTCCGTGCTCTTTCTCTCACCCTGGACAAACACAACCCCCATGCCCGTCGTCGACAACATGCCACACCGCCTAGCCACCTCTTGAACCACACTCACCCACCACGCACGACGTCGTTTTTAATTGGGGGAGCCAAACCCTCCTGGTTTGACATGGAAGAAGAGAGTCATGTGGAGTAGCCAAAGGATGAGGAGGAAGAGCCGGAGCCACAGCCAGAACCACCACTCCTTGCGTTTAGATAGTTTAGTTGCCGAAGGATGAGGCGAACCACGAGAAGCTGCATGCCATCAGGGCGGCGGTCTTACTGTCGCCTAGTGAAACTAGCTTTCCACCGGGCCAACAAAAGCACATGCACTAGAGAGGACAGGGGCGGATCCAGGGGTGCTAGCAGGGGTCCGACCCCCCTCTAATGGTTCGCCCCCCTCAACATATTGCAGCGCATGCTAGTAGTATTAGTACGTACTAAGAGCATCTCCACCGGCGCGCCCAACTCCGCTCCCAATAGACGTTTTGGGCGCGCCGGCACGGCAAAACCCTCCACCGGCGCGCCCAATACTAAAAAAAGTTGCCGGATGTTCAATAAAAAGTTGCCGGCACGTCCCAATTAAACGTCTGGCAACCCCACTTCGCGCCCAGATTCTAGGGACGCAACCAGGCGCGCCGGCAACCGCGGCAACGCGCGCCTCGTCCAAACCTGACGGACGGGCCCGGCGCGTCAGCGACGCAACGGTCGACGGTTGATTTATTGCGGCGTCTTAATGACGCAGCGGTTCCCCTGGCGGGCGCAGACGACGCGACGCTTCGAGCTGGAAGGTCAGGCGGCGGCGCGTCGCCTTCCCTGACTCGCGTCGCCGGCGTCTCCTCAGGAACCAACGCCGGCGTAATGGCACTTCCCGCGCCGCGTTCCCGCGCTTTCCCGCGCCGCTTCCCCCGTCTATAAAGACCCCGCCGCTCACCTCCACAGCCGCACTCCAGCGCCGCACTCCCCGTCTTCTCCTCTCCCCAGCGACCATGGCGAACAACGGGCAGGCGTCGGGAAGCAGCGGGGTGAAGACCTGCCTCCGCAAGGATGAGGCGGCGTTCTTCGCCCACCACCGCATCCCCGTGCCGCCGGGATGCGCCTCCCTAGCGGCAGCGGGTGGAACGTGAGCTCGCTCGGCTACGCCGTGCCCCCGCTGCCGACGGGGGAGCGGTTCACCGACCTCGTCCGCCACCGCCCCTGCTAGATGACGCCGGAGCAGCGGGCGGATCCGGATTTCGTCCTCAACAATCCAAACTGGCGCCCACTGCTGGAGGCGGAGCGGGCCTCCGCCGTCGACGACCACGAGGGGACAAAGGCTCCCCGACAGAACAACGCCGTGTGGAGGCGGCGCTGGTGGGAGGGCCGCGACTTCTACGCGACAATGCGGGAGTACGGTTAGACCGGCCCATCCAGCGGCCGCAGTGGCGGCTGGCAGATGCCTGCCAGCTCGTCGTCGTCCTCCAGCGCGCGGTCCACGACACCCACGACCCCGCGCTACGTGAGCGACACGCCGCCGATCACCAACAGCAGCCGGCGAATCAAGATCAAGCCGGAGCCCGGACGGTCGACGCCGCCTCCCAGGACCAGCGGCGTCACCATCCGCGACTTCGGGCCGCCGCCGCCGACGACCACGAGCGCGCCCCGTGCCACAGTCAAGCTCAAGCCGGGGGCGTCCTCCTCCGCGCCACGGTCAAGCTCGAGCCGGGGACGTCCTCCTCCCGCGGCAAGAAGCGCGCCGCGACACAGCCGCCGCCGCCACCGCCGCAGCTTACGGAGGAGCAGGCCGAGGCCATCTACCAGCACGAAATGGAGATCGCGATTAAGCTCTCCTACGAGACGGTCCAGCCGGCGTCGCTCGAGTACCCCATCACTGTCGTGCGTCGACAACAACATCATCGACCTCGAGTCGGATGATGTTGTTCCCGCCGCGCCGGTGAAGGAGGAGAGTGAAGGAGGAGGTGGAGGAGCCGGCCGACGCGCCGCCGCAGCAGGAGTCTGGCGAGTGGAACGTCAAGGACGCGATGGCCAACCACAACTGGGACGAGTTCTACGGCTACTTCACCGGCCATTAGACTAGGTTTAGTTTAAATTTCGGCGTATTTTGTAAAAAGTTTCGAATTTGAATGAAATGCGTTAAGTTTGAATGATTTTGCGTCTCAATTTTTTTTGGGAGCGACCGGTGGGGCGCGCCGCTTCCAATAGGCGGCAACTGATGCCGGCGCGCCCAATACGTCCTGTCCGGCAAAAGCTCTATTGGGCGCGCCGGTGGAGATGCTCTAATGGCCGTATAAAGTAGTTGTTTACTTAGTAATTAGGCCCAAATTTAGCACTATCTGCAGCCAGGTATACGCACTGGAGCCCAACAACAACAAGCAACCATCCGCTCATGCTTAGCATGGATCCTAGGAAGCATAGGAAGCCTAGAAGTTCTTTTCTTTCCGGTTTGCCCCTCAATTAGATCGATCTCGGTTATTTCTAGTACGGCAGCCGCCACTCGCTGGCTTTCTTGTTCACCTCGAAGGGCGCCGGCAAGTAGGAGATGTAAACTGGGAACACGGACACAGGTCGCTACTATCATGCTGGCCGATTCCGCGGAGCTATGCTGCCTGGCACTTCATCGATCAGGTACGCAGGTTACCGCTGGTAGCTAGTTTATCTATAGATTTATGACCTAGCAGGTATAGTTAATCAGTATACTTGACATGTACTATGAAAATTGATTAATTAGTTTATAGTTAGATGTTCCTTAGAAACGAACTAAGAGCTTGCCATTTGTATCCTCAATTTCTTTGTCGATGATTCAGAATATGAGTTTATTAGTACAGTTATACTATAAATATTTCACATTTCAATTAGCCTCAAGATGTATAGAAATAACGATATCTTCCATGGAAAAATATCAAAAACTCTAGTGACTAAGCATTTCAATTTTTTTTTGAGTTTTCAACCCGACCCCCCTATGGTTAATTCCTGGCTCCGCCCCTGAGAGAGGACGTGCATGGAGGCCGATGCGCTGTAGCATGTAGATACCGTATTTCTGGCCATCTGCCCAATAGAAGATTGATGGCCAAGGCGGTGGCGACGGAGGAGTTTGCGCTAGCATGGACAAGGAGAGGGATGCGTGCGAGACGACGGCTGGGGAGGCAAGGCAGCTTCACGCTGCTCAGAGCACGGGTCACCAGCAGATGCGCATGTCGGCATGTGTACGCGCATCCAGTAGCGGCGGGAGGCGCTCACCATGGTTACACATAGCAGGGCGGAGAGGCACTGGCTGGTGCATGCCAGTATGCCACCTACCGCAGTGAGCCTGACTCCCGTCTTTCACCGAGCGGGGGCTACGACTACGCGACCCCTCCCACGCGGCGATGGACGCCGAGGCCGGACGTAGCGAGCCACCTCCTCCTCGCGTTTAGATAGTTTAGTTATAGTTTAAGTCTAAATTAGTTTTAGTTTAAATTTTGATGTAATGTATGAAATTTGAAGGAAAATCGTGTTTTTTTCATAATTTGCAAATGCTGGAAAATTCTATTTTTTTCGCTAGGGGTGGAGAGCACCACAAAATTGACCGGATAAGTGCCCGACAGCCTAAGGATGAATCCAACGGGCCGACGCATCGAGTCCGTGCCGGTCCGTCGCTGTCCGCGAGGGCCAAAAACAAGGCCCAACGGGGTGACGCAAACGGACCGCGGTCCGTTTTTCTGTCCGCCGTGACGCATTCCTGGCCCAAATTTGGGTCACCGATGCATCGGCCCCGGACGCGAGCGGAGCTGTTTTGTGTCCTCCTCCGGTCCGCTTTTGGAGGCAAAATCCACACTCCTCCACCCAAAACCCCAGTCCACAGTCCAGACCTACCCATGGCCTCCACCGCCGCCTCCGCCGAGACCCAAGAGCTGGCCGACGCCGCCGCCGAAGCTGCGCCCCGGCTGACGAAAGTGAAGCAGGAGCTCACGGTGGAGCAGAGGGCCGCCGAGACCCTCAAGCGGGGCGCCCGGAGGAAGAGGCTGAAGTAGGACAAGCTCGACGCCGCCGCCAAGGCCGCCGCCGAGGAAAAGGGCGACGACGCCAACACCGACCTCGTGACCAAGACAGCGACAGCTGCCCTCCTCCCCGTCCGCGGCGGCGGTTGGGGTAGCGGCTGCGGCGGCGGTCGGGGTCTCCTCTGCGGCAGCCAGCTCCAACGCTTCCACGGCCCGACCTCCAAGGTCGAGACCCACACGCGACCGCACCATCTCCTGCGTAAGGGTACCTCCCGGAACCATGCCGCCGCGGGTTCTCCTTCCTCCGGCGAGTCGGTCGAGGTACCTACCCTCGATCTCAACGCGCCGGCGACACCGTTGGTCGCACACTCGCCCGCGCCGCAGACCGCGGAAGCGCGTGCAGCTGCCCCGGCAGTGGTCGCCCTGGCGCGTAACCTGTTCGGCACTGTTCCCATGCCATCGCCGGGTGACCCCAGGTACTACGAGGAGGACGATGACCCCTACTACCAGGAGGACGTCCTCCAGGACATGGTCTGCGACAACGGCCAGTACGACGGCGACGACTACAATGTCGGGGATGATGAGACTCTTCCGACCGGAGCTCGACGTTGCAAGAGACTTTGAGCGGGTTCCTATCCCAAAAGGATAAGACCTGTGACAAGAAGGAAGAGATGAGAGAAAAGGAACGCCGAGAGAGACGTCTTCCAAGCTCTTCTTCGAATTGCAAAAGAAGATGCTCGACATAGAAGAGGAGAATGCTCGGACTCGGGCACAGGAGGTCGAGATCAGGGGCAAGGAGACCGAGGCAAGGGCCAAGGAGGCCGACGTGAAGGCCAAGGAGGTGGAGCTGAAGGCCAAGGACCTTGAACTCGCCCTACGCGCCGAGGAAGCCAGGATCATGGATATGGACATCTCGACCTTCACCCCTAGGAAGAAGGCCTACTATGAGAAGAAGTAAAGGCAGTACATGGATCAGGTTTGATCTATTCTCGGTCCCTTCTACTTATTTGATTTGAACTATGGCCAGCATGGCCGACGGCCGAAACTTGTAATATTTTGGGCACACCTGGAGACATGGCCGATGGCGCTACTTGTAATATTTTGGGTACACCTGGAGACATGGCCTGTGTGAGGCCGAGATTATGTTTTTATTCTGTATTGGTACTAGTTTTCTTGCAATGTTGGGGGCGTCGGAAACTGTGGCCACCATGCTCGAAAATGATCAAAAACCCTGGCTGGGCGGACTCAATGCGTCGATCCGTTGGGGCAGTGGCCAGAAAGGAGCGGACATGGCTGGACATGGATCCTTTTGACGACGCAAACGGACCAAACGCGGACCAAACGCGCGTCCATTTGCGTAGCCCCGTTGGATGCTTTTGGGTATGCCAGGAAAAATTCCGTGTACCCGTGCAGATGCTCTAAGCGACCGCTAATGTTTTTTAACTCTGACATGAGCCATCCAAAGAGAAATTAAGCGTCCCAATTCCCATAACTTCGGACACTGCAAACTACAGTATTTTCTAAGATTCCTCATCTGAATGGGCAGGTTTGTGATACCTTGCGGTCTCTGATTAAAAAACTTCAGATAGCTTTGCAAGAGGATAACGATTTGATAAGCATAAAGGTGCGTTTACGGATTACCTTTGAATGAAGAAATGACGCAGGAAAAATCTACATTTTTTCTGCAACAAAAAGGAGGCACTAGTAGGAAGATGCACAAATATAATTTTTTTGCATCCTGATTTGGCTAACTCTATCTCTGAATAATTTGTTTGTCCACTCTAAGTATGAGACATGCTTTACAGTTGATCCTATTTTATTTTTAGAATGCCGATTATTAAAACAATGTGGTGCAATGATTAGAAAGCTGTAAAACTGTGTGTACTTTACATCTTTCTATAATCAAAATCGTTGTGTAACATTTTTATTTCAAAAAAGAGATTTACAATGGCATATGGCGCCGAGGGGAAATTTGGACCGTCTGTTTGACGGACGAGATTCGTCGTTGACCGACGGACAAAAACAAACAAAATCTGGTCCGTCGGACGGACTAAACGGACGGTCCAGATTTCCCCTTGGCGCCATATGCCCTTGTAAAAAACGGTTTTCTTTTTATTTGCCTTGTATAGAGCATGGCGCCGCGCCGCTGCTCCATGAGCGGGTTCAATGGTTCATTGGCGTCCGTCACCGCCCATCTGGCCGCTGGTCCGCGGAGAACACCGTGGACGGCCACCGTTGGTATATGGGGACCTTCGACACGTTGGAGCTCACCGCGCGCGCCTTCGACGCGGCAGACTGGAGGTTTGGACGGCCGCGTGCTGAGCTCAACTTCCCTGACGTTGAGTTCCGGTAGTGTCGTGGGGTTGTCACGGCATATGTTACCATAGGGTAACTTTGAGTTGGGGGCCAAGCGAAACTGGTGTCAGGAAGATTGTTTAGCGCGGAGGGGACAAAGAATTTACCCTGGTTCGGCCTCTCCATGGAGATAAAGACCTACTTCCAGCTACTCTATTATTGATCTCGATGTCGATAACCCGGCTGCAACAACAGAGCTGGATCTCGATTAGGGTTACAATGTTCTCTCTCTCGTGGGACTTGTACAATATGAAAAAGCTTAACCTAAACTGAGACCCAGGAGCCCCTTATATCGATGCCGGGTCTCCTGGTGTCTTTACATGGTAATTCCGGGTTCTACCCATACTTGAAGTTATATTCTATCTCTACCTCTTCGTGACCTCCAGGTCTTGGACTCCGTGATGCTTGCCGCCTCCGGGTCTTCTAGATCTTTCCTTCTGTAGGCTGGGTTACCGCCAGATGTTCCGGCCCATATCTGAATCCAGCCCATGATGAAGAAAGCAGGCCAAGCCTGGCCTCTTGCCTGGCGGGTCTTCTTTCACTTTCATGAGCATACCAGGTTATCTTTCCCCCAACATTAGCCCCCAGATTAGCTTGGATAACAGCATGGTAAATTCTTGAGATGTCTTGTGATCTTGATGCCTTTTGCTCAAGCATTGCCATCTGGGCTATTCAAGTTAATCCCTGAAAACACAAACATATTTGCATGTATAACTCGTTAGTTTCAATAAACCTGTCGTCTCAAGGCCGGCTCATCTTGGCGGCCATTCTATAACCCGGCTTTTCTTCCCGAGTCTTCATACTGTAAACTTTGCTTCTCAACACTTAGTGAAAATTTCACCATCAAGCATACGAATCGCCAGTCAACCTCGTAGTCAAAGATCCTATTTTTCTCTCTCCAAATCTATCTCCAGATATCGCAATCATGAATATCCCATTTTGTCTCTATCTGTTTGTCGTTGACCACGGGTCAAATATCCTTATCCCTCCTCTTTTTACCGTATTACCCCTGGTCAACCACCGTGCCTATATAAAGGATGCTAGGGTTTACCCCTGCATCACTTTCCCCATTTTCACCGCGAGCACTTCATCTTCTTCCTCGGGCCACCGCCGCCATTTCTTCCAACAATCGAGCTCAGGATCGAGGTCGAGCACCGCTGCGCTCTCCCTCTCTCCATCCCCAAAGGTAATGTCACTGATTTTTCATTGAATCGATCCCTAATTTACTCCGCATCTCATTCCCCTACAGTCTGTCTTGAATCGCATCTGATGTTCATCGAATTTGATTTTCCTTCCATGCATTCTTCGCTGTTCTTGCTCTGTTCGTGTTCTGTTCTTCGCGAATTCCACATTTGCTTTCTATTTACTCTCGATTTGTTCTCCTGTGGACAGATTGATCTCTCCTTTCCCTCCGCATCCATGGGGAAAGAAAAAGTCAAAGCAGGTGGCCCCAAAGCAGCGAAAAAGGCCCCAAAAGATGCATCTAGCTCCGGTGCGAGCAAAGCTGCTGCCCCGGTGAACTGGACGCGCTCCACTGCCTCCGAGCTAACAATCCAGACCTTCGTCGATCGAGGCGAGCTCCCACCCAAGAGCGAAATCGAATGGTGCGCCCCAGGAGAGGAGACCCGGCCTTCTCCTCGTGAAGGTGAAATTGTATGCCTCCTAGATCATGTGACCCGGGGTTTCCGTCCTCCCGGGTCCCTTTTCTTTCGCCAAGTATTTCAATACTACGGTATCACTCCTCTAGATGTTGCTCCCAACTCCATTTTGAACATGAGCAACTATGTAGTTCTTTGTGAAGACTATTTGCAGATGGCTCCCAGCTTAGAGCTATTTTTAGAATACTTCTACTGCAATCCCTCTAGTAAAACCAAGTCATTAGGCCCTTACGGCGGTGTTTCTATCCAACGCCGCAAGACGGCTGATCTCCCGGCTCTCATGTTAGCCAGCCACCCTAAGGGGTGGCAAAACACATACTTCTACTGCAAGGACATCTCCCCGGCCACTGATGAGGCTCGTTACCCGGCCTTCCGTAATTCGGCCCTGGTATTCGAGGCCAAAATGAATAGTTACACCAGTGACGAGAACCGGGTCCTGGTCGACTCCCTCCGCAGCCGGGTCAGAGCCCTGCTGGGTCATGGCCTCCGTGGAACTGATCTAGTGAAGTGCTGGATAGGTTGGATGATCCAGCCTCTCAGCATCAGGACCCGGCTGATCCATGAATATACCGGGTCAACTACTGATGACCTGCGTTACTCGGAGGTAACACTCCTCGATACCCAGATTGTAAAGAACGCCAAAACCTTACTTGGCAAGAAGAAAACCGCGATTGCTGAAATCGGGCTTGCCCCGTTTTACATCAACCGTCCTGCTCCCACGGTAAAAACTCATTCCTTACCTATATTCACTTACTCACTTTTCTCAATTGTCTAGATGTTTCATCTTTCTACCTTATACAGGACGAGGCCTGGTGGAAAGTGGATTACACTCCCACCCCCTCTCCGGCTGATGAAGAAGCTGACGCTTCTGAAGAAGAAGAAGGTGAGCTTTACTCCGTAGGCCGGCTCTTCCTTAACTTAATCGAGAACGACGCTCATTCAGGTTTTACTAACAATCTAACTCTTACTTCTTATTCAGATATTGTTGAGCCGGCTAATGAGAATTTGCCGGCTCCAGATGTTGTTGAAGTGCCGGCTCCAAGCCCGGCTGCCACTCCTTCCCACAAGAGAACCAGAGGCGCAGTACAGAAGGTGCCATATTCTCGCATTTCTAGTTATATGATGAACACCTCTCAACTTCAAGCACTTCAACAGGAAAAAGACGCTGCCAAGGAAGTTGAATCTAGCAAGCGCCGCAAGACCCGGTCCTGCGCGAGTGAAGATTCTTTGAACACAGGTATCCCCTCGTGTTCTATGTCTCGCTGGACCAAATCAATACAAAAGACTCCCAGTACCTCTCACCCTTTGGCGGGCAAAATCCGGGTCTCTAAGTCCCAATCTCTGTCAGCTTCTTTAGGTGACAGCGTGAACTTGCCCGATGATTTCCTCATCAACGTTGGGTATGTTCCCTTTCTTTTCAATTTTTCCCAACTCTTTTCATTTCTTTTCATCACATCTGAACCCTTTTTACACTATACACAGCACCAAAGCAACACCTCTGGATGCTGCCGGGTCTTCCTCCCACGTTGTCATGCCCGAGCCTGCTCGTACAGAGGCTCTTGTACATGACACGATTGTGGAGGAAACCCAGAACAAGAAATGGAAGAGAAGCTGCCTTCGCCTCTAGCCTCACCTCTTAGGGCAGACCCGGGCACGCCTGCCGGGTCTCCCCCAAACATTACCAAGCCAACCAGAAGTCACCTGAAAAATCTCCCGGGTCTGGCTCAGGCACCAATGACGAGGTGCAATACTTGGGCACCCGAGCCACAACTACTGAAGCTCCACCCAATGTGGTGGCCAAAATTATGGAACCCGAAGTAAAGGCTGAGGCAAGCGCTCATGGGAAAGGGCCTATTGTATACTCCGAGCCCCCGGCTCTGGAGCACATGGAGCTGCCGGCTCTTATCTCCGAATATTTCTCCCGGCTCTCCCAGCATAAGGGGCTTGAAGCTGAGCTTGTTTCTGCCATCAAGCAGCGCCACGAGGTAACATTACTCTCTTCTGTACTCCCTAACCCCCAAGCTCCAAGTTTATTTTAACTTGTGTAATAAGCTTGGTGCTTTGAAAAAAAAATTAAAAAACAAATTAGCCCCCAAGTGCTAGTTTGTCTGTTCACAGCATACTAGGACTCTTTGCCTTAATTTTTTAAGAACTTCAAATTTCCCCAGCCCCCAAGTGCCGGGTTACATGCTTGCAGTAATCTAGGACTTGTCCTTCTAATGAATTTTTAAATTCTGACACTGTAAGACTTTTACTTGTTTTAAGAACTTTCAAATCTGACAGACCCCAAGTGCCGGGTTGCATGCTCGCAGCAACCCGGGACTTGCAACTCTAAACTTCTTTAACAAATGCTTCGCTGTCAAACCTTATACTCAACTGAACTTTTAATTACTTTTTCAGCAACATGTATCCCAAGCCACACTTGAAATCCAGCAGCTCAAGGAACAATTGACAACTGAGACCCGGCTAAAGGCCGAGGCATAAAAGGAGACCCGGGACCTCAAGTCCTCCCTCGCTGACGCAAAAGAAGAAAACATGTCCTTGAAAAAGGACATGGAAGATCACGAGGAGGACTGGAAGACCCGGCTCGAATCTGCCGAGAACAAGTTGGCCGAAGTGCAAAAAGCCTTCAACTCCTTTAAGCTGCTGCTAAAAGAAATTGTTGCTGCTGTTTGGGGTAAACTTTTCCCACTTTGTACATTCATCAGTTCCTTTAGACCCATATTTCTAACTGAATTCCTCTCTACTACAATCTTTTCAGGTCCACGCAATGCCATGAACTTGAAGACTCCTGATGTCAAACTTCAGGCCTTACTTACGTTAGTAAGGCAATTATATTATGGAGCCGGGCGTGCTATTGCAGCAGCCCGTGGCCTGGGTCTCCACCGACCCAACTGAGGGATTTCCTCGGGCAGCTATCCACAATTCCAGAGTGGATGACCCAGTGGAAACTATCAGGCTGCCGCAAAGGTGCCATGCGTGTCCTGGCTCTGGCCAAGGCACACTATCCTGATATCGACCTGGCAAAGCTCGCTGGCGGGTTTCCTCAGTTCAACTTAGACAACTCTGAATTTGGTGGCAAAGATCTAACTGCCATAACCAAGGAGACCCGGTATGCTGCTACAGTCATTGCTGAAGGCTTGTCCTTGGACAAATTTCAACATGGCTATGACAAGAAGAGCCGGCGTATTGACACTCCAAGCCCGAGGCCTGCGATTCTTATTCCTCCTCAACAAGTGCCCGGGCAAGTGCAATCACCAGCTATTGTAGGCACATGAACTCCTGTCATCGCTCCACCTCGCCGGCCTGTTATTACAGAAGATGATCCCAAAAATCAAGGCCTTGCCTTGATTTGTTGGACAACTCCGGCTCAAGAGATACGAGGACCCCAAGCGACCACAAAAACCGAGCCTGCAGCAGAAGGAGAAGCCTCCAAGACCCAAGAACAACCCAGCAAGACTCCAACAGCAGATGACCCGGCCAAGGAAACCGAGTCCTAAATTTATCTAAACATTTGTCTATTTGGCCTATATAGGCATAATGTAATAACTTTTGATACTTGGGCCTCACATTTTGATCGTGCGCCTGTGCACGTATGCTACTTCGGTCTGTAATCTTAGTAAAACTTATGATCTAAATTCTGAATCTTTAATGGTTTAGATGACCCTTTTGGTTTCTTTAACTATGAGCCGGCTTTCGCATGGATATTTCTGTCGCAACTTCTCTGAAAAAACAGGGTCAAATCAAGTCCTTTTAGGCATCATGATTGATTGAATTCTCAGGTGAGCGATCAGACCATATAAGTGCGAGTCACATCGAGCTCAATAGCAAGAAAACCAAGAATTATACTGGTGGTATCAAGGCCGGGTCTTGAGATTTCAGCTACAGGCTATTTTAGCAAGAGCCCCCAAGACCCGGGTCAATGTTCTGGAAAGTAATGGCTTACTGTGCACATTTACCCCATTGACCCAAATATCTGACTTGCTCGATTTATATAACAACTGGGATTTTTACAAAAGAAACAACTAATCAATCATACAAATAAACAAGAACTTCGTAATTGTAAACCATGAAAGAAAAAACAGCAACAAATATAGGCCGGGTTATGAGGTTAGGTGTTCACTTTTGAACAGCTAACCCCCAAGCCTCAACACATGAATTTGAACCAGGACACCAGAACCGGGCCTTGGGTTAGATGTTCTCTCTATGAACATCTAACCCCCAAGACCTAAAATGTGAGACTTGATCAAGACGAACAAACCGGGTCCTGGGTTAGATGTTCTCTCTGTGAACAGCTAACCCCCAAGACCTAACATATAATACTTGAATAAAATAAATCGCCCGAGTCTTGGGTTAGATGTTCTTCCTTTGAACAGCTAACACCCAAGACCTGATATGTGAGACTTGAGCGCAAACGAACATAATTCCGGGTCTTGAGGTGAGCCATTGTGACTTCAATGGCTAACCCCCAAGACCTGAAATAATTAAACATAAAGACAATACAAAAAGATAAATAACTGGAAAGACACAAATTTCTGTTCAACCTTCACTTTATTGATAGGAATGGTTAGGTCAGCAAGCCGCCTCATTAAAAACCATCTAGTCCCCTTAGGTACCCTGGTAAGGAAAAGAGCGCGTCTGAAACCTGCTGCCTGTTACATCGTGTATTACATATCAAGACCCGGCCTATTGCTAGGTATAGTAGGGGCGTAAGTGGGCAATGTTCCATGGCCGCTCACGTTCTTGCATCGAAAATGTGGATCTTGTAGTGTCATTGATAGTTTCTGACTTTTCTCTCGCATCCACCAGATAATAAGACCCATTGTGCAAATTCTTGCTCACAATGAAGGGTCCCTCCCATGGGGGGATAACTTGTGCATCCCATCTCTATTTTGCGTCCATCGCAACACTAGGTCCCCTTCCTGGAAGGTACGAGTTCTGACCCGACGTGTGTGGTATCTCCTCAGGTCTTGCTGATAAATTGCCGATCTTTCAAGTGCTTTCTCACGATGCTCCTCTAACAGGTCCAGTGAATCCTGCCGGCTCTTCTCGTTTTCTGTCTCAACATAAGCCGCCACGCGCGGCGAGTCATGAATTATGTCACTTGGTAACACAGCTTCTGCCCCATAAACCATGAAGAAAGGAGTCATATTGGTGGATCTGTTAGGTGTCGTGTTGATGCCCCAAACTACTGATGGTAACTCCTCTACCCACGCTCCAGCAGCTCTGATGCACGGGACCCGGAGTCTTGGTTTCAACCCTTTGAGCACCTCTTGATTGGATCTCTCAACTTGCCCATTGGCCTGAGGGTGAGACATGGAAGCTACGTCCAATCTTATGCCATTTCTTCCACAAAATTTCTGCATCTCCCCAAGTGACATATTGGTCCCATTATCTGTGATGATGCTATGTGGATACCCAAATCTATGGATGGTCCTCTTCAAGAACACACCTGCTGTAACTGCTTCGCAATTTGTGACTGGCATAACCTCAACCCACTTAGTGAACTTATCGACTGCCACCAAGAGGTGAGTTTTCTGGCATGGGGACATCTGAAAAGGCCCAACCATGTCCATCCCCCAAACTGCAAACGGCCAAGTTAAAGGGATAGTGCGCAACTCTTGAGCCGGCACATGAATTTGCCGGGCGTACCTCTGACACCCATTACATCTGCTCACCAAACGCTCTGCATCCTCATTGGCTGTGAGCCAGAAAAAGCCGTGTCTGAATGCTTTTGCTACCAGTGATCTTGTGGAGGCATGATGCCCACAATCTCCCTCATGTATCTCCCTCAAAATTTGTCGGCCTTCCTCTGGCGAAACACATCTCTGAAACACACCAGAAGCACTTCTCTTGTACAGCTCATCATCTATGACCACGTAAGCTTTAGCCCGGCGCACAATTTGCCGGGCCACGATTTCTTGCTGGGGCAACTCCCCCCTCATCAGATAGGTGATGTACGGCTCTGTCCACTCAGGAATCTCGTGCACTGCTACTACTAACTGAGAATCCGGGTTACCCAGATATGCATAATCTTCCTCATCTTCAGGCTTAACTGATGGAATTCGTAACTCATTGATTACCCCCAAGAGCAGGGGATCACTATAGCACCTCTCAATGTGGAAGTAAGGTATCGATCCGCAGAGTAAGAAGGAAAAGTTATCTATTCCCTACAACTAAAGTGTCACAAGTTTTAGTTGATTATGCACTAAACAAGTTTAAAGAACAAGGTGGTTGATTTGATGGATGGAAGTTTAATGTAACCAAGCAAGAATGTAAAAGTGTCCCAATCCTCTTCAATGCAAGAGGACAAGACAAAGGTTTTCTCTTATAGGAACAATGGACATGGGTTCACTTAATCCTCTCTCTCTCATCTACGGTGATTATCATGTTATAGATAAAGTACACACAATTGTCATGTTTTAATGGTAGCTTTTATGACGGCTATATGTCCTAAAACACATAGTTGAAAGAAGTACTCATTTGTGTTGCTAGGTCACCCTCGTAAGGCTAGCGTGGTTGCTGTCACTCCCACATCATACTCTTCCTTTTTACCCCCAGATAAAGGATGTTGGGCGGTACCGTGTCACTCAATACCTATGCCGTGTCACATCGGCCATCCCGTACCCACATACATCATACTTCTTAAAGAACAATATTCTATCAAAGTATGACAAGTCATAAAAGTTCCAACACAACAGTAAATGCATAACAAATCATCTCATACCACAATATCCACCATAAGAATTACATAGATGACCGTAATCATGTTCAGCAGCTCATACGGTACTAATTAGTGAAGCTCAAAGAGAGGAGAGATACATAAGTTACCACCACAAACCCATAGTCCAGAGGGTGGACTACTCCCCCTTCATCATGGAGACGGTGGAGAAGTCGTTGGAGAAGGTGGAGACCACCCCGGCAGCGCCCCGCCGGAGTTTTCCCCCTCCAATCTGCAGCTCCAGATCTTCGTTTTCGTGTTTCTGTGATTGGCGGCGCTTTTCGAGAACGTCGGGGACTTTTTTATAGGCGTTTTTAGGTCAAGACGAAGGCGGTGGAGCAAAGATCGACGGCGCGAGCTCCGAGGCCCAAGAGGTGGGCCCCACGCGGCCAGGTACAGTGGCCGCGTGGGCCACCCCTTTTGGCCCTCCGGCCTCCGTTTGCTTGATTCCTTCGCTCCTACGTCTTCCTCCTTCCAAAATAATGACGCCTGTATTTTTCCAGATTTTTATGACGTCGTTTAGGTCCCTGAAACATAAAAGGAAAGAAAAGGGTTTTCTGCCTGCGCAGGGTTAATTCCATAAAAATAGGAAACAATTATTTTATTTCCTAAAATCATTAAATAACAGTGGTATAACCCTTATATGATGCAAATATGATTGGAATATGAGTGATATAGTGCAAAGTTCATGTATGCATTTTACATGCATCAACATCCCCAAGCTTAACCAATACTCGTCCTCGAGTATGAAGGTGATAAAACTAACATGGGCTTTGCAATATAGCACTAACAATGAATATCAAAGATGATTGCTACTGCTACATAGAGTCAAATGATTCATTCTTCAAAGGAGTAGCAATATGCAAAATAGTTTATGAAGTGATATCAAGTATTCAAGCAAGGATGTTCAATGATAGTTCACAAAGTGTAACATAGAAGATAGTAATATGGACCACATGTATGCATAATGATAAGTAAGAACATCCTACATTGGTCATAGAGTGTAGATGAAAATCTGAATATAAAAGGTGGACACTTTGGAAAGATGTATATGTGAGTAGAGGTAAAGCATGCATAAGTTTCATCTAACTTCCAAACTCTTCTACTTAAGTTAATGATTGCAATGTGGAATTCTTGGTGTCAAGCTCTCATTACCCCTATCATAGCATCTTGAATGATTAAAGTTTAATGTGAAAGCAAATATGAGTAGTGTGCTTGATAAAGTAAAGGTTAGGTGTCTCATGCCCCTTGAATACAAGTACCTACACCATGATTACTCAACTTAGGAAACAAAGCAAGTTCAAGTTATATATCATTGTAAGTAATAATAGTATCATCAAGAGCGTCAACTGGGGTACCTCTTGTCCCAGGATATGGAACAAGCCCATATCAAAATGACAAGACAAACAAACAAGATGAACAACCTCAACACCCTTTTTATTTACCATTGGAATAGCTTTTTATTATAAGGTGCATCACAGACGGTTCACCATAGCATGTAAGTAAATTTCCACCATGAATGATGCATGGCTTAGATTAGCGGCCCAGGCGTCTCTCTAACCATTTATACAAACTCATTTAAACTACTTCATTTCCACCTTATTTCACCATGATAGGCATCCATAAACAAAAGTACATGATATCAACTAAATGATGAAGGAGCATGTTGAAAGCTTTGCATGTGACAGCACATATGGGCTAACTCCCAACCTCGGACATTTATCAAGCCACTAGCATCATATTATTAATCACAATGGGTCATGTTTTATTTATGCAATAAAAATAAGTTGTGCATCAAGTTCGTGAGAGCTATATAACCAACTTTTCCCATAACAATCAATAACATAAACATTTTCATTCAGAGGTATAGATAACACAAATATCATGATATACATACTCGGAATAGCATAAAGCCAATAGGTAGATATGGTGGACTCACTGGAATAACTTTGGTTGAAGGTGTTGGAAACAAGTTTTTGCTTGTTGGAATGTTTGGGCTAGCAAGAGGGAGAAAGTTGACCATCTAGATGCATGCATGAGTGTCCATAGAACTAACTAATCCATGTTAAACTAAGTAAAATAACATTCAGCATCAAAACATGAATAAGTGATAGCTCTTGATAAAGCATTTGCAAATTATTACTCATAAACAAGCTCATGAATCATGCAACTATATGTATCATTAAAAATCAACTCAAACATCCCTTTTCCCAATATGATAAAAGCATCCAACATATTTCAACCCATATTTCCAGTAGCTCTTTCTCATATAAATGATAATGTGGTGGTCTCACAAAATAACAAACAAACCAAAAACAAACAAAAAGACGCTCCAAGTTTATGCGATAAAGTGTTTCGATCGAAAAACAGAAGTTAGACGTGTGCAAACCGAGAGTGTGTAGGTCCAGTGGGGTTGTCTTCACATCCCCAAGCTTATGGTCTTCACCATCCTTGGATAACTCTTGGTGCATCTCCTCCAATCCCTGTGAAAAAACTTCAAAACACCGTTTCTCCCATTTTCTTTTCTGTGGGGTGCATTAGTAGTGATAAACAAATAGGTTTCTTGCTGCATATAATCCTTAAACAAAACATCATATGAATGTCCAGAAAGTATATTATGTTGTATGCCTACTCATAAACTCATTTGAATCAAAAAGATTCAAGATAAAAGTTCAAAACATGCATAAAACAAAATGGGACAGAATCTGTCCAGAAAAACAGCAGCAGCAAAACGTATTTTTACCCTACCAAACTTTGCCGAAAAATTCTGCAAAAATTCATGCATACAGAGGATGAAAAGTTGCAACTACAGTTCAAATATGAGCTCATTCGGAGTTACAGAATAAGAATTAAAAATCATACCGTGCACAGATTCGTGCAGGAATAAAATCTCCGAACGCTATAAGCAACTTTTCAAACCAAAAGGGTAAAACTTGGCACTTTATTCAAAATTCCAGAAACTAAACTAAAAACAAACTCTCTTGTTACAGCAAGAGGACACAAAGAAAATCACACATAAAAATAACCGGGTTGCCTCCCGCAAAGCGCTTTCTTTATAGCCATATAGCTAGGCTTACTTACTTGTTATCAAGAAGGTTGGAGTGAGGTGGCTTGGCATCCCCAAGCTTGAGTGGTTGTCCTTCTTGATCTTTGAGAAGTGTTTCATGCATAATACCAGGATCCCATTGTGCTCTCAAGCCAATGAAAATAATAATCAAGTTGAAACCTAGTAGAGAGAAAGACAAAACACAAAAGTAATAACGCGAAGCCTAACTTTCTTTCTATGCATTGGCATTTGTATATGAATGAATCATAATAAATAGAAGTTTTCCAATGCATATTAACAGTAGTTACTTGCAGCCCATAATTATTAGTAGCATAAGAGGGTTCTTATCACCTCCTTTTCATAATAGTTGCAAGTAGTAGAAGCAAATTCAACCATATAACCACAGGAATCATTCACTTAGATAATTTAGGCAAATAAAGAGGATCATTAAATTTATTTTGGAATTCATTAGCATGCTTCCCTCTTTCAAAATAGTTATAAGATCAATATCAAGTTTAATATCATGGTTGCAACAAAGATTTGGAACTAAAGATAATTGCAAACCACATAAGTATTTCTCAACATAAGCAAATTTCTCCTCTATGGTGTTATTAGGAGAATTCAGGAACAAAGTAGGACTCTTATTAGTAAGAGTATTTTCACAAACAGCAAGTATATCATTTTTATCCTCACATAAAGTAGTAACAAGTTCTAAACATGGAGGATTATCAATAAGCATAGGACCATCATCTAAAGCATTATCATATAACATATTTAAGCAACACTCCTCATTATTATCAATAAGTTTACTAACAAAAGGTTTTTGAGTTTGAGTGTTACTATCATATGTTGATGGTGAAGTTGGGGGATCCAACTCTTCATTCTCCAGTTGTTCATCTTTTTCAGCATCTTCTTGAGATTGCATGGGCATCCCCAAGCTTAGGTTTTTATCCTCTTCTTCACATTCTTCCTCTTCCAAGCTTATGTGTTCATCATCTTCTTCCTGCAAAATATTAGTACTTTCTTGGGGAGTAAAATATTTAAGAAAAACCTCCCTCAAAATACTCCAATCAGTTTTCACTTCTTCATCCAAAGACATGTACCAATCACGAGCATTACCAGATAAAGACAAATATAATAGCTTCCTTTTTATTTGATCATCAGAAATACCAGGAAGCCTAAATAAACCACATATTTCATCAATTGTTTCTATGTGTTCACATGCAGACTTAGTTCCATCCCCTGTAAATGGTTTGTTCATAACTCTTTTAACATGACCAATGGGAACTTTAAATCCCACTTTAGGTACCTCAGACACAGTAGTTTCAACCACTTTAGCAGTAGTGGCATAAGCACTTTCATATAAAGCAAGATGCAGCGATGCACGATTCATAAAAGCCATAAACCTCCCCAAGCTTAGATGATTGCAAGATATAAAACAAGTTTAAAGAAACCTCCCCAAGCTTAGTCTAGTGCACACAAGAATAGAAACTTAAGCGCTACGCTCCCCGGCAACGGCGCCAGAAAAGTACTTGATTACCCCCAAGAGCAGGGGATCACTATAGCACCTCTCAATGTGGAAGTAAGGTATCGATCCACAGGAGCAAGAAGGAAAAGTTATCTATTCCCTACAACTAAAGTGTCACAAGTTTTAGTTGATTATGCACTAAACAAGTTTAAAGAACAAGGTGGTTGATTTGATGGATGGAAGTTTAATGTAACCAAAAGAATGTAAAAGTGTCCCAATCCTCTTCAATGCAAGAGGACAAGACAAAGGTTTTCTCTTATAGGAACAATGGACATGGGTTCATGGGTTCACTTAATCCTCTCTCTCTCATCTATGGTGATTATCATGTTATAGATAAAGTACACACAATTGTCATGTTTTAATGGTAGCTTTTAATGACGGCTATATGTCCTAAAACACATAGTTGAAAGAGGTACTCATTTGTGTTGCTAGGTCACCCTCGTAAGGCTAGCGTGGTTGCTGTCACTCCCACATCATACTCTTCCTTTTTACCCCCAGATAAAGGATGTTGGGCGGTACCGTGTCACTCAATACCTATGCCGTGTCACATCGGCCATCCCGTACCCACATACATCATACTTCTTAAAGAACAATATTCTATCTAAGTATGACAAGTCATGAAAGTTCCAACACAACAGTAAATGCATAACAAATCATCTCATACCACAATATCCACCATAAGAATTACATAGATGACCGTAATCATGTTCAACAACTCATACGGTACTAATTAGTGAAGCTAAAGAGAGGAGAGATACATAAGTTACCACCACAAACCCATAGTCCAGAGGGTGGACTACTCCCCCTTCATCATGGAGACGGTGGAGAAGTCATTGGAGAAGGTGGAGACCACCCCGGCAGCGTCCCGCCGGAGTTTTCCCCCTCCAATCAGCAGCTCCAGATCTTTGTTATATGGCGGCGCTTCCTCCAGAGAACGTTTGGGGACCTTTTTTATAGGCGTTTTTAGGTGAAGACTAGGTCGGTGGAGCAAAGATCGACGGCGGCGGAGCTCCGAGGCCCAAAAGAGGTGGGCCCACGTGGCCAGGTACAGAGGCCGCGTGGGCACCCCCTTTTGGCCCTCCAGCCTCCGTTTGCTTGATTCCTTTGCTCCTACGTCTTCCTCCTTTCAAAATAATGACGCCTGTATTTTTCCAGATTTTTATGACGTCGTTTAGGTCCCTGAAACATAAAAGGAAAGAAATAGGGTTTTCTGCCTGCGCAGGGTTAATTCCATAAAAATAGGAAACAATTATTTTATTTCCTAAAATCATTAAATAACGTGGTATAACCCTTATATGATGCAAATATGATTGGAATATGAGTGATATAGTGCAAAGTTCATGTATGCATTTTACATGCATCACTCATCTAGGAAAGTATTGGGTGGAACCGGCTCTCGCTTGGAGCCGAGTCTTGACAGAGCATCAGCTGCATCGTTTTTGCGCTGGTCTATGTGGTCCACTTGGTATCCAGAAAAGAACCCGGCAACTCTATCCACCTCTCTTCTGTAAGCCGCCATTTTTGCATCTTTTCTGTCCCAGGTGCCAGAAACTTGTTGAGCCACAAGATCTGAATCTCCATAACACCTGATATACTTGATGCCCATCTCCCGGGCTATCCTCAAACCATGCAACAAAGCCTCATACTCAGCCACATTATTGGAGCAATCAAAGTGTATTTGCAAAACATAGCTCATCTTTTCTCCCTTTGGGGAAGTTAACACAACCCCGGCTCCTGATCCTTGCTCCTGCTTAGACCCATAAAAATGCATGACCCAAGACTGAATTTTTGGAACTAGTTGTGGTGCACCTAGTTGTGTCCAGTAATTGAGAAATTCCACCAGAGCTTGAGACTTGATTGCTGTTCTAGGCGCATAGTTGATATGATAATCTCCCATCTCAATGGCCCACTTGGCCACTCTCCCTGTAGCTTCAGAATTTCGTATAATATCTGCGAGTGGAATCGAGCTCACCACCGTAATGGGGTGCTCTTGAAAATATGGCTTCAACTTTCTGCTTGCCATGAACACACCAAACACCAATTTCTGCCAGTGCGGATATCTTTGCTTTGTTTCTGACAAAACTTCGCTAACATAATAAACCGGCCTTTGTACCGGGTGTTCTTTGCCTTCCTCTTTACGCTCAACCACAACCACAGCGCTCACCGCTTGAGGCCCGACGGCAACATACAGTAACATGGGTTCCTTGGGTCCCGGCGCTGCGAGTACTGGCGCTTTGGACAACTGGACCTTCAAAGCTTCAAATGCATCATCTGCCTCTTGATCCCACACGAAATTGTCTGTTTTCTTCAGGAGTTTATACAATGGTATAGCTTTCTCCCCGAGCCGGGCTATAAACCGGCTCAAGGCGGCCACGCAGCCTGTAAGATTCTGAACATCCTTCAACTCTTTTGGCTTCTCCAAGCTCTGTATAGCCCGGATTTTGTCCGGGTTTGCCTCAATTCCACGCTCTGACACAATAAACCCCAGTAACTTCCCAGCTGGTACACCAAACACACACTTTGTTGGATTGAGCATCATATTGTATCTCCGTAGATTCACAAACGTTTCTCTAAGATCTTTGATAAATGACTCGGCTTTTCTGACTTGATCACCACATCATCGACATAAGCATGGACGTTGCGCCCAATTTGGTCCGCAAAACAGTTCTGGATGCACCTTTGATAAGTGGCACCCGCATTTTTCAGCCCAAAAGTCATGGTCTTGTAACAGAAAGCCCCAAAGGGTGTGATGAACGAGGTCTTCTCCCAATCTTCTCTATTCAACTTGATCTGATGATAACCTGAGTAAGCATCCAGAAAACACAGGAGCTCACTTCCTGCCACTGCATCAACAATCTGATCGATACGCGGCAAAGTAAACGGGTCATTTGGACAGAATCTTTTCAAACTGGTAAAATCTATGCACATCCTCCACTCATTGTTCTTCTTCAGCACTAGAACCGGGTTAGCCAACCACTCTGGGTGAAAAACTTCCATGATAAAGTCGGCTGCCAAAAGCCGGGCTATCTCTTCTCCAATGGTCTTCCTCCTTTCAGCGTTCATTTTTCTCATACCCTGCTTTACTGGCCGGGCTTTAGGATCAACATGTAATTTGTGCTCAGCGAGTTCCGTCGGGATACCTGGTGTAATACCCCGTATTTTATGGGATATTTTCATCGAGGTTCTTGTCATCAGCGTTGAAAATCATTTCATCTGTCAATTCTTGAATTTCAAATCATAGACGACAGTCGAGGACATCTCTCCGACACATTTGATCGAGGAGTACTCTTTGTTCTAAGATATTATCGTGAAATTATATCCTTTATGGCCATCTTCATGTGATCTCTCAAAACAAGCCCTCTTCTTAAAGATCCGAGTCCATGATTAAGTCGGACTCGTCGAGCTAGTCAAAATTGACTACTCATTTTCCCAAATCGAACTCCGAATGTATCGTCTATGGTTTACTCAATTTGAAGGGTTGAGATAATTCGAAATTCCTATTTAGTTTGATAAAAAAAAAGCCTAGTACTTATCCTAGACAGGGAGTGCGGTCAGGGGAGGCAAAACCTGATCCATTCTCTCATCTCCCCTCGTGTGCTCTCCTCCATGACAAAAAAAAAGAAGCCATGGCCGGCGACCTCTACTGCTGCCGGAGCAGTCCCACCTCTAGTGACCTCCCATGCCCATCTCCTGCTCTTAGGCCGAGCACCGTCTCCACACCAAACCGCCGACTCCTCTGCATCTAGGGTCATAGATCCATCGCCATCTCTGCTACTGATTGGCGTCTTGCCGGAGTCCTGGCAACAATATTCCGAAGACCATCCGGCGTTGAAGGTGTTGTTGCTATATTGATTAATTGGGTGAGGATTTCCGGTGCCGATAATAATTCTTCCGTTGAACGTTGAGGTTAAGGCAAGTGCATGATGAACCTCTCCTCCTTATACTTGGTTGTGCTATGAGTTGTGCTTCCAGTGAGCTTGGTTCTTACTTGATGTTTCTTCGATACAATATTCTTTTTTCTAAACTCCACGGGTTCGCAGATTGGTAAATTCCGAGCCAATACTGTGGCAGATTGGTAAATTCCGAGCCAATACTGCGGCAGGTCGGTAAATTCCGAGCCGACACGTTGGTAAACTCCGAGCCAACACTGCCTTCACATGATGATTAATTCCCTGTCACATGTGCCAAAACCCGCAGTTCAGTTTTCTGAAAACTCCGTGATTCCGAGTGAAGCTCTAGTGATGTTCTTTGTCTAATGTTTGTGGTTCCTTATTGTACTTGCTGAGTATTTTTATACTCATCCTTGCATTTTCATTTGGTTTCAGGTACTAATAAGCGACACGTATGGGATATGGGTGTAGCACCTCTACATATTTAAGCACGTCACATAACTTCAAATACTAATCAGTGGCTTTCTACAGTACTCGGTTGAACCGTGGCTTGTCTAGTTATCTGACATGTTCCATTATCAGATTCGTGTTATCAGATTCGTATCAATAGCTTGTCCAGGATGCCCTTACTTGAGAAACTATGTCCAATTTTGAAATACCTTCTATACTTAGTAGATTTTGTTGTAGTGTGGTAGCATCTCAGGTAAGGTTGATATCTGGGGTGCTACAGTTGGTATCAGAGCCCGGCTTTAGATCTCTGGTGTTGTCCTCTCCTTAATTAGTATGCTAATAACTTAAAACATGACACACTGGTGCACAGTAGGATGGGTTTTGTGTCGTTCCTGATTTTAGATAAACATTGATTTTCAGGAGTGTTTTTATAGTTGTTCCCTAGTAAATTGGATGTCCTTGTATTCTGCAAGTTATAATGAATGAAGAACTCGAGGGCGAGTTCCTTTTAAGGTGGGTAGACTGTAATACCCCGTATTTTATTGGATATTTTCATCGAGGTTCTTGTCATCAGCGTTGAAAATCATTTCATCTGTCAATTCTTGAATTTCAAATCATAGACGACAGTCGAGGACATCTCTCCGACACATTTGATCGAGGAGTACTCTTTGTTCTAAGATATTATCGTGAAATTATATCCTTCATGGCCATCTTCATGTGATCTCTCAAAACAAGCCCTCTTCTTAAAGATCCGAGTCCATGATTAAGTCGGACTCGTCGAGCTAGTCAAAATTGACTACTCATTTTCCCAAATCGAACTCCGAATGTATCGTCTATGGTTTACTCAATTTGAAGGGTTGAGATAATTCGAAATTCCTATTTCGTTTGATAAAAAAAAGCCTAGTACTTATCCTAGACAGGGAGTGCGGTCAGGGGAGGCAAAACCTGATCCATTCTCTCATCTCCCCTCGTGTGCTCTCCTCCATGACAAAAAAAAGAAGCCATGGCCGGCGACCTCTACTGCTGCCGGAGCAGTCCCACCTCTAGTGACCTCCCATGCCCATCTCCTGCTCTTAGGCCGAGCACCGTCTCCACACCAAACCGCCGACTCCTCTGCATCTAGGGTCATAGATCCATCGCCATCTCTGCTACTGATTGGCTTCTTGCCGGAGTCCTGGCAACAATATTCCGAAGACCATCCGGCGTTGAAGGTGTTGTTGCTATATTGATTAATTGGGTGAGGATTTCCGGTGCCGATAATAATTCTTCCGTTGAACGTTGAGGTTAAGGCAAGTGCATGATGAACCTCTCCTCCTTATACTTGGTTGTGCTATGAGTTGTGCTTCCAGTGAGCTTGGTTCTTACTTGATGTTTCTTCGATACAATATTCTTTTTTCTAAACTCCACGGGTTCGCAGATTGGTAAATTCCGAGCCAATACTGTGGCAGATTGGTAAATTCCGAGCCAATACTGCGGCAGGTCGGTAAATTCCGAGCCGACACGTTGGTAAACTCCGAGCCAACACTGCCTTCACATGATGATTAATTCCCTGTCACATGTGCCAAAACCCGCAGTTCAGTTTTCTGAAAACTCCGTGATTCCGAGTGAAGCTCTAGTGATGTTCTTTGTCTAATGTTTGTGGTTCCTTATTGTACTTGCTGAGTATTTTTATACTCATCCTTGCATTTTCATTTGGTTTCAGGTACTAATAAGCGACACGTATGGGATATGGGTGTAGCACCTCTACATATTTAAGCACGTCACATAACTTCAAATACTAATCAGTGGCTTTCTACAGTACTCGGTTGAACCGTGGCTTGTCTAGTTATCTGACATGTTCCATTATCAGATTCGTGTTATCAGATTCGTATCAATAGCTTGTCCAGGATGCCCTTACTTGAGAAACTCTGTCCAATTTTGAAATACCTTCTATACTTAGTAGATTTTGTTGTAGTGTGGTAGCATCTCAGGTAAGGTTGATATCTGGGGTGCTACACCTGGCATGTCACTAGGTGTCCATGCAAAAACATCCTGATTCCCACGGATGAACTCGATGAGCGCGCTTTCCTATTTATCAGTCAGGTTTGACCCTATGGAGAACTGCTTGGAAGAGTCCCCCTCCACAAAATCTATCATCTTTGTGTCTTGGGCCGATTTGAACTTTGACCTATCATCTTATGTGGTGGGCCTTTTCAGGACCGTATTATCGGCCGGGTCTAAATTTGCCCTGTAACTTTTCAACTCCTCTTTGGCACACGCATGCTCTACCATGGCCGCATCTCCTTCATCACATTCTGCAGCTATCTGTCTGTTTCCACGCACAGTGATGATCCCCCTAGGACCCGGTATCTTCAACTGTAGGTACACATAACAAGGCCGGGCCATAAACCTGGCATAGGCCGGCCTTCCCAGCAACGCATGATAAGGACTGTGAAAATCTACCACCTCGAAATCTAACATTTCTGACCTGAAGTTTTCCCGAGACTCGCCAAAAGCCACTTATAATGTAATTTTTCCCAATGGAGTTGCTGATTTCCCTGGAACTATGCCATGAAAAACTGTGGATGTCTTCTGCAATTGAGACTTTTTGAGACGCATGCGCAGGAAAGTTTCCCAGTACAAGATATTGATGCTGCTTCCTCCATCCATCAGGACTTTTTTCAGCTCATACCCCTCCACTTGGGGGGCCACAACCAACGCAAGCAGACCCGGGTGTTCCACATGATCCGGGTGATCTGCTCTGCTCCACGTGATTGTTTGCTCAGACCATCTCAAATACCTGGGTGCTCCCATGGACACCGCGTTAACAGCCCTTCTAATGACTTTTCTCTCCCTATTAGAAGAATTTGACGTATAAATATGATATGAACCAAGCTGCTTAGGCTGAGTGTTGAACCCGCCCTGGCCTTGAGAACTTGAGCCGGCTGGAGGGCCGGTTGGTGTTGCATTGGCTCCAGTGAGCGGAGCCGCGGCCGGGCTTGCACCCGTGCCGGGTCCCCCACCCCTACTCGCTGCTTGTAGCGCCCTATGAATCTCATTATTCGTCCATCTGTTAAGATCTACACACTGAGCCAGCGAGTGATTTGCCGGCTTACCGTTCCTGCTGTGACGAGGACACGGCATTCTGAACGCCTCTTCCATACTCATGGGTCGTGATCCATTGAAAATGTTGTAACCTCCACTATTTCCTCTGTTATCATTATAACCTCCATTGTTTCCTCTATTTCCATCGTTGTATCCGCCATCTGTCCTGGGCCTCTGAAACCCGGTATGTGTGTTTGCCACGAACTCTGAACTTCCATCATTATGCCCTCTCTTATGTGAGTTGTTATTGTTGTTGCTACTGTTGTTGTTCCTACCATTGTTTGCCGGGTTTTTGCCCTTTCCTTCTTCAGGATCATCTTGCGTCTTGTCCGTTGCAGCATGCTTGTTACAGGCCTCCAATAACTCGGCCATCGTGACGGGTTTGCCCTTGTGACTCTCTTTCAGGCGCCCCAGCTTCTGGACCAAAGGTGTATAACTACATGTCTTCTCCAACATTGAGATTGCATACTTCGGTTCAATTCCAGATGATGAGTGCAAAATTTCCACGACCCGGCCCATCCAGTGCCGGGTTGACTCTCCCTTCCTCTGGAAACAACGATCGAGGTCTTCAAGCGAGAACAGACGCTTGCTCGTGCCCAGAAGTGCTTGATAAAATTGCTTTAAGTTCTGACCAGGTGTTGATCGATCTCTCCGGTAAATTCTCGAACCACAACTTTGCTGCACCATCGCTCATCATCAAATACATATACTTTGCACACACATTCTCCGTTGCATTGCGAATACGCATTGCCATCTCATAACTACTCAACCAACTTGCCGGGTCCATGGTTGGCTCATAATTTGCCACTTTACTCGGTTCTTTGAACTTCTCAGGAAAAGGCTTGGATCTGATCGATTCTGATAAACACTTAGGCCCGGCTAACCCGGAACCTCCAGCTTGAAGATTTGGACCCGGCGAACTCGCCGACACTGCGGGAGGAACAACTTGTGCTGGAACTACCACTGGAGCTGGGACGACCGGGTGAACACTCGCGGCTCGCCCTGCTCTTGACCTGTTCACGATCTGCTGCGCGACTGAAACTGCAGCAGCTGGATGATACTGCTGATTATTTTGCTGAGACTGTTGAACGTTGTGCTGACCCGGCGCAGCTGGCCCGGCCTGTGGTGGCAGTGTCTCCCCGTGTCTACTATGGGTACGTTTGCTGTTGTAAGGTGTTGAGTGCAACGCGCTCTTGTTCTTGGAATACTGGCCTTGCTGCACCACGGCCGGGCCTAACATATCGATGGCCCGCCGAGCCTCCAACTCCGCAGGTGAGTTTCCCAAAGGAATACGATCAAGTGCTAAAGTTGCTGCGTAGACGTTATCCGCCGAGTTAGAAATGTGGCCCTCTGACGTGTGATATCTTGGTGTTGCTGCGACATGACCCGGTTTCCCCCGGCTCCTCCGGCAGGCAAACCCGGTGATCTTCTACTCGGACCAGCTGCTGTTCCCGGGTTTCTGTTCACCCCTGCATTTGTACTAGCTACAGGTGCTGCCTGAACCGCACCAGTGGGTTGGTCCACTGGGGTTCTAAACAGTTCTGCTGGCTGTATGATATTTTCTCCAGGAGCCAGCCGGCTCTGATGTCTCCTCTGATGTTGCATGGTCAAATCGTTCTGGCGAGCTTGTAACATCTCCTCGTTCTGCCTCAAGCGATTCTCTCTTTCCTCGATTTCTTTTGCCCTTGCTGCGATCTGTTGTTCATAGGCCACTGCGTTCCGCCGGGTCCGCTCCAAAGCTCTGCGCGTGGTGTCCAACTCCATAGCCCGGGCTGCCGCATTCTCCGGCGTGATGATTCTTGTAAGCGCCGTTTGGTCCAAAACCAAGCCGTTGTTGAACAGAGTCGGCGCTGGTGCCGGGTTAGGTGTGACTTCTCCCTGGGCCCGGTTATTCAGGAAACCAAAAGAATTTCTATACTGAGCCCGGCCTTCACTTTCCTCCGAAACTGATGCAATCTCACCATCCGCCAGCCTTTGATTTAGCTCGAGCACCGGGTTTTGCTGTTGTTGGTCGTTGATATTCGGTGGTGGTGCAGCTCCTGACCCCCCAGTTCCCAAAGCAAGATCCAAGTTTGTCGATGGTGCCGTGTAAACAGCTACCCTTCGGATTGGACCCGGATAGGACTCTATCTCGGACTGATCTTCGTCTTCTTCTTCTTCCAGGTCATACCCATATCTTCCATCAAGCAGAGCCAAGATCGATTCCGTGTCGTCCTCGCTGCCTGGTGCGTCACCCGGGATCCGTGCCGGGTTTACCGACTGTTCCACGTGTCTGACCACCAGATCTGTATGATCAGCTGTTCCCACGGATTCTTCCCCATCTGATTGGACAAGGGTAGCAGCTCCTGACACAGAATCATATTCTTGATTACTAGCAGACCCGGTTGTATGAATCATACCAACAAAAACATTAATCTGGCCAATTGGAATAACATCACCTGATTCAAGCTGATCTGACTCCGGCCACCAGCCAGAGTCATCGGCGATGTGCTCTCCTTCCATGTTGATGATGATCCGGCCTACCACCAGATTCTTCATGCCTTCCAGCGCAGCTCCCTTGATGATGACACTCTTGGCCGCATGCCCCACGGTGGGCGCCAAATGTCGTGGGGTTGTCACGGCATATGTTACCATAGGGTAACTTTGAGTTGGGGGCCAGGCGAAACTGGTGTCAGGAAGATTGTTTGGCGCGGAGGGGACAAAGAATTTACCCTGGTTCGGCCTCTCCATGGAGATAAAGACCTACTTCCAGCTACTCTATTATTGATCTCGATGTCGATAACCCGGCTGCAACAACAGAGCCGGATCTCGATTAGGGTTACAATGTTCTCTCTCTCGTGGGACTTGTACGATATGAAAAAGCTTAACCTAAACTGAGACCCAGGAGCCCCTTATATCGATGCCGGGTCTCCTGGTGTCTTTACATGGTAATTCCGGGTTCTACCCATACTTGAAGTTATATTCTATCTCTACCTCTTCGTGACCTCCAGGTCTTGGACTCCGTGATGCTTGCCGCCTCCGGGTCTTCTAGATCTTTCCTTCTGTAGGCCGGGTTACCGCCAGATGTTCCGGCCCATATCTGAATCCAGCCCATGATGAAGAAAGCAGGCCAAGCCCGGCCTCCTGCCTGGCGTGTTTTCTTTCACTTTCATGAGCATACCGGGTTATCTTTCCCCCAACAGGTAGGAGGCTGAGTTCCGCACGCCGCCGATGGAGTCGTCGACGTAGACGAAGCGCGGCGTAACAGCCGCCAGGGGATGGCTCGTCGCGCTGCTGAGATCGACGAGTGGCGTGGACCCGCTGCACCGCGACCGCCTCGATCTGGTGCAGGCGGAGCTGGACTTCTACGCCTCGAGGAACAAGAAGAGGCAGACGAGCTCCGACGCTGGACCCTCCACTGCAGCGCCGCCGTGCCAGCAGACCGGCGACGATTCGTCTTCTGGCTTCTCGTCGAGCTTCTGTGATGATAAGTCGGACGACTCATCGTCTGACATAAGTTCATGCTGGGACCTCCTTAGTAGTTTTAGGTTAATTTCAAGTTCGCTTAAGTGATGAACTAATCCAGGAGAAGTCCCTCTCCTCTCGTCCTTCTCCTCTCCTCTCGTCCGCCCCCGCGTGGCGGCGGGAGGGGAAAACCTAACCCTAGCCCCTCGGTCCTCCTCCCTCCATTCCCCTCCCTCGCCGTCGCCATAGGTCTCGGCCGGCCGGCGGCGGCGAGGATCGATTGTCCTCCCGTGTTGAGGGGCCGGCGCGGGCCGGTGTCCTTGGCCGAGGCGTGGTGCTAGCGGGTGCCACGGCGGCCGACCTGGCAGCGCATGGCGGCGGCCGTGGCAGGGGCGCGGACGGACGGCAGGGCGGCGCCATCGGCTTTGACGGCGGCGGCGACCCGAGACCTCCATGATGCGGGGTGGATCTTGGCGTCCTCCTGCCTCTCATGTCCATGCGGCGGATCTTGAGGCAAGTTTGTCGGCCGGCGAGAGCTGGGTTCCGACGATCGGGGCCAACGACGGCGACGCCCGCGGGCGTTGTTACCTTGTTGAAGGATTTGTTGCTATGACATTCTAGCCTCCCTCCCTAATGCTCCGGAGGAAACTTCAGATCTGGGTATCTCGGATCGCACGATGGCGGCACTTCCGGTGTCGTTCTCCTCCCTTGGGGCATCGTGTTGGAGCACATCCTGGCTGGAGAGGTCTAATGGTGGAGCGGTGTGCCATTTTCCGCATCGACAATGGTGACTCGGCAACATGGTGCAGTGGGGTCTAGGCGCGGAAGCGTGCGAATGGACGAGGGCATGGCGGTGGTGCTGTTTGGCATCATGGCGACGTCGCCGGCTGGCCTTGCAAGGCTATGGCGCTGATCTTTGCATGAAGATGGATTCGAGGAAGACGGCGGTAGCGACTTTTGTAGCGCGCGCATGCGGTGTGCGTTGAGGGTCTGTAGACCGGTGCTCCGGTTGTAGATGATGCGTGTAGGTGTGAGGTCAAGCATGCGGCTCTGATCATGGTCACCCCCATCATAGTTGTAGCGACTCTTGTTGCCGAGCGGCGGACTTCGGTTTGATCAATGTTGTATCTTGTAAGCTTTGATGAATAATTGTGGATGGCTGTGTGCATCATTTTGATGCAGAGGCTGGGATCCGCACCCCCTTATCTAATTTTTTTTGATGAACTAATGCATTTTGTTTAGCTTATCAAAGTTGAGCTTAAGTTCATGTCGTTTTAGGTTTGTAATGCATGTGTGATGAACTAATGTATCTGTGTATGACACTTTGATCATTTGTATGTGGTCTTGTCTATATTTATGTTATTTATTTGACGTGTGTACGTAAATTTACTGTATTTATACTGGATATACTGTTGGAATACGATTTTGCAGGAAAAAAATCCTAAAAAATGTACCGCTGGCAAGTGTGGTGGAGTACCGCTGGCGGACGCTTGCCCGCCAGCACTGTAGCATCAGATGCCCGCCCAACGGTAGATACACTTACCGCTGGCGGACGGATGCCCGCCAGCGGTATATACCACCATTGGCGTAGTGATCGCTGGCGGGCGCCCGCCCGCTAGCGGTAGGCCATTTCCGTCCGTCAGCGGAAAGCCTTTTTCCTACTAGTGAGATGTAAGAGACAAAAGAGATTGTCACACAGCAACAAACTCTATCTATATTTCTTTGGAACTGATTCAGATAACCACATACAGATATTTTGACAAAATTGACATAGAACTAACAAGCTAACAAATGGATTCATCAGCCAGACGATTTTCCACCATGGGGGTGGCCGATCGTTGGCGGGGGCCTGCCCCCGCTCGACCCCCCTGGATCCGCCACTGCCCACTGATCACTCTGCCATGTCGGATGTACTAGTAAAACTGTTGCTATGGGACAAAACACTTAATTTTCTGCCTCTGAAGTTTCTTGTAGTCTTGATGCCAATGTGAGTCTGTGGTATGTGCTAACTTGTGTTGTACTGATTTCACGATGATGCAGTTGACCTTGCAATGTGGTGTTTTCAGATGTTTTTACAAGTTTACTGGTGATGCCATATCCCTGATTGTTCCATGTTGCAAAAGGTAACGGGGATGGTCAACACTAGCCGTCACCTAGGCTTGTCATCCATCTGTAGCCTGACTCTGTTGTGTTTCTTGGCGCAGCCACTAATTCAGACTTCTGGCTTAATTTAGTTCTATGTGTCCAATTGCAAGGCCTTATGAAGATATCTTTTACTGTCAGATTATCATATACCAAAATAAGCACCGAAGTTTTTGCCAGTTGATGATGAGAAGACCGCAATTAACAATTGAACGTGGGAAAGGGTACATCCACTATACAAACTTCATTACAGAAAACTGTATTCAGCAGGTTATCAAGAAGAGACAGGATATTAGCCATTTGTACCGAATTAACTGGCATCATAGAACTAAAGCCATTTTGAAAAGCATAAGAAATACTTTTAAGTGCTGATGCAATACACGGTTGACAGATTTATCAGAAGAAGGACATTAGCACTTACTGGAAGCAAGACTGAGAGTACAAGAACAAGAGGAAACATGCATCAGTATACCAATTACGAGCTAAATTTCCGGCTACGTGCATTGTACAAACTAAAGGAATGTCTATTCGCAAACATTTTTGCACCCAAAAATCAAAATCACAACCAAAGGAACAGCATGAGACTAATCTTCCCTGGATCTATCTAATCTGGTCCCCAGCAGATGAGGTGCATCACACTCTCGTCCTTCTCCGCTCTCCTCGTCTTCTCAGCCGCCGTCTTCGCCGCCGCCTGCATCTCAGACATGCCGCCAGAGAACCGCAGCCAACGGTGAGGAGCGGGCGTCGCCGGCGACGACCTAGGCATCGGCGGCGTCTTGGTGGACGCTGGCTGCTCTGCGCGCACGGCGGCTTGCACCACCCTGACGCACACCCTGCTCAGGTAGCCCAGGCTCATGGCCGACCTCGCCGACGATCAGATCACTTGTTCAAACTGTTGAACCTGCTTCTACTCTGCTTCTGGCAGAAATGACAAAATATTCTGTGCTGGGCACTTGTACGTTTCTACTTGTTGGCCAAGAATTTCTCTGCCAAAATACTTATTGGCCAAGAAATCGTTTTATGTGACAAATTAACCCTTGCCAGACTTACACGTAGGAAATAAAATCACGCTTGGCGCGTCCGCATCAAAGAGGCACTGGACGCGGATATGCATTTTTACGAAAGAAATTCAAGCCGCAAACATCAGAGACATACAATCCCAAATAACTCTAGTTAAATGCCGGCACGAGTAAACATAAAATATATGTAAATAACTAAATGTTCACACATCAGTTCTGTCAGTGTTAAAGAAACCAGTACGTAACAAATCAAGCTATACCTATTTGATGTGGTGAGGCCTACCTCGAAGGGATTGGGAACTGGTGGTTTGGCTGGCCTGGCCCAACCCCCCACCGGTCTACCAAACAAGGCCTCGTGGAATTTTCAGGGTTTTGGCCCCCTAAGGAAAAATCCCTCCTCAGCTTACACATGTGTAGCAAACAAGGGATTAGGATTTGTTTTGTTAATCCACTGTCCAAGTGGTTCAGGTCGATTGGAGCGGATTGGAGGGGCTTTTGGCTTGTTAAGAACTTAATCTACACCAATCCATGTTAATCCCCTTAAAATTTCAGCAAACCAAATAAGGTCTTATTTGAACATGAATCATTGACAAGACAACAATTAAAGACGAGCTGGTGGTAACACATTACAGAAAACTATCACTATGTTCATATTCAGTACCCCGAGTTGGTTATCTTGGAGCTAGAACAGGCGGTGGCAGACACGCATGTTGAGGCATGTGTTTCGAGGAAAAGAGGAGGAATAAGAAAATAAAAAAAAGGATGGTGGGCTGGGCCAGACTAGGAAAAGGAGAAAGAAGAGAGGGAGAAAAATAAATTAAGAAGTGCGCGAGAAATACCTGTGCCAAGGATAGTTCCACCTCATGCATTTGATGGACTGTTATAAAGGAAAATGAATTGGAAGAGACTTTTGTAGTTCAATCCATGCAACCAAAAAATAAGGTGGGCCTTCCCCGTGTATCGAAAAAGTTATATTATAGATTTTATTTCATTCAAAATAAAATCATATTTTTGAAAATTGGAATTGAGCTTATTAATTTTATGATATCGAACAAAAATTCAAATGTTTTGGATCATAGAATAAGTCAATTTTTGCAAAAAAAAATGGTTGTTGCACTTGAGACGAAAGAACTGACTCTTAATTCGGTTGGAAATAGTGAGAGGCCCAATAGCACGGTTTAGACGCAACATGCTTACACATGCGCACACACAAGCAGTAAGAGTTGGACAAGGCGAGTCAATTGGCATTTTGCAGTGAGAGGAGGAGGAAAGTAGGTTGACTCTTGCATAAGAAAAAGTACACTTTTCATCCCTTTTTTTTAAAGATCATTTTTAGTTTTCTACTTATATTTCGTATGAAACATCCATTTCACATCTAATTCAAAAATGCTTGTGCAGATATAATGTAGTACAAAAAAGGATAAACTTGGCTGAACTAGAACCAAATCTTGATTGTCTGTTCCATCTGTCAAAATCCTACTCGGACTCTAAATTCATAAATCTCCACAGCATTCGCTGCTCCCCAATCTGGTGTTGTCCGGCTATTTAGTGGCCTTGCTCTTGCACGACCCTAGAGCTTGCCCGACCCGTCCACGATGACCCAACTCACACGCATCCCCGTTTTTGTTGGGTCATACAGAATGTGAACTTCAAAAGTTAAGTTTGTTTTGGACCAAACATAAGTTTTAGAATTAAAAATTAACTTAGTGAGAGTTAAGGGATGGATTTTCTTCACTGCTGCATAATGTTGCGCAAAGAGAGGTAATGGATAAAACCGGTTTGAAAGTGCTCCTGTGTCACATTCCATAATGGTGTTCGTGAAATAAAATCGGTTGGTTATTCCGTATATCACCCTTCAGATACATAGCAAGGCCAAACATTTAGAAACCTAGAGTGGAATTTTAATTCCTTGTTTTTTTCGCATAACGATAAATCAAAGTTGAATAGGATTTTTTTTGTTTGAGTTGGCTAGTTAATTGCACTAAACAAAGAGCTACAAAGTTGTTTCATCTCCCCAAAGGAAACGACTAAATTCAATATTTGAAACGCCTAAAGAAACATCACTAAATACATCTTAATCTGCAGGGCTCGATTTCTAAAACAATCTCAAGAAATGTCCTAACTGAAACATCTGAAATAAACAAATAGATCCCATTAATAAAGGTTAAAAAAAAACTCTGCGACGGACGTACGATGTCTGGAGGGTTAGCCAAACTTTTCTTCTGACTTGAGTCTGAGACTAGCTACATCTGACTGACACGCACTACGCATGACGAGCTAGGTAAGCTAGACGCCGTGCATTCTGTTTCGGTTGCTGCCACCTTCGCGTCCGGCGGGGACGTACTTGCTCCAGAACCAGTGTCTGCTCCAGACGAGGTTCATCTCGTCGATTGGCACCCCCTTGGTCTCGGGCAGGAAGAGCGCGATGAAGGTTGTCATCACCACCATCCACGCGGCGAAGAAGTAGAAGAGGCCGAACTTAAGGTGGCAGAGCATGGTGAGGAAGGCCTGGCCGATGATGAAGGTGAGTAGCATGTTGACACACACGGCGATGCTCTGCCCGGCGGACCTGATCTCCAGCGAGAACACCTCGCTGGGCACGAGCCAGCCCAGGGGACCCCAGGACCAGGCGAAGCCGGCGACGTAGAGGCAGATGAAGATGACGAGCAGCAGGGCGTAGGACCTGGACATCTCGCCCACGCCCGTGGTGCCGAACTGGAGAGCGATCAGCGTGCCCACCACCACCTGGGACACGAACATCTGCGTGCCGCCCTGGAGAAACAGGGCGCGGCGGCCGAGCCGGTCGACGGAGACGATGGAGACGATGGTGGCGAACATGTTGACGAGGCCCGTGATGACGGCGGACATAAGGGACGCGTCCCCGCCGAAGCCGATGGTGAGGAACAGCACGGGCGCGTAGAACATGATGACGTTGATCCCCGTGAGCTGCTGGAAGGCGGGGATGAGCACGGCGATGGTGAGCTGGGGCCGGTACTTGGGCTCGAAGATGTTCCGCCACGGGTGCTCGATGGTCTTGGCCTCCTCGCTGGCGGCGACCATGTCGTCGTACTCGTCGTGCACGTCAGAGGTGCCCCGGACCTTGACCAGCACCTTCTTGGCCTCGGCGGTGTATCCCCGGGCGATGAGGGAGTTGGGGGTGTCGGGAAGGGCGAGCGCACCGACCGTGATGATGAGGGCCGGGACGCCGGCAAGGCCGAGGCCGATGCGCCAGCCCCATCCGCCCTCGATGCTGACGGTGGCGTAGTTGATGAGGTTGGCGGAAAGGATGCCGATGGTGGTCATGAGCTGGAACCCGATGTTGAGCATGCCACGGAGGTTGGCTGGGGCCATCTCGGATAGATAGAGCGGGACGGACTGGTTGGCGAAGCCGACCCCGACGCCGAGGAGGATGCGGCCGAGGATGAGCATCATCAGGTTCGTTGCGGCGCCGTTGAGGGCGGAGCCGGCGAGGAAGGTGATGCCGCCGCAGAACATGGACCACTTGCGGCCAAAGATGCGCGTGACGGAGGCGGCCACGAAGGAAGTAGCGAGCGCCGCCAGGTAGAGCGACGACGTGAAGAGCGTCAGCAGCTGGCTGTTGAACTTGCAGTACTGGTTTGTGTCCTTGTTCGCCTTCGCCTGGGCGTACACCGACGGGAAGAACTCGCTAAGGAACGAATCCATGGACGTCACGCCACCTTCAGGACAATGTCACTCAAATTTCAGTTTATGATCATCAACCAATTCAATTTCATTTGCATTTCGTTGCCTGAAGACAGATAGACATACCGGAGATGCCGATGTCGTAGCCGAAGATAAGCCCGCCGGAGGAGGCGACGAGGCAGGAGAAGAAGACGAAAGCCGTCATGTGCCCAGGGTAGACCTTGCCCCCGGAGGAGCTTATCACCACGCCGCCCGCCATTGCTGCGGGACCGGCGAGACAACGGCAACGGTGACCGAGAGATGGAAGAGGTCCGACGATCGAGGGAGAAAGAGAGGAGAGGAGGTGCGTAGCCTCGTTCTTGAAGGAGGCTATAACTTCTTTATAGCACCTGGTGTGGGAAACCCTGTCCAATGGATACACTCATGGATGAGAATGAAAGCTACCTATTTATGATCACTTCTCCGGCAATGAGAACTTGCTGCTAAATTTAGGGCGTCATTGTTCTTCGGTTTGCTTGCCACCAGTCTCAGCCTTTTCAATCCATATTTAGTCTGTAGTCTTTCTTCCTTGGTCCTCTTAACCGAGAAGAAGCCGTGTCCGTTGCAATGGACGTTCAGCACTTGTAGCTTCCACTTCCACTGCGATTTGCGATATGTAACACAAGATCCTCACCCGGATGCCACACAAAACCCCGCATCCATAACGCGTTATTGCAACTTCCGTGAGTTACTACTTGTCACAAATTATCAAGGAATTGGGAGATTAATTCACAACTGTACAATTCCTCCAATGAACTAGGGAAGCTCAAGAGTGTTTTTCATGCCACTCATGACTACAAACATTCATCTGCTTCAGAATTCAGATGCAGGCACAGATGATTTGACATTTCTCACAACTGAATCGAAGTATTTCTTGTATAGGTGTACAATACAAAGGTCAAGGTGTTTCAGCCCAACTGGATCGAAATATATATTTGCAAAAACATTGGTGTGTTCGGAAGAGATCCTGCTCTGTACAAGGGCCCATGTGAGGTAACTCGAGTTTTTATGAACAAAAGCTGCATGGAGAAACACCTATGGTTCAGAACACCCAACAATGCTGCACAACAGTGACAACCTAAATCCACACAAAATCTAGGACGAGGTTGTCAACACCAGGTATAGAAATCCCTAGTATCATAAAGACATGGTCATCGGAAGAATCTTCTGAGCCGTCGGTTGTGACTTGATTTCCCATGAAGCCTTTTCAGCCGACTCTTCAGGGAGAATGAAAGGCAATGAGATCTCCCTGATCATCAGATCACCGCAGAAGGGGCACTCACTTGCGACAGCATCATCCAACTGTGACCTCAGCTGTTAAATGATAATAATGACATCAGCGTAAGGACTGCAGAGCATAATATATATGACAGTTTAAATATCACCAAACCTTCTCAACTGGTGTTGCACCCATAACCGATTCGCCGTTCCCGATCCCACCATTGTCTTTTGCTACTTTCCTGTCAATTAAGCTAAGCTGCCTCTGAAGGTTCAATATTCTCTCAGCCTACAAAAGATGGAACTCATCGTAAAAAATAGGAACACGAGATGGAACTTAATCCTAATCTTTTATTGAGAAATGGAGCAAACAATTGAACCTCCGCAGCGAGACTTACTTGCTCTTGGCTAGTGCAGCGAGTTACATGGGCAATCAAACAATTCGCATGGAAGGCGTGTCCACATGGAAACACATAGAAAGGGGCCATGTGTCCAACAGATGCATAACTTCTTCCTACCTGGTGCAATCCTCCCACAGTCAATATTTTGCGCCGGCATACCTGTTAGTTCAGGACAACAAATTAGCACCAAGATATAGTCATGAACTCATGATATAGAGCACAAGATATTAAGTATAGAAATTCATAGAACAAATGTGGATGCACTTGAGGACACGCTGTAATAACAAAACAGATGGATATTGTTGGTCATCTTTTCTCTGAATCTTTGCTTGCATTTTACATGCCCAGAATGCAATGGATGGGAAACTAACGACTTCTCATATAAAACTGCAACAGGCACAAGCCAAGCAAATTCAATATACCACAGAGATCTCATGGCCCCATTCTCTTACCCCACATTCCTCTTCGCGATCAATCACAGTATATCTCTGAGCAAGGGCACCGATATCACTTCTGATGTTGTCTGCTCCACGCGTAGCATCATCCATCTCTTGCTTCAATTGTTCAATCTGACTGTTATAGTCCTTGAGAGATTTGCAGATTTCCTCCTGCTCGGACCATGTTTTCATTGTTAGTGCGAAGAAAAAAGGCATCGAGCTACAAGACTGAAATGTGGAACAGTAATTATAAATTAGGAACGACGTGAATTCATGAGCCTTCAAAAATATGTACATAGATCGGATGCATATATCTTACTTTAAAGTCGTCAATCAATACAAAGTCTGGGAAAAATGGCAAGATATCCTCAATCTTCAGCAAGTTATTCGTCTCTGATAGGAATTCTATAGCTTTCTTTATGTTCTCTCTCTTGACTCCTTTTTCTTGTTCGATGACATGCTTTGCAACCTTAAGCCACAGCTTTTTCCTAAGCTCTTCATCATCTTCAACTTTGTCTGCTTCTGCCTTTGCAAGTTCTAAGTCCACCTAATGAGGAGCAAATAAAGTACAACAATAAGAGAACCTCAGTAAATGAGAGCACCACGGCATCAGAATGTAAAGGCACAACAGATGCTTCTCAAATGAAAGCTTACCCTCAAAGCAAGTGCCACAGCTTCCTCATGCATGGACATCATGCTGTAAATACGAACACAGGCACGCATTCTCTTCTCTTGGAGACATAGACGCAGAGCATACTGGGGTTCGTAAAAGAAATCAGGGCCATTTGCTTGTCCATTACCAAATTTGGTGTCCAGAAATTGCAAAAGCTGGGACTCATCCTCCTACAGATGAAAATATACCGTTCATCAGTTTGTATGTGCAGCAAATATTGACTCATGGTACCCACAAGTTGCAACAGGTGAATGAAAGCGGGAAAGACGAATAATAACATGAACGCGGTGCAACAGTAAGTGATTTTACTATCATGCATGGGTACAAAGTCAATGTTTCAACAGAAATAAGGCAAGTGCCATTATTAAATTACTCCACTTTTTTTTCAATTTTGAATGTGAAAAGACAATGTACCTTCTTGGGATACAGCACACGTGAGCAATAAAAGTATGCATTATGGAAAGAAATATACCTTCTTGGAATACAATGAGAGCAGCAGATTGTGCACTCCAGGATCTTCGTTGTTCAAATCTTTGACACAAAATTCCAGGTACTTAATGACCTCATGTGTTTCATTCCTGCAAGACTTGCTAACATGTTAAGTGCATATATTATCTAAACAACATAAAAACAAGTTTGCTGCCCAGGATTGTAGGTTACTCCAGAGCTGAGAACAATGCCTACTAAAACACTTCTAATACTTTGATTCGCAGTCTTGCCATCTAAGGTGGGACTGAAGTCCAATATGGCCGCAGCTTTGAAATTACCATTTCGGTATAACAGATGTTTTTACTGTACCATCCATAGAGTTTCCTGAAATACTTAAACCCTTAAGCCCTGTATGGTACACAAAAATGTAACCCCTCACCCTCACAAACAAAAGAAATGAATTGCATACAATGATACAAGGGTATTTATTTTCGGTTGTAAACTGCTATCTGGCTAGCAAGGCAATTTGTGTAGGAAGATTTCAAGTACTAGAGATATGCGCATCTTACTTGGCATGTGGTTCGCTCACATAACGCATCATTGCCGGTATAAGCTTCCCTGGATTCAACTTGCTTCTTGCCATCATCCATGATTCGACAGTCTCATAAGCATCCAACATGATTAAATCTGGGGCAAATTTATACTGCAAAAAAACAAGTTATAGGTGGACATTTTGCTTCACTTAACAAGTTTTGGCTGCTTAATAACCAATGTATGTAAATAAAAGGTAACTTTTGTGTGATAAACAGAACAACAATTTTCTGAGTTCTAGTGAAGTACCACAAGGTCTACTGCAACATTAGGTCGTTGAAGCACATCCAAGGCTTTCCTTGCTTCTCCTTGCTGAACCAGTATACGGCAAAACGTTAGCACCGGCACCTCATCCAAGGTCAATGGGTTTGTAAGATCGACATATGATTTACAGAGACGACAGTACATCAAAGTGAAGCAATGGGTTTAAGAAAACATGTGCAACATAGTCCAATATAGTGCCTTGATAAAGCACGCATATTGAAACAAGCATAAAAGAAGAAAGTCTGGAGACATTTATACATGGATGTATTACATGGAATAACTTCTCCCTTTACTATTTTTACACATATCTGGATTTATTTACAAATTAAAGTTGTCCAAAAAAGGACTGATACAGGAACAATGCTAGACATCTAGAGCAGGAACAAAAGACCGTCCCAGCTCAGATACTGCCCAAGGTAGTCTGGACTAGCCTGATCCGATACCAGTACATATGTTACATGAACATGCTTCTAAAAAATAGTTAGGCGGGTTATGGGATTTTCCAACTGCTTTCGGACTTCGACTAGGCCTAGAGCAGTAATAGCAGATATGTTATCAGCGATTTTTCCTTCACTAACAGATGATAAGGAAATATTCCTATTATGTTGAGACTAGCTAGCACATGGTGACTAGCAGAATGTCCTATTATTAGGCTCAATACAATAGTGTTAACACCTTTCTTAAGTTAATAAGTGCCTGACCTGAATTTTTTTTAGATAAAGAGTGCCTGACCTGAATGTAATGATGAACTACGATTTCATACTGCTCCTTCAAACCAGCAAAGTATACCAGTTCATCCACTCTGCCATAACTGCCAACATTTTGAAGAGATTGATCAGAGGACCGGGGCTCATACATGCAACCAGCAATGCAATGAAACAAACAACAGATGGCATCCTGCAGTATAAAAGTACAAAAGAACCATCTAATGGTTTACATTTATCTATTTAGGCACCTCAGCAGTCTCCCTGCTAAATAGATATGCTATAGAAGGCTACAAAGATATTTTGTGTCTTAATAATCCATAATCATTTAGGCTATACACAGATGCCTGGGGGTTATAACAAAGACAACGAATAACTCTTCCATCATCTCAGATTTGTCAGGGTCTTAATCCTAATACGCAAGTATTAATCGATGTTTCATGTTCGTGTTTCAGCTTATCACATACTTCCTCCGTTCCAATGAATAAGGCTTATATTTTTTTGAAAGAGTCAAGCGAAGTAAACTTTGACCAAACTTTTTGAAAAAGTTATTACCAACTACTCCCTCGGTCTCAAAATATAAGGCGCCCTTTAATTCCGCTGGTCAACGCCGTGTAACTTTGATCATGATTTGTACTTATAATATGTAACCTAAATTATTACAAAGATATGTGAAATTAAGGAAATTTGCAAGACGAATCCAACGGTACCATATACACATTCCGATTCAATATATTTTGTTATATATTGGTGGTCAAAGTTGAGCATCAAAGACCACCTTAAAAATAGCGTGCCTTATATTTTGACACGGAGGGAGTATAATATTAGATGGATATGATGTGAAAGTATATTTCATGACGCATCTAACCGTGTATATTTTGTATTGTACATGTTCATAATTTCTTCAAAAAAACTTGGTCAAACTTCACATACTTTGACTTTTCAAAAATAATATAGGCCTTATTCATCAGAACGGAGGTAGTATATAAGATACAGTCTTGACAACTTAATATGTGTTGCCTTTCTGTATGATTGCATATATATGACTATCAGAGCGGGAATAAACTAAGAATCTAACTGACACGTAATGTGCAACAATGATAAACATACCTTTCCAACAGTATCATAGTTGTAGCTTCATCTAGGACATCTTTGCTATCACTGAGAAACGCACGAAATTCATTTACTACTGAACGATATGCCGAGCTGTGGGAATCTGTAACTGTGTTTGTAGTCGTGCCTGTGCCATCTTCCAACAGGAGACGATTAATCTACAAATGTTTTGGAAAATATACTGAGTAAGCCACACAAATGTAGTTATGCAACCAGAGATTAAAGGAATATTTCAATAGCAAAGCAATTGAAGTCATATTTTTCTAGAGTGCTGCAAAATGGAATCATGGGCAGTTGGCACCTTGTCTAAGTACAGCTCAGTAGCCCAAGTTGAGATCATCGTTATCTGCATCTTATCTTTTTTTGTGAGATTATCGAGCCTTCGTAATAAGAAAGTCCTGAGAGCATCCTGTTGAGTAGAAGAGTCAACAATTGCAGACATAAATGCGGTGAGTCACATGGAAAATGTTATAATAATAGATTAATAGCGTCTATGAAAAAGCGGACCAGAGAACAACGTAAGAAATGCAAAACCTTAATGATATTATATTTCTCATGATGAATCCTAGAACATACTAAGCCTTCAACATTTCACATGAATGCGACGGAGATCAGAATAAATGAATAAAAAGGGCAGCCCCGGTGCAGTAGCTCCCGCTTGCGCAGGGTCCGGGGAAGGGTCCGACCACTTTGGGTCTTTAGTACGCAGCCTTTCCCTGCATTTCTGCAAGAGGCTGTTTCCAGGACTTGAACCCGTGATCAGAATAAATGAATACATCGACAAAAAATATAGCTTATAGAAGTTTTCAACAATACCCATGGACTAGTAAAAATATCAGAGTTCTGAGCAAATTACCTGCTCGCCCACAGATATAAATTTTAAACTGATCTCCTCAAATGATAGGGTATAATTCATCTGAACCAAAGAACATGATGTCAATGAACAGGATAAAAACTAGCAAGAAAACCTACGAAAGAACACAATTAGTAGAACGGATTTCACCTTTGCATAGAACGAAGCTGCTATGTAATATTCTTTTGCAGCAAATGCAGCATCAGCCTGGAAAGGAAAATGTTTAATACAAAACGAAATTCAGTGACCATTGCAAGATCAAAAAACATCCCGCTTATCATCAACTATAAGAAATGATGCAGGAGCACAAACATGGGACTATGCTGCAAACATGTTCACATGCGACAAGATGTATGAACATTACTTCACATTGATCTCAAGAAATAAAACCATTACCTGCACCAGATAAACTTGGTCCCTGTGGAAAGGGTTACGGCAATGGGACAAAGCAACAGCATATGCCTTCATATCCAAGTATACTTGCCACATGTCACGACCCTCATCGGACGTAGAAACCTAAATGACAAACATAATTAGACACAATCCTAGAAGCATTATTACACGACTTAAAAGCAAGCATCAGAATTCCGAACCTGGAATATAGAATTGTCATCAAATGCATAGAAAACTCCAGTTGATGCATCGCTGCAGAGCCCAATGATTCCTTTTGAAGATTCCGGTGTATTATCTACTACCAGTTCCTCCACAATTCGCTGACTGATTCTGTTCACAACCTAAGAAATACAAGTTATGTGTTGTCTTGCCCTTATAAGTAATAGATACTAGAGAAGATGAAATTAATGTAAAAAATGCAAAGTAAACAACAGATAAAAATTGCACATATGTTGGCAGCTTCTTACCTTAATTTTGTCCCCAATCAAGAGCAGAAAATGGAACTCAGACAGTGCAAATGACACTGGTTTCGTGCTGGAATCTCCTAGTTTTGAATAGTCAAAGAAACCCTTGTTTTCCACAAAATTTTCATCTCCACTCGTAGAGCTGCAGAACTAACAAATAGTACATAAATAAAGTGCTCCAAATTGACTTTATCAACATTCATTCAAGAATAAAGCAGTGGTAAGCTGGTAGCACTATAAATTTATTTATTTTCAAGGCTAATAGGTTTACGAAAAACTTGAACTTCACTAGACCTTGCGTCTTAACATAAGGCTTAGCGTGTGTTGCGACTAAACTGGTTCGACGCCATCTGTGAGCATAACATACAAAATGCTGAAATTTATCCATTCAAGCAGCTAGCGAGAAACTATGAAATTTCAAGTTCATAAGCTTCGAATCTAGAGTAACACAAACATTCATTAGGCTCCTCTTATAAGGTTTTTTCTATTTGAAAAGAGTATCTCGTGACTTTACACAGTTTCAAGTTGTGAAGGTAAAACATTGATTATTAATTCCTATCAAACAAATGGGGGCAAAGCTAATTTTGAACTTGACCCCTATAAGGATTGTAATTATTCCATTTCTTTGTGGCCTTTCTAGACGCCAACTTACATTTGGGAATGGATCAGTAGATGGCTTGCCTCATTCGCTAGTTCAATAATTATAAACTTAGAACAAGTTTAGATAAGTTACGACAAACATGATTAGAAATTCATTGTTAGGTGAAATCAAGGGTTTAGAGAAAACCATGATCTAATTTCTCTTACTAATTCCTCCCTCCATTCCATAATTTTTGTTGTGGTGTTTGAGGTCAAACTAAAACCACGGCAAGAATTATGAAACAGAGGTAGTAGTAAATTACATGATGAAATTAAGTTACATGTTTCACCTGTGTTGAGCTCCAAAATTCAGTTCGCCGTAATAAATTCCCGCTCCAGAAAGCCATCCAAAATGTTTAGCCCTTCTTTGCTTGATAAAGAAATGTAGTTCACTGATAACATGCAATGCATACATATGTTACAAACAGAAAATCCCTAAGCACAGTAATAGAGTACAAAAAGCAGTCACTTTGTTATAACATCGTACAAATCAGACCAAGTTACACTTGCCTATTGGGAATTTCTCCTGGAAGTTCCATGAAGTGAATGGCACGGTCGGCATAGCTAGCAAAAACAGTCTGTGCATCAAGGTTGTTATTACAGACCATATCATAAGAAGATGAGCACATACACACATCTTGCATGTCTTAAAAATTGAAACTGAATGACCAAAACGTAACACAAAAATCTTCCGCAGAAAATGTGTAGTATGTGATTATGCTCGCGGAAAATCAAGACATTGCAAGGGTATGTTCTAATTGTGTACATCAATCTAGAACAAAGATATACTGGTTTGAAATGGCTGAGTATATAGCGTAGCCTTTTTTATGTTACTGAGTCATGTTACCTGATGTAAGAGGCAAATGATTCTATCGAATTCCCAAACTATTTTGCAACCTGCTCAATAGCCAGTGGAGCATCTAGAGAAGTTTGATTCAAACAACACTTGTTATTCTTTACTTTCCAGTCTTGTCATCTTTTATTGGTGACTTATTTAATATTCTCTCTGAAAAATCCACATTCTTATGTTTAGAAGTGAGAAATGTGCGAGGACAAAAAAAATTAAACATTTCCCGTAATAATTAATAGTTAATTATCATTTTAACTATTAATGTGTTGTCATTCATCCAATTATAGAACACTAAAAGGAGTGGAATAGAGGACATGGATTCTTATGTGTAGGGGTGGAGGGTTTTTCAGTCCTACTTGTTGGGTTAGAGGTGTGTGATATTTTCATTTCCTGTAGCAACGCACGGGCACTTTTGCTAGTTGTGTACATCAATCTAGAACAAAGATATACTGGTTTGAAATGGCTGAGTATATAGTGTAGATTTTTTATGTTACCGAGTCATGTTACTTTGATGTAAGAGGCAAATAATTTCTATCGAATTCCCAAGCCTAAAACTAAGTTGTCGTTTTATCACAAATGCACTCAATCTCGACACCACATCACAAGACGCAACAGATAAAATTGAGAAATGTTTACTTACTTCCAGCGAACCAATGCCGGTGAATGAGTAAAGCCGTGTGGGCGTGACAGCCATCACATAGAACCTTGTGGCACTCCCAACCACAGTTGTCTCCATCTGCGCAACAAATTGCTCAATAACAGTCACTCCAACAAAAGCACATCAACACACACAAATGCACGCACTGGACCATGGCGAACTCAAACCTGCAGGTCATTGAAGCCCTCTCGCAGCTCGGTGAGCTCAAAGAGCAGCTTCACATACTTCTCTTCTTGTCAGCCTCGTCCACGGCCATCTCGAAGAGCTGCCCAGTTTCCGTGCCCAGGATTATCTCCTTGGTTGACGCTGCAGCAACAAAATCACAGAGATTGACAAGTCAAGAATAGCGTAAGAGCAGAGACAGCAAAAAATCATCACAATGTAGTTGAACCCATAAGCAGGGGAAAAAAACCTTCAGTGATGGATTGGCGATTCCAGGCGACGGCATTGACGAGGAGGCCACGGAGGCGGGTGAGCGGCCTGGGTTTGGGCCACCTGGCGTGGTGGTAGTAGGTCTCGGCGCCCCCCGGGTGGATCACCGTGACGACGCAGTGCTTGCCCCCGGGGTCCAGGAACACCCGGTGCACCGCGTGGTCGCCGGAGCGGCCGAGCCCGAGGTCGAGATCTGGAGGAGAGGCGGTGTTGGTTAGCTAGGCAGAAACGGGCCTGCGGAGTGAAGAGGGAGGAGAACTCACCCTGGGCGTCCTCGAAGGAGAAATCGTGGCGGACGAGCCAGCCCCGGGACGTGCCGAGGACGATGACGTCGCTGCCGGCGGCCATGGACGTGACGGCGCCGTGGCCCCTCGCGGCCTGGCGCTCGAGGGGGTCGACGGAGAAGAGCTGGCCGGCGTCCATGGCAGCCGGCCGGTGAGCTTGATCGGTTGGCGTGGTCTAGACTCTCAATTCCGTGTGTGTGGCTGCACGTGGACCCAAATCGAGGGTCGGGGTCGAGTCCGGATCGAGAAGGTCCGATCGCCGGAACCCCTACAGGCTCGGACGTCCTCCAGGCTCACGATTGAAGAAGCAGATTTTTTTTCTTTCTTTCTTTTTTATTAGGGGAAGACTAATAAGTGGGCTCGAGGGGATGGCGCTGTGCGGCGAATCTGAGGCGAAAAATCGCCAGTGCCGAGCGCGGGCAATGGGCTGCGTGGGGAAGCCGCAGCTGGTCGCCGGCGGTAGCGCTCCCACGAGCGTGGCGGCGGCTAGCCCTGCGGGCTACGCGGGGAAGATGATGAGTAGGCGTGCGGGGGCTAGCTCGGCGGAAAGAGCAGCGGCGGCGACTGCCGGAGTTGGAGGCGTTTTTTTTTTCGTTCTTTTGTTTTTCAGGGGAAAGAAGAAGCATAAGTCTTAAAGTGGGCTTTAGTGTTTGCTTGTGGGCTCGAGGGGATGCAACGTAACGTAAGGTAAAAGACGGGAAAAAAACACTTCTACCTCTGTGACATTTGATTTGTGCAGTGGCAAGTGGCCGATGTATTTTCGCACAATCTGTATGATAGTAACAAGATATGTATATGAGACATTCTTGAATAGAGAACTCAGGGACGTTATACTAGGGGGGAAAATACATTCTGAAATTTCTTGTAATCACATAATGCCAAATACTCTAAAAAAACACAACGTATATCACCGGCGGAAATATGACAAACACTATTATTCTTTTAATCAAAACTTCCGTGTTCATGAAATATCCTTCCACTGCTAAAACACCAAGATACGCCTACGAGCCTCATTCCTGAAATCTCAAAATTTAGCTACCTTATACTACAAGAATATACATTCTGAAATTGCTTGAGATCATACCATGACAAATACTGTGAGATACGCTAATCAGGAAAATAGACCAGAAAATAATTATTTTCTACACCAAATAGAAACATTTTTTTCTTCCGCTACTAAACCACCAATTCAGGGTGAAAAACCCATGTTTCTTTCCCGGAAGACCTACACAATCGCGAGGGGCTGCAAGTACCAGACTTGAGGTCGAAGACCTCACCAGTTTCCATGAAATAAATGACATCCTCCTCCACCTCTCCACAAGGCGCAGCGGCAGACTTGGAGAAGTTGATGCTGATAAAGAGTGCTTGACCACCTCCTAGCCCACCGGTCATCGGCATCCAAGCGCCGGTGCTGGTGTTCGCTTCGAAAACTTCCACACAACGAGTGAAGAAACCTTGAGCTGGATTTAGTTGTTGATGATGCCTCACCATGAGCAGCTTCCCCCGTGATTCAATTAGATGTCGGGTAATGAGGTGGTAATTTTTGTTAGGTCCAGTGTCTGACCAATAATGAGCTGAGCCATTGGGGAAAGCAATATCATTTAGTGCGGCTGCCACCTGAACCTTCAGCTCCTCATGATCACTATCGTGACCATGGTAATCCGCCCGTTGTTGGATTAGCCACCTTCCCATGATAACCACAGGCCTTCCCTCACCATCTAACGCGAGTTCAAAGGGGATGAGGTCCTCTGCATTGGTGATCGCATACAGTTTCCCTTGGAGGAAAGCAAAATCAATGATATCGATATAAGGACGTGTCCATGGCTTTGCCAACCACACACCCTTCCCTGGCCAGATCAACATGAAAGAATACATCATGTTGTTTGTGATGATGGCAGTGAAATCATCGACACCTGAAAGCATAAGGAATTTGCGGATGAAAGATTGGTCGTGGACAATGACGGCCTCCAGCTCAGTCAGCGGCACGGTCCTGTTGAAATTGAAAAATGGATTGTGCAAGATATATTTGTGCTCCTTGCTTATGCGGACCGCAAGCCAGTCGTCGGTGGAGCCGACCACGTTGGCGTCGAGGGGCAAGCCACGGAGGCGGCGGCGGCCGCGCATGGTAGAAATCGTGCTAGGCAGTCGCCATGGTCGGGGCCGTGGCGGCGCACGGCGTACTGCCATGAGCGACAGACAGCGCGGGCGTGGGCACGGTCGGCGGGGTCGGGAAGCCGGGCGATGACATGTCTATCAGTTCCACGGGCAGGTCGTCGTACGACCGTTCAATGGACGCCGAAGAGCTACACACTGCTCCCATGGTCCCGTAGACGGCCGCTTGGAATAATATGGTCTCTTTGAGCTAGCTAGCTGCTAGCTCTCTCGTTTTGTCCCCTGTGGCGTCTTGCTCCCCCTTGAGAGTCGACTTTCCCCTCCAGATCTGGCGCCCGGCTCGCTCCTTCTTCCCCTTCGGCGGCGCTGCCGTCCGGTGTGGAGGAGAATGCGTGGCCTGGGTTGTAGATATTAGGGTTAGTTTTGGCTTTCCCGCGGTGGATGCCTTTCTCTATTTCTTCTTCCTTTTTCTTGCCTACGCTCTGGTGACTCGCAGCGACGCCGGAGACGGCCCTCTTCCTCTCTGCAGCTCGGATCCCTGGCGGATCTGCTGTTGGGTTGAAGTTGGTCGAAGGTTTGCTAATAAAATCGACTGCCGTATTATCTACTCTGCAGATCTGGATATGAGCTTTGTAGATCAAAAGATGGAGCGATGCTGCCTTCCTCTGGCCGACCGTGGTGGTGAGGAGAGGAAGATGTGTTGCTGCTCTGCTGCAGGATCGGTGGAGTGGTTCTGGAGCTGGGGTGTTCTTGCGTTCGAGCGCGGCGTGGGACATCGACTTCGATACATCTCCAGCAAGTTTCCATGGTGGAAGCAGATGCAGGAGTTGTTCAAGGCAAGCTCTCTTATCAAGCGCTGCTGTCTCTGTCCTGAGCTTAGATTGCAGTGGCTTCATCTTCCTCTGGCCGCCGTGGCGGTGAGGGGTGGAAGGTGAGTTGCTGTTCTTCCTTTGTTCTGGTGGAGACGATTATGCTGCAGCTGCGAGCTCCTCTCGTGGTGGCCTTGTTTGCCTCCACGAATCTTGGCCAGAAGGGTGGCCTATCTTCAACCTCCGATTTGGAGGCCTGCTCGGCATGGCGTCAGTGCTTGGCGGCTCCTCATGTTCAAGTGGTTCGTCCCCGGACGTGGAGAGTTTGCTGGCGTCAGTGCTCGGTCGCCGGAAGGGAGAGACCAAGTTCTTCACTGTGCTCCAATGATCTCGGTGCTTCTGGTGCCTGGATATCGCTGGCGTCGTGTGGCAGAGACTCTCTAGGACTTGATTGTATTCCTATCTTTAGTTCTAGGGTGTTTTTTGTAAGATTTATGGACCTTTCTTCAAATTCGAGGTCTATTAGGGCAAGAGATGAAGGTCTGGATGTAAGTTGTGCCTGCCATGTCTTGGATTGAATGCAGCATTGGGGTCTTTGACCCCAAACCCTTGTTCAAAAAAAAAAGAGCTAGCTAGCTGTCTACATATATACAGTAGGTGGTATCTTTGAATTGCTAGTCGTTCTACCTGTTTGTGTTCGAGTCGGATAGTACGTACTCCCTCCGTTCCAAATTATTTGACATGCATTTATCTAGTAACGAATGTATCTAGACACTAAACAAGTATAGATACATCCGTATTTAGACAAACACAAGTCAATTAATTTGGAACGGAGGGAGTATTTGTTAGTGACGTACTAGTCTCATCATCAAAATTCAAGCCGGTGGATCCTGTGTTTCAAGCCTTAGCCGCTGAACTTGTAGACCTCGCACGGGCATAGCCAGATACAAACTCTGTTCGTTTTTCTTCTTGAGACATCTCTCTTTGCCTTATCTTTTTCAGAATCAGGGGACATCTCTGTTCCTGGTTGATAATACAGGAACTGCCCTGTGACCCAACACAACCCAGTCCGCGGTGCTCCCTTCTGCTCCTTCTGCCGCCGGCGGCGGCTTTTCGAACGGCAGCGAGGTATCGATTTTAGGCGAGCTTCTATTGCAAGACAATACGGTGTTTTGGTTCATGGGTGCAGAGGCACCCATAATGTGCAGAGACAATACGGTGTTTTGGTTCACCGGTGGAATGTCGTTTCGAAGGCAAACTCGGTTGCTGGAAAGGAAAGATGTTGTCCTATGGGGATCGGTTGGTACTTGTGAATTCGGTTTTAACAAGCCTTCCGATGTTCATGCTATCCTTTTTAGAATTACCTAAAGGGGTGAGGAAAAGGTTGGACTTCTATCGATCTCGATTTTTCTGGCAAAGTGACGAGAATAAGAGGAAATATAGATTGACAAAATGGAACATTATTTGTAGACTAAAGGATCAGGGAGGTTTAGGAGTCGAAGTACTTGAATTAAAGAACAAATGTTTGCTTAGCAAGTGGCTTTTCAAACTTTTGAATGAGGAGGGTGTGTGGCAGGAGCTGCTACATAATAAGTACCTCCAAAGTAAAACTTTAGCTCAAGTAGAGGCTCAACCTACTGATTCCCCCTTTTGGAAGGGGTTGATGAGAGTAAAAGATGATTTCTTTAGTAGAGGATCATTTGTTGTCGGTAATGGAGAAACCACAAGGTTTTGGGAGGACACTTGGTTAGGTAATTCTTCATTGATGAACCAATATCCGTTATTGTACAATATTGTGCAACACCAGAATGTTTCGGTTCATGATGTGTTGCACAATGCCCACCCACTGAATATAGGATTTCGAAGAGCCTTAGTGGGGAACAAATGGGATATGTGGTCTCATCTGTGCCTTAGATTGATGCAAGTAACACTGAATAATGTTCCTGATTATTTTAAATGGAATCTGAACCAAAATGGACAATTTACAATTAAATCAATGTATGAGTACCTCATGAATGGTCATACAACTTATCTACAGAAGTACCTTGGAAATTAAAGATACCGCAAAAGATTAAAAAAATTGTGTGGTTCCTTCATCGAAAAGTCTTGTTAACTAAAGATAATCTGGCTAAGAAGAATTGGAAAGGTAGCTCACATTGTTCTTTTTGTGGGAGTGATGAGAGCATTGATCACCTTTTATTGCTTGCCCTTTTGCAAAACTTGTATGGCGTGTTGTCTTTTGTACTTATAATATCCCTCCCCTACTAATGTCACAAACATGTTTGGGAATTGGTTGAGGGGGATAGACAAAAAGACCATGGATAGGATTCGTATCGGCGTGTCCGCTATTTGTTGGTCTATTTGGAACTGTCGAAATGATATTGTATTTAACAGAAATGATCATTTTCATGTCTTACAGGTTATCCACAGGGCGGCTCACTGGATACAGTTATGGGCTTTCCTGCTGCCTTCGGACCAGCGGGACCTTATGGTGGCTGTGTGCACGCGACTGCTACGCGTGGCACATGATTTTTTTCTCCCGGCATACGTGGCAACATATTAGTCGGCTTTCGTAGTCTTTCTTTTGTGTGTCATTATTTGGTTGAGGCATGTCTCGACTTATACTCTTTTGGGAGATGGCAGCAAAATAAGATACTTTTGAACTCTATAATAATCGGCTGTGTGCATCAATCGATGCAGAGGCTGGGATTAATAAAATTCCCTTTTCTAAAAAAAGAGGCACCCATTATGTAAAACATTTTTTTGGTTTTTGGACACAGTGTTTCGGTTCATTGGTTCATGGTGCAGATGCACCCATTATGTAAAAATTCGGATATACATCAGAACATTTTTTTGAACATTTTTTCTTAGCACAAAATGTTTTGTGGAGAAAAACTTTTGTTGTAAATCCAAAAAATGTCTCGTACAAAATCATTTTGAAGCGTCCAGATTTATCTTTTTTGCGCAGGTCACAAAATAATCTTTTCTTCGCGAAACTTTTTTCTAACATAAAATGACTTAAAGTATATCTGAAATTTTTATTTAATTTTTTTTTACATCTTAAATTTATTTTTTGAGCAATGGGTGCATCTGGACCCATGCAATGGATTTCCCTTGCTTCTCTCCCTATTTCTTTTCTTGATGTGTGTCCCACCTCCTCATCTCCTTACCGTGTGTATGGCTGTCTGCACCCCTGGACAACGAGGACTTCCTCCAGGAAATTCTCCTGCATCTTCCCCGCAACCATCCTCGCTCCTCGGCGCCTCCGCCGTCTGCAACCCGTTGGTGTATGGAGAAATATCAGCTCAGTCACACGAGCACATTCAAATTGGTATTGGCATGCAATGAATATATACACTACTGGAGAAAGGCTTATAGCCGCCACGTGGTTAGTGACTGGCAAAATTGTTCTTGTCACTAGTAAGTATGACCAATGATAAGACAAGAAGAAGCCTGTCACTAATACAAAATACCAGTGACAGGCTCATAAAAGTGGTTGTCACTAGTATTGTTGTTAAGGCCGGCAAAAAGGAAAAAAATAGTTTGAAAAAAAATAGTTTGTGACGGGCATTTATAATGCGTGTCACTGGTACCCATATAATAGAGAAAATTACTCCAGCCAATAAGAACATCCCAAACAGCTACGCACGGGTCACACATCTGAACCGTCCAGGAACCACACATCCGACGACCAGAACGGATTGTTCTTTTGTCAATTCTTTCAACTCATGATTTAGGAATCAATTAGTTTGTCTTTTGGATTGCCCAAATATTGTGTAGTGTTGTGCCAACTGCTATGTTAAGTTGACATTTTGTGAGCAAATTCGTGATCTAATACATGGATTTAATTTTATTTATTACCGAAATTCAAACCAGTGACAGGCAGAATAATGGATCTGTCACTACAATACACATACTAGTGACAGGCACACGCAAATGCCTGTCACCGGTGCACATACTAGTGACATGCACTTGCCTGTCACTGGTAGCCACATACCAGTGACTAGTCATCAGTGACAAGCGCTTTGCCAGTCACTAATGGGCCTTTTCAGCCTGTCACTGATAGCCTATTCTGCAGTAAACCACCAAATCATTTATGTGTATAGTTATTTTACGAAATCTGAGTCTTGTGTATCGAAAAATATCATCTCCACAATGACTACACAAGTGATTTCTCCAATAAGGCCCATCATACTGGTTGGGAATACACTTTGCTCGTTGCTTTTTGGAGGCAACATCCTAGAGTTTGATATTAAATGGCCGATCCTTGTTGTAATAGAGAAGCCGGAAGATGCCCATGCCACTGATAATTCTTACCAGCCCTCTTAAATCTTATAAGGAGATGATGATTATGATACCCCTGAACCTCGATATCGCACTTTAATTTGTCAAGCTCAAAACTGAGCATTAGGTTATGGGCGAGAAAATCCACCTTTTTCTGCTGAAAAGGGAAGTTACCCCGACCTCTGTATATACAACGTTTATTGAGACGCGCCTGTGGCGTAGTGGTTAGCAGGCAGTGTGCATGCTGCCCGCCCGCGAGTTCGACTCCCAGGGGGAGCGAATTTCCTGGGTGTCTCACCCCGCGGTACTGTTCACTAGGAACAGTGCACGTGACACTGTTCATTACGAACAGTGATCTAGCGCCTCCCACGCGTGTTCGTGCCACAACTGTCAGAGCTTAAAACGCACGTGCTCCGTGTGTGTAGTTGTAGGTCTAGCTTGTGTACTAGGGGTGTGCGTGCGTGTGGTGTGAGTGTGGTGTGAGTTGGTACATGAGTTCAGATACTACAACTGTACCACCGATCGAGAGGCATAAAAAAAAACGTTTATTTTATTTATTGGCCAAGAACCATGAGCGGAGCTACATGGGTGCATAGATGTATACACATTACTTTTCAGATTTCTACATACGTATATGCATGTGACTGGTACAAGACTTTTTTTTAGGTAAAGTGAGTCTTTATATTACTTAAAATGTTTAAGCATTACATCCAGCCTCTGCATAACAAAGATGCACACAGCCGAAACAAGTCTGAAGTACGAAAAAATAACAAGGCGAATTACATATCAGAATGAGAAAGTGTAAAAACGCCTATGATGGTGGAGGGCCGATCCGCAAATTATGTTGCCATCCATGTAGGGATAAAAAGTCTCTCGCCGTATCCTCCAGTCTTGTACACGCCTCCATAAACAAGTCTCGATGCCCCACACGTTGCAACTGAGACCACGAACGGAGCGTAGCAGTAGTCCTGTAGATAACCTGCATGAGAGAACAATTTTTATCATTAAAAACCTTGTCATTTCTACATAGCCAAAGCGACCATATTACGGCAAGCGCTGCCACCCTAATAAGTTGTTTGAACCTATTATCCACACCATTTAGCCAATTGTCAAAAATATTAGCAATGCTTGTCGGTGGGTAAATAGTAGAACCTATCTGGATGATGGACCATATAGAGCTAGCAATTTTGCACTCGAAGAACAGGTGTTTGATTGTCTCGTCTTTATGACAGAAGACACACTGTTTACTCTCATGCCAATTGCGTTTTGCAAGGTTTTCTTTTGTAAGAATTACTCCTCGACGAAGATACCATGCAAAAACTTTGTTTTTAAGTGGAATTTTCATCTTCCATATTTTCTTATTATTATCTACTGGCACATCGGCTGAACGAGTGTTGTATACATGGAGTCCAAGGAGAATTTACCGTCATTGCGTAAATTCCACCGAAACTCATCGGACCCTTAAATCAAGTTGACAGTAGCAAGTCGCTGGAGCAACTCGTGCCAAGATGCCAACCTGGGTCCAACAAGATCTCTACGGAACGTCACATTGGGATGATTATCGACCAATACTTGAGCAAGCGTATCACTCTTGTGACGTCCTTGGACTATACCATATAACGCTGGATATTGTTCTCGGAGGGGGGTAGTAGCCAACCATGTATCCTCCCAGAACCTTATCTCAGACCCATCCTTAATGGAGAAGGAGCCATATGGGAAGAAGAATTTCTTCGTCGCCATTAGGCCCGACCAAAAATGTGAATCATCTGATTTCCAAGAAACTTGTGATAATGCACTCGAGCCTATGTATTTCTTCCTAAGGAGGGTTTGCCACACTCCCTCTTCCGTCAGCAGCTTACACATCCACTTACCAAGAAGAGCTCTATTCTTGACCTGAAGATCATGAATCCCAAGACCACCATGGTCCTTGGGGCAGCACACCACATCCCATTTTCCCAGCCGGTATTTGTTTTTTTCATTATCTCCTAGCCAAAAGGATTTGGATCGAAAGTAATCCAATCGACGCAAGACTCCCTTCGGTAGTTGAAAGAAAGATATCATATACAACACCATATTAGTTAGGACTGAATTTATGAGCACCAATCTTCCCCCTAAGGATAATAATTTTCCTTTCCAGCTACTTAGCCTCTTTTGTAGTCTTTTCTCAACATGTTTCCATTGTGCTATCGTGAGCCTCCTAAAATGAATTGGGATGCCGAGATAATTAATCGGAAACTGGCCAAGCCCGTAGCCGAATAATTCGACATATTGGGCATATTGGGTTGCGTGTACGGTAAATTAAAATTTTCGCGTATTGCTACGCAACCGTCCCAAGATCTACTATCGAGATACATGCGAATACGAAGATCCAAAGATCTAGTTTAGTATACGTTACCAACACCGTAGATTGCGGAAGAACGTGTTGATGACGTAGTCGATGTAGCCGTACGCGGTCTCTCTCAACCAAGCATGGTAGAGAGATTCCGACGCTTTCTTCTCCTTCGCTTCACCACCTTGATTCAACAGCTAAAGGGCGCAACGTCTATGACGAGGAACCCCTCCGAGAGCTTGCACACGTACACTGGAAAGGTTCAGCAGCGCTTCGCCGTCCAAGCTTGAAGTCTGCTGGTGTATATGAAGGTGGAGATCTCAACACATGAGAAGGGGAGAGAGAGAGAGAGATTAGATCTAGTCTAATCGGATAGGTCGCCTCTAATTAGAGGTCCATCTAATCCAACTAGAAGAGATCTAAACTTGAGAGCTGACGCGAGATTTCTCTCTTGTCTATTTGGTGTCTAAATTGTCTCTCCACAAATAGAGGGGTGGGGTTTATAAAGGAGCCCAAGAGGTAGGGAGACTTGGAAAGGAGGAAACCTTCCCCTAGTCCAATTGGACAAAGGAAAAGTTTCCCCTTACCCAATTCGGTATGGGAGGATGAGTTGGGGTTGGACCCCAACTCTCCTCCCCTCTCCCTTCCTTGCACCGGCCGGCCGGGTGGGCCCACCCCTAGGCCGAACCGACCTAGGGCGGGTGGGGCCCACCCCGGCGCACCGACCTGGCAGGTGGGGCCCGCCCTAGGCCGGCCCACCTTGGCCGCTTGGCCGCCGTCGCCGCTTGGCGGGTGGGGCCTGCCCTGGCTGGCGCCGACCTGACGGGTGGGGCCCGCCTGGCCAGCTGCCACCGCCTCCACCTTACCCCGCTGTGGGCCTATGGCCCACCAGGGTTCGGCCCGGGGTTTCCCCAACGGCGCCTCGGCCCACCACCACTTGGTGGTGTGGCCTAATAATATTTTTCCCGTAATTATATTTATCAATTAAATAAATGAATATTTAATTAAGACATAATTAAATAATACTTTGTCATATTAATTCTTATTTGAATTTTCCTTTTACGAACATTCACCGAATTAATTACCTATCATATGAAACACCTTTCGTATGATCCGGGACACCTAGTGTCCGCCGACAAAATACTCCGGATAAATATATCCTCTCTTATAAACCTCCTCGGAATAAATCCGACCGTGATAGTAACTTCTATCACAAACTTTCTCTCTTGACAAGGTATGTCTATCACGCAAGCACCATGCCGGTGATACTGTCTCCATGTTCCATACCAACCATATAACACAACTAACCAATCCTAGGTTAAGTGTGTCCACCCTACAGGTCCGATAACGGGTAGCTATAATTGGTTGGGTATCAACCAATCACCGGCCAGTGACAGTTCCAAGGACGTCCTGTGTGGCTGCTATCGTTATGCGAATAACTCTACTGTTGAACCTGTTGATTATCATATATCAATCCCATTACTCACGATACTGAACTTCACCCGAGATATAGATCCGTGCATGATACCATGAATCAATCAAGGATTGATTCACATCATCTTTGTCTATCTCGTTACCGGTAAGTTCCATTTACTCGTTGTCGTATTATGATATCCCACACATGTAACTTCACCGTGCATTGTCTGCAGAACGTAGTGGATATATGTAATACCGAGTGGGCCCTGGAAGTATCTCTCTTAACCTAGAGGAGTAATTTCCCATCTCAGAACATTAGGATACACACACCTTTGAAGCCACCCAACAACTGCCTTTATGGTCACCCTGTTACGGCCGTGACGGTTGACAGCACCAAAGCAACTCCTCCAGTATGCATGACCCCAATAACCTCATGGTTACAAGGACATGTTATACAACAACCTTTCTGTGATAAAGCTAAGGACAAAAAGACTATTTAACGGAATCTCTTAGCATACCAACACTTGGGTGACCCAGCCATATTATAGTCCAATAATATGCCATCCTTGATGCTGACATAAACTCTATGTCCATGACTAGGAAAAGCCGCGTCATCTAGCATTCAAGAATTAGTCCGTAAAAGAACTAGGGTACTTTTACGTATTCATATTCTCTACACGTGCAGGTGAGCTTTTCCCTAAATCACGCATTTAGAAATCACTGCAGTTATAGCATAGAGAATACGAATCAATAATGTATGAATCAGATATACATATGTATAAATACATTGTCACATGTATAAATACATTGCCTTTTGGGCATATATCCAACAGTCTCCCACTTGCACAACTGGCAATGTTTAGTTTGCATAAGTTCAACATCTAGACAGATGTTCGGTGTTTCTCATGCTCACCCTTCTGTGGTTGACATTTGTCTGTTTAGTCCCAAATGGTGACTATGTGAACTTTGTGTTTCTTATGCAAAAAGATATACATCTTTTCATGCATAACCTCAATTGATCATATGATCACTTGTAGCCTGGTTATTCTAGGTGAAACCCTGGAACCTTTACTAAGAATACAATTTCATTGTTTTACCAATTAGTTGTTTTCTTCGTAAAGAACCACACCTAGACAACCCTTCATCATGGAAGTTTTACGCTCCCACTGTCTTTGCTACTTGTTGTAGATTTCGTAATATAGACTCAATGTTTTACATAAACATACCCATCATTTGTGATGCACAAAATTTAGAAAATTCGTCATCTAATCCTTGTCTTAACCTTTATACTTATCTCATAAGATTTTCCAATGCAACTCTTACATTATGAGTATTTCTCACTTTTGAAGTAACTTCTTCAAAATACACCTTATGGAGAATCCTCATCTTAATTGGAGTCAATTGAACTTTTAGCAAATTCAACTTGTCAACAATCAAGTTTGACTACTTTGTTTTGATCTTAAAATTTCACATCTTAAGAAATTCCTTTATGATCAAGATTTCAAATCAATTGATCATGCTCACCACCGTACAAACAGCCATGGTTCTTGCACATGAATTTCCTTAAACTTTATGAGAATTTTATTCTCTCGTATTTTGAATAATATTCAAAACACCCTCAATGAAATTTCCGCAACATTATATCTCATCTTTATATGGCAACTTCCATATGTGATGTGACGAATATGTTCCAAACATGCATGTTATTAATTTCTTTAATAACACTACACATTGTATCAAAACAAAACAATCTGTAAAATTACATTATTCAAACTCGAATAATATAACTAAGCTCCCACTGATTTAAATGAAACTATGACTTTCCTTTATTTCCTTGAAACTCAAAAAAAACTTTGTTTCTTGTTTCCTTCTTTTAATATCATTTATTTGTCCTAGACAAATATATTCCTTTTATGATTTGATTTATATTCAATTAACAAAAACCCTCGAGCTGTACTAGTACACAACCTCGATCCATCTTTCCTTTTGAAAGGAATATGTCTTTGTCAATATCTCATATAAACTTCCTATCATAAAACTTTCCTTTGATCAACACAACTTTGCGATCATCTTTTCGTCTAACAAAAAGATCCTTATTGAGTTTATCATAACTCAACAACAATGATATTAATATTTATATGACATCTAAGTCATAATCTATTGGGATGTTTATTCTAGCACATACCTTTCTTTATTTTGTTTTGACATATTAAGTTTCCTAGAAACTCATATGTTACACTATTCTGGTTAAGTGAATTTATCTTGACAAGACGTCATGCATTAAATGCATAGACTCTCGGTATTAGTTTAAAAGACTTGTCAATTGGAATTGCTTCCGCTTGCACAACATCTGATAACTATTTCCGAAGATTCAAATAATCTCTTCAAGATTTCACTATCCTCCCACTAGAATTCTTTAGAAGAATAAATTCCTCAAGAATCACATTATCTTAGTGGCAAAACATTGTCACTTATGTGGTGGTTACAAAAGGATTTCCAATTAACTTATTGGAACAACCAACAAAATAAATCTCTATTTATCTTCCTCCTTTAGGATCAAGTTTCAATCTTTCATAAAACTTTAAGGTCCCAAATTCTTTGTGTCTCTTTATGTTTATCTTTCAAAACTATGACACAACTCATAAGAAAATATTCCTAAGTCTTCTTTATTTTAGACGAACTCTTTTCAGAAATTCCAAGTATCTAAAATTATCATGTCCCTTTATGTCTATCTTTCAAGACTATGACATGATTTCCTTTAAAGACTTTACTTTGTGCTAAAACTAAAACAATGCAATAAATACGTAATTGGATTTCTAGGAATAATTCTGCAAGCAACAATTTCTTAGCAATTATTTAATCAAGCTTGATCAAATACATGAATCGAAATAAATTTCTATTCATCATATTACTAAGACAATATTTCTAAAACAATATTGTGTAGTCCCAAGATATCAAATAAAATATTGACTATCTCAAAACTCATTATTGATTAACTTCACTATGTGCAATATCTCAAAATCCTTCCATCATATTACTATGATCTATTTGAGACAATAGTGCCACACGAAGGTGGTATCAACAGCTTCACAATATATCTTAGAACAAATGATATTTCCATAATTCAAGAGATTTGTAACTTGATCATCCACGAAGGGATCGATCCAAAATATTCTTTGATAAACGAGAGATAAAATCTCACAAAATCACAAGAGTACTTTCATCGCCATAAATGCGATCCTATTACAAAATAACTTTGGGTTAAACCCTCAAATCTCTTAAACTAAAACTTGAAAAGTAAATTGGAGATGCCTTCATCTTGTGGATGAAACTTCATGCGCCGAGCTTGACGCACATCACCACCTTTACTCCTCCGTCATCTTACTTGCCGTATCTCCTATATCATTGCATAATAAATTAGCAATCGATATTTCCAGAGTTACTATTAAGATTGACAAATATCATTTAGGTATAATTCTTATACCTTTCTTGCCCTTAGAAGGTTTCTTCTTCAGAGCCAGGAATTTCTTGCAGTTCCTCTTCCAGTGTCCCTTCCCTTTACAGAAGAAGCACTCGGATTCCTCTTGAGTTTGAGTAGCAGTCTTTTCTGATGCCTTAGCATGCTTAGACTTCTTTGTTCTCTTCTTCTTGAACTTTGCGGTTTGGGTAACCATCAATACTTGATTGTTCTCCCTCTTCACGCTAGGTTCAGCAGTTTTCAGCATTGCAAGCAGCTCATTTGGTGTCTTCTCCAACCCATTCATGTTGTAATTCATGATGAAACCGCTGTAAGACGGGGGGAGGGAAGCCAACACCAAATCTATACTTAGCTCGGCCGGAATTGGAAATCCCAGCGCCTCAAGCCTCGTACCATAACCAAACATCTTGATTACATGCTCGCTCACAGAGCCTCCTTCTGCCATGTGACATGACCACAGTGCTTCGTTATTTCATAACGCTCAGTCTTAGCCTGAGTCTGGTACATGGCCTTGAGTGCGACAACATGTCGTATGCAGAAGTGTTATCAAACTTCTTCTGCAACTCAGGGTCCATACATGTCAACATGAGACACTGAACCGATATGGCAGTATCACTCTTCAAGGTGTACTCCTCGAATTCAGCTGGTGGCGCCTCCACCGCCGGCATGGGTGGTAGAGGCCCATCTAGAACATACTCACTCTTCGCGTTCCTAAGAACAATCCTTAGGGCGCGAATCCAATCAGCATAATTGCTCCCATTTGCAGTCAGGGGTTTCTTCTCAATCAGTGGTCCAAGGTTAAACGTGGGTGCTATCTTAGCCATTGATCTACAACAATTAAGTTCACTTAGACATGTTCATAATTATTATCTGGCACTAAATTTAAAACTAAATGTAAAGTGCTCCCACTAAAATTGATATTCCTCAAGATCAACTTAGTGTATTACGAAATCCACAATCCTCAGTAGTGTGAATCATGGATACATGTCTTCACTACGACGAAGGGGTAGGTCAACAGACCAATCACTTCCTGCCGTGATTTTCGTTTCATCTTTCGATGTAGTGCTCCGAACTCATAACTAGTTATGCCTGGACGTCAAGACAACCAATCGCTATTGCTGCTAGGACGGTCCGTGCCCGCCTCCCGAACCCTTGGTGCACATTACTCCTGGATACAGGTCGCACGGCAACAAGCATCCGGTTTGACGGTGCAGCGATTGGATGAGCACGAACTCCTTGATATTTTCAATTTTAGCTTTAAGTAATTAAACTTTGGAAGCTACCGAGGAATCTCCCTAATAATCACACTACTGCGCAATCAAGGGAAGAACAAGAAAAAACACATATAAAACGATCACTAGTAAATTAACACTTGTGTGATGTAGTATAGTCTTTCTTGCTCCATCCGCCGGTGGCACCTTCCATCGGCGTGGCCACGTCGAGGTTCACGACACTTGCATGCCTTCTCTATCCTCCACTACCACCATGGCTCGATGAATAAGAACGGCACGCCGGCCACAACAAAAGGGTTAGTCAACAAAATAATATTTTATGACTATACCACATCACATGTCCTGCAAAACAGAGTTAGACGTTCCTCTAACGTTTGTTTGCATATTTTAGCGTGGCTTGTAGGATCAACGGGACAACCGGAAACCTACGGTCCTCACCAAGCATGTTTATTCATGTTGCTAGATTGACTTTGCGGGTGATGAGGGCCCAACGTTATAAAAACGTTCCAGCTCCCAATCTAAACTTCACTGGTGCGCGTGACCCCGTGTGGACCTAGTCCACATGCCCTTTCCACCACCAAGTCAACGAATCCAACTATAGATAGACCCGAAGCTACTGAAGCACTTCGTTGGCGCCAACAAGCATACTAGGAGCAGCCGGAAGGTCCGCGGATTGCCAGAAGTTCGTAAAGATCTAACTATGCCATCGGAAACAATTCTTAAAGTGATATATTGGGAAGCATCCATAAATAAACTGAATGTTAGAAGCAACTCTTCAATAACATACCCGCACAAACTTATGCGGTGCCCGCACATACCATGTGCTCTAGATCAAATCATGTATCTACGCATAGATCGGCTCTGATACCACTATTGGGTTGCGTGTACGGTAAATTAAAATTTTCACGTATTGCTACGCAACCTTCCCAAGATCTACTATCGAGATACATGCGAATACGAAGATCCAAAGATCTAGTTTAGTATACGTTACCAACACCGTAGATTGCGGAAGAACGTGTTGATGACGTAGTCGATGTAGCCGTACGCGGTCTCTCTCAACCAAGCCTGGTAGAGAGATTCCGACACCTTCTTCTCCTTCGCTTCACCACCTTGATTCAACAGCTGAAGGGCGCAACATCTATGACGAGGAACCCCTCCAAGAGCTTGCACACGTACACTGGAAAGGTTCAGCAGCGCTTCACCGTCCAAGCTTGAAGTCTGCTGGTGTATATGAAGGTGGAGATCTCAACACACGAGAAGGAGAGAGAGAGATTAGATCTAGTCTAATCGAATAGGTCGCCTCTAATTAGAGATCTAAACTTGAGAGCTGACGCGACATTTCTCTCTTGTCTATTTGGTGTCTAAATTGTCTCTCCACAACTAGAGGGGTGGGGTTTATAAAGGAGCCCAAGAGGTAGGGAGACTTGGAAAGGAGGAAACCTTCCCTAGTCCAATTGGACAAAGGAAAAGTTTCCCCTTGCCCAATTCGGTATGGGAGGATGAGTTGGTGTTGGACCCCAACTCTCCTCCCCTCTCCATTCCTTGCACCGGCCGGCCGGGTGTGGCCCACCCCTAGGCCGAACCGACCTAGGGCGGGTGGGGCCCACCCCGGCGCACCGACCTGGCAGGTGGGGCCCGCCCTAGGCCGGCCCACCTTGGCCGCTTGGCCGCCGTCGCCGCTTGGCGGGTGGGGCCCGCCTTGGCTGCCGCCGACCTGACGGGTGGGGCCCACCTGGCCAGCCTCCACCGCCTCCACCTCAACCCGCTGTGGGCCTACGGCCCACCAGGGTTCGGCCCGGGGTTTCCCCAACGGCGCCTCGGCCCACCACCACTTGGTGGTGTGGCCTAATAATATTTTTCCCGTAATTATATTTATCAATTAAATAAATAAATATTTAATTAACACATAATTAAATAATACTTTGTCATATTAATTCTTATTTGAATATTTTCTTTTACAGAACATTCACCGAATTAATTACCTATCATATGAAACACCTTTCATATGATCTGGGACACCTAATGTCCGCCGACAAAATACTCCGGATAAATATATCCTCTCTTATAAACCTCCTCGGAATAAATCCGACCGTGATAGTAACTTCTATCACAAACTTTCTCTCTTGACAAGGTATGTCTATCACGCAAACACCATGCCGGTGATACTGTCTCCATTATCCAGACCAACCATATAACACAACTAACCAATCCTAGCTTAAGTGTGTCCACCCTACAGGTCCGATAACGGGTAGCTATAATTGGCTGGGTATCAACCAATCACCGGCCAGTGACAGTTCCAAGGACGTCCTGTGTGGCTGCTATCGTTATGCGAATAACTCTACTGTTGAACCTGTTGATTATCATATATCAATCCCATTACTCACGATACTGAACTTCACCCGAGATATAGATCCGTGCATGATACCATGAATCAATCAAGGATTGATTCACATCATCTTTGTCTATCTCGTTACCGGTAAGTTCCATTTACTCGTTGTCGTATTATGATATCCCACACAGTGTAACTTCACCGTGCATTGTCTGCAGAACGTAGTGGATATATATGTAATACCGAGTGGGCCCTGGAAGTATCTCTCTTAACCTAGAGGAGTAATTTCCCATCTCAGAACATTAGGATACACACACCTTTGAAGCCACCCAACAACTGCCTTTATGGTCACCCTGTTACGGCCGTGACGGTTGACAGCACCAAAGCAACTCCTCCAGTATGCATGACCCCAATAACCTCATGGTTACAAGGACATGTTATACAAGAACCTTTCTGTGATAAAGCTAAGGACAAAAAGACTATTCAACGGAATCTCTTAGCATACCAACACTTGGGTGACCCAGCCATATTATAGTCCAGTAATATGCCATCCTTGATGTTGACATAAACTCTATGTCCATGACTAGGAAAAGCCGCGTCATCTAGCATTCAAGAATTAGTCCGTAAAAGAACTAGGGTATATTTTACGTATTCATATTCTCTACAAGTGCAGGTGAGCTTTTCCCTAAATCACGCATTTAGAAATCACTGCAGTTATAGCATAGAGAATACGAATCAATAATGTATGAATCAGATATACATATGTATGAATACACTGTCACATGTATAAATACATTGCCTTTTGGGCATATATCCAACAGGGCAGCCTCCTTTTGGGCTTCGCCAAAACAAAACACTTTACTTTTATGGAAATTGATTTTTAGACCGGAAAGTTGCTCGAACGCTGATAATATTAATTTCAGATTTCTTGCCTTCTCCATATCATTATCCATAAAAAGAATTGTATCGTCAGCGTATTGTAGAATGGATAATCCGCCATCCACTAGATGCGGTACCACGCCAACAATTTGCCCGTCAGATTTTGCCCGCTTAATGATAATGGCTAACATATCAGCAACTATATTAAACAATATAGGTGATAATGGATCGCCTTGCCATAATCCCTTTTTCGTATGGAAGTTTCTACCAACATCATCATTGACTTTGATGGCGACACTTCCTCCGGAAACGAAATTATGAATCATTGCGCGCCACTCAGCTGAAAAACCTTTCATTCTGAGTGTTTGTTGCAAGAAAGACCACTTGACTTTATCATAAGCCTTTTCAAAGTCAATTTTTAGGATGACTCCATTAAGATTTTTCCAATGCATCTCATGAACTGTTTCATGTAAAATCACAACTCCATCAAGGATATTGCGACCTTGCATAAACGTCGTCTGAGTGGGTCTCACAACATGATCAGCCACCGAGTTAAGCCTAATAGTAGCGGTTTTAGTGAAAATCTTGAAGCTAACGTTAAGAACACAGATAGGTCTATATTGCTGAATCCTTTCTGCTCCATTAACCTTTGGCAACAAGATTATGTCGCCGAAATTTAGGCGAAACAACTCAAGATGTCCAGCATGTAAATCCTGAAACATCTCGAGCAAGTCCGATTATTATGTCCCAGAAAGTTTGATAAAACTCAGCGGGAAAACCATCCGGACCCGGTGTTTTGTTGTGTTCCATTTGAAATACCGCCTTCTTCACCTCCTCCATAGAGAAAGGAGCAGTCAGATGGGCGTTTTCCTGATCGAAACCTGCGGGATATCATTTGTTTGGGTTTCGTCCAGCGAGAAATTATCTGCATCCGACTCTCCAAAAAGATTTTTATAGTACTACGTGATGTAGGATTTCAATTGCTCATGGCCTTCAATCGTGCCCTCTTCCTGGATTAAGGAATGAATGAGTTTCTTTCTATGTCTTCCATTAGCAAGACTATGAAAGTATCTCGTATTCGCATCTCCTTCCAAAATAAATTGGGCCTTTGATCGTTGGTACCATTTGATCTCCTCTTCACGAAGAAAACCCGCCATCTCGTCGTTAGAACGATTTTTTAATTCGGTCTCTTGCGATGATAGGGGTCTAACTTCCGCAGCAGCCTCTAGTTCATCTATAATAAATATGCAAACCGAAAATAAAAATGCAAGACAATGACAAAACAAAATAAATTGCTTTGAAGGTAAAGATGGATAAGATGATGCTCACGTAGGTGCAACCTCCCCAAGCTTAGGTGTTAGCACAAGTTGGTGATGAAGTTGACTTTGTTGTGAGATGGACACCAGAAAACAAAGCTGGTGCACACCCTTGGATAATTCTCTTCAGCTATGATTCCCCGGCAACGGCGCCAGAAAACAGTCTTGATTTCTGGTGCGTGGTTGACGGGAAATATCTTGTAGGAAGTTGTTGGTCTCCCCGGCAACGGCGCCAGAAAACAGTCTTGATACCCGTAGATGTGATAGCCTTCAGTAGCTACCTGCAATGAAAAGTAAACGGGGTTAGGTTGAGCCTCCAAGTGCAGAGTATGTAGTAAGTGGAAGACGTGTTTCCCCACGAGGGTGACTCGAGGGTTTAATATCGAACTCTCAGAGAATCAGTAGTGAAAGATTTATCTTCCTATCCTTCTTTTGGTTACCTACAAAACAAAGTTAAATGTTTTGGTCCTCAACCTCACCTGTGGTTGTCAAGCACAAGGTGTAAGAATGATATCAAGATAGTATGTAATGCAAACAAGAAATAAATATGCAATGATCGTAAATAAATATGCAAGGATGATGATAACAACGATAAATGATATTTTTGGCTTTTTAATGATGTATGCAAGATGTAAAAGTGTTTTTGTATTTCGGATTTAATAATGGCAGAAAGTGTAAAAGTGGTAAAAGTTGTTGGAAAGGTGTTTCTTATGATTAAAAATGGACCGGGGTTCATGGTTTCACAAATGCACTCTCTCTTTAATAAAGTGGTAGACAATGGAATACCAGAGTTGACATATGAGATTGCAACACAAAAGTTTAGTGACAAGTTACTAATTATATGGGCATCACGTCCTAACATGGAGACCTTTTGTTTATTAGTCTCACTTATACTCCACAAAGATGCGAACTAAATCATAACACCTCAGTAATTAAGATAACTCAGAGTATATCTTTAAGTATCATGACATGAAGTTAAAATAAGAACATGCTAGATCTACTCATGGAGTAGTGGCAATGGTCACACCCACATCTCCGGTAACATGGTATTTTTGTTTATCCCTAGTGAGGCAACAAAGTAAGGTAAAGATACCCAAGTGGATCGCAGAACTTTCTCTCACGTTCACTGCACTAGCCACCCCCCGTTACTCCAACAAATGCACACATCACCCCACACACGCTCTCATAAACATGCTTGATCATAACAAGTGAATAAGAACGGGGTACATAATATGCATCTATATTCATAACTGAAACAAAACATTTGCAATCTCAAACATATATTAACTCATAAAAAGATTCACCACATAGGTATTACAAAGATGACCGTAATCATGTTTAGCAACTCATACGGTGCTAATTAGTGAAGCTCAAATAGAGGAGAGATACATAAGTTACTTCCACAAACCCATAGTCCAGAGGTGGACTACTCCCTCTTCATCATGGAGACGGTGGAGATGTCGATGGAGAAGATGGAGACCACGCCGGCAGCGCCCCGCCGGAGTTTTCCCCCTCCAATCTGCAGCTCCAGGTCTCTGTTTTGGTGTTTCTGTGTTTCGGCGGCGCTCCTTCCAGAGAACGTCGGGGGACTATTTTTATAGGCGTTTTTAGGTCATGACTAGTGTTGGAGATATGCCCTAGAGACAATAATAATTAAGTTTATTATTTATCTCCATGTTTATTATTAATGTTTGTATCTTTATGCTACAACTGTATTGGGTACTTGCATAGCAAATACAACGTATGCAAGAGGAAAACCTCCGATACACGTGTAGAGATATGAACGGAAAAAGAGTTCCTGGTCTTGTCTCTAAGACTAGCCTATCTTGTTGCTCGATGATCATGTTTTCCTGATCATGGACTTTGTATAAGTCATTCAACTATAGGAGTGGATTATCGGAATGATAATCGCATTGAACCGACCCACCGTATGATCTTGCTATGAGACAAATCGTCGACGATGAAATAGTGATTGATCATCTATTTAGTTATCATTAGCTAGATCCCTATGCTATGAGAATATCTTGTGACTGCTTATTCGACACTCGAGCTTTGATTTCCATCAATCGTCTTGCAGTAACATGGGACTATGATAGGTGGCTTTGGGCTTGAACTAGAATAATGTATTGGAACATAGATCGTTCGAGAATGGCACTTACTCCTTCAGACGATGGAGAGATACATCCTCTAGGCCATCTCAAGTATTATTGTTGTCACCCAATCGTCTGGCCAGACACAAGCGTGATTTATCACGGGACAACATATATACGGAAAGAGAAAAGAGAATGATATTGGTACGAGAATAATATGTGTTATGATCGAAGGGTTTGATCACACTAGAGCACATTGTCTCAATCTCGAGATATCATTGGTATCGTGTACGTAAGGGGATTAAGCGTAATGAGTAACGCACAGGTTCTGTTGTTCATTCACAACAAAAGGGTGCCAGTACGAATGCCTAACCCACAGCTGGTTATTGTTTGTAAGCTCCCAAACAATACTTTGTGATTGCTGAACCTTTCAGGTCACACACTTAAGCTGTAGGTCAATCTTTGATTGAGATTAAGATTTAGTTTTAGTGGGAATGAGATTGTGTCGGAGTAGCTCCGATGTCACTGGGATTCATTCCGGTGAATTATAAGTTGGAGAGAATGCGGACGTCCAAAGTCCCGGGATGATAGAATGTTTTCTATCATCAGCGGATTTAATCCGAATGCTTATAAAGAAGGAAATATTGTTCCGATGGTTTTGTCGGCGGATACTAGGTATCCCGGTTCATATAAATATGAGTTATATGATAAGTAATTAATTCCGGGAATTTTCCGTAAAAGGAAATATTCATTTAGGAATTAATTAGACAAAACAATTAATTATTTATTTAATTAATTAATTATATTAGAAAATATAAATAAAGGATTTTATTTGGAGCCCAATAAAAGGGGGCTGCCAAGTGGGCCCATGAGGTCCACAAGGCAGCCGCACCCACATGGTATGTGGGGGAGGGGCCGAGTCTGATTTGGGGGGGGACTTCCCCTCCCCAGTGGCTAGGGCGGCGGCCAAGGGCGGGCCCCACAGGGGCGCGGCAGCCAGGGCGGGCCCCATATGGCAGGAGGTGGGTGGGAGGGGTCACCCCTCCAACCCGAGTTGGAAGTGGGGAGGGTCTCCTCTCCCCCTTCCTTGTAGGGAAAGGCAAGTTTGGGAGGGAGGAGTCCTACTCCTCCTCCCAATCCGAGTTGGGGAAGGGGAGGGATTCCTCCCTCCCTTTCTTGGCCGGCCGTCCCAAAGGGTTACGGCTTGGCCCCTTCCCCAAGTCCCTCCACCCCTTGGCCTCCTTTATAAGCAACCCCAAGCCCCTAGGGTTTGAGAGATCAATTGAAGCAATTGCAAGTTCTCTCTCTCTTGTAGATCTAATGTGTTGAGAATTAAACGTCTCTAATCTTCTCATATAGATCTTCTAATCTAGTTGATTAGATCTACCACCTAAATTACGCCGCAAGGCTGACTCTCTTCACCACGTGCTAGTAGCTAGGCGGTGAACGCACGGGGTGGGTTGACACGGTGTATGTGTGGATACCGCTAGAGCGGGATTTGCACAAGTAAGTTCCTTGGACAACGAAACAACTTCATCAAGGTCTACATCAACATCGACGCACGGCAACAATCTCACCTCCCGGCGTGGACGTGAGATTCTTCAACAGGCTACACCGACATCTACTTTGACAAACACAAGATCTTCCGCAAAGGTGTTTGTAAGTATCTTGATCATCGCATTATGGGGTGCAGCATATCTTCATAGAATAGATCTTGGCGGTAAGGTTACGGATAAATTTTAAAGTTTTCCCCGCAACCCAATAGTGGTATCAGAGCCGATCTATGCGTTGGTATGATTTGATCTAGAGCACCAGTTGGTGTGAGCATTGCATGGTTCTTGCATTAAGTTTATTTTAGTTGCTTCCCAAGAAGTTGTACATCATATTCCATGGCAGTATTGGCAAGATCTTTACGAACTTCTGGCTATCCGCGGACCTTCCGGCTGCTCCTAGTATGCTTGTTGGCGCCAACGATGTGCTTCAGTAGCTTCGGGTCTATACCCTTAGTTGTGGACGTTGATGTATATACGGACTGGGCCTGAGGGTTGGACGCCTCACGGGGGGTCACGCGCACATGTGATCGTTTAGATTGGGGTTCTGCAACGTTTTCGTAATGTTGGGATCTCAATCACCCCGCAATGTTAATCTCGCAACTAGCCTAACCGTGCTTCAATACGTAGGTAGTGACGGTAATTCCGTAGAGCCCACTAGTAGGAAAAGGCCTACCGCTGGCGGACGGAAATGGTCTACCGCTGCCGGCGGGCGCCCGCCAGCGGTGATTACGCCAGTGGTAACGTTTTACCGTTGGCGGGCGGCCGTCCGCCAGCGGTAAGGATCGTTACCACTGGTGGGCACAACTTCTGCCCGCCAGCGCTAAGATACCTCGGCCGCCAGCGGTACGCCTCGCTGGTAGGAGTTCTGAGAGCGCTGTCCGCCAGCGGTACGCCTCTCTGTCCGCCAGCGGTACATTTTCGTGGTATTTTTTGTTTTTTTAAATAACGTATTACAGCAATATATCAAATATAAATACAGTATATTCAGGTAGAGCCGACCAAAATGACAATAATACCACATATAGATGACCAAATTGTGATACACAAATACATAAGTTCATTATCACATGCATTACAAACCATAGTATAGTACCAAAATAAGAACCACAATGTGATACACAAATACATAAGTTGTCATACACAAATACATCACATAAATGATAGAGAACCACAATGTTTAAGAGAGGGCGCGATCGATGAAGTTGGCGTTTCGATCATCCGGTTGTTGTTGCTCTCTTTCAGTGGCTTCAAGTCCTCTTGGCGTTGACAACTTCCCCACTAGCTTCTTCATTTGGAAGTATACGCAAAAGGCAAATAAAAATGTTAGCTAGGCAACTAAATTGTTCACATGTCGTGCAGAAATAAACAAAGTATACACAAAATAAACTAAGCAAACTTGGAAGAATGCCTCATATAATAGATTGGACACACAAATTCAGGGATGGTGTGAGTGAGCCAGTATGATGCAGAAGATATGTTTTCTTGCATTATAGGGCTCACTCACAACACCCCTGAATAACATAGTGTCACCTCATTTCAATCATCGGCATTGTAAGACTTAGACAAAAGAAGATTCAAAAAAATATTATGCCTCATACTTAGAATATTATGGGAAGCACACAAGGAATTCTGATAACCTTGTTGAACCAAGTAGGAGGCACAAAACTTGTATGTGTGCATGATACAAGGTTCAACAAACTATCAGAATTCATGTAGTGCGCCACATCATTTTAATCATCGGCATTGTGTAAAAGAATGAAGTATTATTGGAAGACTTAGACAAAACAAGATTCAAAAAAATATTATGCCTCATACTTCGAATATTATTGGAAGCACACAAGGAATTCTGATAACCTTGTCGAACCAAGTAGGAGGCACAGAACTTGTATGTGTGTATGATACAAGATTCAACAAACTATCAGAATTCATGTAGTGCGCCACATCATTTTAATCATCGGCATTGAAAAAATGAGGTATAGGGACAAATGAAAAGCATGCATGCCTCATACTTAGATTCGGACACACAAATTCAGAGACGGCGTCAGTGAAATCCAGTGGGATGCAGAAAATGTGTATTCGTGCATATCACAGGTTTCACTGACGTCGCCTCCGGATCACATAGTGCCACATCATTTTAATCATCGGCATTGTAAAGGAATGAAGTATAATTGGAAGACTATAGCTAGGCAATTTAAGAGAGATGGTGTAAACTAGAGCTAGGCAATTTAATTTAACAATAGTACTAAATCGACAACACACCTTTCACTTCTGGCTCATCGTGGTCGGCCTTGACATTGGCTTCGGCGGGAACGGTTCAGAACCATTCAGAGAGTTGAATGGCCTGTCGTCACACTGTTGTGCTATGCGATTTTGTATATCGACATTAGATGGGCATGCACCTTGGTAGTAGAACATCCCGGGTGGCGTTGCACGACAAACATCCGTGAAGATTATTGAAGCAAACCTCTTCTGGATTAGAGCAAACTTTTCCGTGATATCAGCATCAGTGGATTTCGCCATGTCTTTGCACCATTTATCCATAGCAACTGGAAATTCTAGTCTTCGGTGATTCTGTAAGAACTGCTCCATCAGATAGATGACATACCATGCCTCCGTCGGACTGCCATGCGCCTTCTTGATGCAGGGTAGATCCACTTTGTGGATGAATGACATCTTGCCTCGCTTAAGGTTTAATCTTCTTATGATGCCTTCATTTTGATAGTAGTAACCGTTGAGAGCATCATCGAGAACACTACCGATGTGTTTGTAGTCTTTCTTCTTCTCTTCACTACCCGCATCGAGATAGAAGGCCTTCGACTCTTTAGGGTACAGAACGATGAGGGTGCCGTCTTGGTTCCTGCACAAAACAATGAAAAGAGACCATCATTCGCACTTATGCAAAATTAACGATAAAACGTACGAAAATATGTTATATATGACTTACTTGGGAAAGTAAGGCATGAGAAAGATGTTCTTGGTAGTATTTGCAACGAAGATATCTTCGATGAACTTTGTCATGCGTGTCCTACCCACCGGGGTGTTCACATAGCAGTCGGACATGTAGTAGGGGTCGATTATCATGATGTCTCCGGCCGACTTATCATTAAGGAGCTGGTGCGCCATACTTAGCGCAAACAGGCGGACCATGGATCGGTGGAGTGCATTCATGTGGTACATGTCAAAGATGTCATCAAATTTGACAAAGAGCGTGTCTCCGGGGTTTTCATGGAGAAAGCCCATAAGCCTTGGTACCTTTGCTATGAACACCGGGTATACGTGACGTGCTTCCCTGAGAAGTTTGCTCTCACAATAGAGAACCTGGTCATGTAGCGCCTTCATCTCCCCAGACAAACAACATGACCACTTCGGCGGCAGGATCGGTTTAGCCATCACATGAGTAGTATGCCAATCGGGGATGGTTATCATGTCCTGAACTCGGCGCAACTTCAACTTAGATCCCTCCACTGGCTGGCTCATGGACTCTTCAACGCCATGTTTCTTCCTTTTTTTCGACACCATCTTCTTAGGGAGCTTAGCTATCGTCTATTGGAGCACATCATTGAGTGTGCCCTGGCTGAGACCGTCAGACTGCTGATGATGAGCTTCAGGCAATGGTTGAGAACAGAATAGACGCTTTGTGACATTATATTTCTCAGGGAGAGTAGGCGCCATAGGACTATTCATCATCAGATCACGGTCAGCTTGATCAAGAGGACTGACATCGTCCAAATACGCCATGTAGGCATTGGGGTCTTCATTAGCGTTCATCTCCTCTATCACGGGATCAGCTGGTGGAGTGGCCTTTCCTTGGCCAGGCGGCGTAGACCCGGGAGGGTCCAAACGAATTAGCGCTTTTGGCCATAGCAGGGGAAAAATCAAACATTGCTCTAGGCTTAACTCACTTTCGGCTTCGAGGGTTTGAGTTGGAGGATCCAAAAAACCACAACCCTGGAACATCCGAGCCAATGCAACCTTATAACAATCATCAGGAATAGGCCGCTTGAGATGGGTGCGGATACGTGGTGTATCGACGGTTGCTTTGGCCACTTCCTTGAGCTCACCGTCCACAACTAGGAGCAAAGTGCATCTTGTTTTGTTGGCCTGTTCACCATACTGGGTTGCGGGGAAAACTTTAAAATTTATCCGTAACCTTACCGCCAAGATCTATTCTATGAAGGTACGTTGCACCCCATAATGCGATGATCCAGAATACTTACAAACACGCTTGCGGAAGATCTTGTGTTTATCGAAGTAGATGTCGGTGAAGCCTGATGAAGAATCTCACGTCCACGCCGGGAGGTGAGATTGTTGCCGTACGTCGTCGTTGATGTAGACCTTGATGAAGTTGTTCCGTTGTCCAAGGAACTTACTTGCGCAAATCCCGCTCTAGCGGTATCCACACATACACCGTTTCAACCCACCCCGTGCGTTCATCGCCTAGCTACTAGCACGTGGTGAAGAGAGTCAGCCTTGCGGCGTAGTTTAGGTGGTAGATCTAATCAACTAGATTAGATCTATATGAGAAGATTAGAGACGTCTAATTCTCAACACATGAGATCTACAAGAGAGAGAGAGAACTTGCAATTGCTTCAATTGTTGTATCAAACCCTAGGGGCTTGGGGTTGCTTATAAAGGAGCCAAGGGGTGGAGGTGCTTGAGGAAGGGGCAAGCCCTTCCCCTTGGTGCGCCGGCCCCGGGGGAGGAGTCCTCCTCTACTCCAACTCGGTTTGGGAGTTGGAGGAGGACTCCTCCTTCCCAAACCGCCTCCACCTAATTGGAAGGGGGGAGGAGACCTTCCCCACCCCAACTCGGATTGGGTGGAGGAGTAGGACTCCTCCCCCTAAACCGCCTCACCCTAGAAGGCAAGGGGGGAGGAGTTCTTCCTCCACCCCAACTCGGATTGGAGGGGGGGAACTCCCCTTCCCAACCGCCTCTAGCCACCACCGCCGCCGTCCCCCCATGGGCCACGTGGCCCATTAGGGTTTCGGCCATGGGGGGGGGGAACTTCCCCCTCTATGGCGCCTTGGCCCACCATGACCTTGGTGGGCCTATTTAATATTCTTCCCATATAATTAAATAAATAATTAATTGTTTTCTCTAATTAATTCCTAAATGAATATTTCCTTTTACGGAAAATTCCGGAATTAATTACTTATCATATAACTCATATTTATATGAACCGGGATACCTAGTATCCGCCGACAAAACATCGGAACAATATTTCCTTCTTCATAAGCACTCGGATTAAATCCGCTGATGATAGAAACCATTCCTATCATCCCGGGACATTAGATGTCCGCATTCTCTCTAACTTATAATTCACCGGAACAAGTCCAGTGACATCGGAGCTACTCCGACACAATCTCATTCCCACTAAAACTACATCTTTACTCTCAATCAAAGATTGACCTACAGCTTAAGCGTGTGACCCGAAAGGTTCAGCAATCACAAAGTATTGTTTGGGAGCTTACCAAACAATAACCAGCAGTGGGTTAGGCATTCGTACTGGCACCCTTGTGTTGTGAATGAACAACAGAACCTGTGCGTTAACCATTACGCTTAATCCCCTTACGTGCACGATACCAATGATATCTCGAGATTGAGACAATGTGCTCTAGTGTGATCAAACCCTTTGATCATAACACATATTATTCTCGTACCAATATCATTCTCTTTTCTCATTCCGTATTTATGTTGTCCCGTGATAAATCACGCTTGTGTCTGGCCAGACGATTGGGTGACAACAACAATACTTGAGATGGCCTAGAGGATGTATCTCTCCATCGTCTGGAGGAGTAAGTGCCATTCTTGAACGATCTCTGTTCCAATACATATTCTAGTTCAAGCCCAAAAGCCACCTATCATAGTCCCATGTTACTGCAAGACGTTTGATGGAAATCAAAGCTCGAATGTCGAATAAGCGGTCACAAGATATTCTCATAGCATAGGGATCTAGCTAATGATAACTAAATAGATGATCAATCGCTATTTCATCGTCGACGATTTGTCTCATAGCAAGATCATACGGTGGGTCGGTTCAGTGCGATTATCATTCCGATAATCCACTCCTATAGTTGAATGACTTATACAAAGTCCATGATCAGGAAAACATGATCATCGAGCAACAAGATAGGCTAGTCTTAGAGACAAGACCAGGAACTCTTTTTCCGTTCGTATCTCTACACGTGTATCGGAGGTTTTCCTCTTGCATACGTTGTATTTGCTATACAAGTACCCAATACAGTTGTAGCATAAAGATACAAACATTAATAATAAACATGGAGATAAATAATAAACTTAATTATTATTGTCTCTAGGGCATATCTCCAACAGTCTCCCACTTGCACTAGAAACAATAATGATTCTAGTTAGCATGATGACATGACACCAAATGGAACTAAGGTGCCACTCACGCTTTCGCATGCGGATCTGAAACTGTGTCCGCACTTTGATCCAACCAAAGTTCATAAACTTTATTTATCACCTCACATGCCAAACTTGACTATGTAAGTCGGATATATTAGGAATTGGATATGGGCCTTTCCGGTTCCGTAGTAGCATTAATAATACCCGGTTGATATTATCATACCATCTTTATAGAAACCTCACCTGAGTAATGACTCATCCAATAACTTGCTTATCATGACGTCTCACATCAATGACGCAACTATCCTCGATAGATGAACTATCTTTGTTGTAGAATCCACTCATAAGATACACGTGTATTTGATAAAATCAAAACACTTAGTATTTATCATTTGAAAACATTTATCAGAATAAATTTGATTTCATAATTCCACCACAAATATGTATACGAGTAACTTCTCTATACACACTATTTGAAGCTTTACAAAATCTACCTTGTTGGTTTCCTTTTGTAATCTCACCATCAGGTTCTTTTACCAAACCTTTATATGATCAATTACAATCTTAATTAACTGCTCTTATGAGAATATCCTTATTAAGAATTTCTCATTAACGCCGGTGGCAAAACTTTATAAAAGTTTAGCACTTTGGAAACTTTCCGGCTTTATGTACTATATATAGCAATGTCATAAGCAAAATCATATTAAATATGATTTGATCTTATTCCTCTCTATTCGCTCATCCAGGACTACGAAGGTCAAGGTATCTTGCAAATATCACGCTATGAATTCTTGATCAAATTTCTTTGACTCAAGACACAATTCGAAATTACCTTTCGAATTGCACTTTAGTACATTCATACTCATGTTTATTAAATTCTATCTTAGAGACAAAACTTTAATAAGACATTTTCCGACCTTTTATTTAAACTCTTTAAATCACGAGATTTATATATTTATCAATTCGGCCTAGCCTCATTCAATAAATATAATATCAGCTCCCACTGTCTTTTAAGTCCCTTCGATTTATATAATGAAAAGAATAAATTCTTACTCATTAATACGACTGACTTCAAACATTCATAATATAATTATCTAGATTATTTTCATAATCCAAACTAATTATCCTTAGCAATAATATTGCTACTTTAGTTCAATAACAGCATCAAGCAATTGATATGAAAAGTATTGCAACTTTCACTATCAGTTATTCGTCCTTGATAAAATCAAGACTAGCTCTATGAATATTAGATATTCATATATGTCCTTTCTTTATGAAATATTCATGCACATGATTTTACATCACATCCAAACAACTCTCAAGATTGGATCTTAGAGTCTCATGAATTTTTCTTGAACTCCTTTTATGACAAATGCCGTCATTAATGAATGTTCATTATTTGCTTGTAATTGTTTTGCTTATATCATGTTCCTGGACATTTAAATGATTTTAATCACCTAGTGATTTAATCATCAAATTCCTCACATGATTTTCCTTTAATACTTAATTCGAATCATGTATGCCTTACATGTATTCCTGGACAAAGTAATGATATGGAAACATTTGCATGTTTTCCTTCTCATTCTAACACTTGCCCAAAGACTCTCAGCCTTAATTTAGTATTATGATTTCCACTCTCTCTTCATGAGAAGACACTTTTCTCCAATTCTAAAGTCAACAAGCATTTAGAATTATGTGTGGAAGTCACTTGCCAAAATAACAATTTTGGACTTTTGCAAAACACCTTTTCAATTCGAACTTAAAACTTTAAATCCTTAATTGAAAAATATGGAACTTACTATCAAAATAACTCTAAGTTATAATTGACACAAATCCCAAGATATCAAACAAAATAATCTATTTACTTTAGTGGGTAATTTGGAATTCTAATTTCACAACACATTAAGCAAGACTTGTAACATTTCCTTTTAATCTTTATCTTGCAAAAGATTTTATTACCATGATGATTTCGAGTTACCAAAATCCATCATAAGTAATATTGACTAAGAAATAATTTTCTTTGTCAATAATGTTACAATATTTTATTAAGTCCTTTCTTTAACTTTAATCAAATTCCTTTGATTCCTTTATTTTGATTCTCACACTCTCCCACTGAATTATATGAAACATTGAAACTTCAATAATTTCATTAACTCTATTTCATTAATATGCAACTTCATATTAATTCCTCAATAGAATTGAATTAATGGGTAGATTCCACTCCTTTATGTAAATCTCGAAATTTACTAGTGCCTAGCACTTTGCCAAATTCGAGTCTACTAAATGCCTAGCATTTTGTGGATTTCGATTTTCATCAAATGCCTAGCACTTTATGAATTTCGAATTTCTCCAAGTGTATGACACTTTGTGATTTTAGTTTTATCCATTTAATTTAGAGATAACTTTAAGAGTCTCAAAGAGAACCAACGAAAAGTATAACTCCAAATTAAAGATTAAACTAACTTTATTATTACTCAAAACTTTAAGTAATAACTTGAATCAAAACAATAAAGACTTAACAAACAAATAATTAATGACATAACACAATAAAGAAGATATAAACTTTGAATTTCCAAACTTGGAATTCCCACACATACTTTATAATTCGAACAATGACTTGTTCCAGAATACAAAATATTCATTACATAATGATCAAACTGAAAATAACTCTTATTTAAAGTTCTAGTGTAAATCTTCTTCATTGACTTGGATTGAAGACATAGTGGTGATCATGGCGCATTGAGTGCCTTTCTTTCCCCACTTCCTCCAATTCTTCCTAAATCTCTTGTCTCTTTCCCTTTTCACATTGCGATCATGCAACATGAAAAATTTCAGTATTCACATACCAAAATATATTCGAGTCGAGATTATGTCAATAACTGTGTATAACTCTTATACCTTTGTGGACTTGCCACTTGTCTTGCAAGATGGTTGTGTCATCAAGTGATGCACATAGATATCCATCTCTGCTGATAAGAGCATTTTGAAGATTTCCTTGACTATCTTCTCTACTCCCATCAATTCATAACACGCCAAAGGCGTAGTATAATTATGGTAGTGATCTTGGAAGTGTGTCAACAACTTGATTTCCTGGAATTGGTTGCCCAATATCCTCAAGCTTCCTGAGTATTTTGCAGAACTTAACCTTGTGCTCCCTCATCAAGCTTTCGCTTAATAGTTTGCAAGATCTAAGTTCTCCATTGAGTTTGTCGTTTAGCAAGACATAACTGGCACATGAACCGAGCTTTCAAAACTTCCATAAGACGGAAGGGGCGATAGTATGGATAACTGTCGCTAAGCTTGGGACACATCCTGTCTAGCATAACCATACTCACTTCATACTCATGTTTCTCCATAGGAGAATATTCTTCTTCTACTTCTGGAACAATTGTATCCAGAATATGCTCTAATCGCGTCTACTGAGATTATCTCTCAGCCCGTGAAGCCAATCCGTAAAGATCACGCTTCCCACAGTTAACTATTTTAACAACTAATTTTATGCACATATTCAACGGGATCCATCTTCTACAACAAAACAAGTTTATTTAGACTTCTAGTTTATTACTAATTTTAATGCACTACTTTAATTCAATCAAACATGAATCTAAGATATGCTCCCACTAAGTCCAATAATCCTCATGATTGGCACTAAGTGATTCAGGACCCGATTGCCCTACGAAGCAAGCATGGATACATGTCATGTCCGTCGGCCAATCGGTAAGCACTATGCTAGTTGCAGCAGCTACAACTCTGTTCGTCTTTCGACGGATGTGTTCCGAACTCATGGTTGTGTTATGCTTGGACGTCAAGACAACCAACCGACACTGGCTGCTGGAACTGTTCGCGCCCGCCTCCCGAACCCTTGGTACACATTACTCCTGGATACAGGTCGTACGCAACAAGCATCCGGTTTGACGGTGCCACGGTTGGTAAGAACACGATCTCCTTGATTTTATTTGAGGATTCACCCTAATAAACGACTACTGCGCAATCAAGGTGCAAACAACAAAGGATAAACATCACAGGCAATTAATAATAATTCATGTGCTTTGGTATAGCCTTTGTTATTTCTCGGAAGTCCTTGGCGCTCGTCCTTGAGGATCACCATCTTCATTGTTCCCGGTTACGGCAAAATTCCCGAAGGAAAATTACCATATCCGAAACTCGCCAAGTACACGTCGCCGACGCAATGCCGGCGCCTCCTCCCGGTCTCCACGACGAACTCTTCTTCGCTTGATTGTCGATGACGAACTCGATCAATTGTTTTGGCTCCCACCATCATGTTAAGACACCGTAACAAAATAGCTATACCAAAACACATGCACACAATCCTGCAAAACCAAGTTAGACGTATCTAACGCTTTGTTTGCAAGTTTTACGTGGCTTTGTAGGCTCTACGGAATTACCGTCACTACCTACGTATTGAAGCACGTTTAGGCTAGTTGCTAGATTAACATTGCGGGGTGATTGAGATCCCAACATTACGAAAACGTTGCAGAACCCCAATCTAAACGATCACATGTGCGCGTGACCCCCGTGAGGCGTCCAACCCTCAGGCCCAGTCCGTATATACATCAACGTCCACAACTAAGGGTATAGACCCGAAGCTACTGAAGCACATCGTTGGCGCCAACAAGCATACTAGGAGCAGCCGGAAGGTCCGCGGATAGCCAGAAGTTCGTAAAGATCTTGCCAATACTGCCATGGAATATGATGCACAACTTCTTGGGAAGCAACTAAAATAAACTTAATGCAAGAACCATGCAATGCTCACACCAACTGGTGCTCTAGATCAAATCATACCAACGCATAGATCGGCTCTGATACCACTATTGGGTTGCGGGGAAAACTTTAAAATTTATCCGTAACCTTACCGCCAAGATCTATTCTATGAAGGTACGTTGCACCCCATAATGCGATGATCCAGAATACTTACAAACACGCTTGCGGAAGATCTTGTGTTTGTCGAAGTAGATGTCGGTGAAGCCTGATGAAGAATCTCACGTCCACGCCGGGAGGTGAGATTGTTGCCGTACGTCGTCGTTGATGTAGACCTTGATGAAGTTGTTCCGTTGTCCAAGGAACTTACTTGCGCAAATCCGCTCTAGCGGTATCCACACATACACCGTGTCAACCCACCCCGTGCGTTCACCGCCTAGCTACTAGCACGTGGTGAAGAGAGTCAGCCTTGCGGCGTAGTTTAGGTGGTAGATCTAATCAACTAGATTAGATCTATATGAGAAGATTAGAGACGTCTAATTCTCAACACATGAGATCTACAAGAGAGAGAGAACTTGCAATTGCTTCAATTGTTGTTCAAACCCTAGGGGCTTGGGGTTGCTTATAAAGGAGGCCAAGGGGTGGAGGTGCTTGGGGAAGGGGCAAGCCCTTCCCTTGGTGCGCCGGCCCTAGAGGAGGAGTCCTCCTCTAGTCCAACTCGGTTTGGGAGTTGGAGGTGGACTCCTCCTTCCCAAACCGCCTCCACCTAATTGGAAGGGGGGGAGGAGACCTTCCCCACCCCAACTCGGATTGGGTGGAGGAGTAGGACTCCTCCCCCAAACCGCCTCAACCTAGAAGGCAAGGGGGGAGGAGTTCTTCCTCCACCCCAACTCGGATTGAAGGGGGGGGACTCCCTCCCAACCGCCTCTAGCCTCCACCGCCGCCGTCCCCCCATGGGCCACGTGGCCCATTAGGGTTTCGGCCATGGGGGGAACTTCCCCCTCTACGGCGCCTTGGCCCACCATGACCTTGGTGGGCCTATTTAATATTCTTCCCATATAATTAATTAAATAATTAATTGTTTTGTCTAATTAATTCCTAAATGAATATTTCCTTTTACGGAAAATTCTCGGAATTAATTACTTATCATATAACTCATATTTATATGAACCGGGATACCTAGTATCCGCCGACAAAACATCGGAACAATATTTCCTTCTTCATAAGCACTCGGATTAAATCCGCTGATGATAGAAACTATTCCTATCATCCCGGGACATTAGATGTCCGCATTCTCTCTAACTTATAATTCACCAGAACAAGTCCAGTGATATCGGAGCTACTCCGACACAATCTCATTCCCACTAAAACTACATCTTTACTCTCAATCAAAGATTGACCTACAGCTTAAGAGTGTGACCCGAAAGGTTCAGCAATCACAAAGTATTGTTTGGGAGCTTACCAAACAATAACCAGCAGTGGGTTAGGCATTCGTACTGGCACCCTTGTGTTGTGAATGAACAACATAACCTGTGCATTACCATTACGCTTAATCCCCTTACGTGCACGATACCAATGATATCTCGAGATTGAGACAATGTGCTCTAGTGTGATCAAACCCTTTGATCATAACACATATTATTCTCGTACCAATATCATTCTCTTTTCTCATTCCGTATTTATGTTGTCCCGTGATAAATCACGGTTGTGTCTGGCCAGACGATTGGGTGACAACAACAATACTTGAGATGACCTAGAGGATGTATCTCTCCATCGTCTGGAGGAGTAAGTGCCATTCTTGAATGATCTCTGTTCCAATACATATTCTAGTTCAAGCCCAAAAGCCACCTATCATAGTCCCATGTTACTGCAAGACGTTTGATGGAAATCAAAGCTCGAATGTCGAATAAGCGTTCACAAGATATTCTCATAGCATAGGGATCTAGCTAATGATAACTAAATAGATGATCAATCGCTATTTCATCGTCGACGATTTGTCTCATAGCAAGATCATACGGTGGGTCTGTTCAGTGCGATTATCATTCCGATAATCCACTCCTATAGTTGAATGACTTATACAAAGTCCATGATCAGGAAAACATGATCATCGAGCAACAAGATAGGCTAGTCTTAGAGACAAGACTAGGAACTCTTTTTCCGTTCGTATCTCTACACGTGTATCGGAGGTTTTCCTCTTGCAAACGTTGTATTTGCTATACAAGTACCCAATACAGTTGTAGCATAAAGATACAAATATTAATAATAAACATGGAGATAAATAATAAACTTAATTATTATTGTCTCTAGGGCATATCTCCAACACACCGTTCACAAGTAAGGCATTAGATAGGGTGTCATGCAAGAATGAAATAATATATAACATGGTTAATTAAATTACCGTGAGGGCGTTGAGCTCGTCTAATGACGACGGACCGGGGACGGCCCCCGGCGTGCAAGAGATGGAAGGGCAGCTACGCTCTGCGGAGCCATGTACGTATCTGTCGGGATTAGGTTTGGCGGGTGGCGTTTGTTCGTCTCTGTCGGGATTAGGGTTGGCAAGTGGAACATTGTTGGAGTTGTTGCTACCTTGGATGCTGTGTGGTAAGCTGGTAACAGGCCTAGGTCCTTTTTTTCCCCCCCTCAATCCAACTCCCAAACTCCTCATATATGGTCGGAAGGATGGCAGCCACGGCCTTTGTCACTGCGCTGTCGATGTTGGCCTGGATGGCACTGGCCCTCCTTTCACTTCGCTCCTCCTTGGACTCCGGGTAGTAATGCGACCGTTTGCGACCGACTCCGGCCCCGATCACCCCGCCACGATGCGGCGGAAGTGTCACCTCCCTATCCTTTCTCTTGTTTAGCGCCCTGTGGAAAGAGGTGTCCCACGGGGCCTTCGTCACAGACGATGAGTCGCTTTGAGAAAGTTGTTCTTCTAGCAGAATATCCCTCTCAAGTTCCTTTACTGTCGCGTTCAAGGCAAGGTGCGATGGATTCTTGGGGTCTTCCCTGTAATGGGATCTGATATATCATCTCGCCATCGGGTCTTCGATCTTGGCATAGGGGTCTGGCCCTTTCCTTTCTCTGTCCTACTTTTCCCAAACAGGGCGATCCCCGTCGTATCCACGAGATCCGAGATTGTGGGGACCTAAATTCTTCCCATGCATATCTTTCCCCCACCGAGATAGCGCCTTTGTTGAAGCTAGGCCTTGTTTATCCTTGAAAATGTTGTGGTCTTCTTCAGAAATGGAGGGCCAGTTGGCGTTGATCTTTGCGTAATCATCACCAGCAAGAATGGCCTTTCTCACCTCTGATTTCCAAGTTGAAAAGGCTTTGCTGAACCTGCCGAGAGCGAATGTGTTTACGATATTGCCCTTGATATCAAGGTTGTCGTAGTCTTTCAGGAAATGGTACGATGCGTGCAACTTGGAAAGAAGGTGTGTGGCCACATGTGAGTTCTCTTTATCCCTTATGTTCTCCTGGGTGATGTTGCCGAAGTCCCGCACAGTGCATCCCAAGGCTAAGCCGTACCCTTTTGCATATTTGTTTGGCTCCGTAGGAATCCCATCTGCGTCCACCTCAGTAAATGTCAGTCGACCGCTACCGAGCTTGTTTCGGCGTCTTGGCTTACGTTGATGCGTTGTTCCGCCAGCAGATGTGGTCTCGCTAACACTTTCTTCGACAGCAGATGTGGTCTCGGGGCCACCTCCACGGCCAGCAGAAGTGGTCTTGTGGCCATCTTCGGCGCCAGGAGTAGTGGTTTCGTGGCCACCTCCGCCGCCAGCAGATGTGGTCTCTTCGCCACCTCCGCCGTCACCAGATGTGCCCTCTTCGCCACCTTCGACGTCACGAGATGTGGTCTCGGCATCGGAATTGTTCTCCACATCCATCTCGGCATCGGAATTGTTCTCCGCATCCATCTCAGCGTCGATTGACTTCCGAACCATCTTCAAATATGGATCCTCCGGCTCCTTGTTGACTCCACCTCGAGAAGTCCCGGCCTCCATATTGTTAGCCATATGCGTGCACACACAAAAATTCGTAGTTAGTAAAACAACACTGTAAGGAAAAATTCACTTGGATGGTGATGAAAAGTTCGGGTACTCCATATGTCATAATTTTAGCAAGTCATGCCAAATTTCATGAAAAAATTCGGCATGACCTTTGCTAAAATTATGGAATAAGGAGTACCCGAATTTGCCGGAATGGAAATTAATCAACATTCCGGCAATCTCAAGGGTCTCTAGGGTACCTGCAAACATTTCATACATAGCCACAATGCCACCACCGCAAGCACAATAAATTCACATTTCATACATAGTCGCAGCCACCACCACCAAAATTTCTGAAAATGTTCATCTCAATTCATGTACTACAAATTTCCTAGCAGCACTAACAACAACTAGCATCTATTAGCAACTATCAACATCACGAATCTATCAACTATCAACATAAAATTGGAGTTGGCATTTCGGCAAACACCTTCGGTGCAGCCCGTTGGAGGGGAGGGAGAGGAGGGAGACGGGCAACACCTCGGGAAAGGAAGGGAGGGGGACGTCGACGGCGGTGTGGAGCAGCTCGGGCACGGACGGGCGGCTGCAGACGAGAGAGCCGGCGTGGACGGTGGCGACGGCGAGCAGAGGGTGCGGGTGGGTGTACGCGCGGCGAGCAGAGTGCCGGGCGCGGTGAGCAGAGGTAGGGCGGGAGGGGCAGGGGGAGAGGCCGAGCGCGGCGTGGTCGCCGGCGGCGGCGGCCGGGCGCAGCGTGGCGTGGAGACGTCGGTGGTGGTGGCGTCGAGAGCAGGGCGGCGGCGCGGTGGGGATTTTTGGATAGAAGCGCGGGCGGGGATTTTGGATGGAAGAGGCGGCAAACCGCGGGCGGGGCCACATGTAAGTGGCCAAAACATACCGCTGGTGGACGGCCTTTTCCGTCCGCCAGCGGTAAGGTCTGTTATTTTTTTTCTTGTTTTTCTTTTTTTTGTTTATCACTTAGAAACCTCTTTGTCTCCCGCGCTGCGTGCGCTTTCAAACCGCGCCGTCGTGTGCTTTGGAAGCTGATCAAGCGCGTCACTTTAATTGGGCGTTTTAATTTTGCTTTGGAAGATGATCGACCGCCATGCATATGTGTGCATTTTAATGGCGTTGGAAGATGATCAGTCCGCCGACGCGTTTTCATTGCTGCCCGGGCGCCGGCCTCCCTCTCCACCCTATATAAAAGGCCACTAATCCATGGCCTAAAGCACACACACAAATCTCTCTCTCTAATCCTCTCTACTATTTCCAATGGATCAGCCACTCGCGCGCGTTCCATGGCCTCGGCCTCGGTCTCGGTTGTACTACTTCGTCAAGGAGGATATGAGCTTCAAGGTATGGGTCACCCTCCGTGCATCACGCGTGGAGAGGTGGATCCGCGACGTGAAGAAGTTCTATCTCGACGCCGCACCGATCAAGTGCGTTGGACTCGACTGCGAGTTCACCGACGCTCTCCCGGGTCCACAGAACAATCTTCCACCCGAGAAACAGGAGCGCGCCGCCGTCCTTCAACTCTCGGTGGCGACCGAGACACTTGTCTTCCAGATCTGCTAGGCGGATCGGAAGCCGCAGCTCCTTGTGGATTTCTTAGCTGACAAGACCATCAAGTTTTATGGCGTGGCTATCCACAATGACTTGCGGATGCTGCGCTGCTACGGAATTGAAATTCCATCCGCGGTCGACCTCCAGAGGGATAGGCGGAACCCAACCGGCAATCCTACTCCAAGTCTTGTTGCTCTCTCCAATGCTATCATTGGGACAAAACTGGAGAAGAAGAAGAAGAAGGACAAGAACGACGACGACGAAGAAGACCTCCGGATTCGCGGATGGGGCAACGTGCCATTGAGCTACGAGCAAGTCGAGTACGCCGCTCTTGACGCTCGCCTCGGCTTCGAGATTGCGCGGAAGTGGGATAGTCTACGTGGCTATAATACCAATGGGGATCGTCTTAATGTCGTTGATGAGTAGTCTATATAGCGAGATCGATGTGTGTGTGCCGTTGTGTCTTCTCTCATATGTATCCGGTTACAATATTAAGGATCGAAATATTTGGATTATTTCACCATATCATGCATTTTTTCCGATCGATCGATCGAATTCATCATAAATATTAATTACTTTAATTTTGAATTTCGATTTACCGGTATAAAGTTTACTATACTAGTTGCTATGTGAAATGATAAACTTGATTTTCGACAAAAGTTTCACAAACATTCTTCAAAAAAAGCACTATCATGTAGAAACATCTACAAGTTTCAATTCATGCATCGATCAAAATGACCAAGTTATGTCAATTCTCAACGCATAGTTTGTGATAAAGTGCTCACATTCGACACATAGGTGTGTCTTGGTATAGGAAGCAATGGTTCCTAAGGAAATTTATAGATTGTTTTTATAAATATAATTTTCCTAGTTATTTGTATTACAGGCTAACTTAGCGCTGGCGGACGCTTTGGTTTGCCCGCCAGCGGTACTGAACTGACCTCTGGCGTACTCTTTAGTCAGCCCGCCAGCGGTACTGTCCCCTTTTCTTTTTTCAGGTGAGCTCAGCCGCGGCCACTACTGCTGGCGGCCCTGTCTTTCGTCCGCCAGCGGTACGTTTAGTACCTCTGGGGGGCACGTATTGTGCCCGCCAGTGGTAGTTTGCCCCGCCTCCTCCCAGATTTCTGCTCCTACCGCTGGCGGGCAGTGTTGGTGTCCGCCAGCGGTACGTCCAGAACCAGTGGCGGACTCGAAAAACCGCCCGCCAGCGGTCGTAGCGCTGGCGGACGAAAATGTTGTCCGCCAGCAGTATGCTGGTGGCTATAAGCCTTTTCCTACTAGTGGCCTACAAAGCCACGTAAAACATGCAAACAAGCGTTAGATACGTCTAACTTGGTTTTGCAGGATTGTGTGCATGTGTTTTGGTATAGCTATTTTGTTACGGTGTCTTAACATGATGGTGGGAGCCAAAACAATTGATCGAGTTCGTCATCGACAATCAAGCGAAGAAGAGTTCGTCGTGGAGACCGGAAGGAGACGCCGGCATTGGGTCGGCGACATGTACTTGGCAAGTTTCGGATATGGTAATTTTCTTTCGGGAATTTTACCGTGACCGGAAACAATGAAGATGGTGATCCTCAAGGACAAGCGCCAAGGATTTCCGAGGAATAACAAAGGCTATACCAAAGCACATGAATTATTATTAATTGCCTGTGATGTTTATCCTTTGTTGTTTGCACCTTGATTGCGCAGTAGTCGTATATTAGAGTGAATCCTCAAATAAAATCAAGGAGATCGTGTTCTTACCAACCGTGGCACCGTCAAACCGGATGCTTGTTGCCGTACGCCCTGTATCCAGGAGTAATGTGTACCAAGGGTTCGGGAGGCGGGCGCGAACCGTTCCAGCAGCCAGTGTCGGTTGGTTGTCTTGACGTCCAAGCATAACACAACCATGAGTTTGGAACACATCCGTCGAAAGACGAACAGGAGTTGTAGTTGCTGCAACTAGCATAGTGCTTACCGGTTGACCGACGGACATGACATGTATCCATGCTTGCTTCGTAGGGCAATCGGGTCCTGAATTACTTAGTGCCAATCAAGAGGATTATTGGACTTAGTGGGAGCATATCTTAGATTCATGTTTGATTGAATTAAAGTAGTGCATTAAAATTAGTAATAAACTAGAAGTCTAAATAAACTTGTTTTGTTGTAGAAAATGGATCCCGTTGAAAAGATTTATGAAGAAGACTTGTTAGGAAAGTTGACTGTGGGAAGCGTGATCTTTGCGGATTGGCTTCATGGACTGAGAGAAAATCTCAGGAGACGCGATTTAGAGCATATTCTGGACACACCTGTTCCGGAAGGAGAAGATGACTATTCTCCTATGGGAGAAGATGAGTATCAAGCTGGATTAGTTTTGCTAGACAAGATGAGTTTTGAGCTTAGCGATTTGTATCCGTACTATCGCCCCTTCCGTCTTATGGAAGCGTTGAAAGCTCGATTCTCAAATCAGATGTGTCTAGGCATATACAAATTCAATGTGGAACTTAGTGATTGCAAACTATCGAGCGAAAGCTTGATGAGGGAGCACAAGTTAAGTCTGCAAAATACTCAGGAAGCTTGAGGATATTGGACAACCAATTCCAGGAAATCAAGTTGTTGACACACTTCCAAGATCACTACCATAATTATACTACGCCTATATGGCGTGTTATGAATTGATGGGAGTAGAGAAGATAGTCAAGGAAATCTTCAAAATGCTCTTATCAGCAGAGATGGATATCTATGTGCATCACTTGATGACCACAACCATCTTGCAAGACAAGTGGCAAGTCCACAAAAGGTATAAGAGTTATACACAGATTATTGACATAATCTCGACTCGAATATATTTTGGTATGTGAATACTGAAATTTTTCATGTTGCATGATCGCAATGTGAAAAGGAAAAGAGACAAGAGATTTAGGAAGAATTGGAGGAAGTGGGAAAGGAGGCACTCAATGCGCCATGATCACCACTATGTCTTCAATCCAAGTCAATAAAGAAGATTTACACTAGAACTTTAAATAAGAGTTATTTTCAGTTTGATCATTATGTAATGAATATTTTAGATTCTGGAACAAGTCATTGTTCGAATTATAAAGTATGTGTGGGAATTCCAAGTTTGGAAATTCAAAGTTTATATCTTCTTTATTGTGTTATGTCATTAATTATTTGTTTGTTAAGTCTTTATTGTTTTGATTCAAGTTATTGCTTAAAGTTTTGAGTAATAATTAAAGTTAGTTTAATCTTTAATTTGGAGTTATACTTTTCGTTGGTTCTCTTTGAGACTCTTAAAGTTATCTCTAAATTAAATGGATAAAACTAAAATCACAAAGTGTCATACACTTGGAGAAATTCGAAATTCATAAAGTGCTAGGCATTTGATGAAAATCGAAATCCACAAAATGCTAGGCATTTAGTAGACTCGAATTTGGCAAAGTGCTAGGCACTAGTAAATTTCGAGATTTACATAAAGGAGTGGAATCTACCCATTAATTCAATTCTATTGAGGAATTAATATGAAGTTGCATATTAATGAAATAGAGTTAATGAAATTATTGAAGTTTCAATGTTTCATATAATTCAGTGGGAGAGTGTGAGAATCAAAATAAAGGAATCAAAGGAATTTGATTAAAGTTAAAAGAAAGGACTTAATAAAATATTGTAACATTGTTGACGAAGGAAAGTTTTTCTTAGTCAAATTACTTATGATGGATTTTGGTAACTCGAAATCATCATGGTAATAAAATCTTTTGCAAGATAAAGATTAAAAGGAAATGTTACAAAGTCTTGCTTAATGTGTTGTGAAATTAGAATTCCAAATTACCCACTAAAGTAAATAGATTATTTTGTTTGATATCTTGGGATTTGTGTCAATTATAACTTAGAGTTATTTTGATAGTAAGTTCCATATTTTTCAATTAAGGATTTAAAGTTTTAAGTTCGAATTGAAAAGGTGTTTTGCAAAAGTCCAAAATTGTTATTTTGGCAAGTGACTTCCACACATAATTCTAAATGCTTGTTGACTTTAGAATTGGAGAAAAGTGTCTTCTCATGAAGAGAGAGTGGAAATCATAATACTAAATTAAGGCTGAGAGTCTTTGGGCAAGTGTTAGAATGAGAAGGGAAAACATGCAAATGTTTCCATATCATTACTTTGTCCAGGAATACATGTAAGGCATACATGATTCGAATTAAGTATTAAAGGAAAATCATGTGAGGAATTTGATGATTAAATCACTAGGTGATTGAAATCATTTAAATGTCCAGGAACATGATATAAGCAAAACAATTACAAACAGAATAATGAACATTCATTAATGACGGCATTTGTCATAAAAGGAGTTCAAGAAAAATTCATGAGACTCCAAGATCCAATCTTGAGAGTTGTTTGGATATGATGTTAAATCATGTGCATGAATATTTCATAAAGAAAGGACAGATATGAATATCTAATATTCATAGAGCTAGTCTTGATTAAAGTTTTTTATCAAGGACGAATAACTGATAGTGAGAAGTTGCAATACTTTTCATATCAATTGCTTGATGCTGTTATTGAACTAAAGTAGCAATATTATTGCTAAGGATAATTAATTTGGATTATGAAAATAATCTAGATAATTATATTATGAATGTTTGAAGTCAGTCGTATTAATGAGTAAGAATTTATTCTTTTCATTATATAAATCGAAGGGACTTAAAAGACAGTGGGAGCTGATATTATATTTATTGAATGAGGCTAGGCCGAATTAATAAATATATAAATCTCGTGATTTAAAGAGTTTAAATAAAAGGTCGGAAAATGTCTTATTAAAGTTTTGTCTCTAAGATAGAATTTAATAAACATGAGTATGAATGTACTAAAGTGCAATTCCGAAAGGTAATTTCGAATTGTGTCTTGAGTCAAAGAAATTTGATCAAGAATTCATAGCGTGATATTTGCGAGATACCTTGACCTTCGTAGTCCTGGATGAGCGAATAGAGAGGAATAAGATCAAATCATATTTAATGTGATTTTGCTTATCTCATTGCTATATATAGTACATAAAGCCGGAAAGTTTCCAAAGTGCTAAACTTTTATAAAGTTTTGCCACCGGCGTTAATGAGAAATTCTTAATAAGGATATTCTCATAAGAGCAGTTAATTAAGATTGTAATTGATCATATAAAGGTTTGGTAAAAGAACCTGATGGTGAGATTACAAAAAGGAAACCAACAAGGTAGATTTTGTAAAGCTTCAAATAGTGTGTATAGAGAAGTTACTCGTATACATATTTGTGGTGGAATTATGAAATCAATTTATTCTGATAAATGTTTTTCAAATGATAAATACTAAGTGTTTTGATTTTATCAAATACACGTGTATCTTATGAGTGGATTCTACAACAAAGATAGTTTATCTATCGAGGATAGTTGCGTCATTGATGTGAGACGTCATGATAAGCAAGTTATTGGATGAGTCATTACTCAGGTGAGGTTTCTATAAAGATGGTATGATAATATCAACCGGGTATTATTAATGCTACTACGGAACCGGAAAGGCCCATATCCAATTCCTAATATATCCGACTTACATAGTCAAGTTTGGCATGTGAGGTGATAAACAAAGTTTATGAACTTTGGTTGGATCAAAGTGCGGACACAGTTTCAGATATGCATGCGAAAGCGTGAGTGGCACCTTAGTTCCATTTGGTGTCATGTCATCATGCTAACTAGAATCATTATTGTTTCTAGTGCAAGTGGGAGACTGTTGGAGATATGCCCTAGAGACAATAATAATTAAGTTTATTATTTATCTCCATGTTTATTATTAATGTTTGTATCTTTATGCTACAACTGTATTGGGTACTTGTATAGCAAATACAACGTATGCAAGAGGAAAACCTCCGATACACGTGTAGAGATATGAACGGAAAAAGAGTTCCTGGTCTTGTCTCTAAGACTAGCCTATCTTGTTGCTCGATGATCATGTTTTCCTGATCATGGACTTTGTATAAGTCATTCAACTATAGGAGTGGATTATCGGAATGATAATCGCACTGAACCGACCCACCGTATGATCTTGCTATGAGACAAATCGTCAACGATGAAATAGCGATTGATCATCTATTTAGTTATCATTAGCTAGATCCCTATGCTATGAGAATATCTTGTGACCGCTTATTCGACACTCGAGCTTTGATTTCCATCAAACGTCTTGCAGTAACATGGGACTATGATAGGTGGCTTTTGGGCTTGAACTAGAATATGTATTGGAACAGAGATCGTTCAAGAATGGCACTTACTCCTCCAGACGATGGAGAGATACATCCTCTAGGCCATCTCAAGTATTATTGTTGTCACCCAATCGTCTGGCCAGACACAAGCGTGATTTATCACGGGACAACATATATACGGAATGAGAAAAGAGAATGATATTGGTACGAGAATAATATGTGTTATGATCGAAGGGTTTGATCACACTAGAGCACATTGTCTCAATCTCGAGATATCATTGGTATCGTGTACGTAAGGGGATTAAGCGTAATGAGTAACGCACAGGTTCTGTTGTTCATTCACAACACAAGGGTGCCAGTACGAATGCCTAACCCACTGCTGGTTATTGTTTGGTAAGCTCCCAAACAATACTTTGTGATTGCTGAACCTTTCGGGTCACACACTTAAGCTGTAGGTCAATCTTTGATTGAGAGTAAAGATGTAGTTTTAGTGGGAATGAGATTGTGTCGGAGTAGCTCCGATGTCACTGGATTTTCTTGTGAATTATAAGTTAGAGAGAATGCGGACATCTAATGTCCCGGGATGATAAATGTTTCTATCATCAGCGGATTTAATCCGAGTGCTTATAAAGAAGGAAATATTGTTCCGATGTTTTGTCGGCGGATACTAGGTATCCCGGTTCATATAAATATGAGTTATATGATAAGTAATTAATTCCGGGAATTTTCCATAAAAGGAAATATTCATTTAGGAATTAATTAGACAAAACAATTATTATTTATTTTAATTAATTATATTGGAAAATATAAATAAAGGATTTTATTTGGAGCCCAATAAAAGGGGGCTGCCAAGTGGGCCCATGGGTCCACAAGGCAGCCGCACCCACATGGTATTTGGGGGAGGGGCCGAGTCCGAGTTGGGGGGGACTTCCCCTCCCCGGCGGCTAGGCGGCGGCCAAGGGCGGGCCCCACAGGGGGACGGCGGCCAGGGCGGGCCCCACATGGCAGGAGGCGGGTGGGAGGGGTCACCCCTCCAACCCGAGTTGGAAGTGGGGAGGGTCTCCTCCCCCTTCCTTGTAGGGAAAGGCAAGTTTGGGAGGGAGGAGTCCTACTCCTCCTCCTAATCCGAGTTGGGGAAGGGGAGGGACTCCTCCCTCCCTTCCTTGGCCGGCCGGCCCAAAGGGGAAGGGCTTGGCCCCTTCCCCAAGTCCCTCCACCCCTTGGCCTCCTTTATAAGCAACCCCAAGCCCCTAGGGTTTGAGAGATCAATTGAAGCAATTGCAAGTTCTCTCTCTTGTAGATCTCATGTGTTGAGAATTAGACGTCTGTAATCTTCTCATATAGATCTAATCTAGTTGATTAGATCTACCACCTAAATTACGCCGCAAGGCTGACTCTCTTCACCACGTGCTAGTAGTTAGGCGGTGAACGCACGGGGTGGGTTGACACGGTGTATGTGTGGATACCGCTAGAGCGGGATTTGCGCAAGTAAGTTCCTTGGACAACAAAACAACTTCATCAAGGTCTACATCAACGTCGACGCACGGCAACAATCTCACCTCCCGGCGTGGACGTGAGATTCTTCAACATGCTACACCGACATCTACTTCGACAAACACAAGATCTTCCGCAAAGGTGTTTGTAAGTATCTTGATCATCGCATTATGGGGTGCAGCATATCTTCATAGAATAGATCTTGGCGGTAAGTTTACAGATAAATTTTAAAGTTTTCCCCGCAACTCAATAACTAGGTCGGTGGAGAAAAGATCGACGACAGCGGAGCGTCGAGGCCCAATTCGAGGGGTCCCACGCGGCCAGGTACAGGGGCCGCGTGGGCCCACCTCTTTTGGCCCTCGGGGCTCCGTTTGTTCGCTTCCTTCGCCCCTAAGTCTTCTTCCTTCCAAATATCAATGCTCGTAATTTTGCAGGTCATTTGGACGTCGTTTGGGTCCCTGAAACATTAAAGGAAAGAAATAGGGTTTTCTGCCTACGCAGGGTTAATTCCATAAAAATAAGAAATAAATATAATATTCCTAAAAATCATTATAAAAATTAATATAACGCTTATATGATGCAAATATGATTAGAATACAAGCAATATAGTGCAAAGTTCATGTATGCATTTTACATGCATCAGTGGTGACCTTGGGTTACGGGCAGCAAGTTTTTCAACCCGATTGGTTCGATTTTGAGCAATGCGAAGATTGATCTGATTGCTACGTTGGGGGGGGGGGGGGGGGGGGGCGTGGATTTGGCGCGGCGTCCGAGGTCTAAGGGGCAGTTGTCTAGGGCTAAGAGATGATTGAGTCAGGCGGCATGTCTTGTGTATGGCTTTCGTGCCGAGTGGTGCATGTCTGGGCGGTGGCCCCGGAGCCGACGATATGTTTATTGTGTTTAGTGGATTTGGGGTGGCCGGGTGGTGGAACTTTAGGTGGTTTACTCCCCCTCCCCGGTAGAACCTCCAGAAAGGAAAAAAAAATACCAAGTCTGAAGCCAAAGGAAATAAAACATGGGGCGCGATCATCCCCCACCACGCGCATCGCATCCCGGACAAGAAAACCACATGGGGCTGAAAAGTCTGAAACCGCCGGAGACGCGCGCAAAACCGCAGACAGACAACGGAAACAGCAGCGGCGGAGCTACGGACACCCCTGTTTGGACCGCCCTCTCCAAGAAATAACAATCCTTCTTCTTTCCCCACTTGCACTCCAAGCTAAACCTTAATTACCCGAAGATTCCTCCCGCACCACCATATATACAGGGCTCACCTCGCCTTCTTTCCTCCCCAACGTCTCATCAAAACGAACTGCCCGTCGAGTAGAAACAGCGAACAGACAGAGATCGAGCTTTCTCTTTGAGTTCTTGGAGCCAGCGACCGACCGATTGATAGGCATGGCGACCGCCGGGAAGGTGATCAAGTGCAAAGGTTTGTCCTCGAAACTATAGAGTGGTGGTCTGGATCTGGAGTAGTGGAGGGCTAAATATGTTTGTTGGTTCTTGGGTGTTTGCAGCGGCCGTGGCATGGGAGGCCGGAAAGCCGCTCTCGATCGAGGAGGTGGAGGTGGTGCCGCCGCAGGCCATGGAGGTGCGCGTCAAGATCCTCTACACCGCCCTCTGCCACACCGACGTCTACTTCTGGGAAGCCAAGGTTTATATCCACAACTCAAATAATTTTGTGTTTTCCTAACCGGGTAATGGTGACGCGAGTAATGGTGATCAACATGGTGACTGATGTTCTGCTTGTGCTTGGATTTGTGCAGGGCCAAACTCCTGTTTTCCCTCGGATCTTAGGCCATGAAGCTGGAGGGTATGCCTCTCTTTCTGTATCTGTCCTTTTCCGTTAATAGTTTTGTTAATCACATGCTTGTCTTGTAGTCATATTATATCCTGATTTGTCAGTGTTATTAGAATCATAAATATATACAGCAAGTGGTCATTATTTATTGCCATTGGATTAAACATAGTCCATGACACATATGTATGGTTTATTTATCTGCAACTCTTGTTCTTTGTGATCCTATTGTCCTATAAATTGTTTTTTACCACCATATTAATAATTTCAGTCAAAATTAATAATTTTCAGAAGCAAGAACACCAGTCGTGTTATTCCATAGCAATTAATTGTCAATTCTGTTCAAGTGGACTCTTTTCTGTATTTTAATGAATGTTATGTTTCCTCTTCATTTTTTTCTTATAGAGTAACTCTTTTCCTCAAACTACTTTCCCTAACAGTATTGTGGAGAGCGTTGGAGAGGGTGTGACCGAGCTAGTGCCAGGTGACCATGTTCTCCGGTGTTTACTGGAGAGTGCAAAGAGTGTGCCCACTGCAAGTCAGAGGAGAGCAACTTGTGTGACCTCCTCAGGATCAACGTGGATCGTGGCGTGATGATCGGAGACGGGCAGTCCCGCTTCACCATCAATGGGAAACCAATATTCCACTTCGTTGGGACCTCCACCTTTAGTGAGTACACCGTGATCCACGTAGGGTGCCTTGCTAAGATCAACCCAGAGGCGCCCCTTGACAAAGTTTGTGTTCTCAGCTGTGGTATCTCAACACGTCCTCGTGTACCCGCGGCGCCGAGGGAGATGCTCCGCAACTCACACCATAGGAGGCCGGCTAGAAGCGCGATACGCAAGATAGTCCAGCCGGCTCTTTTGATACCAGACGCCCAGCCCCTCAGGACAAGCCCCGTCGGAGGAAGCCGGCGACGATTGACTGCTCCAGGTCGACCTGATCGCCCCTAGAGCCTCGTGACTTCGCAGCTCGCCGGCATGATGACCGGCTCACGGAAGAACGAGAAGCATAGGTACAAGGGTGAGGGATAAATTGAACACGCAAAGGTGCGATAGATTGATAGATTCGATTGGTGTTATTCAATCGGCCGTCACCTCTCACATTATATGAGGCGGCTGGACTTGCCGTACAAGCATAGGACTTTCTTTACAAGGAAATTACATCAAAAACGTCCTAAAACCCTAAGTCTTTCCTAATCCGGCTTCGTTTCCGGATTCGCTGGACCTTCCTGTCTTGCTTCTTGCGGTGGGCCTAGAAGTTGCATACGAACTCGGATAGAGACGAACTCAACGTCAAACTTTTTCGTCTCGACAAGGCGGATAACCCAACGCGGGCCGTTTCTCCAAATAAGCCAGTCTTGGTGACATGCCGAGCCCATCTTCATCTTCATGTCGGATTATGGCAGGCGACAGGTTAATCCGCCCAGGTCTTGTCGTAGCTCCGTAGACCGCATACTAATTCGGATGAAAATACCTCCAAAAGCAATATTGCGCCCCTTGACGATACACACAACTTCTGTGTTAGGCACTTTTTCATACGAGGTCATTTTCATAATGATGTCTTGCAAATCTCTGTATGCTGTCCTGCGGGTCATCCTCGAGCCATCACTTTAACCGGCTATTGTGCCTGATTATGGCCTGACTCAACATGACGGCTCCTCCTCCTCCGGGACATAGCGGTGCCAGCTTGAGTTGTCGACTGGATCATGGCGGCATGCATGTCGGCTTCTAAGATATGAAATGCCGGCAACCGGAGTAATGCTGGATTCTAGACGATGGCGACGCCTTGGCCGGTTCTTGGGAGAATGGCAGCGCCTTGGCCGCCTTGGCGACGCCTTGGCCGTCTTGGCGGTGCCTTGGCCTGCCCGTAGGTCCCTTGGCCTGCTCGTAGGACCAAATGCCGGGTCCGGGGACTTTGCCCGCTTTTGAGACAAGAAATGCTGGCTCCTTAGATAATGCCGTCTTCCAATGACCACTGGCGCCGGCTTCTGGAAGGCATGTTCCTGGGAGAATGCAGGTTGACTGTGATAATGCCGGCTTCATGGAATGTCGGCTCCTACATGATGGTGGGTCTGGCCAGCAACTGGAGCATGCCGACTCTTGCATAACGCTGGTTCTGGCCGGCAACTGGAGCATGCCGGCTCTTGTAGTGGCTCTGGCCGGCAACTGGGAGAATGCCGGCTTTCGGATGTGCCTTACCCGGCTTGGCGGCCCCTTGGCCGGCTCCCGTAGGACCAAATGCCGGTCTTGCGACATAGTGGCCTGCAGCCTATGGCTTTGCCAAATTGAGACATTGCTTGTCTGCTTCCTCCATCTCCATGTCTTGGCGTCTTCTCCCTTGGATCAAGGATATCTGGGGTCGGGCCAACTAGGTGCCAAATTTGGGTGCGAACACATGCCCCCCTGTTTTCTGGCAGAGCTTGCGTGCCAGAAAATATTCTGCCTAGGGTCTCGTTGTAAGCACGATATTAACACTCCATCGGCTGTGTATGCTAAGGGCGATAATCTTTTATTGGCCGTACATATGCTCAGGCTGGTTGCCACCTCGGTAGAACCTCTCATGTATGCATTCCGTGGTGTAGCCCGCCTGGTCTTCTAACTTGGATCCTGCATATAAGAAAAGCTTCTTCCAACTATCCGTCTGGCTGGCACTAGATCCTTCGTTAGTGGCCGACTTAATAATCAAGTCGTCCTTGCAAGTATTGGCAAAGTGAGCATCGGCTTTCATGAATAAACGTGAAGAACACCATTAGCCAGATGTCGGCTTTACCAACATAATGCATTCTCAGGGCGATATATGCAAAATATCGGCCATACATCCTCGTCATAAAGGACCAGGAGAACCCGTCCACCAAAGTGTGAATAGCCGAAATAGATCAGACGTTTCGGCTGGGGATAAATTCCGAGTTGCCGGCTTTGATGGTACGGTTGAAGAACATGGACGATACACCGTTTGAGGTCTCCCATAGTGAGATGGAGATCGCCGGCTTTTTCTGTCGACTTCTTTCTTATCCTCCTTTACTCCTGCCAGCTTTATAACAGAAGCCGGTGCATCCTTTTTGCCTTGAGAGCTTCCTTTAGGAACCCACGCCATGTTCATCTTCTCCAACTCTTCGGCTCTAAGCCGCTTCAGCTGCCACTCCTGCCAATATAATAAACCGAGTGGGTAACCCGGCTGCGACTTTATTTCATGCATTGGCAGTTCTTTCTTGGCTTTGGGCACTTCCGGCTTGGCTTGTTCAGACTCGACGACTGGGTCCTTAAAAGTTACTCGCTTCACTTCCTTGCCCTTCGTAGCCAACTTCAACTCAGCTGGCTTTTGGTTATTTTGAGTCGGATCCGAAACAACGCCCTTGCGGCCATCTCTTTTTACTACGTACACTTGCTTGACCACCTCCTTCTTCTTCCATGATCTCCTGGCCGACTCTTGATTCAGTCGGTCTTTAACACATGGTTGTCGACTTGTTCTAGGAGCTGCGTACACTTGACGAGGTGGCTTAGTATAAGATGGATGGTGTGCCCGTGAATCATACCTGTCCCGTGATGGATATGAAAATAAGCCGACATGGGAAGGCATGGACGACTTCGGCATTGGCGGCCCAAAAGAAGTTCGTGGTGTAGGCATGTTGGGCTTCTTCTTTCGCCAATCCTGGTCATCCGATTTATGCCTTGGGGTTGACTTCGATGCCTTTATGTCAGCTGGCCGACAAGCACGTTTTGCTTCGCTCATCTTCTGATACTTCTCCAATAATTGAGCGAAGGTAACTTTAGATTTCCTCCTTCGGTGCTTATCGCTGCCTTTGTCCCTCCTACCATCGCAGGCATCGGTCTTTGGATTTCTTTGTTGCCCCCCAGTGTTAGGCGCGCATGCTGGAACTTTGATGGAACGTTCGTCTTCTGAATTGCCGGCTTGGAAAATTTCTTTGCTTGACGAATCAATCCCATCATCTCCGGTGTGTACTCGTCCGCCTTTGGATGAGCCGTCTTTAGGTAGCCGAGTCAACACTTGATCGCCGTCAAGATTAATGCTAGCCGGATGGCTGTCAGCTTGTGCTTCAACAAATTCCAATCGTCTTTCAAAGGCCGATTGTGCTTCGTGAAACACATCGCAGTCTTCAATATTCTGCTCGAACGAATTGGGCATTCGCTCTTGTCTTGACGGCTCGACATGGTGATCTTCTATGATAATTGGATTGGTTGGCGATGCACAGACAATGTTGTCACCTATGCCCGGACTGATGGTACACTGATCATCCCTTAGCCGATATTGGAATACCGGCTTCGGAATCAAGCAACCGAATCGTGCCGGCTTAAAGTCATCCGACTCAGCTATGCATCGTCTTTCGCCCTCCTTTTCCGATTCTTCTAAATCGGCTATCTTGAAGGACTTTGAACCTGGCTTAGTGTTTCTGCAACCAAAATAATCACAGAATATACGTCTCATCTGAGACCAAATTTTAGCCAGGCCAGAAACAAGCAAAGTTGCCCATATGAATATTAAGCTTAGCTGACATGACGGGAACAACTTTGATTGTGGTAAATTGCAACTATTAACCTCTACAAATGATATGATATGTTGGCTGGCATGATTAGTGACAAGATTATTCCTAGCAAACAAATTACTCCTCTCGACTGGTCTTTCAACATTAATTAGAATCGTGTTGGAAGATACATCAACAATATGATTTTGACCAAATCTAAAGACAAGTAAGTTGCCGGCAAGGCGTACCTCTTCGAAGACGTTAGGAGAATGCGGTACTGGCTCGTCAAGAGCAATGCATCGCTCCACCTCTGGGTAATTCTCCAACGCCTCGTTTTCCTCTTCTGGATCCCGCACCGCGTCACTTAGACGCTCCTGATCAACCGAACATTGTTCGGCTTTGCTTTCTGGCTCTTGATCTTCATTATTAACCGAACTTGGTTCAGTTGTGTCCTCCTGTTCTTGATGCTCATCATCTTTGGCGCGGAACTCGTCGGGCAGTATGTAAACTCCCTTGCATCCAGAAAAGTCGAACACGGCCGGCTTATGTTGCTCGTCGTGCTCCTCCTGGACGAAGCTCTCCTCTGCTAGCTTGATAGATCCGGCATGAACGCCCGACTCGCCATTGCCGGAACTGAGTTCGGCTTCTGCAAAGTCGATCGTGATATCCGGCTCGGTCTTCCTTTGCTGATTGGACCCGCCGCTTGTATTGCATGATCCGACTTCTTTTGCCGGCTTGATCGTATTGGCTGGATCAACACTATCTTGTTGGTCGATCTGCATAGCTTCGTCTTGTTGTATCGGTAGCGCCGAGGGCTCAACATGATTGTTGCATGGAGGAATAGATGCTGGGATATCTTTCTTAAGAGTTGCGTAAAACATCTGCAAGTCTTCCTTATCACGCTCCTTCTTGAGGGCTTCGAACTCCTCTTTGCGCTTCCTTATGATAACTTCAAACCCTTGACGCTGTTCGTATGATAATTGCTCCCAGATGGGCGTAATGAAGTCACTTGTGTCAGCTTCAGGCTGTGATTGCCCCCCGACTCTTTCAGCTTCTTTCAGCCATGAGTTGCTGAAATTTTGCAGTTGTGTAGGGGAAGTGTCGTACGCCACATTATTATAAGCCGGCACATGTGTTCCTGCAGAATTATCACTAGTTCGGCCATCTCCATGAAGGTAAGCCGAATCGCGAATATCATTAGCAACATAAGGCGCCGAATAAGTAGTTACATGAGGCGTAGTACATGTCGGCTGGGAATAACCGGCCAGGTCGCTGGTACCAGCATAGCCGACTCTCCCATCCATCGGCCTATTTGGGGATGACCCCGCAAATTGCGAGCCGGCAGCCGATGGATAAAACCGTGAGACATCCTCTTGCCCGAGAGGTGTCCTATATTGATCTGTCGAGTGACCCATGTTACTCATCGGCCTATAATATGGGGCAGCCGATGCATGGGAACTCAAAACTTCCCGAATCATGTCAAGTCGACAATTTATAGCTTCTTCCATAAAGCGTGCTTCTATCGGCTTCTGCTCGCAGCCATATGGATGATGACTAGTGCTAACCGATAAAACATACTCGATAGATCTATCGTACGGGATGTCGGCATCTACGTAATTAGACTGATGATACATGTTACCGTTTTTGTAGATTGCTGCCTCTTGATGCGCTCCTCGTAGCAAGAACGGGCCGGAGACCGTTTGCTTCGTCCCCAGCGGAGTCGCCAAAAAGTGTGTTGCGTTAGAAACGCGTCACACGAACACGTCCTCGTGTACCCGCGGCGCCGAGGGAGATGCTCCGCAACTCACACCACAGGAGGCCGGCTGGAAGCGCGATACGCAAGACAGTCCAGCCGGCTCTTTTGATACCAGACGCCCCAGCCCCTCGGGACAAGCCCCGTCGGAGGAAGCCGGCGACGATTGGCTGCTCCAGGTCGACCTGATCGCCCCTAGAGCCTCGTGACTTCGCAGCTCGCCGGCATGATGACCGGCTCACGGAAGAACGAGAAGCATAGGTACAAGGGTGAGGGATAAATTGAACACGCAAAGGTGCGATAGATTGATAGTTTCGATTGGTGTTATTCAATCGGCCGTCACCTCTCACATTATATGAGGTGGCTGGACTTGCCATACAAGCATAGGACTTTCTTTACAAGGAAATTACATCAAAAACGTCCTAAAACCCTAAGTCTTTCCTAATCCGGCTTCGTTTCAGGATTCGCTGGACCTTCCTGTCTTGCTTCTTGCGGTGGGCCTAGAAGTTGCATACGAACTCGGATAGAGACGAACTCAACGTCAAACTTTTTCGCCTCGACAAGGCGGATAACCCAACGCGGGTCGTTTCTCCAAATAAGCCAGTCTTGTTGACTTGCCGAGCCCATCTTCATCTTCATGTCGGATTATGGCAGGCGACAGGTTAATCCGCCCAGGTCTTGTCGTAGCTCTGTAGACCGCATACTAATTCGGATGAAAATACCTCCAAAAGCAATATTGCGCCCCTTGACGATACACACAACTTCCGTGTTAGGCACTTTTTCATACGAGGTCATTTTCATAATGATGTCTTGCAAATCTCTGTATGCTGTCCTGCGGGTCATCCTCGAGCCATCACTTTAACCGGCTATTGTGCCTGATTATGGCCTGACTCAACATGACGGCTCCTCCTCCTCCTGGGACATAGCGGTGCCAGCTTGAGTTGTCGACTGGATCATGGCGGCATGCATGTCGGCTTCTAAGATATGAAATGCCGGCAACCGGAGTAATGCTGGATTCTAGACGATGGCGACGCCTTGGCCGGTTCTTGGGAGAATGGCAGCGCCTTGGCCGCCTTGGCGACGCCTTGGCCGTCTTGGCGGTGCCTTGGCCTGCCCGTAGGTCCCTTGGCCTGCTCGTAGGACCAAATGTCGGGTCCGGGGACTTTGCCCGCTTTTGAGACATGAAATGCTGGCTCCTTAGATAATGCCGTCTTCCAATGACCACTGGCGCCGGCTTCTGGAAGGCATGTTCCTGGGAGAATGCAGGTTGACTGTGATAATGCCGGCTTCATGGAATGTCGGCTCCTACATGATGGTGGGTCTGGCCAGCAACTGGATGCCGACTCTTGCATAACGCTGGTTCTGGCCGGCAACTGGAGCATGCCGGCTCTTGTAGTGGCTCTGGCCGGCAACTGGGAGAATGCCGGCTTTCGGATGTGCTTTAGCCGGCTTGGCGGCCCCTTGGCCGGCTCCCGTAGGACCAAATGCCGGTCTTGCGACATAGTGGCTTGCAGCCTATGGCTTTGCCAAATTGAGACATTGCTTGTCTGCTTCCTCCATCTCCATGTCTTGGCGTCTTCTCCCTTGGATCAAGGATATCTGGGGTCGAGCCAACTAGGTGCCAAATTTGGGTGCGAACACCTTGTTTCCAGATGAAACACTGTTGCTAGGATACCTCGATTAGTTACTCAAATGTCATGATTTTTCAGGACTTGGTGCGACCCTCAATGTCGCGAAACCGAAAAAGGGTTCGACAGTGGCGATTTTCTGTCTTGGAGCTGTAGGTCTTGCTGTAAGTGACACTCTCTGATGAATACCTTGCACAATATGTTATGCCCTGTAACCATGACTAATTACTGTGTGTTTTCAAATGATCAGGCCATGGAAGGTGCTAGGATGGCTGGGGCATCAAGGATCATTGGTGTGGACCTGAACCCTGCCAAATACGAACAAGGTAAGTCTGCCTAGTTGTAAACAAAAACAAGGACAACATCTTTAGTAAATGTTTTTGGATACCACACTGAACCTAGCTATGTCCATTAATTTTTCAGCTAAGAAATTTGGATGCACTGACTTTGTGAACCCAAAGGACCACACCAAGCCAGTGCAAGAGGTCTGTTGATATCTTTGCCTCAGTCAGTATAGGCATCTGATATATCCTTTGTTCATGACATGCACAAAGCTTGTGTAAAATACTCACTGTTCAATGCCCCCCTCAGGTGCTTGTGGAGATGACCAATGGTGGTGTCAACCGGGCCGTGGAGTGCACTGGCCACATCGACGCCATGATCGCTGCCTTCGAATGCGTACACGATGTAAGTAGAATAATGCTCAGTCAATAATAGCATGTACTAGATATGTCTCTTTCTGATTTAAACTGAATGTCCTGAAATGTGGTGGATGCAGGGATGGGGTGTGGCTGTGCTGGTTGGCGTCCCCCACAAGGAGGCCGTGTTAAAGACCCACCCCATGAACTTCCTGAATGAGAGGACACTCAAGGGCACCTTCTTCGGCAACTACAAGCCACGCACGGACCTCCCCGAGGTTGTCGAGATGTACATGAGAAAGGAGCTTGATCTGGAGAAGTTCATCACGCACAGCGTGCCCTTCTCACAGATTAACACGGCATTTGACCTCATGCTTAAGGGGGAGGGAGAGTGGCGGATCCATGTAGAGCTAGGGGGGTGCACAGGACACCCCCAAGATAATTTTTTCTTTGTATAACTATAGATTTTCACCACATGTGCACCCCTGAAATTGAGATTTTTGTCCATCTGTGCACCTGTTTCCGTGGCAAGGCACCCCGGCCGTCTCTGCTCTAGCTCCACCAGTGGGAGGGACTGCGCTATGTCATGAGGATGGACCAGTAGATTGGTGCTTCCACATATATCTCGTTCCCTTAAGAATTGCTGGTGCTTTACAAGCAAAAGAGAAACAAAGTTAGAGATCTTTGTGTACCGTACTAGTCGTCATATGTTTTAGCTCTATGGACACAAAGAACGAACAGATCTGCCTTTTGTGTTCACGGTTTGGTCTTTAGTTTCAGTGTGTCGTCGGCAAATTCCAGTCAATATGTAAATTCCAAGCATTTTGCACAATAATAATATTCTGCGGTTTCTGTCTTAACACTGGCATCTTCCAATGGAAATTAGTTCTGCTATTTTCTCTTCGTTGTTTGTTTGCAGAATACATTTTTCAGATTTAATATACAGGAAAAGGAATTTTGTTAAGCTGATAGCAAGTTACAATTATTGCCTAACAAGCTAGCAATGTCCTCGCATAGTTCCTAATTTTGAAAAGGAAACAATTAAACTGGCAGCACACAACACACAAGGTGGTTTAACACAGACAGCTCAAAGCACTAAACATGTACGAGGACCAAAGACAGCATATGCACACTCTTATTATCTTGCACACGTACGAACCCTCAGACATAAATGACTGCCATAACTCTCATAAGCGACTGCTACACAAAATTACATGAGTTAACTTAGGCTTCTTCACCGGAAAACCAACCAGCATCAGAAGCCATACTTAGGAGTGCATACATTTTCGCCCAAGGAGGTGACCACGGAGCAGTTTAGGTTTGTGCTCCATCAGCCTCTTGGAAGGGGTTTTTGATCTCCTCTGTTCCGTCAGTTGGAGACACGAGCATCACCGCCGTGCCTCTGCAGACCTGCAATTAACAGTCGTTAGAGAATGTTTCAGTTCCTATTTTGTTGCAGATACAGTTGAGAAGTAAATTTCGAAGAAAAGTGACCATGACAGCACTTCAGTACCCCGAAAGAGAAATATGAAGGACTAAAATTCACTATTCTTGGAACTGCTACAATCGCCAAACCAATAAAGGAGCGCTGCAAAGAAACTTACAATGAGACCAAGCTGTCTGGTTTTCGCCGACAGTTTCAGCGGATCATCTTGCTCTACAAAATAAGATGACACCGGAGGACCATGAGATTCATTAGACTTGGAAAAAAGACAAGATAAGGTTAAATGCAGGCAGCAGTTATGTCATTTGGGACGCCTCATTTGTTTGGTCATGTCAGGAGTAAGTCTTTTTACGGTGAAACAGTACATTAGTGTCGTACTTACTAAGGCGATGCACAGACTATGAAAATTTAACACAACCGAGCTCCGAATAAAATACATAACCTTGCATCGTTTTGGGGTAAGAGATGAGATCAAATTAAACTATGCAACATGTCAAGTAGTACCTCTTTCAAACTCAATCGCTTCATCAAGCACCAAGTTCAGAAGCTGGTCATAGCCCTTCAAAGTTCCTGTAACTGCAGGTGTCCAAATGCCGAAGTCTGCCTGTGTTCCGTTGGCACAAATTGCAAGATAACAAAATAGTTTCTGATGCAGGTACACTAATACTAAGTCACATCCAGCGTTGTGTTGCAATAGATTACTAACCAGCGGAGTACAAGATAATAAAAATATATGTCGTGCAGTCTTTTAGGGAAATGGAATCATTCTAGGAACATGCATATGAAGCAACAACCAACAGACGCAACGCATAGAAACTAATCCTGATTTAACAAGGTATGCATATCACAAGTACCAAATCCTTGGATAAGATTAATAATGCAACTAAAACCAAGTCATTTTCACCATTTATTATGCCTAAACAGATTACAATTCAATTTCCCTTGGAATGGTCTCAGAATAGAACAGATTGAAGTCACACAATACACACTTGAATCCATTGAGGAAACTTCATCACAAGTTCCCAACCAGTTATGTGGACCGGAGTCAGTACTGGTTATCCATGTAACATTATTTATTAGGATAAATTGGATACTTAACATTCTAGAAGTATAAAGCTCACTTGAAGTTCTGCGCACATCTAATGATCGATGTAAACCAAGTCGGACTACTAACCCCTTAGCCCAAAAAATTATAATGAACTCGTAGGTGAACAGATAAATAGCACGAACGAAATTGGGAGTATTATGTCGGACGCGAACAGGAATTACTAATTCGGCGGGGGGATTGAACAGACGGACCTTGCCTGCCGCCGGTGAGCTTGACCTGGACGCCCTTGTCGACGAACTTGGCCAGGTCCAGCACCGTCTCCTTGCGCCCCGACTGCACAATCAAGATAGAACTCATCAGAATCAAGTGGATCAAAATTTCAATCTTTCCACCAGACGGAGTCCGGGGACGTGCGGGGAGGGGAATCGATCGATCGGCGGGATCCTACTCACCATTCTGAACCAGCTCGCTCTCTCAAACCTAACCACCACGAATCAATCAACCCGCGAACCTTCAAAGAAGATTAAAAAAAAGTTTCTCAAACAAACATCCCAAGGGGAACCGAGCGTAGCAGAGGGAGGCCATGGCTCACCGGAGCAGGGAGGGAGGCGGCGGGTGCTGCTGTGGTGTGCTGTTCTGTTTTCTGTGCTTTTTGTTTTTTTTTCTCTTCCTCCTTCTTATTCGTTTTCCAGTAGTTTCTTGGGCCGGTTTACTGGGCCGTGGGCCGTACTGGCGGGGCTGGTGCTGTGTCTTCCGCTGCACCCTTCTTCTCTTCCTTCCGAAGGAAGCTACACCTACACACAGACGATCGATCCACCCCCTACCCCTAGCGTTACCACACTCAGTCTCACTCCACTTCACTCTTCTTCCCCTCACTTCCAGATCGGGAAGTGATCCACAGCCATCAGCTGAGGGTGAGCTCCCTCTCGCGGACGGAAGAAGCAATCGAGCTCGGCAAATGTGAGTTCGTAGCAACGGATTGATTTTTTTTTGTTCTTCCTTTCAAACCCTCTTCTAGATCAAGATTGATCGAAGCATCCTAAAACGCTTGTGTGCGATTTAGGTTTGTTTTTATACTAGTCCGTGTTGAGCTCCATTGTGATCCTAGTCTCATGGTCAATTTGGCACTAAAGACATGCCCGAGTCTTCAACAAAGAATACAGGCCAGTCGATGTGCTAATTGGTCAGATCAAGGCCAAAGCGAAGCAATGGTAGCTAGCTAGCGCAGGACCTTTAGCTCTCACAGGTTGATAACTTGTTCGACGCTTGGTTAGCCAGTAATGTTCTTAGGTTAAGATCCGTGTTTCAGTTATTGCTTCGAACCTGCTGGTCGTTCTTTAAACTTTAACCATTTCAGTGGTTTTCCCTCTTCTAATATACATGCAATACTCTTTCATGGTTCGAAAAATTACCAGTCCGCGTTTCAGTGTATAAATATATATCTGTGCATGCATGATATTCAGTTTACTAGGCACAGCACATACGAGTATATATGACGTATCAGTTAGTATTAGACTGCAGATGCATGGGATCCAGCAGGAATGTGAGGCCTCTCCTTAGTTCGCCTAGATAAATCAATGTTGTTTATTTTTGCCATAAAAACAATGTGCTTATTTTTGCTGGAAAAAACAAATGTTCTTTGTAAATTCAATGCATGCATGTGGTTAAGGGATGATTCTGCATTTCTGCATGCATGTAGGCTAAACATTTTTCTTTTGACAAAGATGTAGGCTAAACATTTGCATAGTGCTCTTGTTTAGCTTCACATGCATGTACGTAAGTACGATTATATAAAAAGAAATTAGGTGTGCCAGCTAGATGTGCAAATCTGTGTATGCACAAATGCTGCAAACTGGAAGTGCTCACTACTGCAGCTGGTTTTCATGCTGGTCAGAGTCACTCACCATTACATGTGGGGTTTGATTCATATGAATGGACATATATCATATTAGTTTGAGCTACTAACTTAACACCCACAAACAAGTAATACCAACTAATACCTATCACATGTTGGAACTATATATGCCATTTTGTCATTTTCACATGTGTCACATGGCACGTATGAAAAAAAGACAGTATTTTGTTAACATATTGTCCAAATCGTTAGATTTCGGACTATGAAGCCATCAACTTTTTAAGCTGAAGTTAACGACTTACTACAAATCACCTATCTTTGTAACACTTTTTTTTCCAGTATAGTGATCATTATGGTGCGTAAATTTTAGAGACCTTCTATTTTTTATTCTACTCCCACTTTTCATCCCAAGTTGGTCTTAAAGTCTACTCTGGCTTGCGGCAAGTTGCCTCAACACCGCTCGTCCTTGTTGACTCGCTGCAAGCTTTATACATCAACCCCTAAGGTGCTTAAAAGTCTTGTGCTCTCTCTATTTTCCTTTCGTGGGGAATTAATTAGGAGACTTGTGAGTTCGCCCAAAACGTCACCTACTGTGAGAGGATACTATTCTCCCTTCTCTGCCCAGTGAATCTGGAACCCTTAGGCCGTGAGGGCAACTGATGACCATTCGGTCTATTGATAGGACCAAAACCTCAATAATCACATCCCCTCTCTCCCACTTCACACCTTGGAACACGCTGTTTTTATAGAGAGAAAGGCGCTTTCCCTTGCCCCGCCAATTTGTAAAAAATGCCTCTTGATTGGGCATGTCAAACTGAAAATTTCTCAATTAAAGCCTTTGTTGTCAAAATTCTTCTCACAGTGTATTTATTGCCTTGGTTGAAAATATCTATCATGTATTACTCTATCGATCATCTAAGATGATTGTGAAAAGCTTGTCACGAATGATACACATCTCTGACGGTTCTTGCAAAGAATAATCACCTTTCATGGGCCTATTTTTGCATCATGTATAACTTCTACATTGCTAGCCAGTTTGGAGAAAAATACTATCGTGATGTTTTACTTTGTATCGCCGTCACATATAGTTTGTGAATTTGTTGCACTTTTACAATCGGCAAAACACACTCAGGACGAAGACATCTTATTCGGTTGATCTAGCATAGGAGGGCCAGTAAGTACTCAGTATAAAACACCTCCATGAGTCCATGACCCTAGCGTAGGGGGGCACTAAGTACCTTGTGTCTCTCACCCTCCACAACCCCACGCCCACCTTCTCCCTTTCCTTTTCCCACATCTCCATATCACTCCCCTAGATATGGTCCCGTACCTCGTTATTGTGTCAGGTCCTCGATCGATGGCGCTTGCGTGGGTCCCAAAACTATTGTCATCGCCACTCATCCTATGGTCTCCAGGGTGCAACTGTCGAGTCGCTCCCCAGTGTCCTTCGTGTTATAGTGTAAGCCAAGTTGATGGCTTGAAATGTATCCACAACACGTTATGATTATTGGTTACTCCCTCCGTTTCTTAAAGAAGACATATATTTTCGTCAAAAGTCAAGATAGTGTATCTTGGACAGCTTTTATTGATAAAAACATGAACACTTCGAGTACGAAATTAACATCAGTAGACTCATCATAGTATATATTTTCATTGTATGTTCGTCAAAATTTATAAATGTTCATATTTTTGTCTACAAATAGTGGTCAAAGTTAGACTATGTTGACTTTGACTAAAAATATACTCCTTACTTTAAGAAACACATGTAGTATTTACTTATTTGTAGTTTTTACTTATTTGTACCAATATAGGTATTCAGCTCTTATGCAGGTTCCTGGTGGCGTGTTCACAGTTGTAAGATGCCGCCAGGGACCTATTTACCCAACATGGATCTACTTTTTTATCACTGCATATTGATTTTCGTTTAATCATGGGTGTTTTACACCCTTAATTGTTTTCTCTAGGCACCCATAACCTTTTGTTATATGATCAACGAATGTGTTCTAGTGTGTGTGGCTCACTCGCTTTGCATGGTTTCCGTTATGTGGCCCGGGTTTAATGCAGAATACTCAACCAAAAAATGGGTTCGAATAAAACTTTAACTACATTGTCCCTAGGCAGATAAGTTTTCAGTGAAAGTTGTGACTAAATCCCATGACACCTACACCCCCACACTTTCTGGAGTTTTTCCTTTTTGTACTCTCAACAATATAACATGTACATTTCAAACTTTGCACGCTACTGCGCATTAGAAATATATCGTGAGAAAATAAGTTTGGAATTGTTTTTGCTCAATTTAAAAATTTCAAATATTTAAAAGTCAAATAACATTTATTGCATATATTTTATGTGGTAAAATTCCTGAACTATTTTCCCTGTGCATATTCTATCTCAATTTTCTCATTGAACTACAATGTTTGAAATTCAAAGGTTATATGGTTTGGAAGATACAGAAAAGAGAAGTTTTTTTCTTTGTGAGGAAGAACAAAAAGCGCATGGATCTTTTTGGTATCTTCCGAACCATACAACCTTTTGAATATCTAACTTTGCAGTACAATGTTTTAAAAATGCACCTATGAACAAGTAACAGGTTTACTGAGAAATATCATTTTCTCCAAATAGCCGTGCCAGGCAGCTTTACGTGTACATCCACTCGTATAGCTTTTTCCCCCTCCAATATTGCATTAAAGCGCCTACAACTTCTTTTTACTGACGCAAGTAGCTTTCGCATGGATGGGGCCGCCTGTCTTCTTCATTCAGGGAGGCAACAGGAGCAGCAGGAGGAGGAAGCAGCAGCACGCTGCGGATACTGGTGGCGACCGACTGCCACCTCGGCTATCTAGAGAAGGACGAGCTACGCCGATCGGACTCCTTCGCCACCTTCGAGGAGATCTTCTCACTGGCAGAGCAACACAAGGTAAACTAACTAACTAACGATCTTGCATCTGCATGATGTTTTTGCAATGCATGCATATGTACGTGTACATAAGCATGTTGGATTATTAGTTTTGACGATGGTTGATTTACAGGTGGAGTTCGTGCTTCTCGGTGGCAATCTGTTCCACGAGAACAAGCCATCGCGCTCGACCCTGGTGAAGACGATTGAGATCCTTAGGCGGCACTGCCTCAACGACCGGCCCGTGCAGTTCCGGGTGGTCAGTGATCAGGCAACAAGCCTGCAGAATCTGTACGCTCTTGATCTATATATCTCTGAGTAATGTTTTCTCTCATTCAAGCTAATGTAGTTGTTGCATGCATGCATGCTTCAGGTTCGGTCGAGTGAATTACGGAGACCCAAACATCAACGTGGGCTTGCCTGTGTTTACTATCCATGGCGACCATGACGATCCTACAGGAGTGGTACAATTAATTGTCCCGAGATATATATAGATTTTATCTATATGTGATCGTGATCATGTTCGGAAACAAAAGATGATCATATATATGGTAGGAAATGGTAAATTTTGAATTGTTGAACGGCCTCTTGTTTTTATCATACTCCCTACAGGATAACTTGTCCGCCATAGATGTTCTCGCCGCTGCTGGTTTTGTGAATTATTTTGGAAAGGTGAACCTTGGCAGTCCCGGAGTTGATCAAATATCACTTCATCCTATACTTATCAAAAAGGTCGATTTTCTCTTTTGCACACGTATACAATATCATGGTACCAGATGCTAATTAAGTAATTAGCTCTGAAACTTGTGCTGCTTCAGGGTGCAACGTCTGTCGCGCTATACGGCCTCGGGAATGTTAGAGATACGAGATTGAGCAAGATGTTTCAGGTATTAATTTCACTGTAGAAGTTTTCCAGTGTCGTGGCTGGAGTAGTTAATAAATTTGTTGATGCTGAATAAATTACATCTTATGTTGTTTCAGACACCAGGTGCAATACAGTGGATGAACCATGAAAGTCCAGAGGATATGCCACTGTCTGACTGGTTCAACATTATGATTCTTCATCAGAATAGGTACGTCAAACGATTGAATATACATCGACGAAATTTTGTAATTGGCCTGGTTTATTTAACTTCTCTATATATTATGCTCCCGCAAATAAAAATCAAGTTTTATTCAATTTCTGTAGGGGAAAGGCGTGTCCTCACAATGGCATCAGCGAACGTCTTTTGCCGAGTTCTCTAGACTTGGTAATATGGGGCCACGAGCATGAATGTCTTTCTGATCCACAGGTTAAGCGACAAGAAACATATCCAATTATTGGAAATTTACGATTTAGTTTTTGTTAATGTTCTTCATTCGTTCAAGGTTTTCATTTAACTTTACTTCCTTTATGATCCATCTATTCTTTGTAGGAGGTTCCAGGTATGGGTTTTCACATCACACAACCAGGATCTTCAATTGCCACATCACTGACCAGTACAGAAGCAAAGCAAAAGCATGTTCTTTATTGGAAATAAAGGCAAGTATAGGGGAATGGCGTTTTGGCTCCCGGGAGCATATGCTCCCGGTATTTTTGAAAAAAATATAAAAAATTGAAAACTTATCAAAAAATTCCGAAAAAAATCATGCACGTACCTGACCATGGTACGCACCACCGTGAAAAATTTCTCACCGAAATGACATCGTATGCGTCCTGGGAAAAAATGACAAAATTCTGATAGAAAATGAGATCCCAAAATTTGAATTTCCTGTCAGAATTTGTCATTTTTTTCTAGGGCGCATACGATGTCATTTCGGTGTGAAATTTGTCACGGTGTTGCGTACCATGGTCAGGTACGTGCATGATTGTTTTCGGAATTTTGTGAAAAGTTTTTCAAAAAAAATTATGCTTCCGGAAATACCATGAGCATATGCACCCGGGTGCCAAAGTGAATTTCCGCAAGTTTAGCTGCAACCTGCTATATTAACCATCAACATGTCTAAACTTTTATATGTTCCAATCAATAGGGAATGAAATACAGACCAACTAAAATACCTCTGAAGACTGTTAGACCTTTTGAATATGCTGAGGTATGTAAGCCACTCCTTTCTTCATGATTATTTCAATGCCAATCTCATCATGAAAATGCCATTCAGGTTGTGTTAAGAGATGAGGAGGATGTTGACCCCAAAGACAAAGCGTCTGTTCACGCGCATTTGGATAGAGTTGTACGTTTTCAACTCCATAAGTTGAGCTAAACATTTGTCAATTTTCTTCAGAAACATGGTCAAATATTGGTTTTTTTGGCTGGTTGCAGTTTGGTTTCAGTTGGTTTCGTTAGTTCTTACTCTCTAGTGATGTGTACTGGCTACTCACTGAGCTCTTTCAGGTGGGCAATCTTATTGAGAAGAATAATAGAAACACTGCCAGTGGATCAGAGCCCAAACTTCCACTTGTTAGGATAATGGTAAATAAATCAGATGCTCTTAAGATAATGATGTCCAAATTCTTTTCCAGGACTGTGATGGAAGATTTAATCTGATTCTACAGGTGGACTACTCTGGGTTTTCGACAATAAATTCGCAGCGGTTTGGTCAAAAATATGTTGGGAAGGTATCTCAAGAACAATTGTGGAACTTTTTTATCTGAATGCCTTCTTAATACTACTTAATTAGATGCTTATTACTCTGTACAACATTTTCCTTGAAGGTCGCGAACCCGCAAGACATTATTGTTTTCTCACGATCAGCGAAAAGGCCTCAAAATACTAAAGGTGCATATGTGTTCTAACAAAAGTGACATTATCAATATCCACCTCACGTGACTACACAATGAAAATACAGAATTGGATATTATTTACTGACTCCCCTTTTGTTTTTGTAGTAGACATTGATGGTTCTAAACAAATTTACCCAAATGACCTTAATCAGCCCACAGTCGAAGCTCTGGTTGCGGAGAGTAACTTGGTACTTTAATTTTTAGTTTGGCCACATGTTATTAAGAATTTATTCAATGGCGATGTTGCATTGTACTCCGGGCTGGTTTGACTCTCTATTGTTTTAGCCGTTGCAATATTTTGAGGACGCCAAATTTGTAGAATAGGGTAAAAAAATATATGTCCATTTCAAGAGAGAAGAAATCATTTATATTTATGAGACAGGTTTTAGAGAACACAAATTGATACATGTGTACTTATAATTTGTAGGTTTCCTGTATACCTGATAAAGTGCATCTACATTATCTTTATATTTATTTTTATTTCAAAAACAAAGGAGCAGCCCCAACCTCTTCATAGAGTCATGTCAGTGGCTCAATTACTTAAAAGCTCAAAGTTTTTTTTTTTAAGAATTGCTTATTTATTTTGTGAAGCACCTAAGTGCATGAGTATATGAGTGCACAAAATTTCACACTTATGTTGACAAACTTTGAATTCAAGAGGATTGGTATTATACTGTATTTTGAGTATGATTTTTTATTTATTTGGTTTAGTCCAGTAGAAAATTGGTGGTAACAAACAATGTTACACCGTGTAGAATTTAATTATTGTGTTACAGAAAATGCAGATTCTTCAGGCGAATGAACTGGATACTGCTCTGCATGTTTTTGTCAACAAGGATGACAATTCGGCATTTCATTCCTGCGTACAAAAACACACCGAAGAGGCTAAAGTAAGAGACACTTCATTCTATCAACATGTAAAGTTACTCAATAAGTCAATATACAAATTAGAGCCCACTTATTAACATAAATAAACCTGGCAGAACAAGTTGACTACAGGCACGTCAGATTTTAAAATCGAGGACGAAGAAGAGATAGCACTTGAATTGGGTCGGTGCATGCAGGTGTGGAGGAACTCTATTTACTTCAGTTACAAGCTAATTGGTGCCATATTCGATCTGACGAGAAAGCAAATAACTAAAGCAGATATGTGCCTGCAAAAGTAACTAAAAGAATATATGTAGTTAAAAATAATATCGGTGGCATTCTTTTTTCTGCAATGCAGGTATCAGTGAAGGGAAGAACAGGAACCACACCGAGCTCGCAGAACCTTCCGACCAGCATGGTGCTCAGCGCATTCGAGGAGCTGAAATGCTCCTCGGATCAGGTCGACCATGACACCCATGACGACTCCGATGAGCTCGTCGAGACATCGTCGGTATGTCTTCTTCTGCTCTGCAACAAATTGCAAATCAGTACTATTAGCAGCTGCAGTGGATCAGTTTTACAGTTTCCTGACAATGCTGAGCTAACTAGCTACTTGTGTACTATTCTACTTACGTGTTCAAGGACGATGGAAAGTGCCATCGGCTAGCAAGTCCAGGGAAGCGGCCGGCCCTTACTAGTCTTGGTGGCTCTGCGTCTTCTTCTTCTTCCGGCTGCCAAAGAAGGAAAACGGACCTGGCTTCGTACTACCGGATCCCACCGGCTAAGAAAGAAGAAGACGGCGGGGCCAAGAAAGGGCGGCCTCCTCATGTGCGTGTGCCTCTCTGTTGTTAAGTTCTTGCCTTTTCCATTGCTGCTCGTGAGTTGTGAGCTATGATCATTGCTCTAGACTTGGTTAATTTCTCTCAAGGTTAACTAATTTTGTCGTCGCCGTCGACATTGCACGCAGCAGGTTGCTGGGAGGTACGGGGCTGTAAGGAGGAACCGATGAGATGCGGCCTGTCGGAAAGGGATGGATCATGGATGCCACAATGCTCAAAGCAGCAACTATTTTCAGAACTTGTGATGTTTGGTTAGATCCTGGACCGATATAGATTATGCATGATCTGCCTCGTCTTATTCTTATTATCTGAAAAAATTATTAGTTTCATGCCATTTTTTTCAATTGTACAATGATAAGGTTTATTTAATCTATTCCTACAATTTTGATGTGCCTCGTTACACAAAGTTTGGTATGTCTCGTTTCATAAAGTTGGATCAAAAACCGATGACTACATTACCCCTATATATTATGGGGGAAGGATTTCTCGGCCTCTGATTGTGTGGGCACTGTTCATGTGAACAGTTATGAACAGTGCTCGAGTGATCTGGACAGTCCGATCGCAATCCAACGGCCTCAGCTGCATTTCCGTGACGATTTTGCAACAAACCCACTCAAAAATCCAGTCGTTGTTCCGCAGTCCACGATTTTAGACCTATTATCAAATAGTGAAAAAATCAGGGACCTACCTGCAAAACGGTCCACTTCCTTCCCCTCCCCCTCTCGCGACGGCCGGAGCTCGTCGTCGCGCCGCTCCGCTCCTCCCCCCGCCGGATCTGAGCCCACGGCCCGCTCCGCCGCCGCACCCTCTCCCTCTTCGCTGAGGGACGCGTGCTGGGATGCCGCATCGGCTCCGGAATCAACGCTGCCGCGCTCCGGGCTCGCCGCCGCGTCCGCGCGTCGCCGGCATCGCTCCGGCGACCAATACGTGGCGGCGCCGCCACCTACTGGCACCCCGCGTCCGTGCGCGTCCGTCGCGCGCGCTCGCGCGTCCCAGAACGCGGTGGCGCGGCGTTGCCGTCGACGACGCCACCGCGGCCGCTCCGGGCCCTGTGACATCATCGTGACGTCATGGTGGGCTGGGCTGCGGGGACGGGCCGGCTGCTGGGCTGGGCTGCCTGCTGTGCAGCCCGCACGACCTTTTTTTTCTTTCTTTTTCTTACTTTCTGTTTTTTTTCTAAAAACTTTTATACCTTTCCATATACATGTCCAAATAAATTCAGACCAATTTCTAACAATTTGTAAAAATCAAACTACTCATTTCAAATACTTTAGGACCTTTTCCAAATTATTTCAAATCTTAAATTTTTCGAATAATGGGTAAAGACTCATTTGACACCTTCACGCCATCTTACAAAATATGAATTTTGTAGTTTGGTTTAAAAAAAAAAAGAATAGAAGATGCTTTAGATAATTTAAAACGCTTCATAGATATTGTTCTAGGGTGTTTGAACAGTTTTCAAAATGTACTAAATGCTGCAAAATCAGTGACTTTAAATATATCCATCAATATATCAGAGTGGTCACAAAATTAAATGCTAACTATTTACGGCATACGACGAAATTTCAAATTTGGATACTTTAAATTTTTAAATGTCTTTCAAACCTGATCATTTTATGGATGTAAAGAAAACCCGAATCTTCAAAACTTTACAGTTTGAACAAACTTGGAAATCTGAACCATTTTCAAGCGTGAGTTTTTTTAAATTGCAACAATTTTCAACACTAAAAATATTCTTGAATACGTCCATTTCCAAATTTAAATTACTGTTTGATACGTTTCCAACGTATCTATAATTTCTGATGTTTCATGCTTATATTATATCAATTGCTACATGTTTTATACACTTTATATCACTTTTATGCATTTTCTGGGACTAACCTATTACCAAATGGCTGGCCCATACCGGAATCTGGTGCGACCGAGTCGTTGCACCAGCTCGCTTGGAGCGATGTATAGTGGTCAGGCGATTTACATCAAAGTTGGCCCTCCCGTTGTTGTACAATGAAAAAACTAAAACAAAAGGAACGGGTGCTAGCCCGTACCAGTCATTCTAATAGGCTTTGGCCCTGCCGTGAGTATGGTTTTTTTTTTTTTTTTTGAGATTGCGAGTGTGGGTTCTGTCAGGCCTATTGCATGTTAGCCTGTTAGATGAGTTAGAGTCCAAATAAAATCACTTTCAGTATATAGTTTACAAACCATTCATATGAGTTGTGGTCCCGTATTTTTATTTCTTAATATTCCAAAATATTTATAACGTATTAAAAATATTTACTACTACCTCTATTCCATATAATGGATTAGCATTTTCGAAATCAGACGTATATACACATACAAATACATCTTTTGTTGTGTATAATCAATCATTTTACTATGCATGTAGTCCACATTGCAATATGTAAAACATCTTACATTATGGAACATAGAGAGTATATTTTATGAATAAAATAAATCTGTGTTATAGGAAGTAATTCGAATTTGAGCAATATTTACCTTGAATAATGTAAAAAAAAATTAAGACATATATACAAGTTTAGGTCATATACAGATGATTGTTGAAAAAAATCAATTGTTTCATTGTCTTTAGTGGAAATTTAGACTAATGTTTGCTAGTAATTGTGACACTTTCTCCAGAAAAAGGTACTAAGCTATTCCCCTTTTCTCCAGAAATATATAACTTGTAACACAATGTGGGAACCATAATTATATGTTACCAAATCCATTGTTTGTAACACATATGGTGTAACACAAATTAATATGCTACAATGTCCATATTCCTGTAACACATTTTCGGATCTTATCAATTATGTGTTACTGCCTGCTCCGTAACACAGATGATGCGTTACTGCCATTTTATTCTGTAACACATTTTTCGGTGTGTTGCTTGGTTGTGTTACCAAAGCTCTGTCCTGTTGTAGTGATTGCCCCCGACGCGAAAACCCTAAAATAATCAGTCATATTCTACGAAGAGGTCCGCAGCGCCGCCGCCATCCAGAACAAGTTTCGGGGGACAGAACTCTCTATTCCGGTACCTTGCCGGGACGGGGAAGTGCCCCCGGAGCCATCTCCATCGACTCCACCGCCATCTTCATCGCCGTTGCTGACTCCCATGATAAGGAGGGAGTAGTTCTCCCCCGAGGCTGAGGGCTCTACCGGTAGCTATGTGGTTTATCTCTCTCTCCCATAGTGTGATCTTTATGTGATCATGAGCTTTGTAATCTTGTTGAATAAGTAGATGTTACTTATCTATTATGCCACTCTAGAGGTTACTTTAATATGAACTCCGGAGTCACTCTCCACGGTGTGAAGGTGACGGTGTGCGCATCGTGTGTGACTCCTTTATGACATTGTGGCGTTTGTTTACTCAGACTTTGAGGTGTGCTTTTATAGCCCTACGCAATGAATGGTGTTCGTTATCCAACAAGAGAGTGTTTGAGAGTAGAATTTATTTATTCAATTATGATGTCATTGTTGAGAGTGTCCACTAGTGAAAGTATGATCCCTAGGCCTTGTTTCTAAGCATTGAAACACCGTTTACAACAAGTTCTGCTACATGTTTGCTTGCTGCCATTTTTATTTCAGATTGCAATTACCACTTATAATCATCCATATTACTTGTATTTCACTATCTGTTCGCCGAACTAGTGCACCTATACATCTGACAAGTGTATTAGGTGTGTTGGGGACACAAGAGACTTCTTGTATCTTAATTGCAGGGTTGCTTGAGAGGGATATCTTTGACCTCTACCTCCCTGAGTTCGATAAACCTTGGGTGATTCACTTAAGGGAAACTTGCTGCTGTTCTACAAATCTCTGCTCTTGGAGGCCCAACACTGTCTACAAGAATAGAATCGTGCGTAGACATCAAGCTATTTTCTGGCGCCGTTGCCGGGGAGGTAAGTGTTGGAAGGTATCTCCTTTAGATTCTGCAATTATTTCTTTTTGTCTCTTGTTTTTATTTTCACTAGTTAGGCTTAATGGAAAACAACAACAAAAAATTAGATCTTTATGAACTTTATATTGAATTAGGACATGATGCTTTTGAAGAGAAAATTAAAAAACCTATGGAAGCTTGTTTGCATAATAGTGATAGCAATGTTATTAGCATGAATTCTTTGAACACCATTATTGCTAATGCTATGGAAAAGTCTAAGCTTGGGGAAGCTGGTTGTGATGAATATGATATTTTTAGCCCCCAAGCTTTAAGGAGGAAATTTGCTTTGATAATACTTTGCCTCCAATATATGATGATTATAATCATTGTGATGTTTTCAGCCCACCTACTATTGGGATATAGTTTATGTTGATTATGATATGCCTCCTATATATGATGTTTACAATGATGAATATGATATTTTCAGCCCATCTACTATTGAGGATAAAAATCATTTTGATTATTCTATGCCTCCTATTTATGATGATTACAATGATGGATGTGATACTTTTACTCTCACTATTACTAATGATACTGTTTATGCTTATGTGGAGAGTAATGATACTTTTATGCATGTGGATCATGATAAGAATGCTCTATGTGATAGCTATATTGTTGAGTTTATTCATGATGCTACTGACATTATTTTGAGAGAGGAAAATATGGTTATAGAAATCTTCATGTTATTAAATTTCTTCTCTTTATGTTGAAAGTTTTGAAGTTACAATTGTTTTGCCTTCCTATGCTAGTCACTTTGTGCTTTATTGATTTATTTTCCTACAAGATTCCTTTGCATAGGAAGTGGGTTAGACTTAAATGTGTTTGATATTTGCTTTTTGATGCTCTCTTTTTCAACTCTTATTATGAGAGCATCATCAAAATTTCATGCCTAGCTAAAAGGCTTTAAAGAAAAGCGCTTGGGAGACAACCCATTGTTTTTATTTCTGTATTTTTCTTTATTTGAGTCTTGGAGCTTGCTTACTTCTGTAACAACTCCTTTGTATCTTTATTTTATTGCATTGTTGTGCCAAGTAAAGTCTCTAATAGAAAGTTGATGCTAGATTTGGATTTCTGCGCAGGGACAGATTTTTGCTGTCCACGGTTTTGAGCTGTATGCACTCCAGAAAAATTGAAAATTCTGAAAAATTCACGCATGATCCTTATATATGTACGCAACTTTCATTAGTTTTGAGTTTTCGAATCTGAGCAACTTAAGTGCTCGAAAAAATTCGTCTTTACAGACTGTTCTGTTTTTGACAGATTCTGCCTTTTATTTTGCATTCTCTCTTTTACTGTGTTTGAGTGGATTTCTTTGCTCCACAAAACATCAGTGGCTGTAGCTAATGTCCAGAAGTATTGGTGATGATTGTGTCATTACAGAAATGTGAATTTTTGATTATGCACTAACCCTCTAATGAGAATTACTTTGAGTTTGGTGTGAAGAAGTTTTCAAGGATCAAGAGAGGAGGATGATATGATATGATCAAGAAGAGTGAAAAGCCTAAGCTTGGGGATGCCCCCATGGGTCACCCAAGCATATTTCAAGAAGACTCAAGCGTCTAAGCTTGGGGATGCCCAAGGCATCCCCTTCTTCATCAACAACTTATCAGGTCATCTCTAGTGAAACTATATTTTAATTCTTTCACATCTTATGTGCTTTACTTGGAGCGTCTGTGTGCTTTTATTTTTGCTTTGTTTTCTGAATAATTGGATCCTAGCATTCTTGTGTGGGAGAGAGACACGCTCCGCTTTTTCATGTGAATACTCGTATTCTTCACTTATATTGTTGAGTATTCTTGACTAGCTACTGCATCTCTTGTTCAGAGCTGTTAGTTCTTGTAGAGAAGTACTCTCTTGTTTCATTGTTGTATTATTTGGAGAGTTTTATGTTGAAATAAGTTGATTGGTGTTTGGTTGGAAACAGAAAATGCTACATGTGGTAGATGGTATATTGAAAAGACATACTCATTCTTGTAGATCATTGTCTTGGATAATTTGATGCTTTGCAATTGTTTTGAGCTCTCAAGTAGATCATGTTTAAGCTCTTGCATCATGTAGTTAAACCTATTAGTGGAGAACTACCGTAGAGCTTGTTGAATTTGGTTTGCATGTTTGGTATCTCTAAGGTCTAGATATTTTCTGGTAAAGTGTTTGAGTAACAAGGAAGACAGTGTAGAGTCTTATAATGCTTGCAATATGTTTTTATGTAAGTCTTGCTGTACCGGTTGATATCTGTGTTTGCTTCAAACAACCTTGCTAGCCTAAACTCTGTACTGAGAGGGAATGCTTCTCGTGCATCCAAACCTTGAGCCAAAACCCATGCCATTTGTGTCCACCATAACTACCTATTATGTGGTATTTCCTGCCATTCCAAGTAAATACTTCATGTGCTACCTTTAAACTATTCAAAACTTTATTACTCCTTATTTGTGTCAATGTTTTATAGCTCATGAGGAAGTTTGTGGCGTTTTCTCTATCACCTTGTCATTTACTCATGACAGACTTTCACCAATGGACTAGTGGCATATACATCCGCTTATCCAATAATTTGCAAAAAGAGCTGGCAAATGGGGTGCCCAGTCCCAATTAATTACAACTTTAACGCTTGATTCTCTTCACATGTTTTGCCAATGATTTATCAGAAGCAATTTTCAAAATGTTAAACAATATCAAATAGGCACTCCTCCATGGTATGTGATTGTTGGAAGGCACCCGAGGATTCGGTTAGCCATGGCTTGTGTAAGCAAAGGTTGGGAGGAGTGTCATACCAATTTATAAATATGCATGTGTAAACAAAAGAGAAGAGGGATGATCTACCCTTGGGTAGAAATAACGTCCTTCATGGGAGCCGCTCTTGAAAGTCTGGGTGACAAGGGGGATAGAGTGCCCACTGCCATTCGTTGACAACAACAAACACCTCTCAAAAACTTACTTTATGCTCTCTATATGATTTCAAAAACTTAAAAAGCTCTAGCACATGATTTAATCCCTGCTTCCCTCTGCGAAGGGCTTTCTTTTACTTTATGTTGAGTCAGTTTACCTACTTCTTTCTATCTCAGAAGCAAACACTTGTGTCAACTTTGTGTGCATCAATTCTTATATGCTTGCTTATTGCACTTGTTATATTACTTTGTGTTGACAATTATCCATGAGATATACATGTTGAAAGTTGAAAGCAATTGCTGAAACTTAAATCTTCCTATGTGTTGCTTCAATGCCTTTATTTAGAATCTATTGCTTTATGAGTTAACTCTTATGCAAAGCTTTTTATGCTTGTCTTGAAAGTACTATTCATGAAAAGTTTTTGCTTATATGATTCAGTTGTTTACTCTTTATCTATCTGTTAGCAAACTATAGACCATTGCCTTGAGTCACTTCATTCATGACATGAGCCTTGCAATATTATTTGATCAAGATTGTGTGAAAGCATGTCTCCTCAGAAATTATTTTGTTGTTATCATTTTACCTACTCGAGGACGAGTAGAACTAAGCTTGGGGATGCTTGATACGTCTCCAACCAACGTATCTATAATTTCTGATGTTCCATGCTTATATTATATCAATTGCTACATGTTTTATACACTTTATATCACTTTTATGCATTTTCTGAGACTAACCTATTAACAAGATGCCACAGTGTCAGTTCCTGTTTTCTGCTGTTTTTTGTTTCAGAAAAGTTGTTCTGGAAATATTCTCGGAATTGGACGAAACAAAAGCCTACGTTCCTATTTTCCCGACACGTACACGGAATCCAAAGGGGAGAAGGAGGAGGGCCGTGGGCCGCCCTCACCATGCCATGGCGCGGGGGGGGGGGGGCCCTGGGTCGCGCCGCCACGTGGTGCCTCGGGTCCCAACCGACCATCGTCGTTTCGCCTATATATTCACTACAACAGGACAGAGTTTTGGTAACACACTCATGTGTTACCACAGGTCCAAAAACGTGTTACTAGGCCACGTAGTAACACAATCTGCAGAGTGTTACGTTAGGCCGTGTTACTGCGAGATACACACTGTAACACATAATGATTGTTACAATATGTTAAAAATTGTGTTACAGTTTTGTTCTTGTAACAGGCATAATATGGTTACTAGATGAACTAGTAACACGTTTTTATAACTATAGTAACATGGATAGTAACACGTTTTTATAACTATAGTAACATGGATAGTAACACGGTTTTATAACTATAGTAACATGGATAGTAACATATTTTAGGTGTATAGCAATATTTGTAACACATTTTAATAGCTTTGGGAACACATATTTATCCAATTATTGAATAAAATATTCAGATAATATTTTGACACGGATGACACGTGTGCTGACATGGCAAGCTATGTGGCAACTTACTGAATTTGTCCCCATGAATGTTTTTTATGTGGCAATGACATGGCACGGACACGTGTGCTTTGTAATATAGTGAAGGAAAGATGACATTGATGCCACCTGTTAATGGAAGCTGCTTTGTAATGCTTTGACAATGACATTTGGCCCAGCCTGAAAGCTACGTGGAATTTGGTTGATGATATGGCATGTTTTTTTTCCTTTCGTGTTTCAAGAATTAATGGCTCGTTTAAATTTCCGTTGGAATTTAATCACACCTGTTACAATAACAATTCCTGTAAAATTCTAGAATTTGGATACCACAGTACAAATTCAACGCTCATGAAAATAACTAATTACAGTACAATTCAGTCACAAATACATAAGACAACATAATATAAAAATAACAATTAATGGGACAGAAATAGCTGGTCTTGCTTGCAACCAAAATCACATGGACAAGTCACGGCAAGAACAAAGAGAACTTGACAACTATTCCAGAATCGTAATGGGAGCTCCAAAAGACTTGATTCCTATGCCAATCTCTGCAAGCAAGACAACAGCGAAGCACCTAGAAAAGTGAGAGAAAATGTTAGAGTTACATGAACCAAAGAAAGATGCCAATTGTTTTAGGGATATAGATGAAAATGCCAATAAGAGCGACATGTTGTCATATTTAGGAACCGATCTAGATCTAAAGGTAAAATAATCATTTTTATAAAGTTCACTTGCACTATATTAGCATTGTACATGTCACTGAAACAACAAAGATAAATATGTGCTCTTTGGCCATATTGCTGCAATGGTGGATCACATTTATAGCATAATATTTCTTGTGCCTACACTACACATGATCATCTCAAGTCTGTAAAACTGAATGTATATGTGTCTAGGATGTTTGACTAGCAACACACATAACAATTACTTCAAATTCAGTTAAGATTTTGCTTTATTAGACATGAAAGAATACTACAATAGCATATGCTAAAAGCTTGAAGTAATATAAGTGGGCTACAGATTGGGTGGCACATATGGGCATCACTTAATTAAGACACGTACAGGCTTAGGCATTATCTGAACATGTTGGTTCTAAACTGCATATATAGAAATATTAATGGAAAAAATAGATAGATATCTCACCAGAATGACGGCATTGTTCTTCCTGTCCATCAACACTACTTATTCAATTATTGTAGAAATCCATGAGAACACAAGAAGCAAATGAGCATAAAATTGAGCAGAAACGAATATAACCTTCTGCACCAAGCTGACCATGAAATAGAAAGAAGAAAATACGTAAGATAGAGAGAAGTGTATTCATGTGTATATGTAAAACCGAATATTGCAGAAAAAAGTTACTGTGAGCAAGAAACATACAATACTATATAAAAACTATCACATCTCGCTTGACGTAACTGTCATGGGCAAGTACTAACACCTTGCTTATCCAGAGAATTGTCTGGCCTGCATCTTCCTCAAAACCACATTGGAGACCTCTAGATTAGGAGGTGGTGGAAGAAAGTTGCAAACAACAGTAGTTGTTATTGCTGCGACATGATATTGCACAATGAACTATCAAACAATGGCATGCAATAATTCAGTGAGATGGACGGAGTAAAACAATATAAGTTGTCCCTGTTGAGTTGAAAGAAACTCACACGCTGACCAAGTGCATCATGCTCCTGATGCGTGCTAGGGATCAGAGTGCATACTGGAAGCAAATATGGAGCAGTTAACACAAATAACTACAGAAACACGACTGAATCGTTTTACAAGAGGCCACAAAGTATAATTATAGGCTATGGAGAAAAATGACATGCTAGCAAACGAAATATGAAAGTGATATGACAACTTAACTGTAAAATATAGCAACAACTTTAGTAAGTATTTACTTTGTAGAGAAAGACGCATGTAGGTCCATGATAGCTAGACAGGGGTAAATGAGCAAATCTTCTGCATACAGAATGGGTAAATTAAACCTTGAGCACTATCTAACATCTCATAACTATAGCCAAATTCCAGACTGCATAGTGCTCAGGCATACAGAAATAAACATTGTAGCAAACCAACTGAACAAATTTAGTTTGAACACTCCACCAACCAATTCAACAATAGAATAATTATAATCTCCAATCGTCCAGAATAATTAGTCAAGGAACCTATTTACAACAAGCCATCACATGAATCACCTAGACAAGGGGAGTTGCTGAAGGTGGTCTCCGCTTGGGGTCCTCCTTCTAGTTCATGGAGGTGCCACCGTCCAAGTGGTTGCTGCTGCCACATTTCCTTGCATATTTAAAATTGGATAATTAGATTTGATCTGCGCTGAGGATTTGGGAAAGAGCACCGCTTGTACAAGGATCTAACGGCTGCTCGTCTGAGGGAGCCCGTAGTAGATAACCGGCCATATACCGCTTGCTCCGGGATGTCGGAGATGCAGACCGGCCGCCGGTAAAGGCCCGGTGCCGTCGGCGGCGGACATGGGCTCCACCTCCCAGGATGTCATAGGCGGGAGCTCGAGTGCTCGGGCCGGCGCCGCCACGCCGTCAGGGCGGATTAAGAGCGAGTCAACGCGGTGGGGGCTGGTGCGGGAGGGAGCTAACGGCGTCGGCTGGCAAACCACGCCGGCTACTAGAGAGAGAGGCTTGGGGTGGCGGCTGGGATCTGGGAGTGGAGAGAGATAGAGGGGAGGTAGACGACGCTATGTGAGATCTCAGAGGAGACGAGGGAGTCGACGTAGGGTGCGGCGGCGTTTGAGGAAGATGGGATGCGGGAGAAAATAGGGTTCGATTTTGGGACGATGCTAGTCTACACCAGATATTTATTGGGCTCTAAAATTTCCTGCGCGCCGGAAATTTTCTGACAGGCGGGAAGACGAGAAAAGAGCAGCGGGATGCCTAAAAAACAGATTAAAAATATTCGTGATCTAGTGTAAAATGCTTTGAAAATAGTATTAAATTGAGCAAATAATTGTACTATTAAAGAATTATTTTACAATATATATTTTTCTTAGCTCTAATATGATGATTCGATTTTGTTGCAGTTTTACAATTTACTAGATCATTTTGGCGCGTGTTGCCGCGCCCGTCCATTAGGGTTGTAGAATTTTAGGAATTGAATTATATTGGGTTTTTATCTGAGAAGTGATGTATTTACTTTTAAAGTAGAGCCTATTATTTTACTCTCACGTTAATTAGCAAGCACACCGTGCTAGTTCTGTAGCGGTTAGATCGGTGCATACCTTTCTACACCTTGCTTTAGTTGAGGAATAGAATATATTAATGAATCCCTATACATCGATGTGCAAAATAAATAAAGATGCATGAACTAATTAGTTTGTGATTCAAAGACAACTTTAGATGGAGATGACACAAGTTACATGGAAAATAGATGAATTTACTATCAGAACATTGTGCTTCAGATATAATCTAAACAGAATCGGTGAGAACTGTAGTGTGGAGAATGGGGATTTCGCATGACAGAAAATCAACCTCGTAGAACACCACATGATCCTGGAAGTTATGCTCGAGTAAGAAGGGGGTATGAAGAGGTTGAGGCAACAACAGAATTTATTAGGCACGAGAGGAATGTATACAGTAACTTCCAGTCGCCGCCGACGATTTGAGCACGATGGAGCCATTAGTGCTTTGCAGGAACTGAAAATTAACCAGACTTCAATCAGGCGCACCAACAGCAATCACCACCGACGGATCAGATGGGGCGTCGTGCTCGCTGCCGGGGAGCGACCCGCGGTGGATCGACTCGATCCGGTCACCCCGCGGTCGATCCGGTCGCCTCGCGGGTGGTTCGTCCTCGCACGGTCGCTCCCCATCGCCTGTCCGTCGCCTTCTCGTCGCCGCTCTCTGCGTTGACCTGAGAAAAGCGGTGCGCGAAGTCTTTTTTTTCCGAAGTTGTTGGGCTTTGCCCGCAGTCGGCCCAAATGCACCGGGACAGCCCAATTTGATGTCCAGAGCAGCGTCCCAGGAATAATCGGCCCACTGCGCTAATGAGGCAGATCGGACGGCCAGAAACTTCCAGAGTATGCAATCCGACGGTCACAAACGCTAATGGCGTGGTTAGCCTCCTAGATGGCTCAGTTTTACTATCCCTAATTTTTTCTGAACGAGGCAGCTGAGAAGTTTAATGAAAACTGGCAGAAAAAAGGTATATCAAAAATACAAATCACACTGGATCTAACGCCGCGGCCCACACAAGTGGTCGACCAAATCTCTCGGGCGATCCAAGTCGACACTCAACCACCTCAACTGACACAGTGGAAGCAAAAAGCCGAGCTATAGCCAAAGTTCTCCATGATAAGGTGAACTCAATCCTAACTATGTTTGACTTCGACACCGCTTTGAATGGTTTGCTAATGAAACCTTGCGTGTACTCAGGTTTGAGCTTCATGAAGATACCCAAGGAAATTTCGAAGATGGATGAGAGACGAGCCAATTAGACGAACATGAAGAAGAGGAAGCCTAGGGAGGCGGTACTACCGTAACCCACCCAACGTTACTACTGCCATTGGCCGACTGAATCTGTCGAGGTAGACGAAGCTTCAAACACCGATACTACCACGCACACCCCGGTACTATCGGGGCCACTACCGCGCCAACTACCGCAAAAGCCCCGACGCATGATGGAGGTAGCATCTCCGTGCGTGTCACGATGCTCCAGTCTGCTATTTGATCACAATAAATCAAGAATAATTCACCTATTGTAAAAAGTTTTCACGATAAACTAAAAGTGATGGTTCATGAAAATTTAAATGTTCACCTACGATAATGGTCCACGATAAAAAGTATTTATGTATTTCTGGAAATTAAAAGTGTTCACCTATGATAAACAAATCACAATAAAAAATGGTTCATGATAAGTAAAAAAATCGTTTGACTACAATAAATTTTAATAGTTTCACCACTTATAATAAAAAAAATCTTTCGCGATAAATTGAAAATGTTCACCTATAATAAAAATGGTTCACGATAAATTAAAAGTTGTTCGCCTATAAGAAAATTGGTTCACGTTAAATTGAAAGTGTTCACCTATAAATAAAAAATATTAATGATAACATATGTTCATTTCATTTTCAGAAAAACTGAAAAGGGAAATATGGATAAAAAACATATGAAAATATTAGTGTGGTACACAGAAAAAACAAAAAAGAGAAGAAACAGTAAAAACGAAAAAAGACGAAGAAGGAAAAAAAATGAAAAAGATTAAACATCCCAAATGGGCTGGGCCATACCGGAATCTGGTGCGACCGAGTCGTTGCACCAGCTCGCTTGGAGCGATGTATAGTGGTCAGGCGATTTACATCAAAGTTGGCCCTCCCGTTGTTGTACAATGGAAAAAATTAAAACAAAAGGAACGGGTGCTAGCCCGTACCAGTCATTCTAATAGGCTTTGGCCCTGCCGGAGTATGGTTTTTTTTTTTTTGAGATTGCGAGTGTGGGTTCTGACAGGCCTATTGCATGTTAGCCTGTTAGATGAGTTAGAGTCCAAATAAAATCACTTTCATTATATAGGTTACAAACCATTCATATGGGTTGTGGTCCCGTATTTTTATTTCTTAATATTCCAAAATATTTAAAAATATTTACTACTACCTCTATTCCATATAATGGATTAGCATTTTCGAAATCAGACGTATATACACATACAAATACATCTTTTGTTGTGTATAATCAATTATTTTACTATGCATGTAGTCCACATTGCAATATGTAAAACATCTTACATTATGGAACATAGAGAGTATATTTTATGAATAAAATAAATCTATGTGTGTTATAGGAAGTAATTCGAATTTGAGCAATATTTACCTTGAATAATGTAAAAAAATTTAAGACATATATACAAGTTTAGGTCATATCCAGATGATTGTTGAAAAAAATCAATTGTTTCATTGTCTTTAGTGGAAATTTAGACTAATGTTTGCTAGTAATTGTGACACTTTCTCCAGAAAAAGGTACTAAGCTATTCCCCTTTTCTCCAGAAATATATAACTTGTAACACAATGTGGGAACCATAATTATATGTTACCAAATCCATTGTTTGTAACACATATGGTGTAACACAAATTAATATGCTAAAATGTCCATATTCCTGTAACACATTTTCGGATCTTATCAACTATGTGTTACTGCCTGCTCCGTAACACAGATGATGCGTTACTGCCATTTTATTCTGTAACACATTTTTCGGTGTGTTGCTTGGTTGTGTTACCAAAGCTCTGTCCTGTGGTAGTGATTGCCCCCGACGCGAAAACCCTAAAATAATCAGTCATATTCCACGAAGAGGTCCGCAGCGCCGCCGCCATCCAGAACAAGTTTCGGGGGACAGAACTCTCTGTTCCGGTACCTTGCCGGGACGGGGAAGTGCCCCCGGAGCCATCTCCATCGACTCCACCGCCATCTTCATTGTCGTTGCTGACTCCCATGATGAGGAGGGAGTAGTTCTTCCCCGAGGCTGAGGGCTCTACCGGTAGCTATGTGGTTTATCTCTCTCTCCCATGGTGTGATCTTTATGTGATCATGAGCTTTGTAATCTAGTTGAATAAGTAGATGTTACTCTTTATCTATTATGCCACTCTAGAGGTTACTTTAATATGAACTCCGGAGTCACTCTCCACAGTGTGAAGGTGACGGTGTGCGCATCGTGTGTGACTCCTTTATGACGTTGTGGCGTTTGTTTACTCAGACTTTGAGGTGTGCTTTTATAGCCCTACGCAATGAATGGTGTTCGTTATCCAACAAGAGAGTGTTTGAGAGTAGCATTTATTTATTCAATTATGATGTCATTGTTGAGAGTGTCCACTAGTGAAAGTATGATCCCTAGGCCTTGTTTCTAAGCATTGAAACACCGTTTACAACAAGTTCTGCTACATGTTTGCTTGCTGCCATTTTTATTTCAGATTGCAATTACCACTTATAATCATCCATATTACTTGTATTTAACTATCTCTTCGCCGAACTAGTGCACCTATACATCTGACAAGTGTATTAGGTGTGTTGGGGACACAAGAGACTTCTTGTATCTTAATTGCAGGGTTGCTTGAGAGGGATATCTTTGACCTCTACCTCCCTGAGTTCGATAAACCTTGGGTGATTCACTTAAGGGAAACTTGCTGCTGTTCTACAAACCTCTGCTCTTGAAGGCCCAACACCGTCTACAAGAATAGATCGTGCGTAGACATCACTGCTCACATTGGTTAATATTTGTATATAACCATAATATGCTTCCTCTCAATCTGGTGCTAAATAAGAAAATTATAGCAAAATTAGACCATATTTGAACATATTAAAGTCCGAAAACCTTTTGAATGTTCACATCTCCAAATTTCAATTACTTACACCACGGTACTCACAAATATGGCTTCCTCTGAATATGGTGCTAAATAAGAAAATTACGGCAAAATTAAACCATATTTAAACATATTAAAGTCTGAAAACCTTTCGAATGTCCACACCTCCAAATTTCAATTATTTACACCGCGGTATTCACAAATATGGGGAAAAAAACCTGCCTTCCAAACTTAGCATTTAAAAAACAAAAAGAAGAAATCACTTACGAATGATTTCTCACTATTAACAATTTATAAATTTCAAATACTTACAAATGTATTTTTTTAAAAAAAATCAATACATTCAATTCTGAACCACTTTTGGCTGCGGGCATTTCCACATTTAACTTTTTGACACGACAGTATTTACAAATATGACAAATATATGAACATGCACATAACAAAAATGCTCACTTCTTATGCCATAAATTTGCTAAATATTTGCAGCCCACACTTTTACGACATTTCAAAAATATGTATTTCACAAATTTCTTCTATGCTCAAATAAAATCCACATAACTAATATCAGTAATATCATTCAATATGATAGACCGAATAAAACAATTTGGTACAAACCATCCTACTTAAATAGAGTTTGCTAAATCATTTAAATACAACTACCCATTTATACCATGAGCTTAAATATATCAAAATAAAAATACCACAACTCTAAATAGCGAGAAATAGTTGTTTTACAATTATTTCCCAAACCACTATATTTAGAAACCAAGTTCTAAGATATAACATGCTTTACATAATTTAAAACACTTTATATTTTTTACGGTATTTAAACCATTTTGCGAAACTACTAAATGCCGTGAAATCAGTAGCTTCAACTATATCCACCAGAAACAATTGAAAAAATTCATCAAAACGATCGCAAAAAAATGCAAAATACAAATACCCATTTATATCATGGGCTCAAAAATATCAACATAAAAAATCACAAATGCAAATATTAGGAAATAGTTGATTAAAGAAAACCAAAACAACATATTCGAATTAGAAATCAAATTGTAAAATAGAACATGCTTTACATAATTTGTAACACTTTACACATATTACTTTAAGGTATTTAAACAATTTTACAAAACTACTAAATGCTTAATTGATTGATTATGGAACATGACCAAATTTCAAAAATGAATATTTTAAACCTTCAAATGCTTCCAAACTCCACCAAGGGCGCGTCGTGTCGGCGCGCTGAAATTATCCGCCTAGCGCCATGTGGGTCCCACTGTCAGGATTTTCATAATTACAAAACAGATCAAAAATTGTAAAATTCATATCTTCTGCTCTGCAATTCAAAATATCGCAAACAACATACCGAGATTTGCATAAAAAATGTATTATCTCGAAAAGTTCTTTCTCACGGAAACATAAAAAATTAACACTTCTCAATTTCATAATTGCAAAAAACGTTGAAATTTGTATTATAGTTTCAAACTTCATAACTAATTCTTTTTAAATCAGAAAAATGTGAATAACATACAAAAATGTTCACAACAATGAGATCATTATGTTTGGGAGAACTAAATCACCTATTTTGTGTGATATGGAATTTCTCTATATGCTACTCATTTATGCTCCATTTCAAATGATCTCCATGTTTAAGTTTCAACTTTAACTCCCTAAAAAATGAAATAAAAACTTGCATCAAATTTCTCACCAAGGGTGCGGCGTGTCGCCGCGCCGATTCAACTAGTATATATTAGGATGGCTAGAGGATGCACACGCACTGTATTGCTCTATACGCGGTTTCCCCCTTTCACAACAATGCAACAACTAACATTTTCTAAAATAGAAATCAGATGTTCCCTTCACACCTGCCAACCAAATGGAAATGGTAGAATCCAAAAGAAGCCTCACACCCATAACCATTTCCACACCCCAACCGCTAGCTGCGGTAAACATGTGTGGACTTATTTTACGTTTTTTTAGAAATGGGGGTGTACTGGCCTTTGCATCGAGTGATGCACACAGCTATTTATTATCGAATTTATGTCAAATATAGTGTTACATCTCAAATGATAACAAAGAGATTGAGACAAGTCTGCAGTGCACTACAAAAGTCGACTAATATGTTGCCACATATGCCGGGAGAAAAAATCTTGTGCCACCAACAGCATCCAGCCACCATAAGGTCTCGTTGGTCCGAAGATAGCAAGAAGGCCCATAGCTGGATCCAGTGCACCGTCGTATGGATAACATGTAAGACATGAAAAGTTTCTTTCCTGTTAAAAACAAGATTATTCCTACAATTCCAAATAGACCAACAAATAGCTGAAACGCCAATACGAATCCTATCTTTGGTCTTTTTATCTACCCCATTCAACCAATTCCCAAACATATTAGTAATATTGGTGGGGAAGGAATATTGTAGGTACAAAAAACAACACGCCAAAACAGTTTTGCAAAAGGGAAGGAAATAAATAGATGTTCAGCGGTTTCACTATTCCCACAAAAGGAACAATGAGAGTCTCCTTTCCAATTTCTTTTTGCCAAATTATCCTTAGTAAGCACAACTTTTTTACGAAGGAACCACATAAAGACTTTGATTTTTACCGGAATTTTCAATTTCCATAAATATGTTTGTAAGAATCTAGTATGACCATTCATTAAGTCTTCATATATAGATTTAACTGTAAAGATCCCCTTTTGTGTCAATTTCCAAGTAAAGCTATCCGGAACATCATTGAGAGTAATATCCATTAGTCTAACACATAAATGAGACCACATGTCCCACTTGTTCCCAACTAAAGCCCTTCGAAAGCCTATGTTTAAGGGTGGACCATTGTGAAGCACATCATGAACTGATACATCTTGGTCTTGCACAATGTTATAGAGCAATGGATATTGATTTTTTAACGGAGTATTACCTAACCAAGTGTCCTCCAAAAACCTTGTGGTTTCTCCGTTACCAAACCGAAATGATCCTCTACTAGAGAAGTCCTCTTTAACTCTCATAAGACCTTCCCAGAAAGGTGAATCAGACGGTTGTGCTTCCACCTGATCTAAAGTTTTACTATGAAGATACTTGTTTTACATCAATTCCCGCCAAACCTTCTCTCCATCTAAAAGTTTAAACATCCACTTAGTGAGTAAACATTTATCTTTTAGTTCAAGCACTTCAACCCCAAATCCACCCTGATCTTTCGGTCTACATATGTTGTTCCATCTTGTCAATCTATATTTTCGCTTATTTTCGTCACTCTGCCAAAAAAATCGGGATCTATAAAAATCCAATTGTTTACGTACCCCTTTTGATATTTCCATGAAACACAACATAAACATCGGTAAACTCGTTAGGACCGAATTGACAAGGACAAGGTGATCCCCGTAGGATAGCATCTTACCTTTCCAACACCCCCAACTTGCTTTCGAAACGGCTTTCCACTGGCCTCAGATTGGAGAGAAGAAGGGCTCTCGCCGGCGGTCGGAATGCAGCTCTCGCCTTCGTCTGCCGCGGCGATCTTGGACGAGCAGGCGGTAGCCGGGTGAGTAGGAACGGCAGGAAAATATCCTAACTCCCGAGGTTTGCTACAGTAGATTCTTCCTCTGTTTAGGGCTAATGGTTGTGGTTCAGAGGAGCGCGTTGCCCTAAGATAGCCTATAGACTGTAGCAAAATTTCCGTCTATCGTTTGATTTTGCCATGTTTTTGTTCCAGTTGCAGTTCAAAGGCATTGAGTGTGACCCGGTTGGCTGTCCTAGTTCTTGCCCCTGTTCCTGGACCTGTGAAGAAAAATCAATTGCTGATCGGACTTAGTGGTGACAATTTTTTCGTTAGAAGATATATCAGTAATTCATCCGAACATTCATGCCTATGTGCAACTGCTTACTGTCGCATTGCATCTTATATCAAGCTTGTTCTGACACTCTGTAACTTGCTGTGTAACAAAGTTTTCCTATAATATACTAATATGTCTGTAGCTTTGAGCTACAGTGCTTGTGTAGGTCGGGTCATGAACCCGGAACACATTCTTGCTTATGAAAATCAAATGACAGCAGAACGATTAGTATTCAAAGGCAAATGTAATCAGATGTTGTGCAAACTTTTTGATACGTGCAAAATTGCTTTGCCAACAGAAGATAAAGTGTAGCTCGGAAACAGAATCAAAACGTGGTATTGTGGAAAAATAAAGTTATCTGCTCCTATGAGCTACAAATAGATCACCATATTTGCTTAGGTACTCCCTGCCTCCATTCATTGTATTTTCACATATGAAAATGGCATTTCTGTTTGTGTTGTCTATCACGTAATCAGGAGTTTCTCTTAAGCCATGCTACCACTATATCACTTCAGATCCAAAAAAAACACTCTGGGATCCAAGTGGTCTCTGGTTACCTCTCTTTTGTAACTTCTCCCTCACCATTTGTAGTTGGAGTATCGATCATTTTCGTCTTCTTGGATTTGGACCTTTTGTTCTTCTGCCTCTTGTTTTTTTGTTGTGTTGCATCATCATCTACAGACATCTTGAGCTTCACATCAGCAGCACCCACCATCTCTTGTGCCCCTTGTTTCGGTCTGTTTAGGCTGTCATCGCTTAAAATGTCTTTGGAGATCTTCTCCTCCAAGTGGCCAACAGTACCATTCTTCTTCTTGGTTTCATCTTCTTTGCTGTTTTCCTTCTTCAGCAGCTTGTTAGATCCGGAACGATCACTGTCATGATTCGGGGAGTGCCGTGACTTTTTGTTGTCGACATGACTGTTCATCAAATCATTGTTGTTCCGCCGAGGAAATTCGGACTTCCTGGAATGGCTCTCTCCATAAATATCATCTATATCGAAAAAGTCATCAGTTGTTATGTCTTGCAAGTCATCAGCTTCTATGTTGCCTGCAACCTTCACCCGCTGCTCTTCTAAAGATCTAGCCTTTTGTTTCTGGTGTTTGCTTTCAGCATCTGTGCTATTGCCAGCTCTCTTCTCTTCTAATGTATCCGCTATAGTACTATTACTGGAGTTTGTAAAATTTCCTGCTACTACAACGGGTCCTGCGTTCGTAGTGTTTGTTTGTTGTGGATTTTTCTTACTACTTGCAACCCCTCTGTCCTGGTACCTAGCCTTGATCTCTTCGAGCTCGGCTTCCTTCCTCTGCAGGATTTCCATGAGAGCTGCCATCTGGTCATTGTCTGACTCCACCGCGGCTTTCTCCTCCAGCAGGCTGATGCGGTTGTCTCTCTCTTTGAGAGACACTTCCTGTTCTTTCTGAGTTTTCTGAAGATTTGTTGCTTTGTCTTCCATTTCTTTGATGTGGTTGTCTCGTTCCTTGAGAGATGCTTCCAGTTCTCTTCGAGTGTTGTGAAGATTTGTGGCTCTCTCTTCCATTTGGCTCATGCGGCTGTCTTTCTCTTTGAGAGATGCTTCGAGTTCTTTTAGCGTGGTCTTAAGGTTTGTGGCTGTGGCTTCCAGCCCCTTGAGCTTTGTTTTCAGGTCCGTCTTCTGAGTTCTTAGGGAAGATATTGTGGCCTTCATTTCTGCCACCTTCCTCTTCGTCTCTTTGTTGTATGCCTTCTCTTTCTGGTAAGGATAACGGTACAATGTTTCGTTAGTTCAGTTTCTATAATTTGCGTGTATATTAAATCGTAAAGAAATAAGATTCTTAGTGCAGAGTAACTGAAAAAAGAGGCCAATCGAAGCTCCATACTATACCATTGTGGTACAACTTACAATGTATAAAAACACGTATTAGTTCATCCTAGCAAGTCTCTCAATAGTAAATAACAGATGTTTGGAAGCTGGAACATTATATTCATTGCTTTTGTTGGCAAAATTGGCCACTTTTTGGTAACTATTCGCTTGTTGCCGATTTGAGAGAATCAGTACTGTCAGCTGATATGAATCTGAGAAAAAAGTTGCTTTCCGACTGAGCGGAAGCTTGGAACTGACACTGACCAACACATTGTTACATACTTGCATATACGGAACAGAGCTGACCTGTGTTTCTGTTTTGTTTTCATGTACATAAGGTCATCCTAGCAAGTCTCTCAGTAGTAAATAAACAGATGTTTGGAAGCTGGAACATTATATTCATTGCCTATAGTTGACAAAAAATTGGCCACTTTTGGTAACTATTCGCTTGTTGCCGATTTGAGAGAATCAGTACTGTCAGCTGATATACATCTGAGAAAAAAGTTGCTTTCCGACTAAGCGGAAGCTTGGAACTGACATTGACCAACACATTGTTACATACTTGCATATACGAGAACAAAGCTGACCTCTGTTTCTGTTTTGTTTTCATGCGTGCATTGGTAGACAGTACATAGTCTTTTATCTTGTTCATACTATGCTTCTAGCCCAAGGTTTTTCTTGCACAATTGTCATCGATATGTGATTCTTCACATGAGAGAGTTCAAATTTCAAAATTTTGCTTGCTTATTTTATTTTGCTTGCTCAAATTTCAAAAAAATATTACATGTGCAGCACATATTGGTTTTAATATCAAATGGCGCAAAGATTGGAAACAATGAGCAAAGATTTTGCCTTTTGAGAGGTGCATCCATCTTCCACAGGAAAGAGAAGGGAGTTGGTGGCTGTTTGTAATAGGTCGGCACAGATAAACTTCCGAACTCATCAATTGTTCTAACATTTGTTCAACTATGTTAAAAGATGCAGTTTTCTTCTTATTGTAACGCAGAAACATTTTGCTTGCACCACCTTGTCTCCATGGTCTAAAACCGAAAGACAAAAAAAGAACTAGTAGAAGACAAGACCCATGGCCATACCTGGAGGAGGACCCGAAGGGAGACGAGCTGCCGATCACCTTCCTGAAGGAGCATAGTAAAGACGCGCTGCTCCCTCACCTTGTGCATGACGACCACGCTCAAGGCGGCGGCGGTGAGGAACACCAGAAGCAGCAGCACATAGGGGAGCCTCTTCCCGGCGCCGCTGACCACCCCGTAGCCTTTTGGTTTGTACTTGCTCCCATCCATCGCCTACTCCTTCCTCACCAAGTGCACAACGCAGCTGCTCTTTTGCAGGATCTTGTTTGGTGCAGGAATGCGGAGGAACTGAATGAAACTAGAGGCACAGCTTGGGTTTTAGAGACAGATGTGGTGATGACGGATGGTAGGACTCTTATGCTAATGCACATGACAATCAAGTAGTACTAGCTACTATTCTATTCTTTTGAGTCGTGGGATCAATTAATAAGATGATGCGTCATTGACTTACACTTGCTGCCTTGCTGGAGAGAATCGATTGACCACAGTGAAGAAGTGCTGCTGGCAGTATTCTAAGGGCCGCACAAGCTTTGAGCCGTTTATCGCTTATCGGATGGTCGTGCTAAAACTGCCACCTCCGTTCTTGTAAGAAATACGATTTGGTATTACAAAGAGTAATTAAAAACAGAGGGTGCAGAGTTGCAGACGGAAGAGAGTGGTTAAGTCAACGGGACACAAGATGGCAATTAATGAGATTCTCGTATGCTTCTCAGATCTCCAGGCAACGATCGCCTCAAGATGAGTAATGTATATTATTGTGGCAGCAGCAAGGGTTAGTGCCCCACCATGCAGGACAAGGGATATCTTTGACCTAGGCAAGCTCCATCAAAGGACGTGTTGTTAGATGAGAAACCTATGCAAGTCCCAAGTTCAGATGAAATTGTCACCCAACACGGACATTTGGTGATTTTGTTTTGTTTTACCTGTGACAGGAGATATAGACTGGTATTCTGGTAACTTGGTAACTCCATGAGCAGAATCTGCAGAAGGATGGTGCGTATCAGAGATTCAGAGTACATGAGAAAAGGCAAGATTAGAGCGACAGTTGAACATCCAGAGTGTGTCGCAGAAATGGTCATCGTGGATGGGATGAACACCAGCTTATTGATTCATATAATTCTAAAAAGAGGTAGTGAACTCATGCATGCATGCACGGCGAGGTATCCTGAAAACTGGGCGGCTGATGGACTGCACGTCGACGCTGCTCGCCTGGCTTGACATGCCATCAACGTTCCTTGATTAATGGATAAAATTTTGTAATGCCTTCCCCAAATCTGTGCAAGTTAAAAAGAAATAAAAAACTTGGGATTGAATCTGTTGATTAGTCCTGGAGAAAACACTGCTGCCCTACTTGTCTGAACCGTGGCAGCGACGAAAGTTCCTTGAGGAATATGCATACCTTGACATTTGACCCCAGCATTCAAATTGACATCCTTCTTCCTTGGCTGCCAAGCCAGTTAAGCCAGATCTTTCTACAAGTACCCAACCGATGCATTCGAAGATAACACTTGCAAAACTGACTTTTACAAGGAAAAAAGATTACAGCCAGCAAAACGAGCCAAGTCCCTTGCTTGTTATGCAGCAGGCAGATAAATAGCCGGCAAGGCAATGGCGTTCGAAGCAGCAGAGGCCATTGCTCGCGGACTCAGCTTCAGTGACTTGTAGTGCACAAGTCACCGAGAGACTTGAGCCAATCTCGTCCCTCCGTTTTAGATCCAACGAACGAGATTCGCCCAAATCTGAATCTGAAAAATAAAACTTCTAAAAAAAAATCGAAAAAAAATCCAGTAAATCATAAATGGTTCCCTAACAATTCTGTGAAAATATTGTAAGATTTGGACCAATGGTTTGTGAATACTTAGCTTTTTGAGATTAGAACATAAAAACACTATTTATACACAAACCATCACTCGAAATAGATTGAAACTTTCAGAGAATACAAAACGAACCATTTATGATTTACTGGAATTTTTTCGATTTTTCTGAGAAGTTTTATTTTTCAGATTCAGATTTGGGTGAATCTCGTTCGTTGGATCTAAAACGGAGGGACGAGATTGGCTCAAGTCTCTCGGTGACTTGTGCACTACAAGTCACTGAAGCTGAGTCCATTGCTCGCAGGGGCCAGCTGCGTGCAGGAAACAAAGGCGTACGACAAGAAGAAGCCATGAGCAGAAGTCAAGATGGAGGAAGATTGTTCTCTGGGTCGTCAGGAAGGTTCACCCTACTACTGATACCTAAAGAAGGGGCGAAGAAAGGAATTCAACTATTCAAGTGCTTGTATGTTAAGGTTGCATCTCATACATACATGTAATCAAGATGGGTTGTTTTTTATGTACAAACATCTTTTTTCGCAACATAATATGACATATGTTGATGTCAGTACTGTAGATAGGCATGTGCATCATACATGAGTTCTTCACCAGTAGTACTCGTAATTAATCAGCAGCAAATGTCAGAGATGCATGCCACGGAATGAAGCCCAGCCAAGCACCTACCAAAAGCTACAACAGAATATATAACCAGCATTTCAGCATCATCAAAAGCAAATTAATTGGCAACATGGTTTTCTTTGCATCCTATCTCCTTTACCTACAAGCTCCAATCACATTGCTAAAAGCTTCAGGAGCAATTTCAGGCATACGTGTATATGCTTATTAGTTTTGTTAGGCACATCAGCTGCATGAATAAAGTTCTCCACAATACTAGGTTTCCAAGCCTGTCCGAGAAAGCATTGTGCCTTTGGGCCTGAGGGTCCAGGTTCTCCATCTATTGACATCAGCCGTCCACGTAAAGGAGCCAGAGATGACACTCTTTGAGAACGGTCTCTACTTTGCTTTGGCCAATTATTGCCTTGCGATTGCGAGTGGAACAAAATGATCATCCTCTGAAGGCTAAAGAAGGTCACTGTTTGATGATCGTATGCGTGTCTCAGTGGCATATGCCTTTGATGCTACTATTGTTTTCCTCTTTTCGGAAAATGGAAGCTTTGCTAAACCCAACGTCACATTAAGCACAAGAGTTCAGATGCGGTCTCAGTCTTAAATCCTACTAGACCTTGTTTGTCTTCTGTTCATGTTGTCCATACCCAGTAGTATAATTTTTTGCGAATAATTGTGCTGAAATATTAAGCAATTTTGGATGAGTTTAATTGACAAGCAGACATTTCAACCAAATCTGCATATGACCAAACACTAATGCGAACACATAGAAAAGTAGCACATACGCGTTGATTGGGAAGTTCTCCACCACATCTTTGTTGTCGCTGACCATGGAGGTGAAGAGCTCGTAAACAAACAGTTGAAATAGACCTAGTCGAACAAGCGATCAGTCTCGCACCGAGACGTTCCCTATAAACCTTAGCAGCCCTCTCTCGGTGGATGATCTCAAAAGACGAGATTTCGGACGCCTGCTCCCCTGCATAGCCGGGCACTCGATCGTCGGGATGGGGAAGTCTGAAAGCAACACATTAAAAAGAAGTAGGCAACTATGAGATAGAGAGTAAATAGTGTGTTGCTTTTTCACCTGTTCATTCTCCCCTCTATAGCATTTGGACGGTCGGAAAACATAAGAGTCACACAATGGAAGAAACATGGCACGTGTCAACCATTCGCAGGGCTCGCGAAACCAAATAAATGACTTCGCATGAAATCCCATAATTTTTTTAAAATGATGGTGTTAACTCATGATATGATGCAAATATATGATATATTAACACAATAAATTACAAAGTATATAAATACCCACATATGAAAATCACATAACTTCTACTTTTGTTTTGCATGGTCAAAATTTTCTTGTATTTAATTTTAAAGTGTATGAGGTGGCAACACATATGTCATATGTTGGGATGCAAATATGTCATGTAGCATATGCCATATAGTGGAGGTGTTTATATATGTCATATTATCATGTAGAGTGGAGGTGTGGGAACCATATTATCTTTTAGCATATGCCATATATTGGAGCCATATTCTGACTTGAGAGTCTTGGTCATCAACCATTACTCCTATGTTGTTAATGGAATCCCTCTATGCATTTGCGACCTTTCTTTGTCCCACGGAACTCACTTTCTTTGTGAAAGAATCCATGCAGTTTCGGGATAACGTCAGAATGAGCTCTTTAGTGGCAATCGAGCACTTTATTAGTCTAGCATTTATAGTCACCGGAATTAAATATATAGCGCGTTTCAAATTCTTATAAGGCCGTTGCATTCATTTACTCATTACCTATTTTCAGGTATACCCATTTCCTTTAGGGAGAGACTACGCAAAGGATCCCTTGCGCGGGAGGTCAATCAAGCACGAGGGACGATCGTTGTCGACGTGCCGGAAGTCACCAGTGAAGAATGAAATGGCAAGACAGAACCGCGAGTGTTGTGTGGACGGGCTATCAGAAAACAATGTGAAATGTACCTAGTGGAGTACAAAAAAGGCACAACATTTTAAAGGTAGCGTGAATGAAACATGACATTTTCATGCAATATTTTATAGGGTGTATTTTGTCGTGATGTGTGCTTCGGGTTGCTCTTGTTCACGGGGCATTCGGCGTGTTAAGCATTTATATAGATACTGAAGGGAACATTAGTTGTTGCGCCTAATATTTTGTAGCAATATTTGTCGTAAGTCGTAACATGTGTCATAGGTAGTATAGATAGGTGCTCATGTTAGAACATAGCAAAATCTAAGGCAGTTGCAGAGAAACATCTAAGGCAATGCACAAAAAACACAGGAAGTCAACACAGATGCAATCACCAAAGGCAGTCCAGAAAAAAATCCAATGATAGTGACGCAGTGCACAACAAATCAAAGACAATGCACTACAAAAACAAGGCTGTGTGTACAGAAATAAAAGGAGTGCACGATAAATTCAAAGGCAGCGCATAACAGTGCCGAAGGCAGTACACAAAAAAAACTAGATAATGCACAAACAAAAACATGAGACAATTCAGAAAAAAGGCAGTTCAAAGAAAGAAGCAAATGTACCAAAATACAAGATAGTGCACAAAAAAACGTAAAGGGGCATAAGGAAAAAATAGAACACAGTTCACAAAACACAGTAGATAGTGCACACACAAACAGAAAACAATAAAAGGAAAAATAGCCGCTAGTCATGGTGGTAGCTACACACCCCTAGTTTGACCGCCCCGTATGCGTCACAGAAAAAAAGAGAATACTCAAGAGAGTGGGGGGGGGGATGTCAACATTAGAGTTGCTAGGATTATTCAAAAGTATTTTGAGGACAGTACACACAAAAAAAAACAGAAGGCAATTTACAGAAAAATCTAACATGCTGCACAACAAAACCGAAAACCGTTCAACCTATGCACTTTAAGTGTTGCAAAAAACGTTTTGTGGAATATATAAACATGGGATTTAGTTTTAAATATCTCGACGAGAGTAACACATCCATGAAAACAGATCATGATTTAGACGCCCGATTTAAAATATTTTTTAATTCAAATAAAAAAAAAAATGTGCTCTCTCTGACAAGGGGACTCCATACCGAGAAGAAATTTTGCTTGTTGTGGTGCACCCGTAGGTGGGAGAATCTCCCACAACAGACCACTTGTTGTTTGGGTGAGGGCAAAAACCTCCAAGGGAGAACGTCGCTATACTAGTATTTGCATACCTTTTTCTTCTTGCAAAATACCAACAGACAGAGTACAATGTGCTAGACAAATACACTTAAGAAGAATGTCACACTAGAGTATAAAAACGGGCATTTATATGTAAAGACACGTAAAATATGATACGTTTCTCATGAAAATATGGATAAAATTCTAGAATCTCCTTTCTTCTCAAATGAAAATTGTGGCGAGATCTAAAGCAAGTTACACCAGGGCCAGGATCGTAACATTATGCTATTCATTGAAAAGTCTACGATCGAGAGAAGAACAAAACTGTAAAAGGTAAAGAAGCTAAAATTATTTTCTTAAGAAGAGATAAACATTTACTAGGAGAGCGATACCATGAAGACCTTCCAGAAAATTAACTGTTAAGTTTTCAAAAAGAAATCTCCAGAAGGTTGAAAAGAAATCAGAAAGCACTGGACCCTAGCAGCAAATGTTGTATGGGTCCGGCTTGGCTTAATTAAGAGGTATTCTTGCTTTACTAGTTAATAAATTGGTTAATACACGTGCTTTATCTCAGAGCATCTTCTTTAGTTAGGTCGTAAGCTTGCGATCTTATTGATTTGAGCTGTGAGTAAAGGAGAATGCTCAATTGTGACACACCTTAATATCACTACTACTACTTCCTCTTGTCAATGGTATTTTTTCTTGGAAAGTAAACAAATTGTTACTTTGTGACTCTCATTGTACAAAATGACAGTATTCTTACCCAAAGAATGGAAATTTATGATTTTGTTCTTCACAAAGAAAATAAAATCATACACTCTAGGATGCCGAGAGTAGTTGCCACCGGACATATTTCACTATATGATTTAAAATATTATAGTTTTGTTATTCCTTATACATCAATGGAAATGGAATTTCACTAGTTCCCTGTACCTGTTTCAAGACCATAGAAGAGAAGTGGCACATTGGCAAAAAAGTGAACCATGAAGTTTATGTTCTTCGGAAAGGACCTTGAAACCCCGGGTCTCTGCATTAAATGATGCACACAACTTTTTATTTTAGTAATCCACTAAGACTTACAAAGAAATCAACCGAAAGCCTTGGCGACAACAGTCGCAACAATTACAACCTTGATGAACGAGGTATACCTAATGGGAGTCGTGTGCTCTTACCTCATACACCTATGCAAATCGTCTAAATACGGAGGGCTCACCAAGACGCACAACGCGATTCAGGAGCACAAACCAATCTAACACTCACATGAACCATATGCACACACTCAGAAGACGTGAGTCGGAGGAGCACAAACCTAGTGATACACATGAGATATCATGATACAGTATATAGAAGGGATCCTCCCTCATTTCTTGCCCTTGAATATGTCTACAAGAGCTTAAGAAAAGGTGAACTAATCCAAGCATCGTGTAATGATTAAGGGATAAGATGAATTGCTTACTACAAATCCAAACCCTTGTAATGACTGCAAGGATTCTTTGCAAGAGTTCTTAGTTGCCCTTAGAAACTTTGCTGACTAGGTTAAGAGTAATTCCTAGTCTTTTGCGAGTCTTGTTTTTTTGACGATCAAGTTTTTTGTGAGTCTTGCTTACATAACGTTCTGTCTAATCTTATATGAGAACAGGCAAAGCTTAGATTTTAATTCGCAATCAGAAGTCAAAAACTGGGATACAAGTAAGTGTATGTAACGAGTTTTAACAAAAGAACGGAGATCTATCTGCCTAACCAGTGTGTGGGTACGTAGAACTACTGACTTCAAGATACACTTTACCTACCAAAGTAGTACTTATAAGTTTCAAGTAGTTGAATTAGTGGCTAAAATAAAGTTACTTTAGTTGCATGGCAGCAAGTGGCACTTAAAAGGCATCCTTATTCTACTTTTACACCTCAAATTAAGTTACCATTCAATCCCTTTTTTAGCCCCTCACTACTTAGGGCTCATTTGGTTGCAGGGGGAGAAAGACCCAGGGAAAATAATCCCGGCCGGGAATCTGAAGAAACATGTGTAAAAGCCCAGGATTTTATTCCCGACCTCCGGATTAGGGCTCATTTGGTTGCAGGGGGAGAAACACCCAGGGAAAATAATCCCGTCCGGGAATCTGAAGAACCAAGTGTAAAACTCCGGGATTCTGTTCCCGACCTCCGGACTAGGGGAAAATACACCCCGGGAAAAGGCCGGGATCCCCCTGGGATTTCTGTTACCAAATGAGCCCTTAGGGGAAAATTCTCCCCGGGAAAAGGCCGGGATCCCCCCGGGATTGCAGTTACCAAATGAGCCCTTAGGCGTTTTACCTACAACTTTGCACAAAAGCACCTGATTAATATACTGGAAAGAATTATCAGTGCATCCTAAGCTAGCATGAAGTCCTGGTGATAACATTTGTTAGCAAAAGGCAGCTATGCAAATTGGCTATTCTTTTGTGAGGAAAAAGCAGGTGTCTCCTTGTATATGAGCCTTGGGCATGGCTTCATTTGGGCATGCAAGTGATTTTCTTTGGTTCTCAAGCCAGAGCACACCCATATATGTCCAGGCTCCATCGTTCTCTTGAGTACTTATTGCCAGTATTTCATCGCCCTACTTTGTCGGTTTCATCCTTACACCAAGGTGCTTACTAAACTAATCCAATTCTCTTCTTCTATGATTCATTCAATTATGCATCTATTTTATTCACTATGTGCATAGTTGGTAGTTCACTCACAAGTGAAGTATTTGGATAGTTCGAAATTGGATGCCATTTGGTTAGATGATAGCAGATTCTGCATTCAATATATACATGAAAAGTATGGTTGTTTGCATCCGAGGACACAAAGTCGGGAGGCTTAACCTTCTTTTTTGAAAAGAAAAACATATATGTACACGGGGAAGCATGTTTTTCCTAGTAGAAAATACGAACATGCTTCCATGCATAGAGAATCCGGAGAACATAACAAATGATTTAGGGCCGGGTCTGCCTTGTAGAGAAGTACATGATCGCTTATCTGAGTTTTCGTACAATTGAAAGAGGCTAGAATTAATGAGCTCTGGTGCTCTCTATATGATAAGTATAATTAGTATTTATTCACATGGCAATAGAGAGCAAGTTTGTAAATGTCAATCATGATGTTTAAGCAAAGTTTTGATAGACTCAGCCTCATGTGCAGTTCTATTCAAGTTCCTCCACTCGCCCATCATCTAAGGGTCTATGCATGGCTAGATAGAATCACTACTATTATATATAACTAGATCCCCCGGCGCGGCTTCGCCGCGCGCCACCCGCCGATGACACTGGTATTCAGTGTGCAAAACGCTATGATAAACACTATTAACAACGTTCCTGCTGCAACATGTTTTACATTTTGGGACACCAATATATTCACATGTATGGCAGGGTCACAACGAAGGATGTAATCAATTTAGAAAATGCCTAGGAAATGGTAAAAACAACAGCATGTTTTGACACTATAACAACTAAGTAGGCAGCGACTAAACGTTCATAATATAACACAATAATTATGGATACCAAATCTTTATAGGTTTATAGCAAAGCACATTGGTCTACACCCATAAGTCTATGTGATAAGTAGGAGCTTAATTACAACACCTTGATCATTGCATAGATCGTTAACTATAAGCGATGGTACATAGCTATAGTAGGTAGTTCGATTAGAACGTTAATACATATATACTATTGGTACTAATAAGTAGGCCGTGTTCCCGTGTTCCCGTGTTCCCGTGTTTCCGATGCCGTGTTCCCGTGTTTCCGATGCCGTGTTTCCGTGTTCCCGTGTTCCCGTGTTTCCGATGTCGTGTTCCCGTGTTTCCGATGCCGTGTTCCCGTGTTTCCGATGTCGTGTCCCCGTGTTTCCGATGCCGTGTTCCCGTGCTCCCGTGTTTCCGATGCCGTGTCCCCGTGTTTCCGATTTTGTGTTCCCGTGCTCCCGTGTTCCCGTGTTCCGGTGTTTCCGATGTCGTTTTCCCGTGTTTCCGATGTCGTGTTCCCGTGTTTCCGATGTCGTGTTGCCGTGTTTCCGATGTTGTGTTCTCGTGTTCCCATGTTTCCGATGTCGTGTTCTCGTGTTACCGTGTTTCCGATGCTGTGTTCCTGTGTTTCCGATGTCGTGTTCCCGTGTTCCCATGTTTCCCGTGTTCTCGTGTTTCCGATGTCGTGTTCCGGTGTTTCCGATGTCGTGTTCCCGTGTTTCCGATGGCGTGTTCCCGTGCTTCCGATGCGTGTTCCCGTGTTTCCGATGCCGTGTTCCCATGTTTCCCGTGTTTCCGATCCCGTGTTTCCGATGCCGTGTTCCCGTGTTCCCGTGTTTCCGATGTCGTGTCCCCGTGTTTCCGATGCCGTGTTCCCGTGTTGCCGTGTTTCCGATGTCGTGTCCCCGTGTTTCCGATTTCGTGTTCCCGTGCTCCCGTGTTCCCGTGTTTCCGATGTCGTGTTCCCGTGTTTCCGATGCCGTGTTCCCGTGTTCCCGTGTTTCCGATGCCGTGTTCCCGTGTTCCCGTGTTTCCGATGTCGTGTTCCCGTGTTTCCGATGCCGTGTTCCCGTGTTACCGTGTTTCCGATGCCGTGTTCCCGTGTTTCCGATGTCGTGTTCCCGTGTTCCCATGTTTCCGAACCAGAGACACCCCTTCCCATGGTCATTTTAATTTCGAAATGGTCACATTGGAAAGTTTTTCGGATTCGAATCTATTGGAACTAAAAAATATTGTGTGTTGGCATGTTTGTCAGGAATTTGAAGGTTTGAAATTATAATTTTGGTCATATGACATAAATAGGCAGTGTTTCATTTTGGGGTTATTTTTTTTGGTCATTATGATATATTTTGCATGGAGTTATTGATATTATTTTATTGTGTTTTTTATTTCACTTAGAAAGAAAGTTATCAAATTCAAATGCTGTCTAAAATTTAAGTTTTGTCAAATTCAAACCCGGCTCACCACGAAGTCGACAAAATTTGACAACTTTCCAAAATATATCAGAATGACCAAAAAAAATTACCCCAAAATGAAACCCGGCTCACCCGTGTCTTCGATGCCGTGTTCCGTGTTCCCGTGTTTCCGTGTTTCCGATGCCGTGTTCCCGTGTTTCCGATGCCGTGTTCCCGTGTTTCCGATGCCGTGTTCCCGTGTTCCCGTGTTTCCGATGCCGTGTTCCCGTGTTCCCGTGTTTCCGATGCCGTCTTCCGGTGTTTCTGTGTTTCCGATGCCGTGACCCCCGTGTTCCCGTGTTTCCGATGCCGTGTTCCCGTGTTACCGTGTTCCCGATGCCGTGTTCCCGTGTTACCGTGTTCCCGATGCCGTGTTCCCGTGTTGCCGATGCCGTGTTCCAGTGTTCCCGATGCCGTGTTCCGTGTTCCCGTGTTCCGTGTTCCCGTGTTCCCGATGCCGTGTTCCGTGTTCCCGTGTTTCCGATGCCGTGTTCCCTTGTTTCCGATGCCGTGTTCCCGTGTTTCCGATGCCGTGTTCCCGTGTCCCCGTGTTTCCGATGCCGTGTTCCCGTGTTTCCGATGCCGTGTCCCCGTGTTCCCGTGTTTCCGATGTCGTGTCCCCGTGTTTCCGATGCCGTGTTCCCGTGTTGCCGTGTGTCCGATGTCGTGTCCCCGTGTTTCCGATTTCGTGTTCCCGTGCTCCTGTGTTCCCGTGTTTCCGATGTCGTGTTCCCGTGTTTCCGATGCCGTGTTCCCGTGTTCCCATGTTTCCGATGCCGTGTTCCCGTGTTACCGTGTTTCCGATGCCGTGTTCCCGTGTTTCCGATGTCGTGTTCCCGTGTTCCCATGTTTCCGAACCAGAGACACCCCTTCCCATGGTAAGGAGGCAGACCAACCTATTTATTATAGAAACATAAGGATACATTCAGGATTTGTATCTTATACTGGTTACAGTAGCCATGGTAAGCTAAAAGGTTTTATGTAAATTAAACTTCAATGATGGAACATGGACTCATTGGAAAAACAACAGTGGTAATAACTTCAGAATCCCTCAAAGCGGGAGAAAAGATCTAGAATTCAAGATCCAAAATAGCATGACAACATTATTAATAACTATTAGTAAGACCATAGAATCATATCTAACGGAAGAGTCTATTCCTACAGCCATGCCACCCGCCTTTGGCAATGCTAATCAGTTGGTAAAACGTTATGTTGAGCATCGTTAATATGACAGGTCTATTCCTTCAGCCATGCCACCCACCTTTGGCAATGCTAGCCATGGTAAGTTAAGTGTGTAATTAAATTCAATAAGCAGAGTGCATACATTATGTGAGCATATATTTATTTCAACTGAAATTTAATACATAATTGGAGGAAATGGATTTGCATTTTGTTAAATTTTTTATGTAATGAGTTCCTTTTTTTTGAAAGTTAACTACATTATTAGAGAGGTCTAAGTTATATTTCTTCTAAATAATGCATTATGTGGACATTTATTAATTTCATTTGGAATTCAATACGTAGTTGGAGGAAATGAATTTGCATTTTGTTCAATTTTTTTTGGGGAGGAAGATTTTTTTTGGGTGTTTTTTTCCTGTGCATTTTGTCTGTGTGTGCTTGCATTATTGTAAGTAGTAAATTTAAATTTTAAATTATTGTGATTTTTTTTTGAAAACCTATGTTTGAACTTACAAACAAATTGAATATTTTGGAGGGAATGGTTTTTTTTTTGGGGAAATATATTTTTTTGTACATTTTTTCTATATATGATTTGCATTGCTGTAATTCATAAGTGTGAAGGTTTTAATTCTGTGAATTCTTGAATTCTATTTTGAAACTAACAAAAAAATGATTTGGGTTTTTATGCGCATTTTGTATGTATGGTTCGCATTATTGTAGTTAGTAAATTTAAAGTTGTTATTTTTTTGTTTTTTTTTTAAATCTATTAATGAGTCTTTACGTATTGTTTGAAATTTTGTAAGGTTCGAAATATTTTTGGAAAGGGCTTAAAGTTTCTGAAATTTGATTTATGGAAATTTCGTAGGGATTGGTTTGAAGTGATTTGAATTTGTGTTTGAAAATTTACAAAACCCTTGGAAAATAGAAAAAGAAAACATGAAGGAAAAAAAAAAAAGGCCGAGCCCGCTGCAGAGCAGCCGGCCCAGCCCAGCAGGCAGCCCGCCTGGCCAGCCCAGGCCCGGCGCGACGTCGCGGTGACGTCACCCGCGGCCGGATCCGCGGCGGCGGCGTCGAGCTCGCCGCCGGCGAACTCCTGCGTTCTAGGACGCGCGACTGGGCTCGGCGGATGCGCCTCTACGCGAGCGACCCGTACGTGGCGGCGCCGCCTCGCCTAGGTCACCGGAACGTGGCCGGCGGCGGTTGGACGCGGCGGCGTCCCGCGGGCGCGGCGGCGACGATTACGGCGACGGCGAGGCCTCCCAGCACAGGATCTGCGGCGAGGAGGTGGAGTAGGCGACGGCGAAGCTCGCTGTGCCCGTCGATTCGAGGGAGGAGGGCTGTGGTGGCGGCGGAGGGCGTCGGCGGCGACGGCGGCGCCGCGGTCGCGCGAGGGAGAGAGAGGAAGAGGAGATGGGGGCTGTGCTGACGTTTTTGCACGGACGCCCCTGATGTTTTCAGAATTTGCAAATCGGTCCTTTGCGGGCGTTTTTCTGCAAAATGGCCGCGCAGGAGCGGACTGGGGAAGGAGACGCGCACCGAGCGCACGACGCGTTGTGCCCCTGTCGAGCGGGACCGGCGAGGGACCGGCGTTGCTCTGGCCCCACAGTCAGTGACCCCTGAAACACACACCACGACGGTGGATGAAATCACTGTGCTGCCACCGCAAACGGACGCTCCAGATCGCGCTGTGAAAGATCGATCCGACGGCCGAGAGTCGCTGAGCTCTGTGAAGCCTCCTTGGGGTACCCCCATTTACCTGCTTTGATAGCGTGAAGAGCCGCGGCACTGTAGCTACAGTAGTTTTTTTTTTTGCAGCATTTTTTTTTCGAAAAAAAACTTCGCGTTCTCCGAAAATTATATACATAAAATATATGCGCGTCGACGAGTAGGTTTCAATCCCGTGATCAGTTTTGAGTTTGATCGAGTCTACCTCTTTAATTTCGGATCCAGATTATAATAGCGTGAAGAACCGTAGCACTGTAGTACTGTACACGCTACAGTAGCTATAGTGCGCGCACGCCTCCGCGCCGTTGATCCTCGATCCAACGGTCCCCGTGGTCGTTTTACGAAAAAGATCCTGCACTTTCCATAGATTGCTCCGCAGTCCACCACTTATTCGAAGAGGAGAACCTAAACGCAATTTCCAAAAATGCAGGGACCTCCACGCAAAACTGTCCACAAAACTCCCCTCTCCCTTTCCTGCGGCCGCGACATCGCCGGCTCCGCCACCGCGCTCCCTCGCCACTCCGGCCCTCCCCGTTCAAATCGACGGAGACGACGAGCTTCGCCGTCGCCCCATCTCCCTCATCGCCGAGTCCTGCGTGTCGAACCGCTGCGCCGTCGCCGGAATCGACATCACCGCACTCGGCATCCGCCGCCGCGTTCGCACGCCGTAGCCGCCGCTCCGGCGACCTAAAAGGGGCGACGCCGCCTCTCCCAAGCAGCCCGCGTCGAGGCGCCTCCAGCGTCCCAAGCCGCGCGTCCTGGCTCGCAGTGGCACGACACCGACGAACCCCACGCCGCCGCGGCAGATCCAGCCCTGGCCATTGCTGACGTCATCGCGACGTCAGCGCGAACCAGGGCTATCAGAATATTTTCCTTTTCAACAAAAAAATATTATAAACTTCTTACATGTGGTCCCTACTAATTTATACAAATTTTTGAAAAACAAATAATATTATAAATTCAATAACTTCAAATCTACCCACCGGTAAAAAAAGAAAAAATATATAAAAATACCAAAAATAAATTGCTCAATACATCTAAATAATTTTCCAATTTGATCAATTTTCAAAATCTGAACAACCTTTTGGACACACACTTTCTTCCAACTCAAATCTCACCATTTCATAAAGTAAAAATAATCCAAATCTAAATAACTTTCTAATCTAAACAATTTTCCAAATATGAACAATTTGAAAACGTAGCCTTTCCTGCATTCCAATAATTTTGAAACTTAAACAACTTTTAAATGTACACATTTTTCAAATTTGAATCTTGCCACACATCCACAATTCACAAATTTAAATATTTAAAAAATAAAAAAAACCTTACAAACCTAACTACTACATAAACATAAAAATAATTCAAATCTAGATAACTTCCCAAATTAAACAATTTTTGAAAAACTAAATAACCTTTTAAACGTAAGCTTTCTTCAACTTCATCAATTTCCAAATATTCAAAAAAAATAAATGACCATATTTTCAATTTTGAATTTTACCGACACACACGCCTCCAATTCAACATCCAAATTTTGGAACTACAAAATTTTGAAATTCTTTAAAACCTGACCATCTTACGACCGTTAAGAGAATTCAAACTTTAATACATTTCCTATTTAACCAATTTTTAAAATCTAAACGTCCTTACAACGTAATTTTAAAACGTAATTTTTTTTAAAATTGCAACAATTTCCAAATTTAAGCAACCTCTAAAATCTGATCATTTTAAAAATAAAAACTTTTTCGAAATCCAATAATTTTCAAACTTAAACAATTTTAGAATGCCAACCTCTTCGAAATCGAATTTTAACGACAGGTAGGCCCAGTTTGCATGCTCAATTTTAAAAAAAATTAGTACAAAGTCTACCCATCAGAAAAATATGAAAAAAAATATCGAAATGATCACAAAAAAATAATGCTAACTGTTTATATCATATAGCAAACATATTTGAAGATTTCAAATCGGTGAATGTTTAGAGAAAATCCAAATTTATTTTCTTTACTTATAGATTGAATTAAATAAATGCACATATAATGTCCTTCCTCTGATTATCGAGTTAAATTAATTTTTTATATCATTTCAAGCTGATTAATATTTTTAAGTAATATAATTGAATCCTCTCCAATTATGCAAAAAAAATACTTAAATTGGCCAATATTTAGAGATAACCATAAAATATTTCCTCCAAATATGTTGTCAAATAAAAAAAATAACCACATTGTATCATTTTAATTTTGTTAATATATTTGGATGTAATATAACTTAATTCTCTCTAATTATGTATTTAAAATATTAAAATACTTGATTAGATGAGTATTTGGAATACATGCAAATTCATTTCCTCTAATTATGGATTGATTTTTATAATTCAAACCTTAATAACTTTCCAACATAACCAAATTTTAAACCTGAACTTTTTAAAAATTGCACATTTTCCAAACTTAAACAGCAACCATATTTGAACATTTTAATTCAAAACAATTTTTAAACACAAACTTCTTTGAATTTCACTAAATTTCAAACCTACATAATTTTTAAATGTGCACATTACCAAATTTAAATTTTATTTACTTCACAGGCGCGGCATTGCCGCGCTAAATTCCCTAGTAAAGTGTTGATTTAGTGATCAAACGTGTAGAGCTCTTTTCAGGAGCATATCTTCTTCTAGCTTAATATTGTAAGAGCATATCTTCAATCATGCTCTTACATATCGCTACACGCCCTTCGTTGATTGCTCGAAAGCTGACACAACGATTTCTTTCTCCTCTTATGTCGTAAAAGAATGAGGCGCAACGATTCCACACTTCCCCTGTGTTCTTTTAGAAGAGGAATCTTGGTCTACGTGAAATATCGCATTGTGCAAAGATTTTGTACTTCATAAAGGTAGCACTCATGCACAGGCCAGGATAATCCCCTTCTTAGAAAATAGATAGCACTCCCCTCAAAGTGAATCCTAAAACGAATCTGGAATCCGTGATGAACCATCAGCAAAAGCACATACTTTGTACTTTTGTAGAGGCTGCAGAGTTCACTCTCCAGTTTTAAAAAATGAACATGCTCCATTCCTTCTAGAAAATATGAGAGCCACACATTTATCTTAAGTCAAACTTCCATGTTTGCAAAGAAAAGTTTCAACATCGATCATACAAGTTTGATATCATTAGATCCATACTAAAATTATTTTATGTTGCATTTATTTAATCTATCAGAAGTTAATAATTTTTCCTATAAAACTAGTGGAACTTCACAGGGCCAAATTTATACGTCTTAATTTTAGAACCGATGGTGTAGTTTTGAAGTCAGGATATGTGTAGAGTGTAGTTTGTATTTGGAGGATCCAAGTCTCATTATCTGGCATTTTCTTCACTTGATCGTTTACAGGGTGATCGGCCATGGAGCTTTACCCAGAAAACCTCGATGACCATTTCAGCATCCACGGACTCAGGTGAAAGTCGGTTTCAAATTCCTTTCATTTTGAGGGGTACTGTTTTTTTGCCCAAACGGAATTTATTTCCAAGGGTAAAACCAATCCCCACTCTCCACTACCCAAATTGTTCCATGTAGCCAGCCTTTACGGCATGACTGCTGCAATGAAAGGTAAATGATATAAAAGTTAACAAGACGAAGAAAAAGACGTACATATGATAGGATAAAATTACAGCGGTGTCGAGACAGAGTGGATGCTTAATGACGAAGCTAGAGCTAATAACAGTTTGTTTAGGGCAGCAAGTGAGGTGTCCCACTGTACGTAGCGCACCAAACCAAAGTGAGATCAGATCCAGAGTCCTGGGGCTGTGCTCTGCCTTTGGAATCTCCATACAATCAGCAGCATGGCTGCGTGGGAGGGCACAACAAATATTTAATATAATATCGTGATGAATTTTTAGTATCACCTGTTCTATTAAACCCTAGCTAGGAAAGTTAGCTTAAAGCTTAGGTTTTACTAGTAGGTTCCTGAGAAGAAGATAAATCACTACTCCCTCTGTCTAAAATTCTAACATGTTTTGACCAGTAAATACGGACTGATATAATTTAATAGACAGCCCAAAGAATATCTAGATACATACGAATAAAAAAAAGGTAAAAATGCTTATATTTAGCAACTGATAAAGTAAATGAAAGGATGAGTTGGTTGTGGTACGAAGAGGGTGAGAAATGAGCGGAAGCAAAATGAAAAGAAAAAAAGGCAGCATCAATACAGATGTTCCGTTAGACGACGGAGACGCGCTCCGAATACTAGACGCCTAAAATTCACCGGCAAGGCGGAGGATTCGGATGCCGGTGATATGATAAGCTAGGCATCAGATCCTTAACCGTAGGGAGCCTCAGAGACCAGAATCTATTTATTTTTCAGAAATATAAATAACAGTACTAATCAAGACGTGGAGCAGACAGATAGTGGAGAAGCACTAGCTCGGTAATGAGATCCTGATTCCATGGTGGCTAGTGACCCCACCACACTCGAAAATGAAGGTAGCTAGTGAGATTCCAACTTTGCAGTGATGGGTGCATCATCATCGCCAACTAGCTAGCTCGACTCGATCGCCAATACTATATGAAAAAAACTCTTTTCTTGCATGCTTCGTCATAAGTGGCACTATATGTCCGTGATCTTTCCGGTGATGATTTGCACGTATGTTGTCGAATCTCTCCTTGGACGGCTGGGATGGGATACCTTGGTCAAGGTGGCTTGTCCAAGGATAACGAATCCGAAGCGAAGCCAAGCAACTAAAAGAGCATCTCCACCGGCACACCTAAAGAGAATGGGGTGCACGATTGGAAAATCGGCCACACCGACACCCATCCACCCGGCCGGTATTTACTACGCTCTATCGCCTCAGCATCCGTCCGTCGGTTTCTGCCCGAGCCATCGCTTCATGCCTTCCTTTATCGCCCAGTTCGCCACCTATAAGAAAAATCGGCCTTCAGTCGCTTTCAAGTCGTGCTCTCCCATCTCGTCGACGACATTGTGATGCCGTCCAGCCGCCTCCTCGGGCACCATCATCGAGGCCGCCGTTTTCCAACTGGCAACCCAAAGCCTCCGTCGTCTGACGAACAATGAGGAGGGCTAGTCGAGGAGGCTACCCAACGCCCTCGTCATCTGACGAACAACGAGTAGGGCGTGTCGATCGATGGAGGAGTTGGGGGTGGTGGGGAGGCGCAACTGGAAGAGGAGGTGTAGCCTTTGTGGCCGGAGCAACACGCCACATACAACTCGTTCGCCCAGAGGCGACGCGCCGGGTATCTTTCTAGCTAGTCAGTAAACTAGAATAGGAGGCGAGGGTGAATTAGTAAACAGTAATCATGGTGCGGGTGACGGCGGAGGTGATGTCTCCATCCCAGCGCCAGCGGTGTCATTGTCAACCCCCACGTTAAGTCTACGCGAGATAAGTTATTCAACTAGCTAGGAGGAGCAGCAGAGCACGTCGTGTATTGCGAGCGAAACCGTGGCCGTGGTGGCCGGCCGTCCGTTTCAAGCTGACGTCGGATCTGATGGACGGTGGATTACTGCGGGCGTGGTGTGGACCAGCCCAGCCAGCCGGAAGTACTACCTGCGAGCCATGGCGCGAAACGTGTCCCCGACAGACCCACTGACCGACCGGCCCCACGGCTCAACATTTCATGAGAGCAGAACGGGCGCGGACAGGCGACGGTACAGCGAGGTTTTTGTCGCGCGCTGGAACGGGGCCATCGCATGCGTACGTATGCCTCCCTGCTTCCGTCCAAATCCTGAAATCCAAGCCACCCCACCACAGAAACAATCGTGCAGCACTACAGTACACGTAGAGCGGTAGATCCGGGAGAGACAGAGAGGGAGTGGAGTTCCACTCGGCTGGCATCCCAGCTGCGATTGCCAACTCGTCATCATTCGTCGTCGAGGTTGCCCCTCGCGCCTCGCGCTGCCCACTAGTTCGATCCTTCGTCGTTTCTTCTTTTGTTTTTCCGTTCTCTCCATCGATGTACAGTAGTAAAATCGACTCTCTTCTGTGCTGGATTCTTCTGTTGGCGCCGAGCAGGGGATCGGCGGCTCCGTACATGCCCTCCGCGGCGGCGCCCATGGGGATCTACGAGCGCCGGCACCACCACACGCTCGCCGACGCCTCCTCTTCAGGCGCCGGCGCCATCTGGGCCGACCCGTTCAGGTACATGGCGTCCGCGCCCAAGTTCGAGCATCACATGGTAGACGTCCAGCCTCTCGCGCTGCAGCAAGAAGCTCATCAGCTGCCGCCGCCGCCGTCGCCGGACAGCTCCTCCGACCAGGAGCCCGCCAGGCCAGGGCAAAAGGTACGTTACGTCGCAGGCCGACTCTGCTTCTTCAACTGATCACTCTGCTTAATTTGCTTTTCTCCTGCTAGATCCAGAGAAGACTCGCGCAGAACAGGGAGGCCGCTCGAAAGAGCCGGCTACGCAAGAAGGTACTTTGACACTACGATTCTGGTCCATTTTCGATCTCATTGCGACCCACAGCAATCCGATCTTGATTTGCGATTGCCGATTGCTTGCTTCCCAGGCCTACATCCAGAACCTGGAGACGAGCCGGGTGAAGCTGGCGCGGATGGAGCAGGAGCTCAACCGGGCCAGGCAACAGCAGCAGATGCTCTACGCCGGCGCGAGCAGCAGCAGCGGCAGCCATGTTGGTCTACCAATAGCAGCATCCTTCGATCCAGGTGTGGCGGCGTTCGAGGTGGAGTACGCGCGCTGGGTGGAGGAGCAGACCCGGCAGACGCGGGAGCTGCGGGCGGCGCTGGAGCAGCGGCAGCCGGAAGCGACGGAAAACCGGCTGCGCGCGCTCGCCGAGGCCGGGCTCGCGCACTACGACCGGATGTTCAGTGCCAAGTCCGCGGCAGCACACTCGGACGTCTTCTTCGTCATGTCGGGCGTGTGGCGGCCGGCCGCGGAGCGGTTCTTCCTCTGGATCGCGGGCTTCCGGCCCTCCGACCTGCTCAAGGTCCTCGCGCCGCAGCTGGAGCCGCTCACGGAGGAGCAGCAGGCGGAGGTGGGCCGGCTAAGGCAGACGGCGCGCCAGGCGGAGGACGCGCTGTCGCAGGGCATGGAGAAGCTGCAGCAGTCGCTCGCCGAGTCCCTGCTGCTGTCGTCCACGGAGGCGGGGGAGGAAGGCGGACCCGACGGGTACGTGGGGCGGCGGATGGCGAGCGCGATGGGTAGGCTCAGGGAGCTCGCCGGGTTCGTGGAGCAGGCGGACTATCTCCGGCAGCAGACGCTGCGGAACATGTACAGGATCCTCAGGCCGCGGCAGGCCGCCGTGGGGCTCCTCGCACTCGGGGACTACTCCAGCCGGCTCCAGGCGCTCAGCAAGCTCTGGGCAGAGCGGCCGCGCGAGATAGTGTAATTCAGCTGATCAGGTCGTACTATCAGAAGAAGCAGAAGCTGCGCCTGCATTGATCAGCTCGTCGCGGCGGCCGGAGGAAGAAGGAAACATCAGATGATGGAACAGTGTTACTGATCGAGGCATTCGTAGGAAGATGAATCGACGTGTGCGTGCGTGCTGATCGAGGCGAAGAATCTCAGGAGGCGGCAGTTTGTCTGGTCTGATCAGAACATTCAGAGTGGCAGATGAAGGAGGACGTGTGTGTAAATATATAGTCTAGGAGTACGTAGCCACTGTTGATTGCTTCATGGATGCGATTCGTCGGATTAAGGAGTCATGTGTGTTTCATGATTTCCGTATGAAAGTGTGCCGTAGCACGTAGCAAATGTACAGCAGTTTTAGGAGTGTGCTACTGCTGTGTGCTAGTTACGTATTGGTCGATTGCGAAGTGTTCTGCAACGATAGGTGTTTGTATTTCCCACCTCTTATGATTGCTGCCAGATGTCAAACTTTGAATTTCCATTGAACAATTAATAGAAAACAGAGTAGCCCGGTGACAAAAAAAAAGGAATTAAAAGGCTGATCCTGCTTCGGCTCATCTATATTTCGTTGGACACACGTACAATTGTTTGTCGAAGAAAAGGAAAGTTGACAAAACATGAGCAAGCTCAAGCAACAAGCATATTGGGCGCGGTGATGGTATTAGCGGCGTAACCATGTGTTTGAACTGTATGACAGTGTTTATACACACAAACATAATACTCGTGCTCAAGAAGATGAGTAAGAAGAAGCTTGGCGTTGCAAGGAAAAGTTCCGCGTCTACTTGATTGTTGTGACCTTTTGAGATAGTCGTGTTGTGTGTTCGAGGTTGTGATAGGTTGGGCGAGTTTGTTAGAGGTCAGGTTGCTTCTAGATGTTGTCTGCTTTAGGTGTTGCTCTATGTGTTTGTGTGGGCAGCTTGCTTTGTTGTTGATGTACGTTGTATGGTTTTCGCCCGGTTTCTTCCACTAATCAACCGGGCACCTTCTTCTTAATAAATATAAGGCAAATCTTTTGCCTTCGTTTCAAAAAAAAAAATACTCGTGCTCAAACATTGGTTTTCGTTAACCAGGCAACAATGCGGTTAAAAGAATCAAAATAGATGATCCAGCGGCATACATCAAGGTTGATGAAATTTTTTATGAGCTTCTTTTATTCACATGATTGTCAAAAAGATTGGTGTAGGATTGAAATCTTATGAAAAAAATTCCTTGAATGTCGTTTGATTCGTAGGATCATCCCATAGGGAAAATTCTTATAACAATCTTGTAATACAAACTCCATAGAAAAATAACATGTGAGATCCAACCTCCTGAAAAATTCCTTTACAAACCAAATAAACTTTCTCTTCCCATACATTGAATTCAATAGACATCCAAGCAAATGTGGACACAACGTCGTAGCAGCGGCCGCAGACGTCCAAGAAGTTAGGCTCTATCAACATGATATCCACAATTGGGTCGCCTTTGGTCTGCCATTTTATGCAGCCACGACAAAAAAAATAAAGTTAAATATCCAATATTACTCTGGTGGCTTAGGCACACTTCTAACTCTTTTGCGAACCAACTTGTGGTGAAATTAGGAGAGTAGCTGTACATGCCTAGCCGATCAAATTTCAAATCTAAATTTGACACTAGTATATCGCAGAAATATTCTTCAGTTATAGACGATGTTCGTATCGATAAGGAGGTGGTCATTGTGATTTATTCTCTCTTAAGATTTTATCCGTCTGCTCAGCTTTTCGGATGCGCTAATAGGGAGTAGGGAGTTAGTGTGCGCGTTATATGGGTTGAGTCTACGTGCGTTTAGTGCGAGCGTAGCACACAAGAAAAACTACTCACTCCCATTATGTTCACTTTTATTAGGCAATGGGTGAATCTTTACTTATTTTATACTACATAGATTTATTTATTTTACTATGTATGTGCTAAAAATAAATATAATCAACGTGTTTTATAAATGAATGGAGAGAGTAATATGTTTTCGGAAGTTAAAAACAAATTCAGCAAGTGTGTGGAATGGGCCAGCCAGGCAGCCACTCGTCAAGCTGGGGATAAGCAGTGTCCATCGAGTGCCCCCGAATCCTCCCAGCCGCTGCTCCAAGCCTCCGACCACCGAGGGTTTTAGGCATTTAGCCGCCGCCGCCGCCGCCGGCACCGCCGACCGACCAGACCAGGGAGGATGATGGCGGAGAGCGCCCGGCGGGAAAGCTCGAGCTCGGGCGCGATGGCGGCGGAGCCCGACGAGCTGACCGTGGTTCCGGCCGGGAGCAAGAGGAAGGCGGCCCGGTCGGACACCTGGACGGGGTTCCGCGGCGTGCAGCGGCGGCGGTCCGGCAGGTGCTCCGCCTACATCACGTCGGGGCGGGGCACTCAGGAGTGGCTCGGCACCTTCGACACTTCCGAGGAGGCCGCCAGAGCGTACGACGTGGCCGCCCTCAAACTGCGCGGCGCGAGGGCCGTTACTAACTTCGCGCAGCAACCTGCGGAGGATGCGGACATCGAGCGGTCGCCGGCGGCAGCCAAGGTAAAACCTGAGGTTCAGTTTCTTCTCCCGAGCCAATCTGAAGTTCAGGCCGGAACAAGGAAATCGCCTAGTCCGGACATGGAGCTCCACGGTGTGCACCGGCGTCAGTGCGGCAGCCCGCAGGAGTCCGTCAAGCTGCCTGGAGCGGCGACCAAAATCAACAACAAGCAACCCGTGTCTACCTTTGCTAATGGCGGTGATGCCCAGCTGCTCCATGTGCCAGCAGATGATGACCCCGTCTATTCCAATGGTTCCTCGCTGCTGGCTCTCGTCAGTGACTTTGACTTCCTGGAGCAGCGGGCTTTCGACCTTCCCTCCGACAACCTCATCCCAGTGATGCAGTTTGACGATCTAGGGATACAGTTACCTCCGGTGGGTTGGCAGCCGGTGGACGATTTCCTGAACGACATGGAGTTCACCTGATGCGGAACAAGTGTGACTGGGAAAATCTTTCTTTTTGTTGGAGCTGGCTGGCTGGCTGGCTGCTTACGAAGCTTAACAAGTGTGGACAGGCGGCTGAGATCTTCTCATCTTTCAGTCACTCTATCATCCAATGGCTGCCAGCAGAATAGCTAAATTCCTCAGTTTTTTTACCATACTCGGTAGCAGCCGGGTAATTCAGCTATTCTGGTGGCTTTATGAATGTAACAAACACCTGAGGAAAAATGTGCTCCATCAGTGATCTTTGCTACTGGACATATATATATACGGTTCTCACTGAATTATTATTATTAGCAGCTCTAGAAAGGAGGCCAGGCTCTTTTATGTTTTTTTTTTGTGAGGGGATATAGTTTAGAGCATAACAAAATTGGGCATGCTATATATTACTGAATTTGGGCCGTAGAGTTGTACTACCAATTAATTACTCCATGGTCATTATTTTAGGCAGCTGGAACAGTCCAAAATGCATGGTTTGCGCTAGTCAATCTAGCTGTTCAAGTGCTGCATGGCCAAGTACATGTTGTATAAAAGTAGTGAGATGATTTAAGTGGAGAAAACATAACTGAATAAACATCAGAAGTACTGAGATGGAGTAGTGAGATGATTTAAGTGAAAAAGGCATAACTGAATAAACATCAAAAATACTGAGATGGAGTAATGACTGCACAAGACGACTGAGAGATAAGTTATTTTTGGTTCTAGTTGGTTAAGAATGTTTGTGTTTACATGCTCATAGCTACTTTTATTATCTTAACCGAACACCCAGTTAGTAATTTTAGGGAGATTTTTGTTTGTTTTGGGAGCTCTCTATAGACTCATGCTAACCTTGAGCATCTAGTAAAGGCATCTAAAAAATGTGGGGATTTCCTCAATTGTGTTATGACTAGGTTTCTCTTTTATGTTTGTTCGGATTTATTTTGTTCAGTTTTAAAATGTACCTGGCTTTTTTTATGACCAGATGATGCATGTATCATGTATGCAAGAATTTCTAGCAGAATTTGCTGTTCCAGGATTTGAATTATGTTGCTCAATGGCCTGGCTTAGCTACTGGCACTCCAGTCTAGCTGAGAGAGAACCTTCTTAGATGGTGGGTACTTTATTTTATTTCTAGTTTTCGGCCAGGTCAACCCTTACACACTGGCCAGATTTGCTGTTAGATGTAAACTGAGCAGTTTGGACAATCTGTGTTAACCTGCCAAGAAGCTGTGATTATTTTCTCCCAAAAAGTGTGGTCAGTTGATTTAGGTGTCGTTGAAGTTGTGGTTTTATGACATTTACTCTTCTTCTTTTCTGTAAAGAAATGTGGTTGGGGATTCTGAGCGGCTTGACTGAAGTACTCCCTCCGTCCCAAAATAACTGTCTTAGATTTGTCAAAAAGTGGATGTATCTAGACATGAAACAAGTATAGATACATTCACTTTTGGACAACTTTGAGACACTTATTTTGGGACGGAGGGAGTATCACATTCAAAGTTTTTTGAAATGACTAGTGATAGTGTTCGGAAATTATTTGAATTATTCAAGCTTTATCTGATATTAGTTTGTTGGACATTTTATTTCCACGTTTGAATTCTACTCTAATGTTTGATGAGATTGCGCTTTATGCACAATTTTAATTGTGATATATTCATATTTGAATTGTGTTCTAAAAGTTCAGAATTAGCAAAGGTAATATCGCAATACATGACACTCAAAAGGACAAACTAAACCCAATTTGTCACGCTTCCATCGCTTCTAACATACTATTTAACAATGATCTGGTGGGTACTCTCTAACTCTATGAAATGAGTTGCAGTACACGTACGAGCTTAACTGAAGATCAGGAATTCAGGATTACATTCGTTGTGCACATACCGCAGAATAAAGTTGGGTGCCTGAATACACTAGGTGTCTACCGAAGCAGAAACATTGGAGTACTTTGCTAATAATAAATGAGCAGCAATATCTGCCTCATGCTCCACAAAAACGGTACAAAAGGAGGAGAAACAAGTGATTGGAAGGGTAGCAGCACAATGTTTCCTGCGAGAATTCCATGATGACACATGAGACCCGGAGTCAGTTTCTGACTGAAACATCGCCACGGCTCTATTCACCAGCAGCCGTATATCCTCCCTGCATGGCAAGGCTTCACCATGTTGGATAATTAGGCAATAATTGCATGATTAATTCCAGAATATCATGACTAACGCAACTAGTAACATGTTAAAAACGAACATACTAGATGTACTAATAATCATGAACAACAGCAGCACATACGCCAACATATCCGTAGTAAAACAATTCAGTTTATGCCACACGTACCGAACGGTTGTAGTTGCAGCAGCAGACGATGCAGACAGTTTCACCGCAGCGAAAGCAGCGGCGATGTCGTTGATGAAGATGTTGGTGAAGACAGGTCGAAGAAGACGATGCTTGAGGCGGCGGTACGCATCACCGCCTGACTTGTTCAGAAGACGACCCGTGGTGGAAGCAGCGAGCAGTCGCGCGAAGCGCTTCCCAAAAAACCTAATTCGCCCTCTCCCGTACAGGATCACAAGAGCGATTGGTTCCGGAGACCTGCTCTCCCAAACGTTAGTGCACGCCGGCTCTCGGGATGAGGTAGACTACGGTGGCGGCGCAAGGCACGAGATTGGCAAAACCTAGATTGGTTCGATGTGTGACGGCGCACGGCAGTGCATGGCAATATATCGGTTCGGAAAACCCTAACGGTACAACGTGGGCCGGCCATGACTCGTTTTCCTGAACAGCAAATATATAGGCATCGGCTCATTCCCGCAACCCGCGGCGTGTCGTGACGAGACGGACGGACGGCGGCGGAGGAGGAGGAGTGCGCACGAGAGAGACTTCTATTCTCAACCAGCACACCAAGTGGTAGAAAACTCCACTATATAAGGTGGAGCAACTCTCTCTAAACTAACAATGTGGGACTAAACTTTAGCACCACGTTGCACCTCCAAAATTCTGCCATGCACATGGGCCAATTTGAGATTTCAGGATTTGCTTATAGGGCTGCCCACTAATGGGCCCAATTCTAACAATCCCCCACCAGATCTCAAATTCCCATTTAGAGATTTTGCCAAACCTCGTTTCTTGTTTATATACCAGTGTTTCAGCAGAGACTGTTAAGTTGAACTTCCGCCTAGAGCTTCAAGCTACATCTACCAGCAACTTGAACAATGGACGAACCTTGAATTGCAAGTTTGGTGCCAATAGACTTCACTCAAAGTCATAACCAGTACGTGGCTGCCAGTAGCCTACCCCGCGGGTGGAGCATATGCGTCATACTCCCTGGTCTCTTCATGAGCTTACTAGAGATCACCCAAATCTCATAGACTGCGACGTTTAACAGTCGGACTCATATAGGTGTGTTCTTTCAAGGTCGCTCTGTAGGATAGCACCTTTGCTACGAATAGCCAACAGAAACACATTAAGGCATATTGCCAACCTGCCTTACAGAATTGAGAGTTATGCATCTTCACGAGAGGGTTAATAAAAACTCTCCTCTGTTAAACCACTAGCTTGTTCTTCCCAGGTCCTAATTCACGGGATCTCCGATCACATAGGTTGGGTTACCACTATGGTGTAACGCTCACGGGTCTCAACCCCATCTCCCTCGATGCACTATCTATCACATTACGTGATAGTCCCTTCGTAAAGGGATCTGCCAGGTTTTTGTCTGTTTGAATATAACTAACAGTTATTACTCCGGAGTTTCTCATTTTCCTGACAGACTTCAAGCGTCTTTTACGTGTCTTGATGACTTCGCATTATCCTTAGCACTGTTCACTTTCATGATAACCGTTTGGTTGTCACAGTTCATAAGGATGGCCGGTAATGGTTTCTCAACCACCGGCAAGTCCATCAAGAGCTCACGCAGCCATTCTGCCTCAACAGAAGCTGTATCTAAAGCAGTAAGTTCTGCTTCCATGGTTGACCTCGTCAAAATGGTCTGTTTGCAAGACCTCCATGACACTGCGCCACCTCCAAGAATAAATGCATATCCACTTGTGGCGTAGAGCTCATCAACATCTGAGATCCAGTTCGCATCACAGTATCCCTCAAGCACCGCAGGGTGCCCTGAATAGTGAATCCCATAACTCATTGTACCGTTCAGATAGCGCATGACCCTTTCAAGTGCATGCCAATGATCAATACCCGGGTTAGACATGAACCTGCTCAACTTGCTCACAGCAAAAGAGATGTCAGGTCTCGTCGCGCTCGCAAGGTACATGAGTGAACCGATCACTTGAGAATATCTTAATTGATCTCTCGTTTCCTTTTGTTCTTTCTGAGTGTCACACTGGGATCATAGGGTGTTGGAGAAGGCTTGCTGTCTATATAACCAAAGCGGCTCAAGACCTTCTCAACATAGTGTGATTGCGTTAACGTAATCCCACTCTCATCCCTAATCAACTTAATGTTCAGGATCACATCAGCTTGTCCCAGATCTTTCATATCAAAGCTCTTTGACAGAAAAGACTTGACCTCATTTATCACTATCATGCTTGTACCGAAAATCAGTATGTCATCAACATACAAGCATAATATAACACTATCGCCCCCACCATGGCGATAATATACACACCTATCAGCCTCATTAATGGCAAAGCCTGCAGAAGTTAAAGTTCTGTCAAACTTCTCATGCCATTGCTTAGGTGCTTGCTTCAGCCCATACAAAGATTTTAACAATTTGCACACCTTTCTCTCTTCACCTTTTACTACAAACCCATCAGGCTGATCCATATAGATTTCCTCTTCCAACTCTCCGTTAAGGAAAGCTGTCTTTACGTCCATTTGATGAACGATAAGACCATAGGAGGCAGCCAGGGAAAGTAGTACACGAATGGTGGTGAGTCGAGCAACAGGTGAATAGGTGTCAAAGTAATCTTCGCCTTCGCGCTGGGTGTAGCCCTTGGCCAAGCCGTGCCTTGTACTTCTCAATAGTACCATCAGGCCTTAGCTTCTTCTTGAACACCCACTTACAACCCACAGGTTTGCAGCCGTAGGGTCGTTCAGATAATTCCCAAGTTCCATTAGAAAGAATCGAGTCCATCTCATTATGGACAGCTTCTTTCCAGTCATCAGCATCAGGAGATGCAAATGCCTCTGCAATGGACGTGGGAGTATTGTCCACAAGGTACACAATGAAATCATCACCAAAGGATTTTTCAGTCCTCTGTCTCTTGCTCCTCTTGGGAGCTGATTCATTGTCATCCTTCTCAAGGACTTCCTCAACATGTGGTTGTTCAGAATGATCAACAGATGTACTAGGTTCAGCAAATATCTCAGAAGAAATTCTAGCAATGCTATGCATATCCTTCATAGGAAACATGTTCTCAAAAAATGTTGCATCACGAGATTCCAAAATAGTATCAACATGCATATCAGGTATCTCAGATTTAACCACTAAAAATCTATAGCAAATGCTCCGCTGAGCATAACCTAGAAAGACACAATCCACTGTCTTCGGTCCAAGTTTACGTTTCTTAGGAATTGGAACATTGACTTTCGCCAAACATCCCCAAGTACGAAAATAAGAAAGTGATGGTTTTCTCCCAGACCACTCCTCGTAAGGTGTCTTCTCTTTATCCTTGTTAGGAACTCTATTCAGGACATGACACGAAGTCAACAAAGCCTCCCCCCACCATGCCTTAGATAAACCAGCAGTGTCCAACATGGCATTCACCAAGTCGGTCAGCGTGCGGTTTTTCCTCTCGGCAACCCCGTTTGATTGGGGAGAATAGGGAGGCGTCCTCTCATGAATAATACCATGTTCCTCACAGAATTCATCAAATACGTTGGAGAAATACTCGCCACCACGATCTGACCTAAGACGTTTGATCTTTCTCTCTAATTGATTTTCTACTTCAGCTTTATAGATTTTAAAGTCTAAAGCTTCATCTTTAGTGTGCAACAAATATACATAACAGAACCTAGTAGCATCATCGATTAAAGTCATGAAATATCTCTTATCACCTTTTGTCAACACGCCATTCATCTCACATAGATCCGAATGTACGAGAGGTGCCAAGTTTCTCTCCTCGGCTGCCTTGTGAGGCTTTCGAGGTTGCTTAGATTGCACACAGCTATGGCACTTAGAACCTTTGGCAATGGTGAAAGTAGGAATTAAACTCAAGCTGGAAAGTCTACTCATTAAACCAAAATTAACATGACATAAACGAGAGTGCCAAACATTAGCATCCGAATCCACACTGCCACAAATATGGTTTACTGACTTATTACAAAAATCCGATAATGAAAAGCGGAACAAGCCTCCGCACTCATACCCTTTACCAATAAATTGTCCAAACTTTGACACAACTACTTTATTGGACTCCAAGACTAATTTAAACCCATCTCTGCATAGAAGGGAGCCGCTAACGAGATTCTTGTTCATAGTAGGGACATGCTGCACGTTCCTCAGCTGCACGATCTTCCCCGAAGTAAACTTCAGATCTACCGTGCCAACACCACGAACAGAAGCATGTGATCCATTCCCCATTAAGACGCTTGAATCTGCGACCTGATAAGAAGTGAACATAGAGATGTCAGCACATACATGAACATTAGCACCCGTATCAATCCACCAACATGGAGATTGAAATACTGAAAGCACAATCGGTAAATTACCGTACCCATCAGCATTGCTAGCGGTCACGACGTTGACATGCTTTGCTCTTCCCTTTCTTGTCTGCACGATCTGGGCAGTCCACAGAGAAGTGTCCGGGCTCTCCACAAGTGTAGCACTTTAGCTCAGATTTGTTCAGCATCTTCTTCTTCTTGAAAGAAGTAGTCTTGGTAGGCATGTTGAAGGAAGGCTTGCTCTTTGCCTTGCTCTTGCCATGGTGAAAGTTCTTCTGCACCATGTTGGCGCTAGACTGACCTTCACCTCTCTCATAGTGTCCTTAGCCCGAGCCTTCTCCTCAACATCAAGAGACGCTATCAGGTTTTCAACCGATATCTCCGTCTCTTGTGTTTGAGAGTTGTGGCGAAGTTCCTCCAGAAGGCAACTTTGCAATAATGCATCCAGCCACAAACTTGTCAGGTAGGAACACTTGAGGAGCTCAGCTCTCTCGCAGTGCACTGTATCTCATGAGCTTGTTCGACCAGCTACGGTTATTCACCATTTTGTAGTCGTGAAAACTCTCCATGATATACAGCTCACTGCCTGCATCGGTTGCACCAAACTTAGCGTTCAGTGCATCCCAGAGCTCCTTGCCGTCTGTTATGTGCAAATACACTCACACAGACGAGTATCAAGAACACTCAGAATGCAGCCACGGAAAACAGAAGTGTCTTTCTTGAACTTACTCTGAGCTTCCTCAGACATAGTTCGTTCAGGAAGACCATTACTAATTTCCCAGACACCCAAGGCCTCCAGCCAGAGTTGGCACTTCACTTGCCATGTCTTATAGCGCACAGCGGTGAACTTCTCCGGTTTCATCGCATCGGTATAACCAGTCATAGTTAAATCAGGAAATTGCCTACAATTAGGTTTTTGGATTGTTGGATAATTAGGCAATAATTCCATTATTAATTCCAGAATATCAAGCACGACTAACGCAACTAGTAACATGTTAAACACGAACATACTAGATGTACTAATAATCATGAACACCAGCAGCACATACACCAACATATCCATAGTAAAACAGTTCAGTTTATGTCACACGTACCGAACGGTTGTAGTTGCAGCAACAGACGATGCAGACAGGTTCACCGCAGCGAAAGCAGCGGCGATGTCGTTGATGAAGATGTTGGTGAAGACAGGTCGAAGAAGACGACGCTTGAGGCGGCGGTACGCAGCACCGCCAGACTTGTTCAGAAGACGACCCGTGGTGGAAGCAGCAAGCAGTCGCGCGAAGCGCTTCCCAAAAACCTAATTCGCCCTCTCCCGTACAGGATCACAAGAGCGATTGGTTCCGGAGACCTGCTCTCCCAAACGCCGGCGCTCGGGATGAGGTAGACTACCGGTGGCGGCGCAAGGCACGAGATTGGCAAAACCTAGATTGGTTCGATGTCTGACCGCGCACGGCAGTGCATGACAATATATAGGCATCGGCTCGGCTCATTCCCGCAACCCGCGGCGTGTCGAGACGGACAGAGCCTTCTATTCTCAACCAGAACACCAAGTGGTAGAACACTCCACTATATAAGGTGGTGCAACTCTCTCTAAACTAGCAATGTGAGACTAAATTTTAGCACCACGTTGCACCTCCAAAATTCTGCCATGCACATGGGCTAATTTGAGATTTCAGGATTTGCTTATATGGGCTGCCCACTAATAGGCCCAATATTCTAACACAACAGTCAAGACATAGACAGCATGCTCTTCCAGTAAGGAAAGGTCTTTTCCAATCTTTCATAATAACATCCCCCCACCTATTCTTATATCATTCCTAAAGAATCACTGGGACAACATTCTACACAAGATTGAATGATGCCCCCTTGCATGGCCGGCGTGTTGATGCCGCGCACTGCGCAGATTCCACACGACCACCTTGCTTGCAAAATCCGGCATGGAAATGATCCATCAGGAAGAAGGGCCACGACCATCACATCCGCCATGGTGATGACAGTCTCCTCCAGAAGTGACCTAGCAAACAGAGCCGCCAAAGCCGCTACTTGAGGCTCGGAGACAGGGTGATCAAACGCTCTCTGGTAGCGCTCTAGATCAGCCTCTGTGATCGCGGCCTCCTCGTCCTCTTCGACAATCCCCATCCGATGATGCAGCACCCTGGTGCAGCTCCGCATGGTGCTGCCAGGGCGTCCAAAATTCCATGATGCAACACGGCTGCTTTTCCTGAGTGTGGACTCCTCCAGCGCCGTTCTACGGCGGCGCTTGTGGATAACCGGTCTCGGCAGCAGGTGGCTCCAGCAAGGTCATAGCCCTGAAGAACTCGCCTTCGGGGGCGGATGAGAATTGAGAAAATACATTATCTGTGTAACCAAACGACACTCGCCCGTAGTTTCGTTCCATGTGCCAGTGGTGTGCTCTTGCATCTCCTCCTACTTCATCTTTCCTCTCATGGTTCGTCCCGACCTGTTTGAAGCACCAAAATGTAAGACTCATACAGCAGAAGAGAAAGGAAACAAAGCCCAAACAGTGACAAGCATAGATTTATTGAACAAATTAAATGGTTGCGCCATATGGAAGAAAGAAATATACAGTAGCATAGCAAACTAATAGGATGAACTAATGTAATGAATGCTAGGGATTCTGGCAGGGTACTTACAATTTTTGTGTAATGTTCACATTCTACATTTGCATATGATACATTTCCATATTGGACAAGGAGATTGAACCAATTGGGAAGCGTCTCAATGGCACTTTGGACAAGACTTCCAATATATTTGCCAAAGCAATATTCCACACCTGCCAACGGATTTTTGCTATTGCCAAAGTTGCAAAGAATACACACCTCAACTTTGCGGAGGGCAGAGAGGTGTTGGATACCAAAACTGGAAGAACCATTCATGCACTCCATCCGATGCACACGAAAATCAAGTTTGAGGTGCTCAAGCCTTGGCATTGATCCCGCTTCAAGCTTCAGTGAAGTCCCACAATAAAGGAGTTCCAAACACAAATATTTCAAGCTACTGAACCCCCGAAGGAGAATTCTTCCATCAGTGCCATTGAAAGTCTTCAGCGTGAGAAAAAGCAAAGTTGGTATTGAACCAAGGATCGTAACATCTTCTGGTCTCACACTGACAACATAGAGCTCTAATTCCCTAAGATTTCGGAGCAATCTCATCCAGTTTGGAACCTTGTCAATATAACAGTATGTGATGTGGAGCTCCTCAAGGCTACAAGGAGTCACCGGGCACCATGACTCCAGTGACAGTGGGAAATACTTTTTCACAGCTAAGACACTTGAGTTCCGCTTGTGGATGTGCAGATGACGAAGGTTGCATGAAGATATTAATGTTCCGAGGTAACTGTGAAGGTTCTCAATTGTCCTGCTCCTTCCCACGATTCAAATACCCCTAGTAGTACTTCCAACCTCCACAGCTTGGTTAGCTGGCCAAATTCTTGCAGTGACTTCCCTTGTTCATAGGAGTGGACACCAAACGTCTCTATCTCTTCCAAGCTCTGCATTTTACCAATTATTCCATCCGGAAAGATAGTGGTGGCATGAATATATAGACTGGTCAGCCGTTGAAGGAATGCAACAGCTGGAGGCAGTTCTTGGATGCTGGTGTTTGTTATGTCCAGTGTTTCTAAATACTGCAGTTCTCCAATTTTTCTTGGGAGGAGAGAAACATTTGCTAGACGCAAGTATTTAAGAAGGAACAGCTTTTCAATTACGAAGAGCTGGTGGGAAAGCCAATAGAGAAACTTGCGGGTAATGCACATATACAGTGAGCGACCGAACATGAGACAGAATCGGGCTTGTTGCTATGGTAATATTTTCATTATTGCTGTTCCCAACAAAAAGCCTGCGGACTCTGTGCTGGGAGTTATGCCCATGTTCTACATCATTGAATGAAGTGACAAAATTCTCTTCAGCAGCCTTGCATGTGATGAAATCAAGAATGATGTCATGAACTTGGCATGATTCCACCTGGTCAAACCCTGCATCAACTGGCTGGATCAAGCTTCGATTAATGAGCTCATTAAAATAACTCTCGCCTACAACATATCGACTTCGCCCTTGTTCTTCACGGATGAATCCTTCAGCGATCCACATATGTACTGTATCAAATGTCTTTTGAGGATAGTTGAATCTTCTGGGAACATGCTCAAGTACAACAAACAAGTTCTCAGATGGTGAGGAAGATCAAAGTAGCTCAGAGATAATATCTTTGTCATCTTATCAGAACCAGGGTCCTTTGCAAGAGCAGAAGCAATAGCAGCTAACACCCTTTTCCACTCATCTTCTGCATGCTGATCAGCCAACAAACTAGACACGGTAATAATAGCCAATGGTAGGCCGGAACATTTTCTTAATATCTTATTTAAGACCTTTTCCAGATGAGGATAGCATAAATCCTCAGGACCAAATGCTCTTTTCAGAAACAACCTTTTGGAGTCAGCAAAACTAAGGGGTTCCATTTCATAAACACCACCACCACACGATGAACAACATGAAGCAACTTCATTATTACGTGTTGTAGTAATAATTCTGCTCCCGCGATTATTATTCAGTAATGCAAGCCTGATAGTTTTCCATGCTTCCGCACTCCACACATCATCAATTACAACGAAGTACCTGCAACACAAATTTAACAAATATGTATTTAAAATTTAAAATTCGTAATCAGTTAGAAACTGCATACACTTAGCATTACTGAACTGTGGCTTGCTATTACTAGAATCTTACAGAAGATTTCAGCAGAGTGATTGCCTGTTTTCAACACAGAAGGTTTGTTTCTAACTAACTAATATTCCCTTATTAGACAACACAAGATTAATTTTAAGCCATGTTTGTTAGAATCCTGATACGTGTCCTAGAACCATTCCTGTAATAATCAAACCTAGAACATAATAGCACTTATGTATTTAAAGGCATGTCACCCTAATAAATAAAAACACAAAGTTCAGGTAACTAGAAAGTGAAAAATCTTAGGCATTGGCATAGTAGTTTAATTCTACATGTTTACTGCATTTCAAGTTTTCAACTTGTAAGAAGCACTTCTATCATTCCACCTACAAAGTTAGGTTAAGCCAAATTCCTGAACGTGTGAAGGTATTAGCGTTTGAATTAGTTTCAGTGGATACAGATGTATAAATTATATGTTTTTCATTATAATTGGTAATTAATTAATCCAGTAACATATCATGAGACTCTAGCTCCAATATGCATGTACATTGTCAGGTTACACGGAGGAATGACCTATTTCGCTTCAGTGGATGAGCAAAACAAGCAAAAGATTAGATGGGCAAGAAATTTGAGTAGAAACTGCAATTAGGTATACTCAACTTTTGTATAAGATTCCTATAGACTCGCCTGAACTTAAGAGTTGAAATTCTCACACACACTTGTTTTGTAAGTGAAAAGCTCCATAAGAATAAGCCTGACGCAATTTGTGCCAGACTAATACTGTATGTTGCCAAACCATACAGATTGTTCCAAATGGACTGGTGCATGTGCTTCTCAGTTGCATTAAGAAGTAAATTTTGCTGTTTAGTTATTGATAAGTTGTGTCTATATTTATCAATCAAATACACTACTATCAGTGATCAGGATTACCTTTTATCTTGGAGATGAAGTCTGAGTTTATCAATCATTTGCTTCACATCATAATCTTGTGTCTTGTCTTTGACCCCCACTCCTTTAGCAATATCTCTTAGAATCTTCCTCATATTAGGGTTTCGAGAAACCGAGACAAAAGCTTCACATGAAAATTGGCTTCGAATTGCATGATACACTTGGTTTGCTAGAGTAGTCTTACCAAGACCTCCAGAACCAACAATAGACAGCACTTGAAGCTCTGTGGAAGTACCCTCCCACTGAAACCAATCGGTGATATCCTCTGTAGGACCATCAAGGCCGATAAGTTCATCCACCTCCACGTAAAGCGCCGGTAACCGGGGGTCAATGGCACAAGTGCTAATGTCAGGTGTTGGCCGGACAACATTATACCTCTTGTGCCTCTCGCTTGCCTCAGTTGCACGGATCTTGAGTTTTTCCATCTCTTCAGCAATCTGACGGCGATATTTTGGCTTCTTCAACGTGTCAACTAACTTCTTAAGGAACGTGCGCCCATCAAGATCCTGGTCGACACGAGCCACGAAGTCATCAACACAGTCCTCCATGTCATAGGAAAGCTCGCGGACATCATCCCTCCAAATCCGCAGCTCAGGATCGAGTTGCTCTTCATCCGCGAGAGTCTCTAGCGCGGCCTGCATGCTGCGCATCTCATCTCCTATGAAGTTGGCGTCACGGCGCACGCCTTTGAGCTTGGCGTGCTCTTCCCCCAGCAGCTTGAAGAGCTTGGACAGGAGGGGCTTGATCACCCCGTGGAAACGGTGACAAGAGCAGCTTCCATAGCCCACTCTATCACCGGCCGGAGCGTTTCCTGCTACGCGAGATATCACAACTCACAGGTGATGTGGTGGTTGCTCCAAGGTTTCTGTTTTTCTTCCCGTAAGGTATCTGGTCCATGGAGGCACAAGAAACACGCTTTAGTACCTTTCTTAACGAGGCGAAATTGCTGGGAAAACCCTACCAAAATTATTCTCTTTTGTTTGGTGGGAGTCATGCATCATTGTGTTTATTTTTCCATTGACTTGACGACTAGAACTGGTTCCCGGGAAAAGGGGCCGAAGGCGACATAAAAATTTGATTCCATCCAGGAAATATTAATGCAAGTTGTGATAGCTTTATGCGGTTCTAGGAAGTAGCGGAACACCTTCCAGCCTAGCTACAAACATGTACTTCCAGTGGAATTAACAAAAGTGTGTCGACCGGAGTGAGAAATTATAGTTTAAACACCAAAGATGCAAGTTGCAGGTACCGAAGAAATACTATGTATTGCAGTTTTGTACTAATGCTACAACATTTCCCGCCGCAAAAGAACTATACTACTCTAGTTGTTTGAAATAATTGAATAACTATGCCCCTGTCTGTAGCTAGCTCGTTCCTCACCTCTTCCGCAACCAAGAACTGTAGGGAAAGAGACGGAAAAAAAATCGCCTACTGACCTCCGAATACGAGGTGCGCCGTGCGCCGGGGTTCCCGGGGTGCCCGAGACCGCCGCGTGCTCCGGTGGGGAAGGCGAGTAATGTAAATGGCGATGGGAACTTGGGAGGGAGATCCGGCAGGGAAGCCATGCTGGCCGGCTCGGCGGTGCGATGCGGCAGCCGAGTTGGGGAGGGAGTACTCTTTCGGCCTCTCTCCTGACGGTAGTAGGGCTTGTTCCCTTCGCCGCTATAGATGCTGGACTAGCAAATCCCCTCACATATCTAAGCTCCCTAGAATTCCAGGCTTGTGGAGTGTCCACCTCATCCCTCGCTTTATGGCCCACATGTTTGTGAGACTGTGAGTGCTCTATGTCTTCGTTGGCGCAGTGAAGGTCGGTTCGATTGAATTGGGAACACACACGCGTCTGTGCCGTATACGTGTCTCTGCGAGCCCAGCCATCCAGCCCCACGTCACACCACCATCGCCTCCTCCTCCCTCCCAATCCATATTGCCGTCGTCTCCGTCGCCGGCCGATTCCGGCCTGTTCCGGCGACTCCTCGCGCTGCCGACACAACACAACAACATCTCCTCCTCCTCCTCCTCTCTCGGTTCAATGGCGTGGGACACCCACGCAGAGAGGCAATGGGTGGCGACGACGGCGTGGACCTGAAGGAGCAGGTCGTGCAGGACCCGCGGGATGCCGCGAGCTCCCCCCACCGTGCGCCGCGCGGCCGGCAGGAACTGGACAAAGGCGGTTCCTACGGCACCCCGTCCCCTTCCTATTTTCATCTAGGGTTCACTCCCTCCCATCTCCTCTGACGGATCCAGTGCTCCAACGATGAGGTAACGAACAGCAGCGCTGCTGCACCAACGAGGCACACCGCCGTCCGTCCTGGCTCCCTCCCCTGCTGCAACGACGAGACACACCGGCGCGCCAGCGCCGTTTGCTGCAGTGGGTCGGGTGGTGCCTGGCCTCGCCCTCTCACACTAGTACAGAACGACACATCGGAAACGGGCCAAAAATTCCTTCGGCAACGAAGAAAGGGTCCGTGTCCACGACCCTGTCACTGATGTGAAGGCTCTCATCGGCAACGAACACGAAAAACCGTCACCGATGAGACTTGATTTTGGCTACGGTTGCCATCCAGTCTCCGTTGCCGATGTATCTAGACATCAGAAACGGAGATTCTGTTTTGCTTGTTTGCATTGAGATTTTTTCATAAGCCTACAGCAGTAATACAGTTGCCAATTGACATTCAAAATATCACAGCAGAAGCACAAAGTTGCTAGCAAAACCGTTCATAACTTATATAACAATTGTCACCATTACATAGCATCAAAAGATGAGTTACACATGCTTCGCTAATCCTATCATTCTCATGCCTCCCTAAACTGCAGCTAAGGCTTGCTCCCTAAACACACATCCACAAAATAGCCGGAAAAACTGAAAAAACAGAAACTACACCAAGCCAAATTGCCAAATTATTCGTACTGAGGCTTGCTCCATCTTGGACGGTGTCGCCGAAATATAATCCCACTTTATAAGTAGCACATTTAAAGTTTGTTCGGATCAGCTTTGTGCTTCTGGATAAAAATACATGGATTGATAGTTAGAGAAGAGCCAAAATATGATGCTACATGACATAGATATAATTTAATGTGAAAACAGTTCACACCTTTAAGCGTCTATATCCGTGTGCTTGCAGTCCGATCAAACGATTTGGAGGTATAACTTGAAGGTGATGTTTCCTTCAAGAGCCTCACCATTTTTTATACAGTGTCGCAGAAATACTATTACTTCATACACTAGCTACACAAAACAATAACGAGGATTAGCACATTGACAAAAAGTTGTGACTGGATCTATTCATCATCGGTAGTACTACAAAGAGTTGAAATTAATTCACCCTACTAGACTTTAAAATAGTGCAAGATACTAGACAAGTTTTCTATGCTAGACTAGAAAACTAGACAGAAACAATAAAGTGCAAGATACTAGACGAGTTTTCTATATACTAGACAAGTTCTATATACTAGACAAATTCTATATAAAACCAATTGATGAACTAGTTCATGAGCTGAGCGATTTAGACCTCACATTTTCTTCTCCGTGGACGGCGCCTTGAGATCGGCCACCTCCTCCTCCGTGGACGGCGCCTCCAGATCGGCCACCTCCTCCACCGGGGACGCCACCTCCTCCACCGGGGACGTCGCCTCCAGACCGGCCACCTCCTCCTCCGTCGACGGCAACCTCCAGATCGGCCACCTCCTCCTCCGTGGACGAAGCCTCCACATCGGCCACCTCCTCCACCGTGGACGCCACCTCCAGATCGGCCACCTCCTCCTCCGTGGACGGCGCCTCCACATCGGCCACCTCCTCCACCGTGGACGCCACCTCCTCCACCGGGGACGTCGCCTCCAGCTCGGCCACCTCCTCCTCCGTCGACGGCGGCCTCTAGATCGGCCTCCGTTGACGGCGGATCCGCCACAACTGCTGCATCACCACCCGATGAATGATCTGATCCAGCTCCGCGTGGCCCAGAGGACGCGGGGCATCACCGGAGGTGATGAGCCTGACGCGCTCCCACACCTGCCGCATCACAGCCGCCTCCAGATCTGCCCTATCACGAACAGATGCAGCTAGATCGGTGCGGCCGCTAGAGCCACGGCTGCGATGGCGAGATCTAAAAGCGCCGGCAGAGGAAGCCATGAGAGAGTGAGGAGAGTAAAAAGCTACAATGTGCGGCGGCTAGGGTTGAAAGATGGACAGTGAGGGATTGAGAATGAGACTGATGGGGCTTGCTTCGCCAGTACATTTATAGGCACCCAATTGGCAACGGATATTTTATATAACCGTTTCCATTGGATGCAAGTTCACAACTACTATGTGCTACTGATTTCCGTAGCTGCATACAAACATAATACATTCTAGTGATTTTCAAAATGCATACGAACCTAATACATTGTACTGATTTGCATAGCTGCATACGAATCTAATACATTCTACTGATTTTCATTGCTGCATACAAGTTCACACCTAACAGCAGCACACAAACACACAAAATCATTCTAGCAATGCTCACAAGAACATTTAACTGAGCTATTTCTGTTCCTTTATGCCGCTCCTTGCGCACAGCAACAACATGGTCAGATTTAGTCGAAGTGTTTGTTAACCAGCTAGAGCTGCTGCAGTGTGCGGCTTCATCTCCATGTTCGCCTTCTTGACTATCAAGGCTACATTTTTCAGCTCTGCAGCTTCCACTTCGACGCCATTAGCAAGCAGCATCTCAACATAATCTTCAATCCAAAAAAAAAAATCACAGCTCCCAGAATACTCTTTGCCCCTCCCCTGCCAAATGGTAAATCGAATCCAGAGGCAAATCAGCATCACACATAGAATAGAATCAATCAAAACTGGTCGAAGCGTCGAACTAACCCTGTGATTTGGACACTTGAAGTAGATCCGGCCTGGGTTCAGATCCGAACGCGACACTCGACGAATCGCGTTCCGACAGCGGCAGCAAACGCACTTCACAAGCGGCAGATCTGACCCGGCCCCGGCGGCGCAGGAGGAGGACGCATTCGATCTCCCCTACGAGCTCATGCTCTTGGCCATGGAGGACACGAGTGCGGAGTAAAAACAAGCTGGAGCGGAGGAACAAGGGCGAATCGACAGTCTTTTATAATATCCAAGATAGTGCTAAAAAAGTAATTTTATATAAGCAACCTCGCCAACGGTTGTATACAAATGTCCGATGTCATTGAAGAACATATCGCAAACGGAGTCGAAAAAACTCCGTTACCAACATATCGGCAACGGTTAATAATTCGCGACCGTTGCCTATGAAGGCGGGACGCGGGCCAGCTTGCCTGGCGGGGCGGGTTTTCTCACGCGGAAAGCGCGATTCTCCGTCGCCTAACTCGTGTCGTTTCGATAGAGGGGTATCGGATGTGTCGTTCTGTACTAGTGTCTACTCTGGTGGTGGCACTGCGGTCTGCTACCTTCTCCAAATCGTGGCCAGTTTGGTCTCCCCTTACTGGCTGCGACCTCTTAGTTTGTGCAGCAGTTGGAGATACGTATGATTCTTGCTGAGTAGCTTACATGAGCTACTAAGGTGATTTAATTACGGATTTTATTTCATGTTCCCTTTATGAAGGCCTAACATCTGCGGAAAGAAGGTGACAGTGGATTCAGTTGTGTGAAGTTTGATACTTCGATTAGATGGCTACTTTTTTTTTTTGAGGAAGGATCCGATACATATATTAAGACAGCTCACGCACTTTACAAAAAGGACCACAAAGAAACAGAAAATACAAAGAAACCCCCGAAAAGTGCAAGAACCACCTCCTGCCGTCGAAAGGAATCACGATCGGATCCTCAGCCGCGCCCAAACCTCCTAGTCGTCGCCGGAGACGCCGTACCTCGAACCGCCGGGAAGAAGCCGCCACCACGCTTTGTAGACGGTCGCAGAAGCCGTCCGCCGCAAGCGGCGAAACCTAGCCTCGATGAACGCGCACGACCACCGCAGCAACTTCCCGCCTCCACCCAGCAACTAGCCGCCTCCGCCACGCCAAGGACCACCAGCATCAACACCGAGCCACCTCCAGCCGCTGCTCCCCTCGCCACCACGGCCAGCCGGAGCGAAGACGACGAAGAGAAACCTCCAGAACCACCACCCAACAAAAGCAGATCGCCACAGCCCCCACCTTCTCCCCTCACCACCACGGACGGCCGGAGAAAGAAAAGAGGGTGAAGCCACCTGACGCACCACCTCCACGACCTCCCCGGCGCCGAGGCCGGACGGGGAAAGGAGGGGGAGGACCTCCCCGGCTACTTTTTCATTTTTAGTGTACATTATTGTGCTTCTTTTTGACAAACAATCTTAACACTTATCCCTGTATATATAGGCTGATCATGGTGAATATCGCAAATTAGTGCTCCATGTTTCAAACTTGAAAGAAAACTATATCTGCTATGATTATACCAGAGAGAGCTTTTCTGTATGTGGTTCTTGGAAGGCTGGTATGTAACTCTTTTTCGGAGCTCTGTTTTTGAGTGAGGATGAGTACATCCACCAGTCATTACCATTGTCATTGAGTGGTAAGAAATACCCAGAAATACTTGATGTTGTATGTACTTCTATTCACTATTTTTTCTTTGACAAATAGACTGTTGCATGTTGCTCTATTTTTTCTTGGCGTGTGGTTATGACTGTGGCGAAGAAACCTCTGTGTCATCGATTAAAAGATACTTTGTATGTGCTGAGAGACAAACTTCTTAATTTTAGTTCTTAGTATCTCTGTCCTTGGATCTAATTAAATAAATGTGCTTTATCAGGCATATAGGTGTTTAGATCTTCTCATAATAACAATAACTTGCATGCCTCCTATTTGACAACACAGTCTGAAAAGTACATCAATCACATCCTAGCCTTAAATTCTGCTCTGGTTTAGGTGCTATGATTTACGCGCTTCTTTGTTAAGTTTGAGAGAATCCAGCCATAAATTCAATTGTGTGGGTTCACAGATTTAGCTTGCACTGCCTATTTTTTTCTGGTAGCTGATAGCTCTCTTGATTATACAAATCCAATTCTGTGATTATTTTGTCCATGAGAAGTGTTTGATCTGGTTCAGTGAACATACGCTTAGGTCTCCTCTTATTCTCAACAATTATCTATATATCCATATGCTCTATCATGTTATCTAGATAACATGTCTCCTTTCCACAAAGGAATATCGAGTCTCTAAAGTATCTTTGCATGTAAATTCAGGTGACCGCATAAGCGGGAAGATAATGGTTTCTACTTGGCCTTTCTGTGGGAGACACCCTTCAGAATTAAGTTCAATTGTTCGTGTAAAAAAGAGTCACTGGAAGACTACGTGACCGCACAAGAAGATTTGTTCAAAAATCATTTTGCCATGGTATCATTAGCTGTAACCTGCCATAATGCTATTGCTATCGATAATCCAGTTCCATGAAATGCCCTGCTTAAATCCTAAAACCTAATGGTATGTTGTTGCTTCATATAAATGTTGCTCAATATGACTCTGATTTGCTCTGCTGATATGCATTAGAGGAAGCTTCATTTTTGAAGTGCAGATCTGAATAAACTATAAGGGTCCTTTATTTTAGCATGTCTATGAACTCAGGAAATTGGATTTGTTTCCGGGTAATAAATATCATTTTAGTAATTATTGAAGTACTGCCAAGAGCGAAATATTTGTGCTCACATGGAATTAATCTTTGTTCTCGAAATGTCTCATGGGGACTGTGGCTCCATTACTTTCTGTTGTTTCAATAAAAGAAAAACATATGCTAGGACTTACCAGTAACTGATCCTCTATAGGAGTAGAAACAGTATTGTCCTTGTCTCCTTACTTTCAGCTTAATCAAAAGAATGTCATATAGCAAGTTCACTATTTAGTTATTCTGAGTTTTGTCTTGAATACTATTGGTCATTTGTAACGAAGTAAGATCTCTGTTTTCACTTGGTGCAGCCTGACACAAAGTCGAGCCAAAGGACCACGGTTCCAAGCTTCAAGATGCTGGCCTTGCAGGTAAACTTTGGTGCATTGGAGGAGGCCAAGATGCTGGCCAGCTTCCTTAAATGCTTTCCCAATGTTGTACCCTATGCATCAAGGAAATATTCTGGTGTGCTGCACATTCTTTCAGTCTTCATTCAGGTGATTGAACAGAACAATGCTTTTCTTATCTGTTTATAATGAATGTTACATTAAGCTTTCCTCTATTGGCAGTCTTATTTTTCCTCCGTGTGAGCCATTAGTTTCCCATAAATGCACTATCAGGTCTTTACATAAATGCTATTGTGTTATTCTTTATTTTGCCTCCTACCTTTCTTTTCTTGTGCTTCCCGTATTGATTGTAAGAATTTGACCAGGAAGAAGATGGCAACGGCTGTGACGCGGCCTTGAGGCTCTGAGTCTAGCCGCCTCGCCGTTCATGGTTGGAGGCTGGACAAGGCGAGACGACCTTTCGTTGTTGCGGTCTGTAGTTAGGAGCACCTCCTCACCTGGTTCGGTGAGGACGATGATGTGTGTGTGTGTCCCTCCTGCGTGGAGGTTGTACCTGTCCAATGAAATGAAATGCAAAATCTTTGCGCTTTCTCGAAAAAAAAGATGGCGCAACGAAAATAGAGATGCAAATCTCTTATAGATGAAGTAGGAGCCTTATTTTTTTCCTAATCTGATCATGTCAATTGGTTAGCTCTTTAGGCATCAAGCTTTGCATATGATTTATGGGCGGCACCACTATGTGCTTGCTGTTCAGAATAAGTAATTTCTTTGGTCACAGATAATACCTATTTTGCTTCCCAAAAGTTTTTCGTATCCAGATAGATGAAAGTTATACTATTATGATATCATCTGTGTTGTTATTGTATATATTTAATGGAGAAGAGTTTTTCTAGCTAACTGGATGCGCAAGCATATTATTGATTGCTCAATAACTTGATTTTATGGCCTTGCGTCATGTGTCGATCTATATATGAACTCTCTTCCTCTGTGTTTCCGTTTGGCTAGCTTGTGCACAAGTTAGATTTAGATTTGGAATTGTTGTTTTAGCTTGCATGCACACTATTCTTTAGTCAAAGACAAGAAATTTTATGAGCTTCGCTGAACAAAGTCTACCTGTATCGTGTACTGCAGAATAGCATCATTATGAATTGGTAGCTATGCTAGCCGGGCCTAGCAAGTTAGGATCATGTTTAAGGTTCACATTCGTAGATCATATTCGTGGTCAGACACCCCTCTATTTTCTGCTGTAGGTATTTTACACATTTGAATTGATGTGGGAATTTGCTGTCAGGCTGGTCTGATAAAGCATTTGTGCAAGAAGCGAATCGTATGCATGCCTAAGTTATTTTGGAAATTCGGTCACAGTTACAACCACAGTTCATCGTGCCTCCAAGCATAATCAATAGAATTTCCGTACTCCTGGGAGAAGTTGCAAGTCATTTCTGAGTTCATCCAACATTTAGTTTATATTTCACTAACATTTTCACCTGTTTCTATGTAAAGCACTTGGTTACTGTGTGGTATCTTAGTTCAGAGTTCGATCTACATTTCTTCACGAAGTTCGTTTCATGTAAGAACTCTCTTCTATGTGTATTAAGTCATTCTGCGGTATCAAGTCATTCCGGGCGTGAGCCAGGGCTTGGATCAAAATATAGTATAGCTCTGCTTCCATTTTTACTCAATTTCGTGCTTAACTTATCGATTCAAATAGAATCGAATAAGTACCCGATCCTGTACAATTCACTGAACCTTATGGTTTATAGTTCACTAACATATTCACCCTTTTCTATGTAAAGCACTTGGTTACTGTGTGGTATCTTAGTTCAGGGTTCGATCTACATTTCTTCACGAAGTTCTACCTTCTATGTGTATCAAGTCATTCTGTGGTATCAAGTCATTGTAAGTTCTTTTCATTGTAAGGACCTTGTTCTATGTGTATCAAGTCATTGTTACTGTGTGCCTTTTGCAATTTAGCATAGATTCCGGTTGAGTAAGTTTGGGTTTGCAACGTCTAAAAACGAACTAAATGCTGCTTTTCAGAACAGAGGCTTATGTTTGTTCAATTTTATGAGTATGTATCCATGCCCATTTGCTTGAGCGCTGTGAGCTGGGCTTATGACTACTTCATAGTGGGAAGGCCACTTCATAGTGGGAAGGCCTAGCTATCACAGGTTTAACTTGTGGTTTTAATACTTCACTATGGAGATATATGGGATGAATTTGATACTTATGCAAAAAAAAATTGGTATCCTGCTTAGTTAGATGAATCACAATTCTTTTTTGTGAATAGTTCAATAAGAGATTTAAGTGTTCGATTGTCTCAGGATGAGAAGGGTATACTGCAACCTATGGGTGCGGGTAACCCGGCGAATATATATGATGCATTTACCAAATATATTGTGCTGCAGTGGACAATGTTTTTTTTTTACTTTTTAGGTACACAATATATACTACAGGTGACATAATGTTACTAGATGCAGTTAATTGTCCTATTTTCTTCTCCATGGACTATATAAGGAATATGCTGATATACATATTAGAAATGAAGAAGCATGGCATATGAAAGGTATCCTATTTTATTTGCCATTGATCTTTGAATTTCACATGACACTTATGTTATTGTTTTGTATTCCTGTTTGATTGAACTTGAAACAATTATATGTGTTGTAGTGATTTATTTATGATCTCCAGATGTCTTGACGTGTGTTGAGTGCTACAGGAGGTTTGGAGCGTATAGAACTTTATTTAGGAAGAGGAGCCGGATTTTTTGAGTTCTTTCCGATGAACAGTACAGTATTTTGTGGTGTACTAAAACAAATCAACCTCTTCCCGGTGTATTATGCATTTGTGAGAAAGATCATGTCAAGGGTAATGATGACAAAAAATGAGTAAAGTAAGAAGTTTGGGTCACGTAATGATGATTTTATGGGTGCGAGTTTAAAAATATATTATATGGGTAGAATAAAAAAGAGACTACGCGGACCTCTCGTATGCCTCCATCAGTTTCTTCTGCAGCTATTTCCTCGCGGGAATCATGGGGAAGAGGAATAGGAAGAGAGATCCTTGTGGCTCAAAATATTGGGATTTAAAGATGCAAGCGGCGGCGAGTAATGATGATAACGGATGCTGGGCAGCGTGGGACGGTTTCATACCATTTGTGGCGAGGAGCCGAGGAGGCCGCCGACGAGCTGGGACGATCGTGTCTACCAGCCCAAATAGCAGCCCAAGTAGCGACAGTCCATACGTTGTGATACAGACTCAGCCCATATTGGGGCCTGTAGCAGCTTATCCATAGGCAACGCGAACGCATGCGCACGGGACGGAACGACGGGAACTGTAATCGCTGGCTAATTGAGATGACGTGGAAGCACAAGGAGGCTGGAAAATCAGGTAGTGGGGTTCTCCTATTTAGATAGAAAATATTATATAGGTAGAATAATTTTATCTATAAATAATATCAAATTCTGGACATATCTCAACAAAATACTCGATGTAGTATGCTGAGAGGAATGAAGTTCATTGCATGCTATCATTTTGCTCTTAGTGTAATTGGCAATGTATCGGCCTACCTAGCAATACAAATTACACCACATATAATCTTCGGGTGCGGCAAAGCGCGCCATTTCCTTCTAGTACTGATAAATTCTGCAGATTGTTCTATAAGGTCTTTTTTTCGAAATACGCAAACGCTCACGTACACATACACTGATACACCCTACCCCTATGAGCACCTCTGAATACGGAGCCTACGGGTCGAGTCTTGAGATTGACGAAGTCACCGCTGGCAACTCGCCGTCGACGGGAACGTCGCCTCCCACTGAAGAATATTCCTTCTAAATGAGAAACACCAGCGGCCGACACAAGTGCAATGTTTGTTTGTTTTTTCGGAACGCGTTAGAACATAGGTGCAAAGTTTGCAATGGTGCGATGTAATTTTTTGCGAATTTTATAGTAAACAATTCAAATTAGAAACTTGGCTGGTGTACTATGAGGCACTTTGGGACGCAAAGTGGTTTTTTTCTTCACGATAATAGAATGCCACATAGTATTAATATAGATCACAAAACCCACAAGATTCCAAATGTGATGCATTTTGATGATTTGAGACATTGGTCATTATCACGCAAAAAAATATCACGCGGAGAATTATCACACAAGATTACAATTAATTTTTACGGAGAATTTCCAGGAAACACATTGGTCATTATCACGCGGGATCAACTGAAAATCCAAAAGCAAGTAATGTTTCAGTTGCACTGTTGTTTCTCCTCCTCTTAAGCTTAATAAAGAAACGCTCAAAGCTCTTGCGGGTTCTCGAAAAAAAAATGTTTCAGTTGGTCTTGAGTGCTCCGGCACGCATTCCGCATTTCTAGTATCTACTGGACAGACAAGTTATAGATTCTACAGTATATTCTACCTACAGAATGGTGATACCGAAATTCGTGTTTATGGTGCAAAGAGTATGGATGTCTTTTCTGTTTCAGAGGAACATAATGCAGATTACAGGACCCGTACCTCACCACATGAGCAGTGACGTGAGGCTAATAACAGACTATGCAGCTGAACAGACAGTATATATCTGGTAGCACCAGTTACAACGGGATGTTCTTGATCCATCCATTCTAAACTTGCTCTGCCACATGGCCTACTTATTCCGTGCCACGACCATCGGATTGTCTAGCAAGCGTCGTGAACATCCTGTCAAAACAAAAGATAGAATCAGGCTTTAACAGCGCTATGCAGCTTCTTCAGATTTGGACGCAGAGCTGACACTTGCCTTTCTCATCTCAGTATAACATCTCAGGTTTTTTAGTCTGAATTGGGCTGCTTAATGTGATCCAAGTGCATCTTTACCAGGAGAACAATGAGCTGTTCTTCGAGGTCATCTACATTGCTCCGCCTGCTCACAGTGGTCTTCGCGCTACTTGTGACCATGACAACTATGTCTTTGTAATTTGCTAGCTCGTTCGCCACCACGACATTCATGCCGTACTTTCTCAAGGCCATCTCTGCCTTCTGCAGAAGAATGTCCGGATCCATCTCGAGCTGCACTTTGCGGGTAGTAACAGCAATCAGTATGGTAGATTCAGGCAATAGGAAGGCAACATGTAAAATATTTATTTAAACAGGTTGCTTTTCTTCGAAGCAGGAAAAGGGATAGAACGAAGTAACTAACCTTGAAGGATACACAAAACGCTGAAGGGGCCCAATGGTTTCTGAGAATGAAAAGCATCTTAGGAACTTGACTGAGTTGCATGTTCAAAGGGCCACCTGCTGACTCAATTTTATGTTTAGCCTGTGATAACTTTTGTGTTAGGGAAGAATAGAAAAATCCTTGTAATGGTGCCAAACTTTTATGAATTTTTCTAAAGGTTTCAGTGAGCTGTACTCACTGTTTTTTACAACTTTAACCTGCAAATAATAGTGCAATGCCACTATGTGTACAGTGCGCCCTAATGCCGCACCTACTTGTGTGTGGAGTACCTATGCTAAGGACATGTTTGGTTTGATGCCATTTGAAAGGAAAAATAGAAAAACCTGATACAAGTGGGCATCCTATTATGCTTATGCTTCCTGGATTTCATGTTTTACAAGTCGTGATACAAGTCTAACATGATGCACGTATGACCGTGAGGGGCACTGGTCTCTTAACGAAGTATCAGACAACACGATCATGTCGTGGGGGCAATAAAAAGTAGCAAGAGTGCAGTTTAGACGTCCTGTTTTCACATAATTTCTTCACTTAACAAACATAACTTCTTGGACTAATCCCTCTATTCAGTGATGGAAGCAAATATATAATAAAGCATAAAAAATGAAAATCTTGAACCCCTACCAGTGTGATCGATCATCTGCTACGCGCCAACTGATTGGTTTGTTCAGATACATAAATAATGAGGATACAGAAAAAATGAAGATAGAGCCTACCATGCTCTCCCATGGGACATAGAAGTCAGAAACTGCAGCAGCAAGATAAAACATTCCATGGTGCTCCAAGCAATTCATAGCAGTTGATACCAATTGCAATAACTGTTGGCATTACAAACAGAACGGATTCTACATCAGTATAACATCATTCAGAAGGTTAAGGCATCATGCATCTGCATCTAAGCCTTTATTGTACAAAATAGTAAAGTGGGATAGGTACTACAAACATTAGATTCCAGTTCTAAGAATGAGTGCTCAAAAAATCCTAGCCTTCTTTCCACATTATCGTCAGTATAACCCTAAAAGGTATTGTAGCCAAACTATGATGGATTCCTGAGAAACCTCAAAAGACAAGTATAATACCTATGATCCAGCAGCGTACAAAACGCTTTATGGGCAGTATTAATATACGTGTGAGACTGGCAGCATTTGCAAAGCATAAAATGTGGCAACATGTGCTGGTAGGAAGTAGGTCTGCTGTCTGCAATACCTGAAGGTACTCAAAAATTGTAGTGAAAGGAAGTTTCAGCAGTAGACCTTCATCAATTGCCTGCATTCAAGAATACAAGCCACCGATCATGGTAACATGTCAATATGACTGGCAGCTGACGCATCAGAAGTGAAAGTGGCTTCAGAAAAGACGTGCTTATAATTTGGTTATATATATACCTTGTGATAACTGCTGATCGCTGTCTTGACCACCATAGGATGAGATTCTGGGACTGAGATAAGTAGCTCAAATGAGCACAAAGTTCCAAAGCAGGATACAGGATACTTAAACTACTGCAAAATATTCAAGTGAGAAGGTTTGAACACTGAAATAAGGAAAGAACAAATAACATAAAACAGTGTGGGTTCACGACAACAGGTGAGAAGCACGAAAGGATCTGGCACAGTTCGTATGACATAGAAAACTCAGGATTGCAATCACTAGACCTTGGATCTCTGATTCTTTGCCGAGCTCAAAGAGATCAAGAAATGAATCCTCTGGAAGAAATCTACAGTACGGCTGCTTGCTCCCGCTGCAAAGAGGAGCAGAGCTAGTGTCACTCTCAGGTCTTTCATACACTGTGACGTTTATAACTGAACCAACAACTGCTAGCAAATTCCAATGAAGCATATGAACTGAGTCCTTAACCACTTGAGTTTCACTGAGAAACCTTGAGCCAGCAAAACTCACCGGCGATGGATGAAGATTACGGCATAGCCAGCCTTGAGAAAATATCTGCATTGCACGAACAGCTATCAGTCACGGCAATCAGAAACTCCACGAGAAAGAAGCGGCCACCACGGTGCCTACTCGGTGGACGCGGCCCCTCGCTGGCCGGAGCTGAAATTGTCGATGTAGCGCACGCATCGCTGCTCCAGGGGCACCGTGGTGCCGCCGGAGGTGACGCAGACCACCCCCACGGGCCCTCCGCTGGTCCCTGCAGCGCACGCCACGGTTGATCGATACACGTGTACCAGGAGAATCACGTCCCATTTTTTCACTACAATTGGGGATTGAGAGAGGGATTTACCGACGGATCGGGTGTGGCGGGCGACGAAGCCGGCGAGGCTGGCGGCGACGGCGTCGCGGTCGCGGAGCGGCGCGGAAGAAGGCCGCCGCTTCGTCGTCGGATCTCTGGTGCGTCACGGCGCTGGTTGGATCCATGGCCAAATATCTCGATTTTTTTTGTGAATCGAGAGAGGCCGTGGCCAGCTTACGCACTGCGAATCTAGCTCCGGTGGTCGGAAGAACAAAAAGGAAATCCGACGAGAGAGACGGGGAGGAGAGTGACAGAACTGACGCCGTGCGGAATCTATCTATCTCCGGAGATGGACAAAAAAATCCGGATTTGTTCGGGTATTGAACCCGACGTGAATCGAACACGCAACCTTCTGATCTGGAGTCAGACGCGCTACCATTGCGCCACGGATCCGGGTTGTCTACTTCGGTAGATGATTATACTTGTTGCTTGAATAATCTCTGGTAAAAAAATGTCTCCACATGGCAGGGGGGGGGGACAGAGGAGGGTAGATATTTATATCTTTAAGAGCATCTCTAGCAGAACCCGCAAAACACTTTTGCAGTTCGCGCAACTCGCGTTTTTTGGCTCGAAACGCCGCGCGGCGGAGCAGAACCGCAAAACAGAATCTGCTTTGCGGGTTCTGCTCCGCCGCGCGGCGTTCAGAAACTGCATATGCAGAACCGCAAAACAGAAATGAATATCATAAAAATAGAATGATAGATAAATTAGACCTAAATTATAAAGATTCATATTACAATAGTAGGATATCATGAATCCTCACAAATAATTTATTACAATGAAAGTTTGAATCACACGAATTAAATAATAATTCAATACAAGATGTTGTAGAATAACAATATTGTTCGAATGAAACATGGCTCAAATGAACTAAAAAATAGCTACTGCCCATGCAGCTGCCAGATGTGTTCAACCAGGTCTAGCTGCATCTGGTTGTGTTCGTCCTTGTCCTCTATCTCACGGTAAGTCTGCAGAAAAGCTTGGACGCGATCGGGGTTTCTAGCTGGCTTCACACGGCTACCTACATTGTCATACGACAACTCCAAGTCCAAGCCCCTTTCATCCTTTATGATCATGTTGTGAAGAATCACACAACAAGTCATGATGTTTTTGAGAGTTTTCTTGTCCCAAAAACGAGCTGGTCCTCGAACTATGGCAAACCTAGATTGCAAGACACCAAATGCCCTCTCTATATCCTTTCGGCATGCCTCTTGAGCCTTTGCAAATTCAGCTTGCTTCTTGCCTCTTTGATTTGAGATGATCTTCACGAATGTAGTCCAAGGTGGGTAAATACCATCGGCAAGATAGTAACCCTTTGTGTACTCATGCCCATTAACCGTGAAGTTACAAGCCGGAGCATCTCCACTTGCTAGCCTACGGAGGAGATGAGACCTTTGCAACACATTGATATCATTACATGTGCCCGGCAAACCAAAGAAGCAATGCCAAATCCATAGATCCTCGGACGCAACGGCCTCAAGCACAATTGTTGCATCGCCTCCCCTGCCACAATACTGTCCATGCCATGCCTTTGGGCAGTTCTTCCAAGTCCAATGCATACAGTCAATACTACCTAGCATGCCCGGCCAACCTCGCGGCTCATTCATCGCCATGAGCCTCACGGTATCTTCTTTGTTTGGTGCCCAAAGATATGTCTTTCCGTAGAGTTTGATAATGGTTTTAGCAAACATACGGACGGACTCGATCGTAGTATCTTCGCCAATACGAAGATACTCGTCGACATAGTCAGCCGAGACACCATAGGCAATGACTCTCATTGCCGCCGCTTTGCATACCCGTCCTCGAACTCCTTGACGGCGAGGACGGCGACCACCATTTGCTGCCGCCGGATTTCGAATAGCGTCTCCACATCGGAGTCGTCGGAGGAGGACGAGTCGGAGAGCACCAACTCTTCCTCCGGGCTCAACTCCATCTGAAACGCGCAAGGCACTACGTGCTACACCGGCCGAAATCGAAGACAAATCAAGCGGAAAAAGACTCATCGGCAGATCAGCGGCGACGGCGCAGATTCGGGTTCTCCACGGGCGCGGCAAGCCGGAAACCGGCGGCAGGGTACCTCCGCGGCCGGGGCAGCTCGCGTGCGGCGGGGCGCCTTCAGATGCGGCCGGGAAAGGGAGGGAATCGCTGGCGGCGGCGCTGGCGGCGGCGAGATGGGGAAGAAGAGCGGAAGGGCGCGTGGTGAATACTCCCACCCGCCAACCATTTTGACCAAATGCAGGGCCCCCTAGATTCGGCGCCCAAATCCCCGAAAAAGCCGTTCCGAGGCGGGGATTCTTGGGGCCCTGCAAAAACTTTTGCGGGTTGGGCAAATTTGCGGATTCTGTTCTTCGGCTTTTTGCGGTTTTCAATCCGCAACGGGCGGTTATTATGCGGGTTTGACCCTTTTGCGGGTTCTGCTAGAGATGCTCTAACCTTGCAATATTGGCAAAGCAGTCGTTTTTTTTTTTTGGTTTATAAGGCTTTTCAATTAATCAAACACAACTTACAATCGTCCTCAACAAAGAGCCTGATCTCTCGGCACCGAGTCAAGCCAAGTACCATCAGTACCCTCTATCCTATTACATTTAGCGAGCTCATACGCAACCCGATTACAATCTCTTTTAATCAGAGACAACTCGAAAGAAACACCAGAATCCTTCAGCCTTCTAATGTCTCTGTAGATGAAGCAAAGCTTGGACAAGTTCTTCTCTGTAGCATTGACAGCAGAAAATACTTGCACAGTCCGTTTCGACTTCAGAAGGCCATTTTCCCATGCTTTGGCAAATCTGTAGACCCAAGAGCAGGGCCCTTGCCTCAGCTTCTTCAGCATCTTCACACGCCGGTAGCCGATGTGCCGCCGAGCAGATCACCTTTGCCTTATGATCTCTTAACACCATGCCCATAGAAGCTGAATTTGATTCCTGAATGAAAGAAGCATCAATATTCATTTTAAAATTACCTTGTTTAGGGACACCCCATCTCGACGAACACCCCATGCTTGTACTGGCCAGCAGATTTCCAACCAAAGGAGCCTTGGGCACTGTCTCCTTGCCGAAATCAGCTCCACACCCGTTCAGCGTGTACATATAATTTGTGAGAAAAACAGCCGAGGCCTCGATGGTGCATTTACCGTCTTCATGGACAATATTATTGCGCAGGTGCCATGCTCTCCACAACAACATCAGAATTAGAGGTTGGGCCTCTTTGTTTGCATTAGCAAGCATTAGCAGTAACCAATCCGGTCCAGTGTATCTGAAAAATTTCTCATCCGGCAAACACCATAATTCTCTCATCTTGAATCTGAGTGCTCTTGCTTTTGTACAGCCCACCGAGGCATGGTAACTGTTCTCTTCAGCAGAACCACAAATAGTACAAGTACTATCAATCTCCAAGGTTCTTCTCCATTTGTTTCTCTTAGTGGCCAGGTTATCCGAAGCACATCTCCATGCAAATATCCTGACTTTGTTTGGCACCTTGCATTTCCAAATTAGATTCCACAAGTTTCTTGAATCATCACCATTAGTACTTCCACCACAATTGAGTTGGGACTACCTTTGGATTGTACAGGCAAGTTTGTAAGCACTTTTGACAGTGAAAATTCCATTCTTTTCAAAATGCCAAGCAGGGGCATCTTCATCATGAGCCATTGGTTTTAGCTCCAACACTCTGTCAGCGTCATAAGGTTGGAGAATGTTCCTGACCTTCATTTCATCCCACTGTCTAGTATCCTGAATAAACAGGTCTTCATCCCACTGGCAAAGCAGTCGTCTTTGTGCTCAAGTTGTACGGGCGAAACACAACCCACATGCCCAGCGGGTAACCATCTTGCAGCAAAAATGAAAAGAAAGATCATCATTCTCATTCATGTGACAAAGCTTATGAAATGGTAAGCGCTTGTAGGATCTTGCCCCCAATTTTGGTTTCATTGAATTGTAAAGATGATATAACATTTCTCGGTGAGTTCGCTATTGCCTGTTGATCTCCTATCTCCATGTGAGATGAACGGGTCAAGCTGGGCCCTTAGAAGTAGGACATCGGCAGGGGTATAAAGAGATTGGATAATTTTCACGTAAAATTCGGCTCCAAATTCATTTAAAGAGTGCATATACAATTTAGAAAACCGAATATTTGAATCCATAGTGGTGTCGCGATAGGGTGTAGGATATGATATAAATAGCGCGTGAATATAATTTATGCATAAATTAATTAGAATTATCGAAATGTTTAGAACTGAATATTCTGAGTCAAGAGGTTAGCAGTTATCGAGGTACCAAATTCATTTGACGAGCAAAGCTCAAAATTCTAACACCAAGATACGGATGGTCCAACTATTAAATTTTATATCTATACAAGGGTTAATGTCTATTTTCTCAGGACTAACTATTTTCTTGATGCAATGCTAAATCCATTCAAATTTTGCGAATATAATTCACTTCGTATTGCCGCCTCCTTCATAAACGCGTTGTCGTGGTACTACATACATCTCCCCCAGTCCATGTTCCGGAGGAAACCTTATATCCGGGAACTTCCGACCGAACGATGTTGGGGTCTTGTCGTCATGTCCCTCTCGGGGGCATAGTTCTTTGAGTTGAAAAACTCAGCCAGGGAGATCAGTGGGGAGTAGACGGTGTTGTTGTTGGTGCTCTGTCTGTTCCATGCCGAGAGGTACACGTTGATCCCGACGTCGTCCAAGCTGCGGTAGGGGATGATGCTGCCATATGAAACCGGAAACTGGGTTAGCGAATTTGATCCAAATCAGATCACCTCGGTCCTTTTGACGCTTCTCCCTTTTTAGGTGTGTTGGTGGGTGGCGACCAGATGATCAAGTTCATTCATACAGTTTTGGCCTTACTTGATTAGATGATGATGGAAGTTGAGGTCCTTCTTTATGTTGGCTTGGTGGCCGAGATCTTTGTTAGGAGTCTTTGTCTCTCTTCTCATTGTGCCCGTTCTTTCTTATGTTGGGTGTGATGGTATTGATTTCCTCCTCTTATATTTTTCGGTTTTGAACCATTTGTACTCTTTTCCTCATTTTAATGAAGGAATCACAAATGTTTCTTTCTTCCAACGAAAGTGATTATCTGGTTATTCTAGTTTTCCATCCGAGTCCTTCCCGTTTTCGATTTGAATCATGCGATACATACGTTATCGATCCGGCAACCGGTTATTCTTCGCTCTGTTCTAAATTCAAGGAAAAATTAATGTAAAGGATATGATAAAGGTAAAATCTGATCCGTTTCAATCTTTTACACACGAAACGGCAAAAAATAAATAAATGAGAGAAACCTTTTTTAAGGGAATCACCAGGACATTGCTGTAAACTTTACTAATTTAAATCACACTTACATCGTCAACTAACCGAGGCAAAATAAAACTAGGCTAAATGAGAGAAACCTAACTTTTTCCAGGCAGGGAACATTTTGTACTATCAAATTTCAAACCTACACTACATCTTCCGAAGCCGAAGAAACGGAACGGAAGACGCGTCCTATAGTTCACGACTACGGACTACCGTTGTCCGCCACTAGGCGAGACCCCGCCATCGAGCCACGGAGACGGGTTCCGCCGCTTAAACCCTCGGTCCGCTTTGCTCCCCAACAGCCAAACCCTCTCCGTCCACTGTCGCGTGTCGCCTCCTCCCCCGCCGTTCCCCGCCCCCTCCCTCGCGCGCGCCAGCCGTAGCCGGAGACGACGGCGCCCTGCGGCTTCGGCTGCGGAGCTGTACTGGTAGCAGGGGCAGGAGGAGCTGTGGCGGCTAATTCCAAGCTGAGGCGGTTCGTGGGCACCATGGCGGCGGCGCCGGCGTCCGGGCACCTCCGTCCGCGGTCTTCGCCGCCGTGGCTCTCTTCTCCCTTCCTCCGTCGCCCTCTGCCGCCTCGAGCCTTCCCCCGCCCGAGAAGGTACCTGATGTGACATTTTGACTTTTATTTATTGGTTGCTTTAGGCCATGGGTAGGTTGCTGGCATACCCCTTTCAAAGGAAGGGGAAAGGGAAATGGAGAAAGAGGGGACTGGTTGGTAGTGATTAATTGCCAAAATGTATGTGCTATTCATGTATTCCTGGAGCAAAGGCTGGTGATTTGGTTGATGTGTAGGTGGATATGGGCGTATGGACAGTAATATCTGTGTCAGGAAGCCATATATATCACGTTTTATGGACAAACGATTCTTCCTGCAAAAACATTCTCATTACCTTGTACTACATAATAGTGGTCAGCTAGATTTTTTCCCGTGGCCTGCCTACCCCACTTCACTTGGAACTAGTTGTAATTATCGTTTTTTGTGTTGGCTCAGTAGCTAAGAGTTTCACATCGGTTTATGGATCCTAAAATCTAATTTTAGAAATGTTTCTGGCTGACAGGCAAGACTATTCTAATAGTTCAGGCATGGGAATTAGAGAAAGCAGTGATTTCAGGCTTGGACTGTATCCCAACTTAAATGGGCAAAGTAACAAACACGAATGGCGGATTGAGGGCAAGAGGATGTTTCTTCTCAGAATCGCCAACAGCGTCAGTAATAGAATCGACAATGAAGCCACTCCTCCAAGGGTCGGAAATCCAAATCATGAACCCTTGGGAGATCACAGAAGTTCATACTATCCTCCCATGTATAATCGGAGAGAAAGAGTGCCATCTAACTCGACTGTAAATAGACTTGCCAATATAGATTCAGCCAAGTGTAGTCTGGCAAATCAGTTTATCCATGCTCTGTCAACCCCAATGAGTGTTCTTAATGATGACATCAGACCATTGAGCATTCCTAGTAGCTCTAAGGTGGAGATTTCGTCGCATGATTGTTCATCCATGGTGACTCCTTCGCCTAATCTCTCAAATGATGAGGCAACTTCAGGACTTGATGGCAAGGCTAATGTTGGGTATGAAAGCATACGGAAGGTGTACCATCTTCCCCAAATAGAACTGCCTTGTCCAACGAGTCTAAAAGCAAACGGAAGGCTCTTGCTAGTATCTATGACAAAGTTTTGGTTGTTGACAATATCGGGTCAGCAAAGAATGTTGTACAATTGCTTACTACAAAGTACAAAAACTTTGTTCATGCATGCGACACAGAGGTATTTAGCAAAAGCTCTGCTTAAATTATTCCCTTTCTCTAGAATGATTGTGCTCTTTATCCTTGTCAGCCACCGCTAGATCCATAGAGTAAAAACTGCCAACTGGGTAATAAGTCCGTTTAGCGGAAGAATGTCTCTTCACCGTGGTGTTCTATGAATTAGATATGTTCTTTCCACTCTGCATAGTTATCACAAGAAGTTGATTTCTGATGGATTATAGCTATTGTGCTCAAATGCCACTGGCCACAAAACAGTTGGTCTGTTTGTTTTGTATTCCTCTATTATGAATTTATCACATCCATGATAGGCAGATAAATCTGTGCCAAATGTTATGAGGAATGATAAAGTAAATACATTATAGGCAGTTTTGCCTGCTCATGGTTGCAGTAACACATCGTAAATTACTGCTGGGTAGCGGCTATGCTGAGAACTCATATGTTCACTAGTTACGCCAAATGGTCTAATGTTGCTAGTCCACGTCTAGCAAAGTTTATTAAGTGGTGCATCCTAAGCTCATTAAGATGTTCTAATTTAGGACGGCACAATCTTATGCAGGTAGCAAATATTGATGTAAGTAAAGAGTCACCAGTTGATCACGGAGAAGTAATATGCTTTAGCATCTATTCAGAAAAGTCCGATGTACATGCTGATTTTGGAAATGGCAAAACATGCATTTGGGTGGATGTGCTGGATGGTGGAAGGGATGTCTTGATGGAGTTTGCTCCATTCTTTGAAGACGCGTCTATCAAGAAGGTCCTATTTTATCCCTAATTTATCGTGGAGTAATCTCTTAGTATTGTGTTCCCGTTTATTTGGTCGATGAAACACAGAGTTTATCACTTACTTGTGCCTCTTGATATACTTCTTGTACTTTTAAGTTCTGTTATTTTGGAATGTCTTACCTTGACTAACTATTTTTAGTTCCCCTCTGTATATTTACTGTTGTAGAGTACTTTTGAAGTAAGTTGAATGCACTGCACTATTTTTTGTACCCACATCACATGACGTTCAGCAATTCAGTATGATACAATCCAGTAACAAGGGCTATAATACTTGGCTTCTGTCCAAAACCCAAATTATTGGGTGTCACAGGACTAATTCAAGTGCATACTGTCTTGTTGCTTGTGGTATCGTGCCTGCTATATGCAAGCCTGATTGATTTGCTGCTAATATACCATTGCGGCCTAGAAGCTACAATATTTGAACTGTAAATCCAGAACATATTACAGATCGATCATGCCATTCAATTATCGCGAGTTTTTTTGAGTCGTTGTAAGTGATCATCTGTTTCTCTCTTCCATCATGTAGGTTTGGCATAACTACAGTTTTGATAGCCATGTCATTGAGAACTACGGAATCAAGGTTGCTGGGTTTCACGCTGATACAATGCATCTTGCACGCCTTTGGGATTCTAACAGGAAAACTGACGGTGGGTATTCGCTTGAAGGACTTACAAATGATCCTAGAGTCATGAGTGATGTCGGAAAGGATTTAACTAATGTTGGAAAGGCATCAATGAAAACAATCTTTGGTGCGAAAAAGTTTAGAAAGGACGGAGCTGAAGGGAAAATCATACATATTGAACCAGTTGAAAAGTTGCAAAGGGCAGATAGGGAGATGTGGATTTGCTACTCGTCACTGGATGCAGTGAATACACTGAAGCTTTATGAAAGCTTGAAAAGCAAGCTTGAAGCAAAAGAATGGATTTTTGATGGCTGTCCTAGAGGAACATTGTACGATTTCTATGAAGAATATTGGCGCCCCTTTGGTGCCCTTCTTATAAAGATGGAAACAGAGGGAATGCTTGTTGACCGTGCTCACCTTTCAGAAATCGAGAAGACTGCTATTGCTGAAAAAAAATTGGCTGTAGATAAGTTTAGGAATTGGGCATCTAAATATTGTCCAGATGCCAAGTACATGAATGTGAATAGTGGTATTCAACTTCGCCAGCTTTTATTTGCTGGCATTGAAAACAGGTATTGTCACCATATTGTACCTGTCTCTTCTTTAAAGTTTCGACATCGATTGTTTTTTGGATTTGCATATACTTTATGCTAGGTTCAGTAGTCCATGACATGTTTGGGATCTTAATAAAGCAATGTTACTAATTCTGACAATTGTCTGAGTTTGCACATATTAACCATTTATGATTCATATGTACAGTGTGACACACACAATTAATTGGATGTTAACTACTATTATCACCACACTAATTAGTCTCCATCCCATTCCTAAAGGATGCCTTTACATGAAACAATGTTAAGATGTGTCTAATCAAAACATCTCAAGTACTTGAGCATCAATAGTTAGTATAGCTTTAGTGTTTGCTTGTCTTAATTGGACCCTTCATTAGGAGTCTTCTTTAGAGTAAATTAAGATTGGACTTCACGTAGTTTCTAACATTTGTAGTTCTTCATATCAACAAGAGGGGGAATGGGAAACTGGATGTTTCTTTGCCTTTTGGATCTCCCAGTCATTTGTGTATAATCCTGAGACAGTAAACTGATTCCTCTTTACTGTGTACCTGCTTGCCAACAGCCATTGCTTGTGCTTGATTCTTGTACGTTTTAACTTCTCCAATCTTTGTTGCAGACATAAATCTGGTGAAACCTGGCCACAAAGTAAAACATTTAAAGTGAAGAATGACGAAAATGTAGCTCCAGAGGGCAATAAGGCTTCAAAGTTTCGCACAATCAAACTTCATGGTATTGTGGAAGATCTTAAAATTGATATGTTTGCCCCGAATGGTTGGCCTTCAGTCAGCATTGATGCACTGAAAACTTTGTCTGGTAAGATACCCATGGATCAGATTTACTCAATGGGCGACGACGAAGAGCATGATGAATATAGCAGCGACACAGAACTTCCTGAGCAGGATATAGAAGAGGAATTGTCATATGGAACTGCATATAAAGCGTTTGGTGGAGGAAAGAAGGGAAAGGAAGCATGTCATGCCATTGCAGCTCTATGTGAAATCTCCTCTATTGACAAGTTGATATCCAGCTTTATTCTTCCCCTGCAGGTTAGCCAGCTGATCTTACTTATGTAGACTAGAGCTGTCGTCCTTCCTTTCGACTGCACATCTGAGATGCATTTACAATGCAAATCAAGATGTGTGGCATGCCCAGTTCAAATATTCTTTACCTGGTGCTCTGGGAACCATCATTGGCAGTTTGCCCAGCATGGGACATAGTGGATTTTTTTACAGGTGTGGACAGAGCTAAAGTCGGTGACATGTGCACCGGCAAGTATGAGTTTTAATTGCTTTGAAACAGATAAACTAGATTTCAAATATTCATATGATCATACTTTTCCATTGTGGCCCGTCGAGTATCTCTGTGCGGTTATCTGTGCTAGGCTGTGTAGTGTACATTGTATTTTAACCTTGAATTATGTGTACTACCCAGTATTTTTAGTCTTAATGCTATTTTATACATCGTAGGGAGGTAATATATCATGTAAGGAGGGACGCATTCACTGTTCGCTGAATATCAATACTGAAACAGGGCGCTTGTCAGCACGGATACCAAATTTGCAGGTATGCATCTTTCGCATTTCTAGTGTAGTTTTAAACCGTCATCTCCCAGAAAAAAGAGCAACAACTTACTTCTCAGTTCTTAAGCACAAGATGTATTAGTATTATGAAAAAGAACGAGAGTTGAACACAAGCAAGTACAAATATGCAAATAAGCAATGCCTACTTATGTTTGCCAGTGTGCTTGCTTTGAGAGGATACTAAAAGCTGCTCTTTCACAGATGCTCTTACCCAAGATGAACATATTGTGTATATGCATGTTCTCCGGAGCATATGCATTATTTTTGTGCACAAATCTGCCACCATGAATACCATGTAAAGGAGACTTCGTGAAGTACTTAGGGACTAACATAAAGCACATGAGCTGATGAAAGATTCAAATTTAAGCATTCACCAGCGGCTTTAGTGTAGGAAGAAATAACTTGGGTCTTATTCGTCTGAGAAAAGTAGAAAACTATTTCTAAGCTCACCACATGCAAAATCTCCCTTGCAGAATCAACCTGCACATGAAAAAGATCGATATAAGATCCGCCAAGCTTTCGTTGCAGCTCCAGGGAACTCTCTTGTTGTTGCTGATTATGGCCAGGTATGCTAAATGCCAAAATGATGCTCAGTAGTAATTCTTGTCTCTCGGAATTGCCAGAGTCAATGCCGCATTGATGAAATGTTTGTTTTCATGTAGCTGGAGCTGAGAATCTTAGCCCATCTTACTAGCTGTAAAAGCATGCTGGACGCTTTCAAGGCTGGTGGTGACTTCCATTCTAGAACAGCCATGAATATGTATGAGCATGTCCGTGATGCTGTTCACGAAAAGGAGGTCCTTCTTGAATGGCATCCTCAACCAGGTCAAGAGAAGCCTCCAGTGCCATTATTGAAGGTACTTGACTCAGCCACCAATATTCTGAGCATATTTTTTAAATCTGCTTGATTCGTTGAATTGTTCTAGAATATTGGCCATGTTTGTTGGTTTCACTTCCATGCAATTAGATCATTAGCAGTTTAATTGATCAAATTCTTACATTATTTTACTAGCAACAGTAGGGAAATTCCCTACTGCAAATTTAACTCCATCCCAAAATACAAGTCGCCCTTTAATTTCGCTAATCAACTACATACAACTTTGATCATGATTTGTACTTATAATATGACCATAAAATAAGTATAAATCTATACTACTATTAAAAGAGCAAACTTGTGTTGATACATTAAATCACAACTGTTCAATATTTGATCAACGTTTCAGATCGCTCCAATGTTTGACAACTCAACACACCTTTTCAATTTCGTGATAATTACGTGTGAATTGCCACCAGCTAGATTCGATTGACCGAACAGTGCCCGTGCGTCCAACCCAATCTGTACCGTAACAGGACTCTTATCTTGGAGACGTAAGTTTCCTTTGGTGGCTAGCTCCTCCCGTGATTCATGCAAAAAATCAAGGGGCGTGCTGAGCGTCCTCCGGAGGATCGGGGCTTCCGATCCTCCGCATCCAGCGAGCACCACGTGTCCCTCCCCACAGGCCCACACACAAAAAGAAGGAAAAAGAAAAACGCGTCCTCTTCCTCCCGTTTCTCTTAGTACAACACCACAGCGGCCTTTGGTCCCTCTTCCTCCTCTCGCCGTCGTACCACCGCCGGCTGCGCCGCTACTCCGGCGAGCAGCACCGCCGCCCATTGACGGTAGCACCACGGCCTGACTACAGTAGCACCGCCGATTGACGACGGTAGCAATCGGCAGCCTTCTTCGTAGCTCCGATGGACTGCCTTTGCATCTCCGGCGACCGCCGCTAGCAGCACCACCTCTCGCCGCTGGGAGCATGCCCTCCAGCCGCTGGCAGCACCACCTCCCGCCAATGAGAGCGCCACTGCTCGCCATTGGCAGCATCTCCTCCCGCCGCCGGCAGCAAGACCTCCCGCCGCTGAGAGCACCACCGCTCGCCGCTTGGAGCATCTCCACCCGCAGCTGGCAGCACGACCTCCCGCCGCTGAGAGCACCACCGCTCGCCGATGGCAGCACGACCTCCCGCCGCTAGGAGCACCACCGCTCGCCGCTAGGAGCAGCAAATCGTGTCATTCCCAGCAGAGACGGACGCGATTGGAAACGCCACCGCTCTCCGTGATGCCGTCGACCATGGCGGCGCAGCCTTTCCGGCAGAGGGCTTCATCTATTTCTCCTCGATTTTAACGACCACGCGTGGATGGCGCCGGGTAGATGCTCCCCTTACGGGGGAGTCAACGAGGGAACCCGCCGGCGGCGTGTGGCCTGACCAACCATGGAAGCCAGCGGCGAGCGGGCCGGTGGCCGAACGGCAGCATAGCCATGACGAGAAGAGGAAAGGGGAAAGGGGAACGGAGTGGAGGAGAGAAGATTGCGGAAGGGATAAGGCAACACGTGGTGGGGCCCTCACCTGGTTGTGTCCACGTGTAGGGACGCGTGGCGCGAGCGCAGTCCGGAGGTCGCGAGCCTCCGGCTGTACCGAAGCGTTTTCCAAAAATCAATGGCCTATAAACAAGTACACGATGGTTCAAAAATCCAGACGATAGTCCAGCTCGGACACGTCCTGCTTCATCCGATCTCAACCCCGTGGTCTCGCCAGTGCAGCCGCTTGATTCGTCGGTCAAGACGGCAGGCATCAGCAACTCACTCGCGCGGCCTTAGGGGGCCATCTTTCCCGCGCTCCGATGCGCATGTGTTGCAAGCGCACACGGCGTCCATGTCAATGGAGGAAGGAAAGCTATTCGGCCTGGTCGTGGTGCTGCAAAGGCCCGGGGTTAGTCTGTCAGTGTTCTCGATCCTTGTCGTCGATCCGTTCTTCGTCGCGACGCCGGCCCCAGCATGCAGTCGCTCTCCTCTTCACCACGCCACCAAACCCAAAGACAGCCGGAAGTGGCGAGCAGTACTATGGCCGCGTCCGCCGGCGCCCGATGCAGCTTCCAGCTGCGGAGCACATACGGTGAAGATTGTGGTTGCCGTTTCCGTTTGCAAGGGTGACCAGCAGAACAGGAGGTTGTTCGTGCTAGGGTCACTGGTGATGTTCTCTGAAACAAAGTTAGGGCTCAACAAGTTGCAGTTCGTTAAGTTGATTTTATTGATGCAGAGCCTGGGAAGATCGAGGCCTTCTCTCATTCTCTTGTATATACACTACAGCGAGAGAAGGAGACCTATTGTGCTTCTTCGAAAAAGATATGTGAAGTCAGTTGGCATGTATTTGGTCAGGTTTACCAGCTGCCACATGTGCACCTTGAAGAAAAAAGTAGTTACTTTCTACTGGAATTTGACTTCATTCTGAAAATGTGCTGAGCAAATATATGAACAGAAGTAGCTGCAACCTGATTTTATGTCAATAGGACATTAGTTGAACGCTGAGATCTGTTCCTAGAATGTTGCCCTCTTAATGTATGCAAAATGAGCACTGTGCTTTATAAAAACTGAAAGCTTTGCAATGGTTGTTGACTAACAATTTTTGCTTAAATGTTTTCTTTTTTTCTTTCACTCTTTTGAACCACAATGAGGACGATCCTGTCAAATCATTTTAGTTGATTCATCCATGCGTATTTTCTTATTGTTATATGAATTGCCCGAAACTCTGCATTTACTGCCATCATTTTACAATTTAGGATTAGCATATTTTTCCTTGAGAAATTTGATAACCTGATTTTTAAATTTAGATATTATTACTAGCTAATATTGTTTTGATTCTTTTTTATCGTAGTTGTGTGCTAAAATTACAGGTAATCAGTGGTTGGTGGATTATCATTGGACAAATATGATTTTAATATGATATGGCTCTCTTTCTTGCAAGGTTGACAATTGTTCACCCGCCGCAGCGCACGGGCATATATATATGAAATATATTTTCATGTTCGTAAAGAAAATTTCACGCGCTTTATGCCAGGCTTTGGGCCTCAGGATTTTACGCTAGGACAGGTTACGATTAAATGGGTTGACCGATTATGTGGGGGGCAAAATATAGATTGTACCAACATTTTTTTAACCAGAAGTTGATCTTTTTTCACCTCTGTTGCCATGACTTTCCTGCAAATGATGAGTTTAAGTACAACATTGTTGAGTTATATGTGTTGTTATTGACTTGCATATCCCAAATAATTGTGAGAACGTGCGTTGCACGTACATGGCAACTAGTAATATGAAATGAAAGAATTTTGCAAGATGAATCCAACGGTACCACAATTTATTACTCCATCCGTTTCCAAATGTAAGCCTTTATAGCTTTTCTTGGCCCACATGTATGTAGACATGTTTTAGTGCAAAGTTCATGTGAACGGGGGAAGTATATATTAATGGTCAAAGTTGAGTATCGAAGACCACCATAAAAATATTGCGCCTTATATTGTGGGACGGAGGGAGTATATGGCTAAATATGTACAGCTAATCTGTCATGAAGGCCCAGGCTCGAGCACATGCCCCTTCTGTGATTGGATGCCCCTTGATAAGTCGGAACTGTGATTATTTTTTGTATAGATGCCCCTTCTGTCACGCATTACATGCCAGAATCTCACATTGTTTGTTGTACTTTCACTGAGAATGTACGGTTCTATTACATGTTATTGAGCACAAATCTTTTTTATTTCAAGTTTTGCTGTGCTTTCTAGTCGGTCGGCAGAATACATGAAACTAAATTTGGTATATTTCTTTCGATTTTAGGATGCTTTTGGTGCTGAGAGAAGAAAGGCTAAAATGCTTAATTTCTCAATTGCATATGGAAAGACAGCCCAGGGGCTATCACGGGATTGGCAGGTATGAACTCTTATTGGCTACACCTGCATTTTGAACTAACTAGGATAATTGGTGTCAACAACTTGATTCAGAAAGCAGCTTGATTAGATCATTTTCTTTTACAACCCAAACATGCGTGTCGCACTCTTCTCACCCCGCTTCCTCCACATTCTTTATGAAAATATGTCCTCAAGATCAGTACTTCAGTTTCATTGGTGTTTGTTTGGTGATTACCACCCAAAAAAAAAGATCCGGGATGGAAATCAGATCCAAAACTGATGCAGGATGGATATCGTGTGCACAGCAACTCATACTCAGCATGGCTGCAGTTGGTGGATCGTGTAGCAATATGGCCTTACCGTTGAGATTGCTTTGTTGCCCTTTTTATTCTTGTCGAACCATAAGATAAATGCCAAATTAGTTCTATTTATTGACAATACCAGCATGCTAGAGAAATGTCGCTTGGTAAACATGTACAGTTTTCACAAATTCTGTATTCTTAGAAAATAGTATGATAAATCAGCTCAGAGTTATAGCTTACCATCTTACCAGGTGTCTGTTAGGGAGGCAAGGGATACACTCAAACTATGGTATAGAGATCGAAAAGAAGTGAAAGTTTGGCAACAGAGGCAGAAAGAGCTCGTGCATGAAAAATGTGAAGTCTACACATTGCTTGGGCGATCACGCCGCTTTCCTAACATGGTCCATGCACCTCATGGCCAAAGAGGTCATGTTGATCGTGCTGCTATAAATGCACCGGTGCAGGTACTTGCCACTGATCATGGCCCGGTGATGCTCCACTTATTTCTGGCTTAGCAAAAACTGTAATAATTTATCTTTTAATCTACAGGGCAGTGCAGCAGATGTGGCCATGTGTGCCATGCTTGAGATAGAAAGAAATGCTCGTCTTAAGGAGCTTGGTTGGAGACTCCTATTACAGGTTGAGACTACTTACGGTTTATTCTTGTTAACAACAAAATTGTGTTTCTCACAAAATCAACCAAACAAACAAACTAACTAATTTATGCTGGTTTCTGTGCTAAGGATTAAGGAAGGCACACCTGACTGAATCAAATTTGTGTTTTTTTCTTTTAAAGGGATAGGAAAAAGATGAATTTGTTACAATCACACTTCATAACTACTTATTTTGCTTCAAGAAAATTCTATTCGAATCCCAAATCTGGTATAATACGGCATTTTGAATTTTCTGTTGGCATTTCTCAGGTGCACGATGAAGTGATCCTGGAAGGGCCTACGGAATCTGCTGAAATGGCCAGGGCTATTGTGGTAGAGTGCATGTCCAAGCCTTTCTATGGAACCAACATCCTAAAGGTTGACCTAGCTGTCGACGCGAAGTGTGGAAAAAGTTGGTATGATGCCAAGTAGAGAAGGAACCAGCTTTTTCCACGCTAAGTGTGGAAAAGGTGTTGATCCCAGGGCAAGTAGAACTGTCACATCTCCATCAACGCTAAGTGTGGTACAGCCACAAGTAGAACTGTCACATCTCCATGCATGTCGTCATGAAATCTCCATGTTTGTCAGCTACAAAATATGGCCATGTCGGTTGGTTCGACGAGACACACACCGGGTTTGAGCGAGTGTAGATATTGTAGCTCCAGAAGAGCGGCAGAAGCAGTGGACTCATGGCGGTGGCGGCTTGGAGGAGTTGTGGTGCATACTAACCTCTACTAATCTAGCACGTAGATCTGATTGGTCTGGAGTCCCAGTAGGATCTGATGAGTTTTGGACAAATTAATCTTCGGCGCAGCATGCTCTTTTGTTCATAGTAAGACCTTGGTGTGTGCTGCTGTTCTGGGGTTAACTTCTTTAGTGGCAACATTATATTCACCAGTATATGTTGCGGCTGGTAAAGCTGTGTTTATGTTGGTCCGATGGATAGCTCAGTTCAGGTCTGTTTGCAACGCTGGAATTTCATGTAAATTTCTTTGATTTATGCGGTGTTTGTGATGTCCTTTGATTCCTTTTGCATTTCATCTTTGGCAAACCAATTTTTTTCTTCGTGTTGCTATTTTTCACATCAGTAGGTGAAAACCGTACAGATACTTTCTGACCGCAAATCAATTTTTTTCTTCGTGTTGCTATTTTTCTCATCAGTAGGTGAAAACCGAACAGATACTTTCTGACTGTCCATCCAATCGAGAATTTCATCCGTTGCGAATTGTAAGCTGTTTTGACCACTTTAATTTGGAACAAATATGGACTGAAATGAGTGAATCAATTAACTAAAATGTGTACGAATCAAGAAGGTATCTGCTGCATTTTGGGTGTGTTTGGTATCACACGAGGTACTCAACCAGGCCCTGTGTGCAAAAATTGTCCATTTGGTTGTCTGGCCCCAAAAATTGTCTATTTGGTTGCCTGGCCTAGCCCGTGTTTCTGCATCTGTACGAACCTTAAATCAGGTTGATCCGAGCTTGGCAGGTTGGACCTGGCTCAGAAGGAACAACCGAATCGACCGTTTTTGTTGGTGCAGGCTGAGCAGAGCCAAGCGTGCCTACTCCAGTCTAGGCCTGGTAGACGCTTCGTGTTAACTCCCCACTCGCTACTCTAGTCATCGCCCAGTTGCCTTACTCTCTCTCACCTCGTCTCAACTTCTCTGGCTCACCGCCCCAACGCAATGGTCGGCCCTCGTCCACCGCCGCGCCCCCCCGGCGAGAATCCCCATTCCCGGTGGGTGCACAACGTCTGGATCCAGCAGATGTCGTCGGAGGCATCCCCAATATGTCACCGGAGGCCACCATCGGCCGCTGCATCAACCGCCGCATCGGTGGCGGGGCCATCCACGACGCCTCGCCGGGCCGACTGGATTGATGGCCACGCCGGCCTTCGTGACCATCACGATGCCCGACTCCTCGATCGGACCACGGGCACCGCCTCCACCCCCTTCAGCACCTGCATCGCCGGCGCCGGGTCCGCCTCCTCCACCGCCTGCAGCACCGGCAGCCATGACGGTAAGTTCCGATCTATCCTCCACCGTTTGCTAGGGTTTGATGTCAGTACGATTCAGCTATTTTAGTCTTCAATCAGAGCGTCTATATGCTAGTTTAGTGTAGCACATCTCAGATTAATGCCTAGATGTTCCGATCTACTGTCCGATCTGGTAGGGTTTCAAGTCAGATTGATGCTAGCTTGATTTTTGCTACATTTGAGGTTTTTTGCGCCCCAAAATCGACATTTTATTCACACTAGGGCACAAAATCGACACGTTTGTTCTCCATTGTTGTGTTTTCTGTCGATCGTCACATTGTATGACAAGGTACCCAAGGCAGAGCAAGATGGACCTCCCCCAGGCTTCCAGCCTCTGGTGCCAAATCCCAGCCTCATTGGATACAACAGCAGGTTGAATAAGCCATTGCTACTTGGTAGGGAGGAGGAGGTGAAGGAGCTACTGAAGGTGGTGAAGGGGAAGAAGCCGAAGATCGCCCACAAGCTCAGAGAGGGCCTGCCTCGCCGCTTCTACGTGTAGCTGGACCGGGAGAACCTGCACCCGATGCTGATCCCAAAGTCTTTCCATGCCAGCTTGAAGGCGTGGCTGATAATCCCCCTGCCTCGATGTATCGCCATCGTTGCCTACAAGTACTACGACGAGCATTGCTAGCTCTAGTACTATAAGGACACCAACGAGATAGTGATCGGGAGGGACTGGCCACAGGTCGTCTACAGGTACAACCTCGAGCAGGACGATGTCCTAGTCTTCAAAACTCACTGCCATGGGCTTCAATATGGACATCTACAAGCACATGGAATCGATGGCCAGGTCCTACACTTGCCCTGGGCACGGCTAGTTCGAGTGTGCGAAGGTAAGTTCATTTTGATTAGGGGCGTGAGATGCCCCTGTTTGTGTTGATCAGGGGCATGTGATGCCCTTGCTAGCTATTAACCCGGGCTTAGAATGCCCATAACATGTTTTGATCAGGGTGGTATGTCCCCTATTTGTTCATCAGGGTGTTTTATGTTCCCTGAAGTGATGTAATTAAGCAGTGTGTCCACTTGAACACCTCTAGCTTGCTAAGTTATGTTACTCCTATACTACTTGCTACATGTTTAGCTTGCTGCTTAGTGCTTGTTGCGTGTTAACCTCTCAGCGTGTTTAGCTTGTTTTCTGCTTTGTGCTTGCTGCTTGTGTTAGGATGTAGTAAGTTCACCATGTTTGAAAATGGTGAGGATTAGAGTTAACATGCATGCAACTAAACAGTCATGCTTTGCAGCTAAACACCCCACAACTAAGAATGCGAGAAACCAAACACGAAAATGCTAAATAAATAGATCAAAAAGAAAACAATGAACTGCAAAACTTAGTTCATGCCGCGTTTCATACACAGACGACTGGGATCTGGGGTAACGGCAACAGGAGGACCATCTGGAATTTTCAAACGGACCGTATGTATAACTTCCTACAGGATATCCAAGTCCAACACAAGGCCAACTGAAAGAGCATGGTGCCCCATGTATGGTTTTGGTAATTAATGACAATCCTTATGGACTAATGTTTGCATTGAGATATTCTTATAGATCTTTTCCATAAGAAGATTGGAGTTCATGTGTTGGACTCTAGAAGTTTATAAGATGACCAAGATCTTATTCAATGGTTTATATTAATAATGGTCATGTTCCTAAAAGTTGAGCACATTGCAAGTATGTCTTGAAGAATAGAATACCGTGGATATTCATGCTCACTTTCAAGACATCTTCATTGATCAAGAAATTAGAAAAGATACAAAAGTTGATAAAGTCTAAGGGGAAAGGATGGATTCAAGTGATCAACGCACAAAGCCACATGTTGTACCATGTGGGATCTTTGATCCAATGGTATGGTAAGCAATTGTCCATATAGCTTTGTGAACTAACCCATATATATGTGTGTGTGTGTGGAGTATCTATGTGGGCTTAGGTATCCTCCCATGGGCGTGCATCAAAAGGAAGATCCCATATAGCCCATGATGGATGACGTCAAGCGGTGGTTGATACGTCTCCAACGTATCCATAATTTCTGATGTTCCATGCTTATATTATGCCAATTGCTACATGTTTTATTTACACTTTATATCATTTTTATGCATTTTCCGGGTGTAAGCTATTAACAAGATGCCACAGTGCTAGTTCCTGTTTTCTGCTGTTTTTGTATTCCAGAAAAGTTGTTCTGGAAATATTCTCGGAATTGGACGAAATAAAAGCCCACGGGGGTCCGGAGGAGAAACGAAGAGGAGCACCGAGGCGTCCTCACCACGTGGCAGCGCGGCCCCACCCTCTGCCACGCCGTGACGTGGTGAGGGGCCCACGGGTGCCCACCGATGTTGCCCCTTCGCCTATAAATTCATCTGTTCGGGAAAACCATAAATACCCGAGTCATATTCCGCGAAAAGTTCCAGAGCCGCCGCCGCCGTCAACCCTAACTCGGGAGGGTTCTGAAGCTCTTCCCGGCACCCTGCCGGAGAGGGGAATCATCACCGGAGGGCTCTACATCGCCATGCCTGCCTCTAGAGTGATGCGTGAGTAGTTCATCCTTGGACTATGGGTCCATAGCAGTAGCTAGATGGTTGTCTTCTCCTTTTGTGCCATCATGTTTAGATCTTGTGAGCTGCCTATCATGATCAAGATCATATTATTGTAATGCTACATGTTGAGTTTGCTGGGATCCGATGAATATTGAGTACTATGTCAAGTTGATTATTGAAATATCATGTGTATGTTATTTATGATCTTGCATGCTCTCCGTTACTAGTAGATGCATTGGCCAAGTTGATGCTTGTAACTCCAAGAGGGAGTATTTATGCTAGATAGTGGGTTCAGTCTCCATTTAATCTGGGGAGTGACAACAACCTCTAAGGTTGTGGATGTGCTGTTGCCACTAGGGGTAAAACAGCGATGCTTTGTCTAAGGATAATTGTGTTGCTTACATTATGCACTTTACTTAATGCAATAATCTGTTGCTTGCAACTTAATACTGAAAGGGGTGTGGATGCTAACCTGAAGGTGGATTATTAGTCATAGATGCAGTTGGATTACGGTCTATGAATCATGTTGTAATGCCCAAATAAATCTCATAGTAGCCATCATGACTTGTACATGCATTGTTATGCACATCTCTATTTTGTCAATTGCCCAGCTGTAATTTGTTTACCCAACATGTTAGTTATTTATTATGGAGAGACACCACTAGTGAACTGTGGACCCCGGTCCATTCTTTTACATTGAAATACAACCTACTGCAATCACTGTTCCTTTCATTCTCTGCAAACAAACATCATTTTCCACACTATACGTCTAATCCTTTGTTTTCAGCAAGCCGGTGAGATTGACAACCTCACTGTTAAGTTGGGGCAAAGTAGTTTGATTGTGTTGTGCAGGTTCCACGTTGGCACCGAATCCCTGGTGTTGCGCCGCACTACACTCCTTCACCAACAACCTTCAGAAGTGTCCTTGATCTCCTACTGGTTCGATTAAACCTTGGTTTCATACTGAGGGAAAACTTGCTGCTACACTCATCATACCTTCCTCTTGGGGTCTCCCAACGAACGTGTGCTGCACGTATCAAGCATTTTCTGGCGCCGTTGCCGGGGAGGTCAAGCCTTCTGCAAGGGGAGTCTCTCACTTCCAATCTCTTTACTTTGTTATTGTCTTGCTTAGTTTATTTTTATTTTGTCTTGTTTGCTTCTTTTATCAAAAACACAAAAAATTAGTTACTTGCATTTATTTTTATATTTCGGTTTAGCTTATTTTGCTAAAATGAGTACTCCTGAGAACACCAAGTTGTGTGACTTCACTAGCACAAATAATAATGATTTCATATGCACTCCTATTGCTCCACCTGCTTCTAAAGCAGACTTTTATGAAATTAAACCTGCTCTGTTAAATCTTGTTATGAAAGAGCAATTTTCTGGTGTTAGTACTGATGATGCTGCTGCTCACCTTAATAATTTTGTTGAACTTTGTGAGATGCAAAAGTATAAGGATATAGATGGAGATATTATTAAACTGAAATTTTTCCTTTCTCTTTGAGAGGAAGAGCTAAAGAATGGTTGCTATCTTTGCCTAGAAATAGTATTGATTCATGGACTAAATGCAAAGATGCTTTCATTGGAAAATATTATCCTCCTGCTAAGATTATATCTTTGAGAAGTAGCATTATGAATTTCAAACAATTTGATAATGAGCATGTTGCCCAAGCATGGGAGAGAATGAAATCATTGGTAAAGAATTGTCCCCCATGGACTGACTGCTTGGATGATCATCCAAACCTTTTATGCAGGACTGAATTTTTCTTCAAGAAACCTTCTGGATTCGCTGCTGGAGGTACCTTTATGTCCATCACTTTGGGTGCTGCAACAAAGCTTCTTGATGATATGATGATTAATTATTCTGAATGGCACACCGAGAGGACTCCCAAGGTAAGAAGGTAAATTCTGTTGAAGAAACCTCTTCCTTGAGTGATAAGATTGATGTTATTATGTCTATGCTTGTGAATGGTAAATCTCATGTTGATCCAAATAATGTTCCTTTAGCTTCATTGGTTGCCAAGAAGAGCATGTTGATGTGAACTTCATTAAAAACAATAATTTCAACAACAATGCTTATAGGAATAATTTTGGTAACAACAATTATAAGCCTTATCCTTCTAATAGTGGTAATGGTTATGTAATTCCTATGGTAATTCCTACAGCAATAATAGAGTGTACCCTCTGATCTTGAAGCCATGCTTAAGGATTTATTAGTACACAAACTGCTTTTAATAAATCTGTTGAGGAAAAGCTTGGTAAAATTGATGTTCTTGCTTCTAAAGTTGATAGCCTTGCTCTTGATGTTGATCTTTTGAAAATAAAAGTTATGCCTAATGATGTTAAAGAGAACAAGACTTTTGCTACTGCCAATGCTATCCAAGTTAAAATTGACAACAATATTAGGATGTTGGCTGAATTGCATGCTAGGTGGGAAAGAGAAGATAAAATTGATAAAGAGAATAGTATAGCTAGAGTTTGTACTATACCACCACTAGTAATGCTGAAGTTTCACATGCTAGTAAACCTCCTACTATCAATGGTAACATAATTGGTGTTGGCAATGTTTCCACTACTTCTGCAAAACGTTTGAAATTGCCTAAAACCACTGAAACTGTTCCTGATAAAAGTGCTGAAATTTTTCGAAATATGGGAGACAATGGTTCCATTACCATTGATCATAATGATTTTGATTTTGATGATTGTAATATTTCTGAAGTAATTATGTTCTTGCAAAAGCTAGCTAGAAGTCCTAATGCTAGTGCTATAAATATGGCTTTTACAAAACATATTACAAATGCTCTCATGCAAGTTAGGGAAGAGAAATTAAACATGAAGCTTCTATCCCTAGGAAGTTAGAAGATGGTTGGGAGCCCATCATTAAGATGAAGGTGAATGATTTTGATTGTAATGCTTTATGTGATCTTGGTGCTAGCATCTCTGTTATGCCTAAGAAACTCTATGATATGCTTGATTTGCCACCTTTGGAACACTGTTATTTGGATGTTTATCTTGCTGATAATGCTATGAAGAAACCTTTGGGGAGAATTGATAATGTTCACATTATGGTTAACAATAACCTTGTCCCCGTTGATTTTGTTGTTTTGGACATTGAATGCAATGCATCTTGTCCTATTGTTTTGGGAAGACCTTTTCTTAGAACTGTTGGTGCCATTATTGATATGAAAGAAGGGAAATTAGGTACCAATTCCCACTCAAGAAAGGTATGGAACACTTCCCTAGAAAGAGAATGAAGCTACCTTTTGATTCTATTATTAGAACAAATTATTGTTGATGCTTCTTCACTTGGAAACACTTGATTTTCACTTTCTGCGCCTAGCTGAAAGGCGTTAAAGAAAAGCGCTTATGGGAGACAACCCATTTTTATTTCTGTATTTTTCTTTTATTTGAGTCAAGGAGTTGCTTACTTCTGTAACAACTCCTTTGTATCTTTATTTTATCGCATTGTTGTGCCAAGTAAAGTCTCTAATAGAAAGTTGATGCTAGATTTGGATTTCTGCACAGGGACAGATTTTTGCTGTCCACGTTTTGAGCTTTAACTCCAGAAAAATTGAAAAATTCTGAAAAATTCGTGCGTGATCCTCAGATATGTACGCAACTTTCATTAGTTTTGAGTTTTCTGATCTGAGCAACTTAAGTGCCTCGAAAAAATTCGTCTTTACGGACTGTTCTGTTTTTGACAGATTCTGCCTTTTATTTTGCATTCTCTCTTTTACTATGTTTGAGTGGATTTCTTTGCTCCACAAAACATCAGTGGCTGTAGCTAATGTCCAGAAGTATTGGTGATGATTGTGTCCTTACAGAACATGTGAATTTTTGATTATGCACTAACCCTCTAATGAGAATTACTTGAGTTTGGTGTGGAAGTTTTCAAGGATCAAGAGAGGAGAATGATAATGTGATCAAGAAGAGTGAAAAGCCTAAGCTTGGGGATGCCCCCGTGGGTCACCCAAGCATATTTCAAGAAGACTCAAGCGTCTTGGGATGCCCAAGGCATCCCCTTCTTCATCAACAACTTATCAGGTCATCTCTAGTGAAACTATATTTTAATTCTTTCACATCTTATGTGCTTTACTTGGAGCGTCTGTGTGCTTTTATTTTTGCTTTGTTATTTTCATTTTCTGAATAAATTGGATCCTAGCATTCTTGTGTGGGAGAGAGACACGCTCCGCTTTTTCATATGAATATCGTATTCTTCACTTATATTTGTTGAGTATTCTTGTCTAGCTACTGCAATGCTTTTAGCTCCTGTTTTTCATGCATCTCTTTCAGAGCTGTTAGTTCTTGTAGAGAAGTACTCTCTTGTTTCATTGTTAAATTATTTGGAGAGTTTGTGTTGAAATAAATTGATTGGTGTTTGGTTGGAAACAGAAAATGCTACATGTGGTAGATGGTATATTGAAAAGACATACTTATTCTTGTAGATCATTGTCTTGATAATTTGATGCTTGGCAATTGTTTTGAGCTCTCAAGTAGATCATGTTTAAGCTCTTGCATCATGTAGTTAAAACCTATTAGTGAAGAACTACCGTAGAGCTTGTTGAAATTTGGTTTGCATGTTTGGTATCTCTAAGGTCTAGATATTTTCTGGTAAAAGTGTTTGAGTAACAAGGAAGACAGTGTAGAGTCTTATAATGCTTGCAATATGTTTTCATGTAAGTCTTGCTGTACCAGTTGATATCTGTGTTTGCTTCAAACAACCTTGCTAGCCTAAACTCTGTACTGAGAGGGAATGCTTCTCGTGCATCCAAACCTTGAGCCAAAACCCATGCCATTTGTGTCCACCATAACTACCTATTATGTGGTATTTCCTGCCATTCCAAGTAAATACTTCATGTGCTACCTTTAAACTATTCAAAAGCTATTATCTCTTATTTGTGTCAATGTTTTATAGCTCATGAGGAAGTTATGTGGAGTTTTCTCTATCAACTTGTCATTTACTTTTGACAGACTTTTACCAATGGACTAGTGGCATATACATCCGCTTATCCAATAATTTTGCAATTAATTACAACTTTAACCGCTTAATTCTCTTCACATTTTTGCCCTGATCCAATCAGATAAGCAATGATACCAGTGAATAACTACATGTGTAAACAAAAGAGAACAAGAGGGATGATCTACCCTTGGGTAGAAATAACGTCTTTCTTGGGAGCCGCTCTTGAAAGTCTGGTTGACAAGGGGGTAGAGTGCCCACTGCCATTCGTTGACAACAACAAACACCTCTCAAAAACTTACTTTATGCTCTATATGATTTCAAAAACTTAAAAAGCTCCAGCACATGATTTAATCCCTGCTTCCCTCTGTGAAGGGCCTTTCTTTTACTTTTATGTTGAGTCAGTTTACCTACTTCTTTCTATCTCAGAAGCAAACACTTGTGTCAACTTTGTGTGCAACAATTTTTATATGCTTGCTTATTGCACTTATTATACTTCTTTGTGTTGACAATTATCCATGAGATATACTTGTTGAAAGTTGAAAGCAACTGCTGAAACTTAAATCTTCCTATGTGTTGCTTCAATGCCTTTTACTTAGAATCTATTGCTTTATGAGTTAACTCTTATGCAAAACTTTTTGATGCTTGTCTTGAAAGTATTATTCATGAAAAGTTTTTGCTTATATGATTCAGTTGTTTACTCTTTATCTATCTGTTAGCAAACTATAGACCATTGCCTTGAGTCACTTCATTCATAACATGAGCCTTGTAATATTATTTGATCAAGATTGTGTGGTAGCATGTCTTCTCAGAAATTATTTTGTTATTATCGTTTTACCTGCTCGAGGACGAGTAGAACTAAGCTTGGGGATGCTTGATACATGTCCAGCGTATCCATAATTTCTGATGTTCCATGCTTATATTATGCCAATTGCTACAAGTTTTATTTACACTTTATAGCATTTTTATGCATTTTCTGGGACTAACCTATTAACAACATGCCACAGCGCCAGTTAATGTTTTCTGCTGTTTTTGTATTCCAGAAAAGTTGTTCTGGAAATATTCTCGGAATTGGACGAAACAAAAGCCCAGGTCCCTGTTTTTCTGTCACGTACACGGTGTCCGGAGGAGAAACGAAGAGGAGCACTGAGGCGTCCTCACCGCGTGGCGGTGCGGCCCCACCCTCTGCCGCACCGTGACGTGGTGAGGGGCCCACGGGTGCCCACCGACGTTGCCCCTTCGCCTATAAATTCATCTGTTCGGGAAAACCCTAAATACGCGAGTCATATTCCACGAAAAGTTCCAGAGCCGCCGCCGGCAACCCTAACTCGGGAGGGTGATGACGTGAAAGACACACGCTCGTTGGGAACCCCAAGAGGAAGGTATGATGAGTGCAGCAGCAAGTTTTCCCTCAGTATGAAACCAAGGTTTATTGAACCAGTAGGAAGTCAACGTTGCTCTGAAGGTGTTGGTGGAGGAATGTAGTGCGGCGCAACACCAGAGATTCCGGTGCCAACGTGGAACCTGCACAACACAATCAAACTACTTTGTCTCAATGAAACAGTGAGGTTGTCAATCTCACCGGCTTGCTCAAAACAAAGGATTAGGCGTATAGTGTGGAAAATGATGTTTGTTTGGAGAGAATGAAAAAAAATGATTGCAGTAGGTTGTATTTCAGATGTAAAAGAATGGACCGGGGTCCACAGTTCACTAGTGGAGTCTCTCCATAATAAAATACTAACATGTTGGGTGAACAAATTACAGTTGGGCAATTGACAAATAGAGAGGGCATAACAATGCACATACATATCATGATGATCACTATGAGATTTATTTGGGCATTACGACAAAGTACACAGACCGCCATCCAGCATGCATCTGTGTCTAAATAGTCCACCTTCAGGTTAGCATTCGCACCCCTTCCAGTATTAAGTTGCAAGCAACAGACAATTGCATTAAGTATGATGCATAATGTAAACAACACTAATATCCTTAGACAAAGCATTGCTGTTTTACCCCTAGTAGCAACAGCACATCCACAACCTTAGAACTTTCTGTCACTGTCCCAGATTAAATGGAGGCATGAACCTACTATCTAGCATAAATACTCCCTCTTGAAGTTACAAGCATAAACTTGGCCAAAGCCTACACTAATAACGGAGAGCATGCAAGATCATAAACAACACATGTATGATAGATCAATAATCAACTTGACATAGTATTCAATATCCATCGGATCCCAACAAACACAACATGTAGCATTACAATAAGATGATCTTGATCATGATAGGCAGCTCACAAGATCTAAACATAATGGCACAAAAGGAGAAGACAACCATCTAGCTACTGTATGGACCCGTAGTCCAGGGATGAACTACTCACGCATCACTCCGGAGGCAGGCATGGCGATGTAGAGCCCTCCGGTGATGATTCCCCTCTCCGGCAGGGTGCCGGAGGAGAACTTCTAAACCCCCCGAGTTAGGGTTGACGACGGCGGCGGCAGCGGATGTTTTCTGGAATAATGGCTCGGTGTTTTAGGGTTTTCGCGTCTGGAGGAATAAATAGGCGAAGGGGCGACGTCGGTGGAGGCGCGGGGCCCGCTCCCCATAGGCTGGCGTGGCAGGGGGCCCACCCGCGCCGCCATGTGGGGAGGGCGCCCTGCTGCCCCCCTTCGTCTCCTCTTCGGACTTCTGGAACGTGTCGGAAAAAATAGGCATCTGAGATTTTGTTTCGTCCGATTCCGAGAATATTTCCAGAACAGTTTTTCTGAAACCAAAAACAGCAGAAAACAGGAACTGGCACTGTGGCATCTTGTTAATAGGTTAGTCCCAGAAAATGCATAAAAATGCTATGAAGTGTGAATAAAACATGTAACTATTGGTATAAAACTAGCATGGAACATAAGAAATTATAGATACGTTGGAGACATATCAGAGGGTTCTGAAGCTCTTCCCGGCACCCTGCCGGAGAGGGGAATCATCACCGGAGGGCTCTACATCGCCATGCCTGCCTCCGGAGTGAAGCGTGAGTAGTTCATCCTTGGACTATGGGTCCATAGCAGTAGCTAGATGTCTTCTCCTCTTGTGCCATCATGTTTAGATCTTGTGAGCTGCCTATCATGATCAAGATCATATTATTGTAATGCTACATGTTGTGTTTGCTGGGATCCGATGAATATTGAGTACTATGTCAAGTTGATTATTGAAATATCATGTGTATGTTATTTATGATCTTGCATGCTCTCCGTTACTAGTAGATGCTCTGTCCAAGTTGATGCTTGTAACTCCAAGAGGGAGTATTTATGCAAGATAGTGGGTTCAGTCTCCATTTAATCTGGGGGAGTGACAGCAACCTCTAAGGTTGTGGATGTGCTGTTGCCACTAGGGGTAAAACAACGATGCTTTGTCTAAGGATAATTGTGTTGCTTACATTATGCACTTTACTTAATGCAATAATCTGTTGCTTGCAACTTAATACTAAAAGGGGTGCGGATGCTAAACTGAAGGTGGATTATTAGTCATAGATGCAGTTGGATTACGGTCTATGAATCATGTTGTAATGCCCAAATAAATCTCATAGTAGAGTAGGTTGATAACCCACTGCAGAGGGCATTCTCCCTAATAAAGCGGATACTTCCGATCCTGCTTGAACAAAACGAAAGATATTATCGATGAATAAAAGTACGTCTTAGCCATCATGACTTGTACATGCATTGTTATGCACTTTTCTATTTTGTCAATTGCCCAGCTGTAATTTGTTTACCCAACATGTTAGTTATTTATTATGGAGAGACACCACTAGTAAACTGTGGACCCCAGTCCATTCTTTTACATTGATAATACAACCTATTGCAAACACTGTTTCCTTTCATTCTCTGCAAACAAACATCATTTTCCACACTATACGTCTAATCCTTTGTCTTCAGCAAGCCGGTGAGATTGACAACCTCACTGTTAAGTTGGGGCAAAGTAGTTTGATTGTATTGTGCAGGTTCCACGTTGGCACCGAAATCCCTGGTGTTGCGCCGCACTACACTCCTTCACCAACAACCTTCAGAAGTGTCCTTGGTCTCCTACTGGTTCGATTAAACCTTGGTTTCCTACTGAGAGAAAACTTGCTGCTACACTCATCATACCTTCCTCTTGGGGTCTCCCAACGAACGTGTGCCCTACACGTATCAGTGGTCGTCATCAAGATAATGGTCAAGTGAAGATGTGCCTCAAAGTGGCTCTCTCATATTGTACGGGGGAGCATTTCACAAGTCTTCATCAAGCGGAGCGCAATCAAGAAAGGTGATCCAACTTGAGGTGATCAAAATCGTCATCATCTATCTCAAGTGGATCGGTCTATAGGATAGATGCCACACTTTCTATTTTACCAGTGTCATGGTGTTAGTAAGAGATCGGTCTATAGGATAGATGCCACACTTTCAAGAGGGACTCTCGAATGAGTAACTTGATCATATCGCATTCCACCTCATCAATATAGCCATCAACTGTAAATGGCACACGCACCTTGTGAGTAATCTTCATCATACCGCAACTATTCACCCACTCAACATGCCTCGGTTCTGGAATACGCCATGTGGATAAACCCAAAGCCTCCACAACCGCCTTGCTAATGCCATTACAGTAACTACCACTGTCAACCATCAACTTGCATGCTTTGCCTTTGATCATGCACTGCGCCTGAAATAAATTCCAACGCTGGCCTCTATCCGCTGTCATACAAGTATCACCATGTACTCGCTTGAGTTGCATATTCAGCCCACTCAACGGTACAACCTCCTTCACAACATCCTTGTCAACATCAGCTTTCTTCTCTTCGGAAGTACCCTTTTTTGGTGTTGCTTTGTTGACTTCAGCCACCTGAACAGTCGATGTATCCTGAGAAACTGATTTGGAGGGCTTTGCAAGACTGCCCTTCATATACTCCTGGAGATCCTCAAGTCCCTTCTGAATCTCAAGCATCTGAGCCATTTCCTTGTCACTCCACACATTGTGTTTCTTACTTTTCTTCCCATACTGATCACGGTAAGAGTTTGGAGAAAACATCTTCCCTCACCAAAAATTTCTGGAGTCAACCGGAATATCCGGTCTCTCTCTGACGGAAACCTGTGCGAACTTGACGAAACTGGCGATCCGTCGAGCGAAACACGACAAAACTGGCGATCCGTAACCTTCACGGACTCGCGGCAGAAAAACTGCGGAAAACTGTGCCACAGCAGCGCGCGTCTGCGGAAACCCGACGAAACTGGCGATCCATCGAGCGAAAACTGCAAATCGGCCGGACGGCGCCGGAAACAGATCTGGACCAGCAAACTGACCTCCATGGAACAAACTCGCGGTGATCAACTTGGCGCTCTGATACCACATGATAAAGATCAAACCCGATGATCCTATTGTTTGGCCCGATCTTTCACCGCAAGACAAACCGATAGATGAATCTTCCAATAACGCGATGAACGTCACCTGAAGAAGAGGAACGAATCCAGCAAGCAACGTGATGGAGATCACCACGCCTCAAAACCTCAGCTCGATAATCCTTGATGAACACAAGAACCCTCACAGCAATCTTTATTAGATAACACGGCAACGCCGTCCCCGGAGGGATGATACACGTGGAGCACAAGATAGTATTTTGACTAAACGATTGAACTCCCTAAACCCTAACTCGGCCAGCCCCTTATATGGAGGCTGGGGCGCCCCACTAATGGGCCCCGACCTGACTTGGTTGGACAGGCCCAAACCAAGCCAAACTCACACAAATCTCTAATTAACTCGGACCGGAATATCCGGGTCACGGGTGACCGGATATTCCGGTTTATTACAGAACCAGTTTTGCGCAATCCATCGATAGGCCGGATATTCCGGTCAGAGAGAGACCGGATAATCCGGTTGACTGCAGAACTGTGGAGGAGTCCTAAAATTGGGCTGCACCTCCTCCGTCGTGCCCATATCAGGTAGTACCGCTACCGGTACCGCCAGAGCGCTCCAGAACCCCTTTTTAGAGGTACCAACAGGGGTAGTACCACTTATCCCAGCGGTAGTACCGCTCCTGCGGGTTTCTGCAGCCAACGGTTGGATCAGTGGGGGAGCTATTTAAGGGAGCTTCTTCCCCAATGGTTACCCACTCATTGGAGCTCGTTTCCCCCCATTGTTGACCTTTTTGGAGCTTGCTTTCTCTCCATCCCTCCATGATTCTTGCCTCCAATTAGAGGGAAAAGAGAGAGGAGATCTAGATGCACCACTCCACCAATCAATCTCTCCTGTCAGTGAGGGGAAGCTTTTGGATCTAGATCTTGGAAGGATTTTGTGTTATTCCTTGTTCTTCCTCTCTTCTCTCCTATAAGCATTAGTTGCTTTGGTGGGATTCGAGAGTGAAGGACTTTGACCACTTTGTGTGTTCTTGCCATTGCATTAGGTGCATCGGTTTGAGTTCTCCACGGTGATACGTGGAGGTAAAGTTTGAGAAGCTTATTACTCTTTGTGGATCTTGTTGCCTCGTGGGTTAGTTGTAACCCTAGGAGGCCTTTGTGAGTTTCGGAGCTTTATCTTGTTGCTAAGCTCCGAAACATTGTCGAGAGGCTCCAACTCATTGTGGAGTTCCCCGGCCTTTGTGTATTGGTTTGCTCAACGCACTCAAGTCGACTTCATAGTGGAACGATCCAATCCCTCGAGGGTGAAGCTCACGGAGAATAGAGTGAGCACATCCGTGCTATCGGAGCGCCTAGGTGGCTCCACACTCCTCCAACGTAGACGTACTTCCATTGGGAAGGAACTACGAGAAACATCTCCTCGTGTCCACTTTGCGGTTACTTCTTTACCCAAACCATTTACTTATTCATTTACCTTTGTGATAGTCATCGTGCTTGAAGTTATCTATCTTGCTATCACTTAGTGGTTATCTTGTTTAGCATAAGTTGTTGGTGCACATAGGTGAACCTAGTTTAGGTTTTGTGCTTGATAAATTAAATGGTAGGTTTATTCCACATTTATTCAAGCCTAAACCGTAATTATTTTAAAACGCCTATTCACCCCCCCTCTAGACGACATCCTCGATCTTTCACCAACTAGCCTATGTGGAGCCCCACCCACCAATTACACACGCCCTTCTCACAATTACTCCTCCATTTTCAATTATATAATATTTTGCAGATTCTAATGTGGGCTATATACAGATTGAAATGAGTGAACACATAACAATAAAATATATATTTAAAAACGTGAGTAGAGATTTCTTGCACCCGAGCTTTCTTGCACCCGAGCTTCAGTGCTAGCACTACTTAAAAAAATATTTAAAATATTTAAAAACGTGAAAAATATCATGCATGTTCTCGATGATATATCCTATAGACGTGCAAAATCACAATGGGAAATAATTTGAATGTCGTCCTATAAAAAATGACAAGTTTACATATCTGATTATAATTAACAATGCATAGTTTCAAATCTTCATTTATTTGTCATTTTTAGAGACAAAAACATAAAGACTTTTGCATTGAGATTTTGCACGGCTGCAGTATACATCATTGAGAACATGCCTTCATTTTAAAATAGTTTTTGAAACTTTTAAATGTATTTTTTGAATTTCTTTAATACTAGTGAACGTGCAAGTACAACGCACGTTTCTATTTTAAAACAAAATAGAACTTGTAATTTTTTAGTTTAAATGAGTTTTAAGGTATTTATATGTTTGTATGTACTAATCGACATAAATAGAAAAACTCCGACATGAATATGTTTAGGTCAATCGCTCATTTTAACGTGCACCTCTAAAACACGTCTTCTCCAATATATTTATAAAAGAACAAATTTGGTGTGATACAAAAAATAGAGTGCCATGAATCCCTCTCCCACCATTTTCTTCTGCATCCTCGTGTATCACTTACTACATCTTTCAAATGAATTTCATTCGATAACAAAAACCTTACTGATTAGTTTTTATCAAACTTTTTTTTCAAGTACAGGCGAAACCTCCAGCACCCCACGCTGGCACTCCTGTTCTTCTTCACCTGAATGCCTGTGGATCACATCAAGCAATTGGTCCGAAAAAAATAGAACTCTTGTGCTGTGAATGCCCAGTCACATCGATCCGTGCGGCATGAGCGGAGGCGGGTTCGTTCCCTCCTTCTACTCCTGCTGGTTGTCCACGCCAGCATCATCCACAATAGCCGGCCGAGTGCCTTAGCCGCCGCCATGCATGCAGCTTGGTCGTCACGTTTTCTTAAGCGGACTTTGCTTTGGGGACACCTGATTTCCGATCGGAATTGGTTACGACCAGGACACCTGATTTCCGATCGGAATTGGTTACGACCAGGACACCTGATTTTCTCGATCAGAGTTAGCTATCATCGCTTGCGTTTATAGATCTCGATCATTGATTAAAAATTAAATGGACAAGATTTAAAGTGTTTGCTGCTTGACATCGGGACAATCTGGATCATTGATTGAAAATTGAACGGATAAGATTTAAAGTATCCCAACATGTTTACTCTTTTAATAGTAAGTATAGATAGAAGGATCACTAGAGTTCGGGAGAAAAAAAATCTTTTCGATCGGTAAAACTAAAACATCTTATAATTAATCAGGAATGAAGAGAGTATTACTTTTCTTTTTGCCTCGCACATTTTTATCTGCAACTAATGAGATACAATCCTAATGTTCTTTTCCCCGCAAAAGAAAAGAAAAATAATACTTTTTTCTTTTCTTTTTTGACATGAATCCTAGTTTTTTATTTGAGGGATCCTAGCTTTCTTTGGAGCGAAGCAAAGCTGTAGAAGGAGTCCCGACAGAAAAGCCACCGCCGCGTATCCCGCCCTATCTCTGCCCGTCCACGCGTCCATACGGACGGTCCAGATCCTTCTCGTCGTGGAGCAGGTGGTAGCCTACGCGCACACTCACCGGCCGTCGCCGCGGCCGCGCACACGGCTCCACCTCACCATCGACTCCTCTTCTTCCTCCTCCACCTCGCCGTCGCTATTCAGATCGAAATCCCTCGCGCGAATCGCGTCCTCCACTCGATCGATCGGGACCCCGGCGCCATGTCGATGCTGGACGCGTTCTTCGGCAAGGGCGGGGGCGGCGGCGCCTTCCGCGGCGCCAAGTGGTACGGGTTTCTTTCTTGAGTTCTTGGTTCGTCAGTCGCTTCGATTTCGCAAAATTTGGTTTCTGATTCGGTTCGTTTCTTGACTGACACCAGCAAGACGCTGCTCAAGCTGTCGATCCCGCGGATAAAGCTGCTGCGGAACCGCCGGGAGCTGCAGCTGCGCCAGATGCGGCGGGACATCGCCAAGCTCCTCGAGGCCGGGCAGGAGGCCACCGCCAGGATCAGGGTACGGGTTTCCGAGGGATTGTTGGTTCTAGGGTACCAGGCTCTTGGATTTGAGGGTGGGGATGATGAGCGAGGGGTTAACTGTGTTAGTGCGGTCGCAGGTCGAGCACATCATCCGGGAGGAGAACATGATGGCCGCGCAGGAGATCCTTGAGCTCTTCTGCGAACTCGTCTCCGTCCGCCTACCCATCATAGAGGCCCAAAAGTTTGTCACCTGTCCTCTTCTTTCTTATTCAGTAAACATGTATGCTATGCTAGCGTATTTTTATTTGTGCAATCGGTCTTGTGGATCAAGCGTCTTACATGAAACCTCAACTAGGCATGTCAAAATCCACCGGAGCTGTAGTGCTCACTCGATAGTTTAGGTTAATCTCTTTAGTCCCAGAGTAGCTGCAGTCTGTTGTTATTGTTCTGTTGCATTCGCACCTGATTAACTTCATGTGCGTATGTGTTCATTTTTAATGAAATGCATAATGTTAGCTCACCTTTATAATAGATTGTGTCAGTTCTCTGTTCTGTAACACAACAACTCATGTACTTGTAATTTGACGATGTGTGATGCCCCTAAACATCATATTCTTGGCTCCTTTTGACCTTTCCTTGGGTGTGTGGCGCTAATTACCTATGTCATCCTTAATCAATTCTTTTATTGAAGCGTATCCTCTCAAATGTGGTAGTTATACAGTTTCCACTGGCTTGTAGCTTAATTAATGACGCTGACCTGTTAAATTTCTATGCCTGGTTCAGGGAATGCCCTATAGATCTCAAAGAGGCAATATCCAGCATCTGTTTTGCTGCCCCAAGGTGTTCAGATTTGCCGGAACTGATCCAAGTCCAAATGATGTTTGCGACTAAGTATGGGAAAGAATTTGTTGCTGCTGCTTCAGAGCTTATGCCAGATTGTGGGGTCAACCGGCAGGTCATATGCCAACTTCCACAAAAAATAATTTAATTATGTTGCAGCCTGATTATGATGATGCTGAAACGATTTGAATCAATACCTCTGCAGATAATCGAACTGCTTTCTATCCGTCCTCCTCCGGTTGAAGTGAAGATGAAACTGCTGAAGGAGATTGCTGAGGAGCATGAGGTAGATTGGGATCCTTCAGCAACAGAGACGGAATATCTTAAACCCCATGAAGATCTACTGGTAAGTGTTTGCATACCAAAAACTAAGGTTAGTTCATTATTTTTAATCTCACTTTGTAACATGTTTCTTTTCACTAGAATGGACCTACATACTTCAGTGGTTCAACACTTCCTCTTCCAAAGGAGAAACATGAGGAAGCTGTAGCTACAAGTGCTGCGGTCCAGCCTAATGAAGACTATGAGTCTGACGGTGGCTTTGACGAACTAGATTTGCCTGAAGTCCCAAAAGCAGCAATTCGCCCGGTTTCTGATACTCCATCAACCCCAGATATTGGGCCACATGTGCAAAGCTCGCAGTCAGCTGCTCATGAATCCTCAAACTCACCTGACTTGGAAGAGAATCCAACAGCCGATGCTGCGTTCTATAATGACATCAAAAGTTCCGAGCCCCCAGTTTCTGCACCATTTGCTCAGCCAAGTATGCCAGCTTTCCCCATTGAAAAGAAGCAATTTGTTCCTTTCGCCTCTCCCCCGCCATTTGCTTCTGATTCTTCAATGGAGAGAAATGACTCGATTCCCTTACATTCTCCAAATCCAGTGAAGCCAACAGAGCCAGAATTCTTCACAAGGACAATTGATGAAGTTACCCCTCCCAAAACACCTAATGATTTCGACATGTACTCGAAGCATTCAGAAGGGTGAACTCGACCTCTCCTATAGAGAGAAGGGAAATTTTTGATTTGGATGATGTGCTATCTGCTGCCCAATCAGCTGCTGATTCAGCAGAAAGAGCTGCATCGGCAGCCCGTGCTGCTGCTAACCTTGCGCAACTGCGTATTGCAGATCTAAAGAAGAACAGTAGGGTTTATGAGAACTACGGTGATAATAGCCAAAATGAAAATCATAATCAAACTGAGGTGACGCAGAAACCAACATTTGATCACCAGGACTCTTTTTCCAGTGACACCCAGGGTTATGCACCTTCTCATGTTCCTCAGAGATCACCATCGCTGGAGGACGATCCATATTTCTCCTACCCCAACCTGTTCTCGTCGAAGCCTTGAGTGCTACTTGTCTGCAAATTAGTTTCTCGACATAGTTGGAAGTCCTGGGGTGCAATGTCTGTGAAGCCTTGTTTGGACCCCTAGTGTTTGGCTATTTCTTGGATTATTCTGTGTATGCTCTATGCTGAGTTGATACAGAAAAAAGGAGTCTGCAGCAGTTTTACTAGGTTGATGCACTCTCATGCCCACTATCTGTAAATTGTAAAGCGTGAATGTTGTATGGGTTTTTTTCTGAAACTTCAGACCTCTGAGAGGAAATAAAATCTGAACTCATGTTGTAATTTTGAGTTCCAAGAAGTTTAATGTCAGTGATTGAACATTGTGAGAGTAATGTACGCAGTTTTGTTTTTTGTGCAAAGTTAGTTTGATAATCAAGACAAGAGCTGACCGTTGACGTTCATATTCTCTGAGAGGGCGGGAGAGTGAACTGAAGCCTGGTCAGTTGCATCTGGCAGTTACAGTGATACATTTTTTTAGATAAAGAATGTATATTAATATCGCGGAGATACAGATTACACCTAGCCTCTGCAACGACACAATAACCAAAGCTATTACGGATGCACACAGCCGAAAAACAATAAGAAGAAGTAAGAAAAAGAAAAGTCCCGCTACAGAGTTACAGTTCTTGTAGCAGCCGCACAACCACCACCAAGACAACCCCTGATGTCCAAATCTTCAAAAGCAACGCCTTCAAGAAGAACAGTGCCAGGCACAACCAACTAAGGCCAGACCTTGAGTTTTCAACCTGAAGATAGTCCCCGCTCTCAAAACAATGTCTTCACCAAGATCATTGCCAGACACAACCAATTAAGGCCAGATCTTGGATTTTCACCGGAAAGGTAGGACTTTGAACTTCATCCGTGTTGTCGCCCCCGCTTACATACTGCTGCCACGATTCCTGAAACTCTGAGCCAGTTCCTCATCAACGCAAAGACTCCAAAACACCATTGTCAGTCCTTCGATCACAGCTTTCATGACATTCTCCCTCTGGCTTCACCATGGATTTGCCCATGATAACATCAGAGCAGAGCTTTGCACCGCTACCTCCGGCACGACCGAATACCACCCGATCTAGCAGTCTCTAGGCATTAGCCAGTTCGAGATCGCCAGCGGAGCCTTCCGGAACCTGACACTCTGACCAGATCAAAGATGACCGGCGACAAGCAGATCTTCATCCTTGTGCGAGTTGAAACTCTAGGACCGCCACCATTATTTGAGCACACCGGCAGGCCCCCACGCCGCTGATCGGAGCAGCAAAGGAATCGCCGCCCCGGCTAAGACCTCTAGCGGGATGACATCGGAGAAGAAAGCAACACCATGCCCAACTGCAGAGAATCCCGCAGCAGAAGCCCGGATTGGGTCAGTCCAGATCGAAACCCAGAATTAAAGCCCTGCAGCCTTCTGAACAGAATTAAAGAACGATGGGCATGCGGGTCTAACAGAAATATATGCTGCTCCCATTCTAATCCGACGGAACTATCCTCTTCCAGACTGGCTATAAATTCGACTAGAGCTGTAGAGCAACAGCTCCGATGCAAGGTACTAGCATCTGAATTCTGAATAGACAATCCCGTTGCAGTCAGTTTTGTGGTGCTTGCCGGGCACTGAAAGTATAAGAGTTGGAGGAGAGCAAACTGGTCATGAAAGATGAACAGTCGTCTGACGTTGATCAGCTTGTCTTCCTCCAACATCTCATCTTCAGTTGATTGCCTTCTGCAGCCTAAGAGAGAACGAACAGACTGGGTTAGCTAGGAAACCGCATGCACCGCTCAAAGCGAGGATTAGAGGAACTGAAACATTCATCGGAAAGATGAATCATGGTTCAGTTTCCTCTAATATCTCACCTTGACCGGTCATCAGGAAAATATGTGCAAGTAAAATAGCCAGACACGCACTGCAATCACCCAACGTGAGAATAGGAGGAAATCAAACTGAGGCAGACACATAATAGAGCAAGTTTCTCAAAAACCAGACCACTTTTTTCAAAAAACATCAAGGAACCATACTTTATGGGGTGCATCTCACAAAACTACACTTTGTATGACAACATATTTCTCCAAACCACGCTCTGTAAGTTACACTATGGGTGTGGTTTTGTGGAATGTTTTTTGTCAGCAAGAGTGTGGTTTTGTAAGTACATTCCTCAAGCGTGGGGTTTTCCGGTACTTTGATAAAAAAATAAGGTGTGGTGTTGAGAAATATACTCAGTAAACTGTCTTATGGCCTAGTTTGTTCTCCTCCAATATCTTACCTTGGCCAAATTGCTTGATCCTGAGTTGCTGCCCAACTGTTAGTGATGCAAACGCCAATGTGCTAGCTTCTTGTGATTCCTTGCCCGTCAAGCATGATCATCGTACCTCTAGATGATCTTTCGCACCGCGTCGCTTAGGCTCAGAACTTACCACAATAAATCATGTCGTGCTATATCATAAACGACACCAAGACGCGATATTTGTTAACTAGGTGCGGCCAACCCTAGGGCAATGCATGCAGACACCCGGGCGACAGAAACCTTCGGGATGGGCTCCGTAACTTCCGGAGGCCCGTTGGAGGCGACTCCGGGGCGGTTCTGGGCGCTCGTCGGCGACGATGTCGATGGGGCGTCGGACTCGGAGAAGGGTGTGGACGGCAGCGACGCTGTGTCTGCATCGGAAGATGGGGGCGGCTCGGAGAGTTCCGGCGCGCTGCGCTACTCTGCCGAACGCCGTCGCCTATGTCCAAGACGGTGTTGGAAGATCGGAGTTCGAGAGAGAAAAAGAGGATTTATCGACGACAGGCCCAAAGGTATGCGTGTCTTTCCCTACAGGTTTCTCCGGCCTGCTCGTCGGGTCACTTGCGGGGTCGCGGCGGTCCTTTTTTGGCCTCGGCGCCGGGAAGTGCTAGTCAGATCAGGCTGCCAGTCCTTGAACCTTCGGTGTTCTTGGATGATGGTACAGAAGGTTGGCAGATTGTGCGTCGCCGGGAGCGACATGTGAAGGTGCCACCGGCAGTGTTGACAGTGTCACCGACAGTGTCGCATGCGCAGAACACGGAGCTTCTACATGGACGCGGCCGTTGTTCTTTTCTCCACACTGCAAAGTTACCGATCGGTTGCGGCCGATCTCGTGTGGCGACTATTCCGATCCGGGCTGGATTTCCGTTACCCACGCCGGAGACGAGGAAGACGGGCGGTGATTGCGGACCGCAATTTTCAAATTTTGGAAAAAATACACTCGGCCTTGCGGGCCAGGGGGAGGTGGATCGTCGACTTGTGGGTATTGCGGCCCAAACTACAAGTCGATCTCGATCGCCTGGAAAGATAAAACTAAACCTAGGTCTTAGCCTGAGGAAGCTCCTTGGGTTTAGACAGTCTGATAGACGTCCTCAGCCGCCGCGATCTGGTTTGCCTATGGCGAACAATGGCGGAGGGCGTGGGGGGGCTGGGGATGGCCGCGCCGGACCGCATCGTGGTTTCGGCGGTCCTACTCCAGATCGAGGAAACGATGCCTACCGTGCGAATGAGGGCCGAGGTTATCAGGAGAACGCCGGCGGCGCTGCGCGACAAGGCGGCCAGAGGCACTTCGAGGTCGGGGGTCCGAGCGGCACTGGTCAGCCGGACTACCGTCCTCAAGGTTTCAACGGTAACTTCGGTGGTTTTCATGGTGGGTCTGGGTTTGGACAGGGCAATCAGCAGCAGCGCAACTTCTCGCAGCCTCGGCAGTACCCATATAGAGAGAACAACTATGGTGGTGGCAGGTTTGCTTCAGGTAGAACTTCAACAAATACACAAGCAAATACTCAAGTTAATTCAAGTCTGTCGGAGGCGATGTTGGCCCGGATTGTTAGTCAGGTCACCGAGGCTCTTCGTCAGCCGGTTGCTGCTGCGGTGGCAGGGAACTCCGCGACAACGGCATCTGCATCCGCTGGGACGACGGCGTCGGCGGCTGAGTTGATTGCCAAGGGAGCGAAGCCGGTAGCTACGGCGGCTACTTCTCAGGTGCCCAGTGCGGTTCAGGAGCCAGGAGGGGGTCGTGCTAGAGGGTTTGGGACTAGACCGGGAGTTGAGTTGGTGAATGCTAAGAAGCAGAAGAAGGGTCCGAGATGTTACCGCTGTGATGAACCAGGACATCATGGGAAAGAATGTTTGGTGGAGGTGTGTGACCTTTGTGAGAGTAAAGACCATGCGGAGAGTATGTGTCCGTTGTTGTCTGCACCGAAACCTCAGGTAATCATTCATGGGTTAATCAATGAGGGGCTGATGTTCTTTGAACAGCCGACGACAGAGACGTACAGGCCGAAGATCGACAGTGCTCGAACTGCGATGCTCACTGTGTCTAAAGGCGATCTCTCCATTCCGCAGATTGTGGCCCAATTACAACGCCTGGTTCCACGTGAGCAGTTTCATTGGGAGGTTCAGCAGGTTGGACACAATGTTTTCAAAGCTCCTTTTCCGTCGAGAGAGGAGTTGGATCGATTGGCTATTTTTGGTGCGTGCAAGGTTCCTAATAGTGTTTGCGAGCTCACTGTTGTTCCCTGGGTGGCTACTGTTGAACCTTTGGAAAAATTACCCAAGAAGTGGATTAGAGTGTATGGTATCCCTCCCAAGACCACAGGGGATTATCTCTCTCTATGGAGTTTAGGCTCGTTGTTTGGCAAAACAATGAAGGTTGATATGAAATTCACTCGGAAATTTGGTGTGCTTCGTATTCTTGTGGGGTGTATGGATTACACACTAATTCCCTCAGGTTCGACAGTCTTCATAAAAGATGGTTTTTATAGGCTGAAGTATAGGGTTGAGCACCCGGTGGATGTGGGTGACACTGAGGATGATCCGCCAAGATCACCTCCGCCGGACGATGAGGATGATGAGGGAGATGATATAGTTGATGAGGATGAGCATGTGAATAATAAGGGGGCAGATGACACTAATACCGCTGATATTATGGAGTCCGATGATGTGTCCAGAGGTGTAGATGGGAAAGACGCTGGTGGTAATTCAGCTGCAGAACCTATGCAGGAGAGCTTGTCCGTCAGGCTGTGACGGGGGTTGTTTTTTCTCCTAAACTAAAGCAACAGATTGAGCTAACTAAGAAGCAGTTTGCGTTGGCTGCTAGTAGTGATTGCATGTATGTGGGCAAGGAGGTTGATCGGAGTAGCTCTGGAGTAGAGTTGTGTGTTGACATGGACAAGGAGGCGGTGATGGGCTCAGGTGATCTGTCAAGGGGTGCGTCCAAGACAGTAGCAGAGAACGGTACAGCTGTGGTTTGTTGGACAATGTCAGCGGTCAGGAGTGTGTTCCTTCGAGTCCTTTTGGCTGTGGTAGTGCTGACTCGGCGGAGTGTTCTGAAGCCTCTCCGACACGCACCAGGTCGATGGAGGTTCAGGTTCGGGCTGAGGGGACGGAGTGGTCTACTCCGACAAATTTGTCTCCTATCTGTTCTTCCCCAAGGCTCGAGTTGGAAGATGTGGGTGGCCTCTATATGGATCAGTTCGGGAGTCCGGTGAGACAGCAACCTGCTGTGGTGAGGCAGGAAATCACTTCATGCATTGCGGATGGGGCATATGCGAGACCCTCGGAGGCGGATATCTTAGCTTTTGGAGGAATGCGGGAGATGGAGGTGAGGTCTAGCCAGCGCTTGCGGAGCAATCTAATGCGGATCTACCTCAACTCGATCGGGCGAAGGACCTTCTTGCGCGCAAGGTCTACGGTTCACCTTCAGGTATCCCTACCCATACAAAGCTTTCTATTCGTTCGTTATCTAATTCCGAAGTTAAACGTAGATCGCTTGTTTTGGGTATTTCTTTAGGATCTAATGATGCTCAAGTAGATTCTTCTATTGATAGGATTATGGATTTAGAGAGGGAGAGAGAACTAATCTTTTTGAAAAATTCTTTACCCCCTACAACTGATGGTACCGAATCTAGTTTCGCTCTAAAACAGGCCATTAACATCTGTGAAGATTTAGTCGAAGAAGAGGAAGAAGTTTCGGAAGATTATGCGGATCTTAATGAAACTTTGGCTTCAATAAAGGGGAGGGGGAAAAACAAGTCTCTTTCTAAACGTGCGATTAGAAGAGGTGTACGTTTAGCTATATATTCCAAAATTTGATTAAATGAAAGGAATAATTTGGAATTCGGATGGGTTTGGGGATACAGCAAAACATTTAGCGGTGCATGAATTCGTTAAAGAGAACAAACTTGATTTTGTGGCAATAATTGAAACAGGGCGTTCATCTTTTGCCACACCTTTTCTCAATTTTTTGGCTGCGGGCTTGGATTTTACTTGGTATTGTTTACCTCCACACGGAAGGTCGGGGGGCATGTTATTAGGATTTAACAATGCCGTCTTTGAGATACAAGACGTGGTCTCGGGTGATTTTTGCGTTAAAGTTCACCTGAGAACCAAGGCAGATGGGTTTATTTGGGCTCTCGTAATTGCGTATGGGGCAGCTCAAGATAGTAAAAAACCGGAGTTTCTAGCAGAGATGGTTCGAATTTGCGAAGGGGAGACGGTTCCGTTGTTGGTCGGGGGGGACTTTAATATTATTCGAAGGCAAGGGGAGAAGAATAATGACAATTTTAATGCTAGATGGCCGACTATCTTTAATGCGGTAATTGAAAGCTTGAGTCTGAAAGATTTAAAATTGTCGGGCCGGAAGTACACTTGGACTAGTAGACGAGATACGCCAACACTTGAGATGTTGGATCGTTTTCTAGCTAGTGTGGAGTGGGAACAGAAATTTCCTTTGGTTACGATACAGGCTCTAAACAGGGCGGGTTCGGATCATACACCGCTGTTATTGGATACCGGAGAGCATGCGTTCAAAGGTAATTCAAGTAGATTTTCGTTTGAGCTGTCGTGGTTAAGACAGGAAGGTTTTTACGATTTAATTTTGCGGGAATGGAATGTCGTACAAACGGGGAGTTCACCAGTTGAGCGGTGGCAAAATAAAATACGCCATTTACGTCAGTTTTTACGAGGCTGGGCACGGAATTTGAGTGGGGAATATAAGGTGTTAAGAGACAAATTAATATTACTCATTAATGAACTGGAGGTTAAAACTGAAACTTCTCCTCTTACGGATGCGGAGCGGGTAGCTAAGAGGGAGGCGGAGGATAGATTGGCGCAATTACGAAGAGATGAGGAATCTAAATGGGCTCAGCGCGCCAAAGTCAAATATATTCAGGAAGGGGGAAGTAACACAAGATATTTCCACATTATTGCGAATGGGAAACACAGAAAAAAGAAGATTTTACAATTGGAACAAGACGAAGGGACGATAGTGGGTCAGGAAAATCTTAAGACATATATTTCGGAATATTATAAAAAGCTTTTTGGAGCACCCGTCACAAATCATTTTGCGTTAGATGAGACGGTAGTCCATGATATGCCTCAAATATCCCAAGAGGAAAATGAGATATTGACCCAGGACTTCTCTGAGAAAGAAGTTTTTGAGGCCATTAAGCAAATGGAACATAATAAGGCTCCTGGGCCAGATGGCTTTCCGGCGGAGTTTTACCAAAAATTTGGAGTATTATCAAAGGAGACTTAATGGCTATGTTCGCGCAATTGCGAGCGGGGGACTTACCGTTATTTAAACTAAACTTTGGTATCATAACACTACTCCCAAAAAAAGAGGATGCGAGTAAAATTGAGCAATACCGTCCCATTTGTCTTTTAAATGTAAGCTTTAAAATTTTCACGAAGGTCGGAACAAATCGTGTCACTTCTATTGCGAGTAGAGTGGTACGTCCCACCCAAACTGCGTTTATTCCAGGAAGAAATATTCTGGAGGGGGTGGTGGTTCTGCATGAGACTATTCACGAGATTCACCGGAAAAAGATGGATGGGGTTTTATTTAAAATTGACTTTGAAAAAGCATATGATAAAGTGAAGTGGTCGTTTTTACAGCAGACGTTGAGAATGAAAGGTTTTCATCCACGCTGGTGCGAATGGGTTGCACGGTTTGTGCAAGGGGGGAGTGTTGGAATTCGCGTTAATGACGATATCGGTCATTATTTTCAAACACTCAAAGGTTTACGTCAAGGGGACCCCCTATCTCCGACACTTTTTAATCTTGTGGTAGACATGCTGGCCATCTTAATTTCTCGCGCAAAGGAGGATGGCCAAGTTGGGGGGTTGGTACCGCACCTTGTTGAAGGAGGGGTCTCGATTCTCCAGTATGCGGATGATACAATTTTATTCCTAGAACACGACATTGCGAAGGCTGTGAACATGAAATTAATTTTGGCTTTATTTGAACAATTGTCGGGATTGAAAATTAATTTTCACAAGAGTGAACTATATTGTTTTGGGAGAGCTAGGGAGGTCCAAGAGGAGTACCGTGCTATTTTTGGGTGTGAGATTGGTTCGCTGCCTTTTCGATATTTGGGCATACCTATTCACTACCGAAAATTGTTAAACAAGGAATGGAAAATTGTTGAGGATCGATTTGAGAAGAAGTTGGCGTCTTGGGTAGCTAAGATGTTGTCCTACGGTGACCGACTTGTGCTTATTAATTCGGTTTTAACAAGTCTTCCAATGTTCTTATTATCCTTCTTTGAGATTCCGAAGGGAGTAAGAAAAAGATTAGATTTTTACAGGTCTCGGTTCTTCTGGCAAAGCAATCAGTTAAAACGGAAGTATAGGTTAACGAAATGGAATATTGTTTGTAGGCCGAAGGATCAAGGGGGTTTGGGGATTTCGGTGTTAGAGGTTAAAAATAAATGCCTTTTGAGTAAATGGTTGCATAAAATTTTGAATGAGGAGGGTGTTTGGAAAGAGTTGTTAGTGAACAAGTACCTAGGGGAAAAAACGCTATCTCAGGTACAAGCTAAACCGTTTGATTCACCCTTCTGGAAGGGTCTTATGAAGGTGAAAGATGACTTCTTTAAGCGTGGAAGTTTTACTGTCGGTAATGGGGCGCAAATACGGTTTTGGGAGGATGCTTGGCTAGGACCGAACCCTCTTCAAAATGAATACCCATCTTTATATACCTTTGCTTCCAACAAACATAGTACTGTTGCTACTGTTTGTGGAAATGTACCTATTAATCTACCTTTCCGACGGGTTTTAATAGGACACAATAGAGCTCTTTGGCTGGATCTTGTAGAAAGGTTAATGCGAGTACACCTTACAAACGAGGAGGATAAGTTTAGGTGGAGTCTAACCTCTAATGGCGCATTTTCGGTTAAGTCATATTACGATGATTTATTAAATGGCCATACAAGATATTTGCGTAAATACTTATGGAAGTTAAAGATTCCACTAAAAATAAAATTTTTCTTATGGTTTCTTCATAGAAAGGAAATCTTAACAAAAGATAATTTACTTAAAAGGCGATGGATTGGATGTAAGAAGTGTGTTTTCTGCGATGCGGATGAATCCGTGGAGCACCTTTTTATTAAATGTACTTTTGCTCGAGATATTTGGCGTTTAGTGCATTTCACGTTTAATGTTTATCCACCAACGAGCATTGCGAATTTATTTGGTAGCTGGTTGAATGGGATAGATAGAGTCACAAAAGCTCGTATTCGGATTGGTGTTGCGGCCATTTTATGGGCTCTTTGGAACTGCCGAAATGACATTGTGTTTAACAAATTGAATTCTTCTCATTATTTGCAGGTTATCCACAAGGCGTGCTACTGGATCCATTCGTGGTCTTTCCTGCTCCCCGCGGACCAGCGTGGTCTCATGGATGCCGGATGTACCCGGTTGTTAACGGTTATGCGGGCTATCTTCAGCCGGGGCGGTTGGTTGCAACCTAGACGTATCAATGCTTAAGATCAAAAATAATTGTACTTTGTTTGAGTGGCTGATCTATGTAGCCACCTTAAGTGACCCATGACTTGTAAACCTGAATTTCTGGATGTGTAATAATTGCGGATGGCTGTGTGCATCTTTTGGATGCAGAGGCCGGGGATCCGCACCCCCTTATCTAAAAAAAAAAAATGCATGCAGACACTCCTCCCCAATATACTACAACACAGGTTGTCCAGGTCCACCGCCAACTCCCCTACATGCCTTTACTATAATGTTGTCATCTGTACAACATGTGGTACAAAGAGATTTAGGATACACAGTGCTACTACAACATAACTTTTTTGTTGATAAGTTCATCGATGTATTAATAATCATCAACGATAATATACATAACACCAAAAGTAATGAAATTACAAATATGTCTCTAGACCACCTAGCGATGACTATGAGCACTGCAGTGAGCCGGATGCGCATCGCCGTCCTGGCCCCTCCCTCATCGGAAAGGGGCAAAACTTGTCGTAGTAAAGTTTGTTGTAATATCTGGACAGTGGGAAGTAATCTAAAGTAGAACACAACTTTTATCCTATCCACGTCAATTACAACTCAAGTCCGAATGTAACCCGCTTGCAAATATTCCGACATAAACACAGGATCGGTGATAGACAACGTTAACGAGGCAGAATAACACACGCGACCGAACCCGGCGGCCGAAACTGGATCGATACGACGCACCTCGACTGACAGTGGCATGGATAATCTTCCCGACGAGATGCTGGCGCACATCGTCCGCCGCCTCCCGCCACGAGGCCTCGCTACCTGCCGGAGCGTCTGCAAGGACTGGCGCGCCATGGCCGACGGCCGCGGGCTGCTGCTGCGGTCGCCCACCTCGTGCCGCGCTCTCTGCGCGGCATCTTCGTCAACTACATGGGGAAGGTGACCCACAGCTTCTTCTCCCGCGGCGCCTCACCGCCGGTCGATCACGCCCTCTCCTTCTCCTTCCTGCCCAACCGACGGTGGTGCGACGTCTCGCGAGTTCTGGACCACCGCAACGGGCTGCTGCTCCATCAGAACGCGACCAACTTGTTGGTGTGCAATCCAGCGACGCGGCGGCGCGCAACGCTGCCGCCGCCGCCGCAGCAGCAGCTCGACCATGTTAAACAAGTACTTATCCCGTAGTTGTTGGGTCCGTCTAATTCTCAGACGACTGAGAATTAAGCAAATTCTCAGTCGGCTGACGTCAGCCATGTGAATTTCCAACGATTGAATTTGACCCGATCGATTGGATCAGCTCCATTCACGCGCATTGTTTTTTTTTCAGCTGAACGTTCCCATCGCTTTGAGTTCAAGCCCATTTGATCGAGGCTGGCTGTTGGTCCGTCGCTAGGTTGGGTCGCGCTCGCGCGGCAGAAACAAACGTGGCAGTTAGTATTGTTGTACTGTTCACACATCAAGCTATCAGTTTTTTTTTTGCATACATCAAGCTATCAGCTAGATATTTTGCTTGTGTATTCGATACGCGTACGTGTATGGGTGTATATTGTACGTATTTGTCAGCCAAACGGCCACACACTGATATCTTGATTGACAACGTTGTTGAACACGCCGCCTTCTCGGCGACCCCATGCGTGTCACCTCGCCGAGACGCAGTTCGAGTGGTACGAGTATGTTGATACTCGGGCCGAACACCATCTCTCGCCTCACCGGGATGACGTCCACCTCCAGTCGGGTAGGTATCTCGATGGCTCTCACCGAGGGGCGTCATTCATTGTCGCCCCTTTGATCATGCCAAGGTCTCTACAACCACAAAGTTGGGGCCCTCGCCGGCTCTCAGAAGAGCGACGTTGCCCATCCGGGACCTCTTCGGGGCCGCTCAAACCATCGCTAGCCGTCTCTGACCCTCAACAAGCATCGTCGACCCTAGACTTAATATTCCTGACACTCGACCACAACCCTTGACAAGCGTCACCGGCCCTCAATAAGCCTTGTGCGGGTTCGTTAAGTCTCAACAGATCACCTCAATACTCGAAGGTCGGCCGGTTTCCACATCGACACTAGCCGCCACCCGTTGTCGAGCCCTCCGACTACATCAAGCCTACATCGACAAGCGCCCTCGAGCCTTGCCACCTCTTGTAAGCGCGACACAACCGTGACAACATAGGCGTACTTCAAACTCTTCTCCATAAAGAGCTGGACCTAATTTATATGTACCTGACTTAATAGGTACATACAAAAAGCTACTTAGCTTACTTTTGTAGCGCGTGAGGGATTTAATACGTACTATTTCCAATGTTTTTGTTCCCGTCATAAACTCCTAAAAAGCTACTCGGTAGCAACAAAAATTAAAAATAGTCTATGGACCGGTCACAGTTACAACACAGTTGCAACTTTAGGACGAATTATGACGGAAATTCAATCTTTATTTTTTTCTCACTTGCAACTCCACTTGTAACTGAAAAATCTCAGTCGCAACTCACTTGCAACCGGAAAAAACTCAGTTCCGACCTAACTAGCAACTAAAAAAATTACAGTTGCAACCTCACTTGCAACCGAAAAAAAACATAGGTGCACCCCACTTGCAACTGAAAAACTAACCCCACTTGCAACTGAAAAAAATCTAAGTTGCAGTTGCAACCACACTTGTAACTGGAAAAATCTTGTTGCGACCTCACTTACAACTTGGAAAACTCAATTGCAACTACACTTGCAACTGGAAAAATCTCAGTTACAACCCCACTTGCAACCGAAAAAAAATAAGTTGCAACTGAAAAACTCCTCCGTGTAATCCCGCTTACAATTAAAAAAATCTAAGTTGCAGTTGCAACTCCACTTGCAACTGGAAAAAATATCTCACTTACAACTCCACTTGCGATTGAAAAAAGGTATCTCAGTTGTAAACACACTAGTAATTGGAAAAAATATATTTCAGTTTCAACTCCACTTGCAACTGGAAAAAATATCCCAATTGCACCCGCAGTCGTAACTAGTAAAAATATCTCAGTTACAACTCCACTTGCAACTTGAAAGCAATATCTCAGTTGCAACCTCACTTGCAACTGGAAAAAATATCTCAGTTACAACTCCACTTGCAGCTAGAAAAAAAATCTCAGTTGCAACCGCACTTGCAATTGGAAAAACTCCACTTGCAACTCAAAAAAATATCTCAGTTGCAACCGCATTCACAACTGTAAAAAAATCTCAGTTACAACTCCACTTAGAACTGGAAATAAATATCTCAGTTGCAACCGCACTTGCAACTGCAAAAGCATACCTCAGTTACAACCCCACTTGCAACCGAAAAAAATCAGTTGCAACTGAAAAACTCCTCCGTGTAACCCCGCTTACAATTAAAAAAATCTAAGTTGCAGTTGCAACTCCACTTGCAACTGGAAAAAATATCTCACTTACAACTCCATTTGCAATTGAAAAAAGGTATCTCAGTTGTAAACACACTTGCAATTGGAAAAAATATATTTCAGTTTCAACTCCACTTGCAACTGGAAAAAATATCCCAATTGCACCCGCAGTTGTAACTAGTAAAAATATCTCAGTTACAACTCCACTTGCAACTTGAAAGCAATATCTCAGTTCCAACCTCGCTTGCAACTGGAAAAAAAATCTCAGTTACAACTCCACTTGCAACTAGAAAAAAATCTCAGTTGCAACCGCACTTACAATTGGAAAAACTCCACTTGCAACTCAAAAAAAATATCTCAGTTGCAACCGCATTCGCAACTGTAAAAAAATCTCAGTTACAACTCCACTTGGAACTGGAAATAAATATCTCAGTTGCAACCGCACTTGCAACTGCAAAATCATACCTCAGTTACAACCACACTGTAACATCCCAAAATTGTAACCCAGCTTTTTGGTCAAAAATGTGGGTCAACAAAAACTTTTGTGTGTTTGTTTGATTATGGTTGTTTGATTTGTTGTTTGCTCTAAATAAAAAGAAAAGAAAAGAAATAAAAGAAGTGCCAAAAACCCTAAAATAATGTGACAAGTGTCACCCTAAATCTCCAAGTGAGAACTCAAGTTTTCTTCCAAACAAAAATTCAGTGGAGAAATCTTGATCCCTCTCATTTTATCCCTAATACTTTTCCCCCTCTTTATTTCAAATTATATTCAAAATTCCATTTTCAAAATTTCCAAATGTTTCTTTAACTTTGGAAATCATCAAGATCACCAAGCTACACTTCCAAAATAAATACCCAGTGGTACCACAAATCTTGACAAATCATTTTGAAACAAACTATGAAAATAAATTTCAGAAAATCCAATTTTGGATTTGGTTCGGGAATAAGGTCGAACACCTGCTGATCACCACTGTGTTCTTCCCTAAAACCGAAAATCCAATCCAAAATTCGAGCTCAATTCGGTGCAATCCCGTGCCATTAGTGTTTCCACTCCCTCACCTCACCTCACTCACTCAAAGGACGATGAAGAGACGTGCTCGTTGACCCCAGAGGAAGCAAGCCGAAGCTCCACGCCATTGCCGTCCTCAGAGCTCTGCCGCACGGGTCGTCTCCGTGGAGAGAGCAGACGCAACGCTGAGGCGACGCCGCGCCGTGTCCACCGCACTCCACGCATCCCTCTGCTTCTGCCCGACGAGACCACACCGCCGCAGAAGCCCTCTGGCGTGCACACCGTCCGTGCCAGAGCACGCCGCGCGTCATGGCGACGCCGAGGTCAACGGAGAGCACCGCACGCCTCTGCGCTGCCCCGCCTCACCCCTCTGGTTCCGTCACCTCCACCGCGTCGTATGCGAGCCCCCCCTGCCCCTCTGATGCACCGCACGCACTCTACCCGACCCCAGCGCACGCGCCGGAGCACGCCGATCGCCATGGCCGGCCGAGCACGGCATCGACGCTCGCGCGCCACCCCTGTCCCCCTCGACCACCCGACCACTTCTGCAGCATCCCCTAGCTCCCCGCAACCCCTCTGGCACCCCCAGCCGGACCCAGCACCTCTCCTTCCCTCACTCCACCACCGTGCCATGGGGCACCGAACGCCTCCACCCGCTATAAAAAGCACCCCGCACCCCCTCTCTTCTCCACACATCGCCACCACTTCCCCCTCACACCCCTCACACCCGTGCATCGCCAGGAGGGCGAGCACGCCACCACAGCCACCGTGCACAAGCTCGGCTGTGCACTGCCGCACCGAAGAAGAGGTCGATCACGGCCGCGCCGTGCCACTCTTCCCCTCTCTCTTCCCTGCACCGCAACAGCCTCACCATTACCACCGCACCCTCCCGCACTCACTCCCTCCTTGTTTCGTGCCCAGAAGCGACGCAGGGGACTCGCCGGAGTTGGAGCACGGCCGAGGAAGCTGCGGAGCTCGCCGCCGACGAACCGGACCGCCCCAGCAAGCACCAGTCCTCCAGCGACCTTCCCCGAACCTCCGCCGTCGATCCACGTCCTCGCCGCTTCCAACCGAGCCCCCTAGGTGAGCCCTTGAACCACCTCGCCGTCGCCGGAGCCCCGGCGCCACCAGGAAATGGTCGTCGCCGTTGTCATCGCTCCTTAGCCGTAGGATTAGAAATCAACGGCTACGTACCGGTTCGTTTAATTAGACACTGACTGGTGGACCCCACCCGTCAGCGTTTTAAACTTAAACCCGCGCGCGAGACGTTTTCCGTTGAGTCACTGACGAGCGGACCCCACCCGTCAGGGATCTCAACATTATCCAGTAAATTAGGGTTTTAGAATTTAAATCTCCTCTGAATTTCAGTACTGGACACCACTTTGAAATTCATTATCTCGAGAATTAGGAATCCAAATAAATCAAACTCAAATGTTCTGGAAAGCTTATGAAATTCTTTAACTCACCAAAGTGGTCTCATCCCATTTAGATAAATAATAAAAGCTTAATAATAAAAATGCTCCAGAAGGTTTGAAACACCAAACCATTTGTTTCTGGAGTTATATTAGTCCAAATGACTTGAAACCAATTTTGGTAGCTTTGTATTAGGATCCTTTAGCTCCCCAAATTTTGGTAGAATTAATTGAGTAGTGTAAAATCCTTAGCTTTTGGTTGAACTTCAGTAAACCCTTCTGCACTAAACCAATTAGTGTGAATTAATAGTAGGTCCAATTAAACTAAACCAATTTTGTCAGGTCACATACAACCAAGGTTAGTTATCCCTAAAAGGATTTAATTTTTGGAGCAACCTAATTTGTTTGGTAGCTAAAACTTGATTAAAGTCCTTCTGAACTAAAACAAATGTGTAGGGAGTTTGGTAACTCCAAATGACCCCAATCCAATTGGGTGGTCTTCTACACATCAGTAGCTATCCATAGAATTTTAGTTTGAAATTTTGTGACCAACATAGATTAAATGGTGAATTAATTGGTGTACAACTAGTTCTGCCTTAGTTTGAAAACAATTAAATAAAGATTAATTCAATTAAATTAAAACCACCTTGTGTTGCTTGATGTGTGCAGTAGCTAATTGTAGCATTTGTGATTGTAATGATGTGATGATGCTTGAGTTAGAGTAGTAATTGTTTGTCTTGCTTGTTTAACGTTTAGACGATACCGTTGACGGATTTATCGAAGAAGGAGGTTTCGTTGAACCCGAAGATCAGGACCAGTACCACTGTGTTGAACAAGGCAAGCTACTTCACTGAGCTTGCATTTATATACATCTATTTTAGTCTCAAGAGTTATTCCAAGGAATCAATGATTTTAGAAAAAAATCCCTTTTGCAAAATACCTGAAAACTATTTTGCCACCTTATGTAGAAGTATAAAGTAGTTATTTAAAACTATAAGTTGGGAAAAACAATGTTTTTCAAAACTCCTTTGAAGGTACTTGGATGAAGGTGAAATGCCGAAAGGTCGGTATTAAGTTGGAAAATGGTGGTGTTGTTTTGGAAAAGTGCACATTGTGTCCTAACACTATGGCGACCAACCAATAACCGGTGCGACCACATTTACCCACATATGGGCAAGGGCGTAGTCATATAATTTGCTCGTGTTAGTACTGGATGCCTCAATAACGAGGATAACCTCGTTCCATGAGGGGATGGTCTGAGGACCTACCCCCTGACCTGGGTCCTCTTAATAGAAGTCTACCGGAAGCCGGTATGAGCGTAAAGGAGAAAGAGGATTGAAGGGCTCCCTTGGGTCCGCCGGACAGAACTACGAGTCCTCACACTTAGTTTCTGAGGATTTAAGTGTCGATGGAAAGTGTCGTAGAGGCAGGGTCCTATACTAGCATGAGCAAAGGACAGGCTATGGCCGGGAACTCAACTTCGCATACCTCTGGTATGGCGGGACGTGGCTGACACGATGAGTGACCGGATGGGTGTGGGAAAAGCGTGCTACCTCTGCAGAGGGTAAAACTATTCGAATAGCCGAGTCCTCGGATATGGACAGTTGGGAGGCTGTCTTAAGACCATGTGCAAGTTTTATAAAATATTGAGTTTTGAAAGGAAATGAAGTGGAAAAGGTTGCATACCTGTACCAATGAGTTGGTACGAGGTTGTGATGGGTTTTGGGAACCATGATTGGGATGTGGTTGGATAACGGAGGAGTTTCGGGGAAACAGCTAAAATGATGTCTTCTTAAAGGATAGTTGTAAAAATTTCTTCTTACCCCTTTTCAGAAAAGGCTTTCTTTTAAGATGTTTCAAAGCTAAGTAAAAGTTTTCAGACTAAAACTAGTGCTTACTCTAGTTGGGGTAGTTTGCGAGTACATTCAAATGTACTCATATTGGTTTCGTCCCTGGCTATTGTCTTAGCCAGATTTCGAGGAGCCCTACGTTGAAGAGGAGTTCGGCGACGTCTATGCAAACTAGGATCTTCATAAGTCAGCTGCCTGTCGGGTGTTGTTTGAATGGATTAGCCCTACTACCGTAGCTTCCGCTGAATAAAGATGATTTGGCCCTTGAAGGCACCTATGTATAATTAGGCCAGTATGGCCATGTGTGTAAGACTTGAAACTCGGTATTGTATGGATGTAAACTTTGATATTCAGTTCGGATTATGTGCAACGACATACTGATCACGGGATCGTTGTGTTAAGCATAATCGGGTATTTCGGACGGCTAGTCCGGGGTCCCCACAGAGCTGGTATCAGAGCCATCCTGACTTTAGGAGACCTTAGTTAACATGGGCGTTAGTTAGGAGCTACAAAAGTTAATTCTAAAACAAGGAAGTGGAGTATTTTCGAAAATTTCTTATCTCCCCAACCCTTCCATTTATGTAAAAACCTTATACTCATTAAGAGTTGTCTTTTCTTGAACCCTTAAAATTTTGCACACTTGTTACTCCGTTAAGTTTACATTTGATACTCATGTCACTTAACTAACTTAAAATTTTGCTTAAACTTGTAGATGGCACCCAACGTCACCGAGTTCGTCCAAGTTAGGAAGGACGGCCTGCTGATGTTCGAGCAGGACTTGTACGAGTTGAGCCAGACTTTGGGACGCCCTGTTCCAGAGTTTGAGGGAACTCAGGTCGATTCCCTCGGTGATGGGAACCTGTCCTGGCTCATCAAGTCGTCCGTCCGAGGCAGGATTCAGCCACCCCGCTCCAAGGACTTGGTCTACTCCACGATGGACACTACTTGGGTTGACGGTCTGACCCGAGTTATGCAGAGGCTGCTAGCCCGCCTTTGTGAGGAGCACAAGGACGAGCTGGTTGGCACTCGTTTCCAGTACTTCGGGAGGCGTGACGATGAGGGAAACCCCACCTACCCCGCGCAGCACACTCTCTTCGGCGAGTACATCACCGACATGGAGGTGCTACTTCACGACACCCAGGAGAACCTGCGCGATGCTAGACTCAAGGTTCACTTCCAGCGTAGCTCCCTCGACGATGCCCGAGTCCGTGAGACCCAGCTGAAGTGGGAGAATGACAATCTCCGCCTGAAGCTGGCCCGTCAGAGGAGGACTATCGTCAGGCTCCGCAAGAAGGTAGCAGAGCAGAACGAGATGATAGACGAGATGGAGCAGCAGGCGAACGAGATGGAGGAGGAGGGCGAGGATCTCCGCAAGGAGAACAGTGCCTTCATCAGCGATGATGAGGACTACTTAGAGGAGATGGACTATGGGGAGGAGGACGACGAGGAGGAGTTAGTTGACGAGGAGGAGGAGCCGTCTGAGCCAGTTCTCGAGGAGGAGGATCCCGAGGAGCCACCCTACGACTCAGACGTTGAGATCGTCGAGCCTGAGGTTCCACCTCAGTAGTTGAGCGACGAGAGCACTACCTTAGGACTGTGTCGACCCCCTATGCGAGTAGAGTTTATGTGTTGGTTCCTAGAGAAACCATGTTGTATGTACATTAGGTGTAGTAGGATGTTGTAAGCTTGATGTGTGAACCCTTGATGTGATGATTGTGTTGAATAAATGTGATGGTCTTGTTTGACTAGTGTTTCATCAACCACCCCCTTTGTGACTTCATCGTTAGCCAAAGCCTTTTTGCCTTGCCGCTTATATCGTATCTATTCCAGGATGACGAACACTCGCCACAACCAGCACGCGACACCACCACCACCGCCGGAACCCACCGCTGCTCAACTGCTTGCGATCATCATGGAGGATCGCCAAGCTGCCCGGGAAGAGCGTCAAGCTCATCTCGCCGCCCTGCAGCAACTTGCTGCTGCCCACGCCAACCAGAACAACAATGGTGGCAATGGCAATGGCGACGAGGGTGGAAACCAGCGCTCTACCCTGAGTGACTTCCAAAAGACCACACCGCCTACCTATTCCAAGGGACTTCATCCCCTGGAAGCAGATGACTGGATCCGCACTATTGAAAACAACCTGGAAGTTGCCTCGGTAGGAGAGAATGAGAAGGTCCTGTATGCTACCCACTACCTTGCTGGACCTGCAAGAGCTTGGTGGGAAACTACCAAGACCATCCAGCAAGCGGGTCATGTCATAACCTGGGAGGAGTTCAAGGACAAATTCCGCAAGAAGTTCATTCTAGCGGTCTTATCGAGAGGAAGAAGGATGAGTTCCGTAAGCTAAGGCAGGGAGGCAGAGATGTGGTTGGTTATCTGGATGAGTTTACCGATCTTGCTCGGTATGCTCCTGAAGATACCGACACGGAAAAGAAGAAGATGGAGCGCTTTCTGAACGGACTCCATGATGAGATGCAATGTGCCTTGGTTGTCCATGACTTCCGTGATCTGGAGTCACTAGTGGACAAGGCAATTCAGCTGGAGACCAAGCGCAAATCCATGTTTGAAGGCCGCAAGAGAAGGATGAATATTCAGGAAGGTTCCAGCAGCCAGAAATCTCGCACCTTCCAGCTAGCCCCCAAGCCAGTTCACCAAACACCCCCAGCTTCACGTCCCAACTATCCCAACCGTCCAACAACAACAACAACAACAATGTCCCCCGCCCAAACCCCAACAACAACTACCGCCCCAATGGCAACAATCGTCCCGGAGGAAACACCCACACTTTTACCCCTACTGCCAGCGTTGTCTGCTTTGAATGCGGCAACAAGGGTCATACTCCCGAGACTGCCCCAATCCCAAGAGGAATGTTCAGCGCCCCAATGCCCACCCAATCTGGACAAGGCCGTAATGGAAATGGAAATGGCAAGAATGCTGCACCCCGTGGCAATGCTGCTGTTGCCAGAGGCCGTCAACCACATCAACACTGAAGAAGCCCAGGAAGCGCCAGATGTTGTGCTGGGTACGTTCCTTGTCAACTCAGTACCTGCAACTGTCCTGTTTGATTCTGGTGCTACCCATTCCTTTGTTACCAAGGAGTTTGTTGTTAAGGGAGGTCTAGTCGGGAGTCTCTTGTCCAAACCCCTGCTCATACAAACCCCAGAGTTCCTAGTAGAGACCAAGCTGTTTTGCCCGACGTCTCTCTTGAGATCAAAGGAGAAACTTTCCAGCTGACCTAATCATAGGAACCAGGCATAGATATCATTCTGGGTATGAATGGTTAGCAAAGTATCATGGTCGTATCGACTGCGCCAGAAGAGCAGTATCTCTCACCACAGACCAAGGAACCGAAGTGGAGTATGCATCACAAGCCAATCAATCCCAATCCCGTTGTCATGAAGGTATAGCCGACCAGCTCTAGATGAGATCCGTGTTGTCCACCTATTCAAGGATGTTTTCCCGGAGGAATTGCCTGGTATGCCACCAGACCGGGATATTGAGTTCGTGATTGAACTTATTCCTGGAACAGCCCCTATATCCCAGAGACCCTACCGGATGAACCCAGAGAACTGGTGGAGTTGAAGAAGCAGTTAGCTGATCAGCTCAGCAAGGGTCTGATTCGCCCAAGTGCATCACCTTGGGGATCACCCATCATCTTCGTGGACAAAAGAGACGGTACCACACGCCTGTGTGTGGATTATCGCAAGCTCAATGATGTAACCATCAAGAACAAGTATCCTCTGCCCAAGATCGAGGATCTGTTCGATCAGATGAACGGAGCCCGAGTCTTTTCTAAGATCGATCTTCGGACAGGTTATCACCAGTTGAAGATTCGAGAGTCTGACATTCCTAAGACCGCCTTCACCACCCGATACGGATTGTTTGAATACACCGTTATGTCCTTTGGCTTGACCAATGCCCCTGCTTATTTCATGAATCTCATGAATAAGATCTTCATGGAGTACCTCGACAAGTTCGTGGTTGTCTTCATCGATGATATCCTTATCTACTCCAAGACGGAAGAAGAGCATGCTGAACATCTGCGTTTGGTTTTGGAGACCCTCAGAGAACACAAACTGTATGCCAAACTTAGCAAGTGTGAATTTTGGCTAAGTGAAGTGGCATTCCTCGGACATGTTGTGTCTGCAGGAGGAATCTCTGTTGACCCCGAGAAAATCAAAGCCATTCTAGACTGGAAATCCCCACCAGTGTAACTGAAATCCGAAGTTTTCTCGGACTGGCAGGTTATTACCGCAAGTTCGTTGAAGGATTCTCCAGTATAGCCAAACCCATGACCCAGTTGTTGAAGAAGGATAAGAAGTTTGAATGGACCCAGAAGTGTGAAGATAGTTTTCAAGAACTGAAGAAGAGACTGACTTCAGCCCCAATCCTAGTCATGCCAGACGTCACCAAGAGTTTCGACGTGTATTGCGATGCTTCACGTCTCGGACTTGGTTGCGTTCTGATGCAAGAAGGAAAAGTTGTGTCGTACCTGTCTCGACAGTTGCGACCGCATGAGGAGAATTACCCAACCCATGATCTGGAATTAGCAGCTGTGGTTTTCGCTTTGAAAACATGGCGACCCTATCTTGTGGGTCATCGCTGCGAGGTCTATACAGATCACAAAAGCTTGAAGTACATTTTCACTCAGAAGGAGTTGAATCTGAGGCAGAGAAGGTGGATGGAATTGATTAAGGACTATGATGTCGGAATTCATTACCATCCCGGAAAAGCCAATGTGGTAGCCGATGCCCTAAGCCGGAAGCCCTGCACCCTGAATACCCTAATCCAAGCAGAACAACCAGCCTTGTTTAAGGAGTTCGAAGATTTCGGACTTGAATTGGTTAGCCATGGATATCTTGCCAACCTGGAGTTAGCCCCAACCCTGTTGGACAAATCAAAGAGGCCCAGAAGGGTCATGAGAGTATCGAGGGAATTAAAAAGAAGCTACCCTCGACAAAGCACCTGGTTTTGCCGTAGATGCTGAAGGAGTTCTGAAATTCAAAGGACGCCTATGTGTGCCCGATGATAAGGAACTCAAGGGTCTGATCCTGAAAGAAGCCCACGATACCCCATACTCGATCCACCCCGGAGGAACCAAGATGTACCAAGATCTTCGTGAGAAGTTTTGGTGGCATGGAATGAAGCGAGAGATTGGTTCTTTCGTGGCCAAGTGTGATATCTGTCAGCGAGTCAAAGCAGAGCACCAGCGCCCTGCAGGATTGCTCCAACCCCTTAAGACCCCCGAGTGGAAATGGGATGAAATTGGAATGGATTTTATTACCGGACTTCCTAGGTCCAACCGAGGCCATGATTCAATCTGGGTCATAGTTGATCGATTGACCAAGGTTGCCCATTTCATTCCGGTCAACACCACTTATAGAGGGAACCAGCTAGCAGACTTGTATATTTCCAGAATAGTAAGCCTGCATGGAGTGCCTAAGAGGATTGTATCTGACAGAGGCACGCAGTTCACCTCACGGTTCTGGAAAGCTCTTCACGAAGCCCTCGGAACCCACTTATCATTCAGCACAGCCTATCACCCTCAGACCGGAGGACAGACTGAGCGAGTAAACCAGATTCTGGAAGATATGCTTCGCGCATGTGTCCTAGCCTATGGCTCTAAATGGGAAGATTGCCTTCCGTTTGCAGAGTTTTCCTATAACAATAGTTATCAGTCCAGTCTGCAAATGGCCCCATTTGAAGCACTTTACGGCAAGAAGTGCCGTACACCCTTGAACTGGTCCGAGACCGGAGAAGGAAAAGTGTTTGGACCAGATACCCTCCGTGAAGCCGAGGAGCAAGTCCAACTTATCCGTGAGCGTCTCAAAACGGCCCAATCCCGTCAGAAAAGTTATGCTGATCCCAAGCGTCGTGACGTCACCTTTCAACCTGGAGATTTTGTCTATCTTCGGGTGACACCACTCAAAGGGATGCAACGTTTCCATGTCAAAGGAAAGTTGGCACCCAGATATATTGGACCTTTTAAGATTCTTGCCCGTCGCGGAGAGTAGCCTATCAGTTAGAGTTGCCCCCAGAATTATCGGAATTTCATAATGTTTTCCACATCTCTCTGCTCCGGAAATGTCTTGAAGTTCCGACCAGCCAGACGTCTTCAAGAACATTGACCACCACTCCATCGACCTGAACCATGATCTGACTTACCGTGAGAGACCATTCAAAATTCTCGACGAAGATATTCGTCTCACCCGGAGGAACAAGATCAAGTTTTATAAAGTCCAGTGGACTAACCACTCTGAAGAGGAAGCAACTGGGAACGTGAGGACTATCTTAGAAGCGATTTTCCCAACCTCTTTAGCACCTAAGCCCAGCCAATCTCGGGACGAGATTTATCCTAAGGGGGGAAGGATCTGTAACATCCCAAAATTGTAACCCAGCTTTATTAGTCAAAAATGTGGGTCAACAAAAACTTTTGTGTGTTTGTTTGATTATGGTTGTTTGATTTGTTGTTTGCTCTAAATAAAAAAAAAAAAGAAAAGAAATAAAAGAAGTGCCAAAAACCCTAAAATAATGTGACAAGTGTCACCCTAAATCTCCAAGTGAGAATTCAAGTTTTCTTCCAAACAAAAATTCAGTGGAGAAATCTTGATCCCTCTCATTTTATCCCTAATACTTTTCCCCCTCTTTATTTCAAATTATATTCAAAATTCCATTTTCAAAATTTCCAAATGTTTCTTTAACTTTGGAAATCATCAAGATCACCAAGCTACACTTCCAAAATAAATACCCCAGTGGTACCACAAACCTTGACAAATCATTTTGAAACAAACTATGAAAATAAATTTCAGAAAATCCAATTTTGGATTTGGTTCGGGAATAAGGTCGAACACCTGCTGATCACCACTGTGTTCTTCCCTAAAACCGAAAATCCAATCCAAAATTCGAGCTCAATTCGGTGCAATCCCGTGCCATTAGTGTTTCCACTCCCTCACCTCACCTCACTCACTCAAAGGACGATGAAGAGACGTGCTCGTTGACCCCAGAGGAAGCAAGCCGAAGCTCCACGCCATTGCCGTCCTCAGAGCTCTGCCGCACGGGTCGTCTCCGTGGAGAGAGCAGACGCAACGCTGAGGCGACGCCGCGCCGTGTCCACCGCACTCCACGCATCCCTCTGCTTCTGCCCGACGAGACCACACCGCCGCAGAAGCCCTCTGGCGTGCACACCGTCCGTGCCAGAGCACGCCGCGCGTCATGGCGACGCCGAGGTCAACGGAGAGCACCGCACGCCTCTGCGCTGCCCCGCCTCACCCCTCTGGTTCCGTCACCTCCACCGCGTCGTATGCGAGCCCCCCTGCCCCTCTGATGCACCGCACGCACTCTACCCGACCCCAGCGCACGCGCCGGAGCACGCCGATCGCCATGGCCGGCCGAGCACGGCATCGACGCTCGCGCGCCACCCCTGTCCCCCTCGACCACCCGACCACTTCTGCAGCATCCCCTAGCTCCCCGCAACCCCTCTGGCACCCCCAGCCGGACCCAGCGCCTCTCCTTCCCTCACTCCACCACCGTGCCATGGGGCACCGAACGCCTCCACCCGCTATAAAAAGCACCCCGCACCCCCTCTCTTCTCCACACATCGCCACCACTTCCCCCTCACACCCCTCACACCCGTGCATCGCCAGGAGGGCGAGCACGCCACCACAGCCACCGTGCACAAGCTCGGCTGTGCACTGCCGCACCGAAGAAGAGGTCGATCACGGCCGCGCCGTGCCACTCTTCCCCTCTCTCTTCCCTGCACCGCAACAGCCTCACCATTACCACCGCACCCTCCCGCACTCACTCCCTCCTTGTTTCGTGCCCAGAAGCGACGCAGGGGACTCGCCGGAGTTGGAGCACGGCCGAGGAAGCTGCGGAGCTCGCCGCCGACGAACCGGACCGCCCCAGCAAGCACCAGTCCTCCAGCGACCTTCCCCGAACCTCCGCCGTCGATCCACGTCCTCGCCGCTTCCAACCGAGCCCCCTAGGTGAGCCCTTGAACCACCTCGCCGTCGCCGGAGCCCCGGCGCCACCAGGAAATGGTCGTCGCCGTTGTCATCGCTCCTTAGCCGTAGGATTAGAAATCAACGGCTACGTACCGGTTCGTTTAATTAGACACTGACTGGTGGACCCCACCCGTCAGCGTTTTAAACTTAAACCGCGCGCGAGACGTTTTCCGTTGAGTCACTGACGAGCGGACCCCACCCGTCAGGGATCTCAACATTATCCAGTAAATTAGGGTTTTAGAATTTAAATCTCCTCTGAATTTCAGTACTGGACACCACTTTGAAATTCATTATCTCGAGAATTAGGAATCCAAATAAATCAAACTCAAATGTTCTGGAAAGCTTATGAAATTCTTTAACTCACCAAAGTGGTCTCATCCCATTTAGATAAATAATAAAAGCTTAATAATAAAAATGCTCCAGAAGGTTTGAAACACCAAACCATTTGTTTCTGGAGTTATATTAGTCCAAATGACTTGAAACCAATTTTGGTAGCTTTGTATTAGGATCCTTTAGCTCCCCAAATTTTGGTAGAATTAATTGAGTAGTGTAAAATCCTTAGCTTTTGGTTGAACTTCAGTAAACCCTTCTGCACTAAACCAATTAGTGTGAATTAATAGTAGGTCCAATTAAACTAAACCCAATTTTGTCAGGTCACATACAACCAAGGTTAGTTATCCCTAAAAGGATTTAATTTTTGAGCAACCTAATTTGTTTGGTAGCTAAAACTTGATTAAAGTCCTTCTGAACTAAAACAAATGTGTAGGGAGTTTGGTAACTCCAAATGACCCCAATCCAATTGGGTGGTCTTCTACACATCAGTAGCTATCCATAGAATTTTAGTTTGAAATTTTGTGACCAACATAGATTAAATGGTGAATTAATTGGTGTACAACTAGTTCTGCCTTAGTTTGAAAACAATTAAATAAAGATTAATTCAATTAAATTAAAACCACCTTGTGTTGCTTGATGTGTGCAGTAGCTAATTGTAGCATTTGTGATTGTAATGATGTGATGATGCTTGAGTTAGAGTAGTAATTGTTTGTCTTGCTTGTTTAACGTTTAGACGATACCGTTGACGGATTTATCGAAGAAGGAGGTTTCGTTGAACCCGAAGATCAGGACCAGTACCACTGTGTTGAACAAGGCAAGCTACTTCACTGAGCTTGCATTTATATACATCTATTTTAGTCTCAAGAGTTATTCCAAGGAATCAATGATTTTAGAAAAAAATCCCTTTTGCAAAATACCTGAAAACTATTTTGCCACCTTATGTAGAAGTATAAAGTAGTTATTTAAAACTATAAGTTGGGAAAAACAATGTTTTTCAAAACTCCTTTGAAGGTACTTGGATGAAGGTGAAATGCCGAAAGGTCGGTATTAAGTTGGAAAATGGTGGTGTTGTTTTGGAAAAGTGCACATTGTGTCCTAACACTATGGCGACCAACCAATAACCGGTGCGACCACATTTACCCACATATGGGCAAGGGCGTAGTCATATAATTTGCTCGTGTTAGTACTGGATGCCTCAATAACGAGGATAACCTCGTTCCATGAGGGGATGGTCTGAGGACCTACCCCCTGACCTGGGTCCTCTTAATAGAAGTCTACCGGAAGCCGGTATGAGCGTAAAGGAGAAAGAGGATTGAAGGGCTCCCTTGGGTCCGCCGGACAGAACTACGAGTCCTCACACTTAGTTTCTGAGGATTTAAGTGTCGATGGAAAGTGTCGTAGAGGCAGGGTCCTATACTAGCATGAGCAAAGGACAGGCTATGGCCGGGAACTCAACTTCGCATACCTCTGGTATGGCGGGACGTGGCTGACACGATGAGTGACCGGATGGGTGTGGGAAAAGCGTGCTACCTCTGCAGAGGGTAAAACTATTCGAATAGCCGAGTCCTCGGATATGGACAGTTGGGAGGCTGTCTTAAGACCATGTGCAAGTTTTATAAAATATTGA